>OZ010670.1:15345312-16052812 GCA_963932185.1 Troglohyphantes excavatus
TTTATAAAAACCACTGTACTATGTTTTGATATTTTCGTAAAGCAAATGTGTTTTTTCTGTCGCACGTTGAAATTCTTTTTTTATTTAATTCCAGTGATTCGTTATGATAATTAAGCCTTAAAGGCATCATGAGTTACATAAGTAATCTTTTTTGATTTTGTGTTTTTTTGCGCATCATTATTTTAACGAATTGTGTTGCTTACATTATGCGTTTCAGTTTTCCGAACTGTTTTCAATTCTAAGTGAATGTTAAAACCGGAAAGTTCCAATTGCAGCCCATGGCAACCTTTTTTCTGGGCGATAAACAATTGTTTTCTTCTTTGAGAATATGGTAAACCTGGCTCCCTTCGGACGCAATTGGGCTATTGCCCTGGCAACTTTCGGACTAACAACTAAACTATTTAGTTGCACGTAATTGGAAAACTTTAATTGTTTCCACTCACTGAGCAACTTTTTAATTACACACAATATCCTTTCGCTCGCTACCGCGTTAACAGCTTTGGCTGTTCAGAGATTTCAATTCAGACAATCGACAATTCAGAGATTTTGAATGAATTATGGTAATCCGATTTGTTTTTTTAGTTGCTCAGTTGATTAAAGGTCGCAATAGATCGGAGGGGCTATCCTTATTATCAAATTACAAATTATTTTCAAATGTTTCTGATTTCCCCCCCCTCGATTCTTACAACATGGAAGTTTAATAATTTTATCGGATGAAAAAGGAATTTATAACATTCTATACGCATATTTTAGTCATATTAGTAAGCACAAGCCATTTCGTTGTATTGTTTTTATTCTTGATAATATATTACACGGAAAGTTCCAATTGCGGCCCATGCCATCCTTTTGTCTGGGCGATAAACGATTGTGTTCTTTGAGAATAACTAAAATACATAGTGGCATTAAAATCGCAGCGCGACAAAAATTCCCAATTTTTTATCCTGTTTCGCAATATGCGGAGATTTTGTCTTTTATGCGGGTGAAGGGGTAGGAGATTTTGGAATGCGGGAGATTTGATCGGTTTGCAGTTCTGTGAGGCCGGTGGAATAATCGTTATGGCCACAAGCAAGCTTGATTTTGGCTTCCCCTCTCCCAATTTTTTTCGCGAATTGTATTACACATAAAATATAAAGCATATTTTTTACCTTTGTATTTTAAATATCTATATGTTATTTGCAAAATTATATAAAACGTTATATATGTTTAAAAATAATTATAATTCAACGAATCTTCCTAAATTTTAAAGCAATATCAAGACAAGATTGCTATTCAAAAGAACTTGATTGACAAAGACTACTGATCTTTATTTCGATATGCTAGTTAAATTTGAACCCCATCACCTAAAATGCGATTTTCCCCGTAAACAGTTTTATTTAAAGTAAAAACAGGATTTTTAAAAGACGCTTGGCAATCCTAAATGTTAGAATAATTATAAATTTAGGACATCAGAAGGCAAATGTTCCAATGTCTGAATATCTATAGCATTTAACACACAATAGTAAAATAATAATTTGAAAGCTTATAATTTTTTGTTGTTGTTAATATTTGATTTTTTTTTATCGCCAATATTTGGTGCCCTGTTTAACACCAAATATTAGTCTAAGCCATACACTTTTCAGTTGCGGATGCATCCTGACAATACGCATTGCGTCTTCCGGAATCCCCAACCTTAGCCAAAAGAACAATATTCGAAGCGGAACTCGGAAGCCTTTGAGTCCTTTTGTTTCCTTTGTTCCTGCCGATTAATAACGGCCTCGAGCGCATTAATTGGACGATAAAACACAATCGCCCATCGAGGGGGGGCGGTGAACTCCGCTTTGCTGGGTGTGAATATGTGACCATTGCACTTATGTAACAGTGGCGTTATCGGTCACAGTGCTTGACTCCAACAGGAGCCCCATCCCACTGATCTCTAACTGTAACTTCTGGATAGGGCAAGACATTTTGTTGACTTGAAGTCGATATGGAAGCCGCCATGATGTACCCTACTTTTCTTGAAACTGCAATATTTCGTATATTTTTCATGTTAAAATACGCCGACATATATTGCTTTTGGCTAATTTTTTTTTTAAAACCCATTTTAAATGCAATCTGCAATTAAAATAGGAAGTCATTTGCAAGTCAAAGTAGAAGTAGTTAAAAAGCAAGAGCAAAAACTATTTGTTTGGCAATGTAAAAATTAATTCTATACGATGAAAATAGAATATTTATATACATTTAATATTTCTACAATGCTATGGTAATAAAAAACACCACTAAATCACTTTAAAAAAATGTTGGGACATAGCATGGCAGCTTTCAATTGGCTTCAACGCGCCCATAGAGGAAACAATGTTTGAGCCTTCCAACAGTTACAGTTAGAGTTCAGTGCCCCATCCCCAAGTCAAGTCAACAGTGGCGTTATAGCGAAAGGTTTTTAGAAACTACTCTAGTTGATTGAAGTATCAACACAGAAAAGTACCCGGCGTTGCCCGGACTTTACTTTACGCAGAGTGTTAGCCGATTTCTTCGAAGTGGCGCCATCTGTCGGTTTTAATAAGAAGTCATTTCTGCTTTAAGGGGTGGATGGGGTGATTTTTCCAAATCTCGTGTGGGCAGTCCTCTTGTTTTGAATTCACGTGTTTTGTATTACCCAATGACAGTCACCTGCAAAAGCTGACCAAGCAGCAAAGGCTAACGCGCGTTAATGTCTATATTCTACCCGGACGTTATATACGTCAGCTTTTGCGCATGGCTCTAACTCTGTGATTGGGGAATACAAACCACGTGATTTTTATTTACCAATCGATGAGCCATCTGCAAAAGCTAACACGCATAAATAACGTCAGTGTAGAAACGACATTAGTCGTCGCAGATGCAGTTCCTCGAGAGTAAATATCGAGTATTTGAAGTGACCACCACTACTCCTCTCGCAGTGAGTTGGATAGGGAAACTATTGAAGAGCGCCCATGAACGCCCTCAAGTTGTTCGTTGTGTGAAAGTTTGGAGAATGGATCTGCCCAGGGTTCAAAATGACGAAGCAGTGGTCCTGGGTCTTTCCTTAAGGATAGATACCGAACCACGTATATATATATATATATATATATATATATATATATATATATATATATATATATATATATATATATATATATATATATATATATATATATATATATATATATATATATATATATATATATATATATATATATATATATATTATTATATTGTACAATCCAATTTTTTTTCTCTTTCTAAATATGCATACAAAACCATTTTAAGACGCTCAAATTTTTTTTTAAATTGCACATTTATTTTTAAATTAAAATTTTAGTAAATTTTTTAACAATTTTAAAATTCCTACTCCTTTTTTGTTTTTCAATATTTTGAAGCAAGTTTTTTTATTTAAGATCTTGAATAATATGTAAATAGATGTATGCATTCAAATTTTGATTCAGATACATCACTTTAAAAAATAAAATAAATTAGAAATTTTGGAAAAAAAATTGACGAAAAAAAATAAAAGTCCATTTTAAGTGGTTTTAAAAAACAAATTATGTTAAAAATAGGAAATCTGAATGCATACATCTATTTAAAATATATTTATCTTGCTATACACCTAAAAATTATGATTTTAAGTATAATAGTAAAAAAGCCTTAGCATTTTTAGTGTTCATTAAATTTCAAAACCACGAACAGAGATATTTGCTTTTAAAGTTTACATATGATACAACTATGTTATAGGAACACATCATTAAAACATTCATAACTAAAAAAGTAATAGGAATTTTTTGAAGCAGTTTTTTGTGAGTTATTAAGATAAGTTTGAATATTATTTTTTAAATATAAAAAAAATGACTTTTTTTGGAATTTTGGGTATTGGACCCCCTTAACACACCATCGCATGAGAATAAACAATGTTTTTTATACAAAAAAAAATATCGTTTAATTTCAAAGTTTTATTTTTTTAGATTTATTTTTAATGAGAGTCCGAGAAATTATTGATGTGTTAACTATTACATATTAACTAAAAATATTAATTGAATTTTTCTCCTTTGCTAATTAAAGTGCTTACTGCTTCTTCGAGTGTAAAAAAAACCCAATCTGGCTAATTGTAAATTTTCTTATCTTTGCCGATAAATATTTAACAAGCAATCGGGAAATACGGAAGACAGAGACATTGCTTACAAGGCTAATAATAAATATTTCATTAAAATACGAAAGGTTAATTAACTATTATGTTTTTTTTTTTTATTAAAACGTATTCTTGGTTTATAAAAAATTACCGTTTTCGCTTCAAAAGGATTTTTTATAAAAGGATGTTTTTATAAAAAATATTATTTGATCCTTTACGAAAACTTTTTTAAGTTAATTTTTGTTTTAAAAAATCATCATCACTCAACTTTGTATTGAGGTCAGGTATAAATGGAGCTCTTTTTCCATTTATAATCAACTAGCCGAACTACTCAGCGTTTCGCGGGGCTTACGCTGTGTTGGCCGACTTCGAAATCTCATGTAGACAGTGACCTGCCTCTTGTTTTGAAAGTCGTGTGGAAAATTTCATTAAGCTAAGAATAAAACTGTAGATTTGTATAAAAAAAACCACAGACAGTCTTCTTTATATAGAAAGAACCTCTTTAACGTATTTATAGCCAATGTTTCCTATTGAAAATTAACCAAAACATTAACCTTTTTTTTTTCTCCAAATTTCAAGGAATTTTTCTAAAATTTTATATGAATGTGTCCCATCATAGTCCTTTTATTGTCATTGACAAAAAAATTATTTCGACTTGTATTGGAGATAAAAATTTTGAAAACCACAATGTGGGTACTGCTTTTTATTGGTGTTGTAATATTTGAGTAGCCCAAATGCAAAAGCAGTTATATCTAAAAATTCGAAAATGAGTTGTTGGTATCGATAGGTACTTTATAACTTTGTCTTCAATTAAAAAAAAAAGAAGCAAAATCCTTTTTTTATATAATAAAAATTCAAAAAAGAAATCACTCAGAAGCAAAAGTAGATATATGCACACTTTATACAGCTGCAAAAGCAGTTATATCCAGCAAACGTGTATGTGATGATCACCGAACGAGAATTTTAATTGGTTGAAATGTAGGTATAGAAGCTTTTGCTTCTTGAGCAAAAACGAGATATTGACTATCGATTTGCAACAGTGGCGGCTCGTAGGGTACAGCCGGGCTGCACCTAAATTTATTAGTATATTTTAAAACTAAAATCAGATATTTTACTATTTTTTTTAAATGAATATTAGAATTGAAAATGAAATTTCTACGGTAAGTAAAAAAAACCCGGATGGAAAGTAAAAAAAGGAGGGAAAAAACTCCCTTTAATCAAAACTGTAGCCACAAAGCAAAGTCAGGAATGGGCTTCATCGTTGCCATGGCAACCTGTACGTAGTATAGAGACAGTGCTCCGTGCTAATACACTGCCTTCGTTGCGATTCGGCTGTACTTGTGAATTCGATAAACTGATTGGCTCGTGCGTGAATGGCGGAAACCGAGAATTTCCAAGAATAGTTACGGAAATAGTTTTCGTGATACGTTTATGCGTGTGTTATTGTTTCGTTACTTAAGTTAATATTAAAATTGACCGATTCGCAAGTTTAAAAGGAAGGAGGATTGATTTAATTTTCAACAAATAAAAGTTTTCTATTTTTTTTCGCACGTTATCATTGAGTAATAAATTTTAAAGAATTTCCGTGTATGAATGGTTGTAGAAAATAGGCGAGCTGAAGGAGGGGGATTCACACGATTTCGGCTGCACTAACGTTTTCGACCAAGGGCCGCCACTGATTTGCAAGACCAGTCAAATCCTTATTCCAGTCGCAAAACAGGTTAAGTAAAAATTAAAATTTATATTTTTAATTATTCAGTAATCTTAGAACTTGACGCCTAACTTTTATCTCTTAAATTCGAACTCTGTCTTGCACCACCCACATATTCAATTGTGCTTTTTAAAAAGAAACCCCCTCAAATAGTGTTTCTATAAACAACAGAAACCAGAACAACGGAGCTCTTAAACAATACCTTCATTATAGAGTAGTAACACAAAGTTAAAATAACGCTTTTTCGAAAGGGTTAGAAGAAAGAACCGAACCTCCTGAGCAACTCTTTCTTTCCGTAAAATCTCTTAACGAGGGCTGGAAATTTACAACCCTCTTTTCTTGCAACTCCTTGCGTCAGTCCATTCATAAAAGACAGGCCGTAAATATTCCCGCTTTTAAAAAAGAGAATCGCAACATCTGCCGCCGGTCTCTTCTAATCAGCTCTTGTTGTGCAGGGATAGGGGATCCCGACGAAATGTTTAACAGGTTTTCCGAGAATGGTTTCGGAATATGATTTACGAATGAATGCCCACTGCTGTGTAAGAATTTGAGGCTATTTTTCTGAATGGAATGCTCCAGTAACTTGATTTCATTATTAACCCTTTTTAACTCCTACCTGTTTTGTCGTAGTGGAAAAATTAGTTTCAATTGTGATTTCTGGTCATCGGAATATGACACCCTAATTTTTGACGAAATTTTCGAATCACTCAGAAAACGCAATTTAAACGAATTTTTTTGACTACGACAAAATTAACCCTTTGCACTCCGATGTCGCCTCTCAGGCACCAACATAACGACCCGTTCTTTTGTTTCCCTGTTCTTTAAAATAAACGAGAACAGCATGATCTTGTGTTTAGAACATCAATCTTTTTTTTCAACTTGTTCTCTTGCAAATACAAAACAGATTAGGATTTTTTTCCCTTTATGAGTATAAAAAAAATCAGTGGAAAAGAACGTAAAGAGGAATAACTGTTCCATAGAAAGAACACAAATCGCTAAGTGTTCTTGGAGTGCAAAGGGTTAAGTTACTGGAGTATTCTATTTACAAAAATAGCCTCAAATTCTAAACAGCAGTGGACATTCATTTGTAAATCATATTTGATTTACAAACTGCAAATTAAATTATTTTTAAGTGTACATATGAAATTGAGATACACTGTTTATTGTAAATTTCCAATATTATGTTACAAAATATCTACGGTTACAAGGAATCTCAAGGTGCAGTGGCATTCTGGAATCTATGAAAATGACAATAAAATATTGCATTCGTCTTTGTGTTATCCTCAAATGGCCATAAGCAAAATAAAAATGTAAGAAAATAAAAACAACTGATTAAAAAAAAACGTGTAACATAAAGACATGCGATAATTATCTCTCGGGCACGCTAGTTTTTAATTATTTGGAACATTTTGTGAAATTGTAATGTGTTAGAACGCAACAATTTCAACACCATCAAAATAGCTTTACAATCTTTTTATAGTTTGGGTCCAGTTCGCATTAGAATTACACCTCTGAAGTTGGTGTACTCAAATGTTTCTCAGATATGAAATAGGGCGATTTCATTTTATTGGCAGCGGAGATTACTCCACTATATTACTTCCAGTGACGTAGATGCCTTGATAAAGTCCATCGCAAATACAGCTGATGAAATGACCGTTTATGAAATCTGCCTCACAGTCATGAAATATGGTATATAGAAGAATGAAAAAATTTCGTGTGGGAAATTCAATATCTAAACCTGTTGGGTATTGGGGGTTAGCTCCCCGTCCTTTTTTAATAATTAAAAAATAAAAAAAATATTACGTGTAACGTTTTTTAGAATTGGGTTCCGTTGTGAGGTGGCATTTCGGCAAAAAAAATTTACGAAAAATGCAACGCAAATTGAATCGTTTATTTCAAAAACCCGCTAAGTGTACTTTTTCGATTTTTTGGGGAAAACAGAAAAACGTTCTATATTAGATATTAATGCCGATTTTGGCTTTAAAAAAATTAGGGTATTAGGTTTGGTTTGGTTTTGTTAATTAACGTCACACTAGAGCTGCACAGTGGGCTATTGGCGACTGTTCGGGGCCTATCTCGAAGGAAAGACCCGGGAACGATGCCTCGTATTTTTGAACCATGGTCAGATGACGATTAGGGTCATTAATTAGACCATTAGGGTCGATTAGTTAACATCTTCGAGAAGTGGATATTGCCTGTAATTATATTTTGTTTACAAGTTGCTGATGTACATAGAATATACTTATAATATTTATTCCATACCTTTAATTTTTTTAATGTGCAATTAACGGTTTTCTGCAATAAAATACGTTTTTAATGTAAAAACTTACATATTTAAAGTTTATTTGGCGATTGACGGGATTGTGCAGAAAAATATATTATTTTACTGTAAGAAATTCTGAATCCGTAAAAAAAAAAAAATGCTAATAGGTTTCTGAAATAAATTATCTAATAATTCTACTTCAAATATACTCAGGAAGATGAAAATTAGCAGACTAGTTCCTTATACCTTAAATAAGAAAAAAGGTTATTCGCTAATTTTTAGTTGAAATACCAGCCTACTTAATTTGTATTTAAATTTGTGCAATTGCGAACGCACTATTCCAATCTCAAACGGTTAATGACACAATCAAATTTTGTTTACAAGTTGCTGATATTATATAATAGCAAAGTTAAAGTCAAAATCATATTTAATAAAAAAAATGGAAATGACTTACTATAATTTCTAACGATTTTATTCAAAATATCAACAGCAATATTATTTTAGAATTACGATTATCCTGGTATTTGTGGAATTTGCGTAAAACATGCCTAAAGTGTTCAAAAGCTACAAAAACTACTTTATTCGTAAATTATTTTTATATTTTGCAATATATTACATTTTAGGGTGTTAAAAGAAATATTTCTAAAAAAAAAAAAAAAAAAAATTTCAAATAAGTGCGGTAGTGTTAGAGGAAAAGGAGTAGAAGAATTCACTTCTGTGTTAATAAATAAAGTTAATCTATATCTATAACGAGTATTTTTTCATTTTATTAAACCTATGCATGACCGCCCCTGAATACCGGAAATATTCAGGGTGGCCATAAAATAAGTTCCCCTGCTTCGAGGTATCTATAGCTAAAGCTAATAAACAAAATTACACCAAATTTCATACTAAGAATATTGAAGGAATAAAAAAATAAAAAAAAATGAAAAAAAGTTCAAAAAATCACCAATAGGAGGAATTTTGGCGCTTGGAACGTGTATAATATATATTAAAAGAAAGTTGCGATATTAATTGAGTGATTCTACTCGAAAAAAATAATCCTTATATGTTTATAAAATAATACAGTACAGTCTAAATTAGCTTTGACTGTATTATATATTACTAACGACATACTTATATACTTACTAACGGCATACTTATATACTTACTAACGGCATACTTATATACTTACTAACGGCATACTTATATACTTACATACGGCATACTTATATACTTACATACGGCATACTTATATACTTACATACGGCATACTTACTAACGGCATACTTATATACTTACTAACGGCATATTTATATACTTACTAACGGCATATTTATATACTTACTTATATACTTACTAACGGCATACTTATATACTTACATACGGCATACTTATATACTTACTAACGGCATACTTATATACTTACTAACGGCATACTTATATACTTACTAACGGCATACTTATATACTTACATACGGCATACTTATATACTTACTAACGGCATACTTATATACTTACTAACGGCATACTTATATACTTACTAACGGCATACTTATATACTTACTAACGGCATATTTATATACTTACTAACGGCATACTTATATACTTACTAACGGCATACTTATATACTTACTAACGGCATACTTATGTACTTACATACGGCATACTTATATACTTACTAACGGCATACTTATATACTTACTAACGGCATACTTATATACTTTCTAACGGCATACTTGTATACTTACTAACGGCATACTTATATACTTACTAACGGCATACTTATATACTTACTAACGGCATACTTATATACTTACTAACGGCATACTTATATACTTACTAACGGCATACTTATATACTTACGGCATACTTATATACTTACTAACGGCATACTTATATATATAAAACAAACCGCAACGTTAAATTCCCCAAAACGTTCAAATGAATGCAACATTTTAAACGAATTCAGTGCCAGACAGGACAAATATTTACCAATAGTCTCATCATACGCTAGGCAAAAACTAAAATCGGAATCGGTTTTCACTTTAGCTATAGCTATTGCAACAACTTTTTTGTGTCGCTGACATTATCTTGCAAATTGGAAAGGCTTGGCTAAATCGGAGCTCTTGGTTACAGAAAGCCAACATATTGCGGGACTTGATGACACTGAAATAAATGGACCCGTGGTTTTATATGACGTATTTTTTTTCTTCTCTTGCGGGATTTCCGATAGGGGTCTGTATCAAATATCGATTTGTACCGAAAGGACAGTTCATTTGCTATCATAGAATATGGTGTGTTTTTTGTGGGTGAGGAGGGGTTGATTTATAATGTCGGCGTTTATTTGAGCGGAAAGGAAATATAGTGCGACATTGACGAAATATATTATTTGTCTTGTTCTGGATCAGAAATGTTCGGGGTGTGGACTACGTACCTCAACGCTATAATATGGGTAATCCAAATGCAAAAGTAATTATATGCAAGAAAGTTTTTTTGAGTAAATACCGAAAAAATGTCAAAACTAAACTATTGTTAATGCAATAATATTTTTCTATTGAAAAAAAAAAATGAAGAAATTAAAAAAAAGTCATTAAAATGTGCAAGTTTTCAGATTGCTGATTAATTTATAATTTTAATTTTCAAACAACTTGTTTTGCAACTGGAATAAGGATTTATCTGATTTTGCAAATAATTGCGCAGCCATCTTTTCCCCCCCCCCCCCCCCCCCCCCGCCAAGAAATCAATAACCGCTATATCCACATTCAATCAGAAATCACATTAGCTGACATTCCCGTTCGCTGGATATAACTACTTTTGCATCTGTATAAAGTGTGGATAACGTGGATATAGCTATATTGCTTCTGTGACTTCTTTTTTGAATTTTTATTATTAACAAAGAGTTTTTCTTCTTTATTTTCTACTATTTTAAAATTGAAGCCAAAGTTTATAAACTATTGATACTAAAATCTCATTTTTGAACATAATTACTTTTGTATTTGGACAAGAATGTAAGTTGTTGGTAGAATGGAACTAAATTATATATAAACGGTCGGCTCGCAATCGGTGGGTGTTAGTTCGAATATTGTCCCTTACTGTGTAGCGAACTCGTGATCTCGCTTCCGAAAATTAACATTTTCCTCTGCGTGCTTAACTTTTGACAGTGAGTGTACATTCATAGTTAATGTGTACTGTTTAATTTCAAGACATTCTCCTGAGAGAAGGGACCATCGAACGCGAAACAAGCCGAACACATGAATAAAAGTACTATTAACATTTTGCAACTTTAATTCATTAATAGATTGTTAACTCAATAAGTTGTGGAAATTGTTCAATTCATTACCATTATTTTGTTCCTAAACAGTGTATTGGTAACATACTTGGTAGCCACGCCGTGAGTGCGGCTGTTAAGACACACATGTAAAAATGTGATGTAAAGGAATTTTCGGAAAGTTCTAATTCCGGCTAATGGCAACCTTTTGCCTGGGCGATAAACAATTGTTTTCTTCTTTGAGAATATGGTAAACCCGACTCCCTTCGGCCGCAATTGGGCTATTGCCGGAATTTTAAATCTGTTTGGCGGCGTTGCGTGAATAAATTTATTAAATTAAAATGTATAAAAAAAGCTGTATATATTTGTAAATGTGGATGTGGTACATAGTTTGTAATGTATAAATGTTTATTTGTAAAATTGACTGCTTTTTCATTGATGACTAATTTTTTGTTCTTTTTTTTTTAGGTGAGTGCTTGATTTCGCAATAATGCTACAATTGTTTCTTTATCTTTATACAAAATGGTGAGTTCTGTTTGATCACAGTTTTCCTTCATATTGTTTTTACAACTGCAGTAATCTGTTTTTTCTTAAGATTTCTTCGACTTTTATTACATTATTGGGAGAGGAAGGAAACTCGAAGACCAATCAGTTAAAAGCAATAAAACCTAATGATGGTTGTTTTTTTGTATCAAAGTTCAAAATAGGAAGTCTGCCGAACTGTTTCTAACTTTATTTTTAAAAGTTATGAGGAAACATGATCGAATGTATTTTTTATATATTTATTTTACGATATAATTTATTTTCAATTTGTACAAAAAATAATCTCTTAGTGTACAAAACATTTCCTTGCCCTACTTTCTTTATATTAGTTTCGCGCATACGGATTTTTTTAAACTTAAATACGTCTTTTTGTACATAGTCGCATAGTGAAAACCGACATTTGTAAAATCCTTATAACTCCACGTGGAATCAGCATATGAAAATAAAGGACATACTATCGTGTAGAGGAAGGTAAGACGTTTCGAACGAACCGGTATTAACCCATTTATCCCACTGACCTTTATACCATATGGGGGATGAATTACGACCAACTGCAGTATATGATTCCGCCCCATAACTCCACATGAAATTATCTTATGGGAATAAATGACATACCATCGTGTAGGAAGGTAGACCCTGTTGATCAAGGTTGTTTGTTAACTCATTTCCTTTATCTTTCTATAGCAGGGGGGAGGGGGGAATCACCTTTGGCTGCATTATACGTCTTCCAGCTACAGACCAGGACGATTGTTAGCAAATAAAAAAAAATCGAGTGACCCCATTGACTCGAACACGCGACCTACTGCTCCGAAGTCCCTCCCGCTACCGACCAAGCTACAAAGACAAGTTCTAGCTAGATCTTGGAAATATTTGTTGTGAAGATGCTATGCGATAATGCGTAGGTGTTGTCCTCGTCATCTAAATGTGGTTCCAAAAATATCAGGTGTTTTTCCTTTGGAAATCGGAATAGATCCGGAATCGTGACCAATTGCCCATTATGTAGCTCTAGTGTGACGTAATAGTGAAATACCTAGTCGAATTGTGAGTATTCTTTATATTACTTAAATAATGATGCGCGTATAGGGTACATGACTTAAAGATTGATGAATGTTTACGTTTATTACTAGGGACTGCTTCTTTCCATGCCGGTTGCAACCGGTTTCATTTTGTTTCAGGTGATTAATGATAGATTTTTGTTTTTATTTTCCCACGAAATTCCTTTTCATTATCTATTCTGCTCATTATCGGAGCCATTATATTCTATACTTCTATTAGACGTGCGTGCACAACAGGCATTATCCTTTCCTTTTTCAAACGTATGATAGAAGGCTATGGCGCAGTAAATCCATGCTCAAAATAATATAAATATGCAGGGGGTCACAATTTGTTGAGCGATGGTCATTGTTCGGCTGTTTAACTACACATGAGGATAAACTATTATTTTTGTTATGCTTTAACTAGTGTGTTTGTTGCTACTAAAGCTAAGCGACTTGTTTAAAATGTAAGTGACGTAGTTGGACAAAAATATATTGTTATGTCAATACATCTAAATGTGATACAGTAACAATGACCATCACCCAACAATTTGTGATCGCCCTTTATAAAATTTTCAATATTTAGGTTTGCTGTTTCTAAAGGTTACTCAGAAGCAGTGGCGAGGTGTGACTTTTTGCGATAGTCATCGCCCCGAGCGGCATGTTGCATGTGCCCCCACACCGAGGTAATAGCTGGGCGACCGTCAACTGTTGTTGTAGTCACCCCCCTGTGAAATCCACAGATGACCAGCAAGCCAAATCAGTTTAGAGACATGCCAAATCAGCTTGTCTCAATCCGCACCTGGCTGAAGGGGATATTTTGAGCACGAATCTGATTGTTGACACTCATAAAGGAGATTCGGTCTTCGTACAGATGAGTTGGCGAAGTTTTAGATGTTTTAATTGCCAGGTTCTTGATTCTTGGCACGATTAGAAAGTGCGGGTTTTGTTTCCGAGCGTTTTCGGTTTAAATTGATTTAATGGTTTCACTTTTTGGGACGTTTTAAACGTTTAAAGAAAAGACAAATTAAATAAAGTAAACAAATGCATTTAAAAAAAATTTTAATTGATAAAATATCGATTTATTTGAAGAAAAAAAATGTGATTTAGTTATTTTTTTTAATGTTTTTTTTTTTTAATTTTTGCGTGGTTGTCGGCGAATCTACCGATGACTGGACCCTTCGCCACTGCTCAGAAGTGTGTCAAAGTCCGTTTGTCATGTTGTCCCAGTTATTCTATCTGAAGAGAGCTTTAAAATTAAAATGTTAACTCATATTTTATGTATTATTTTGTTGTTGTATTTTTTCACTTTTAAATAAGGTAACATGGTAAACTCTTCTAGAGACATGAATTTTTTCGAGTAAATAGCATGATGTTGAAAATTAACTTTTGCATAAGATGTCTATAAGCAGATTGTTTAAAAATTGCACACAAAAAATATAATTTTTAAGTTTCTTCAAAATTGTTTTAAAATATTTTTACGAATCAATCAAAATTAAACTTACTTTATTTACTGAGCAGTGGGAAAAAACCATTTAAATATTGGATAAAAGTTAATATATAAAAGGACATAAAATTCTTTTCTATTGCTTTTCAAAATCAGCAAATTCCTACTCATCATACTGTAAACTCACCATTTCCGGAATTTACCATGACGAAAAAAATAGCATTGTGACATTACCTGTACAGAAATTATTCTCTGGAATTCTCTATGGCATATCCAGACGACATTCTAAACCGATGGAAAATATGAAACTCCTCCATTCTAGCCATTATGGGCCGTGTAATCGAACCCGGAGTGTTTAGTCTACGGGATTCGCATTTCTCTGCTGTGTGCCGGCAAGCTGTGTGGTCAGAACCTTTTTCTGCCGATGTTCGTTCTATTTGTTGTGGCTATGTAGTGCGAGACGAATTTGAAAAATAAATGTATCGTGTTTTTACATAATTCGTCCCATTTTTTTCCAAGGAAATTCGATTGTATCGGCATGGAAGTATTCGGTTTTGGAGATTGTTGAAATCGAATGAAATGAGACATGTTTAGATTTTTTCTCTTTGGTTTTTTTCCCGCCTTTTGTGTCATGGAATTCAGTTTTGTTGTGGAAATGTTCTAACCAGCGTCGTTGTCAGGTGTTGGTTACGTCAAGTGGAGGGGCAGGGGCGTACTGTGACGATTTCTCTGAATATATTGAAATTAAAAATAATTTAGGAGCACTTGAGTTGTTCACTTGCAAAAGCAGCCACATGCACGAAGAGCCCTTTTGTGTGAATCGGGAAAAACTGTCAAAACTTAATTATTGTTGACTAAATAATTTTTTTTTAAAAATACAACCCTTTTTAGCTAAAATGCGTAAGTTTTCAGATTACTGAATAATTTATAATCTAAAATTTAGTTTTCACGTAACTTGTTTTGAAAGTCTGATTTAACTGATTTTGCAAATGTATGGTCCGCCATCTTTTTTTTTTTTCAAGAATCTAAACCCGCTATATCCATATTCCAACCAATCAATTCGCTGACGCTCACGTTTGCTGGATGTAACTGCTTTTGCATCTGTATAAGCTTGATTAGCGGGGATGTAGGTATTTTTCATTTGGTAGTACTTTTCATTAGGTACTTTTAAAAAAGTTTCGCAGGTACTTTTTCATTTGGACTACTGCCTCGTTTCTTACGTTATCCAGGCACTAATACATGAGCTCAGGTAATAGAATAGCCAGCTTCCCAATTAAACTGCCATCTCAAACTACTAGGTCGATTTTTTTCCCTTCAAATTTTGTATTTAAATCTTTTTTTTTATCATGGCCTTTCATGTGGCATAGGTAACTGTCTATTTTTTCAATAAAAGTTGCCTGTTGTAAAAGCGGCGATCTCGTAATCGGAGGGTTGAGAGTTCGATCCTCATCGCCAACCGAATATTCACCGCCTAGTATATTTTAAATCAACCGTGGTCTAAATTACCTCACTTTAATCGTGGTGTGGAATTTGGAGAGTGTAGTTTCCAGCTCAGGTGTTCCTCATCAGGTGACCATTGTTACAAATTACGGGAACATGTTCTCGGGTCTTTCCTCCCAGGTAGATCTATTGTCATCTGACCACGGTTCAAAAACACGAGGCATCGTTCCCGGGTCTTTCCTTCGAGATAAACCTCGAACCATCGCCAATAGCCCACTGTGCAGCTCTAGTGCGACGTTAATTAACCTAGACCCCGAAGCGTCGCCAGTAGTGCATTGTGTAGCTTCAGTGTTACGTTAATTTAACTAACCAAGAAATCAAGTACATAGGGAAAAAGTCGTTTTTTAATTGTTAAATATTCCCTCCAATGTTGATTTTTTTTTTTAAAAATGTCTTATAATTTTTTTTATCACCAAACTTTAATAATTAGTTATGCCTTCATTATTTTTTAATTTTTTTTTTAATTGTAAAAGGATATTTTATATAAATAAAAAAGGCACCTTAATCTAATTTTGGCAACCCTTATATTGTTGTACTACCTACATTTAGTTTGCAGTCTTTTCCTAAATAAACTTTTGATCCCTTGTGTTTACTTTATTACTTTTAATTCTTATAATCTTTCCTTTATAATTATTAAAAAACGGAATATGTAATCTAAAATATCAACATTCTCTATAAAATAAACAGTATTTTTTTTTTTAAATTTCGCAATCAGGTATTTTTCTAGCTCGATTCTTGACTTAAAAAAAAACTTAAAGTCAGCTTATCAATTATAATTACAATTTTTAGAAATATAATCTTTTGAGGATTAAAACATTCTAATTCTAAATACTTTTTCGTTTGCTATATATTTCAGGCCAATCTAAACAAAGCGTTGATCATAATATTTGTTTAATTTAGTTTGAAAATCGTTCTATTAATTAAAAATACGCTAACTGGAAATTTCTAGGTAATTTTCAGAACGTTTATTTTTTAACTCGTGTCTTTATTATTATTTTTTTTTATGATTATTATTTTCTTTGTTGATACTTCAACATGCACGACTTCTACTTTCAATGTTAGTATTTATTTTTATTCTAATCGTTTAAAATAGAAGTATCCATAGCGCTTTTTATTCTTCGTTTTTAATGTACTTTTTATCCGAGTAGACCACATGCAAAGCAGCTATATATAAAAATACAAAAAATTAGATTTAGGTACAAATAGCTACTTTATAACTTTTTCTTCAATTTTAAAATATGTAATGAAGCAAACCCTATTATTTAATAATAAAAATTCAGAAAAAGTCACACAGAAACAAAACTAGATATATCTTGCGAAACTGAACATGAGCGTCACCGATTGTGTGATTTCTGATTGACTGGAATTAATAATCTGAGAACATACACTGTTAAAAATAGGTACTCGAAAATAAGTAAAATATACTCGTTTTTCAGTACTTTCGATGCTCGTAATGGTTTCGAATACATACGTTTAAATTTTGAAAAGGCATGTACATAGTGAGTGTAATGAGTAAATGCTTGCCTACATAGGCTGCCTTCATAAATCACTAGCAATAAAGATCGACAATTACAACCAAGTCTTACCGGGATTCGAACCAAGATCCTCAGCACTGCAGTCCAGTGCCTTATCCGTTTTGCTACTTTGACGACATTAAGAAGTTATAAACAGAAGAAATGTTAAATAAAGGTGTGCCAAAAGAATGGGAATTAAGATAATTGAGCTATTCTCACTCAGTTTCTATTTAAGCAATCGACATCAAATACATAACGTAGAAAACTGTTTTCTGAACAACTACTTTAAGTTTGTCAGGTTTCACTAACATCGCTTGAACAGAAGCTGAGATTAGCAATATTAAATCACATTTTTGAAATCAGAATTTATAAATAAATTCTACATCCTTTCGCGAAATTTGATTATAATACTTTTAAGTTTCACATTCGTAGTCTTGCATATCGTTTTTCACAAAGCGGTAAAGTCTCACTGAAAAAGAGTGATTTTGAGATATTTAAAATATATATATATTTGTTTTAGTGAGCAAGAGAAGTTTTGTATTTTTAAATGTAATTGTATGCAAGAATCGTGAAAGTTTAATGGCATCTTGAGACAAGGATTAATATTGCCTAAAGAAACACTAAATTATTACAGGGTGGCAACATAACCGGGAAATCAGGGAATTACCATGGAATTTTTTAATTCTGGAAATATCAGGGAAAAGTCAGGGAACTTTTTAAAATTTCACAAAAAATCAGGGACATTTTCAAAATATCAGGGACATTTTCAAATTTGGATCATTAAAACGGCAATTTTTGTCTATTATAACCTTTATTCTGGGTAGCTTAGTTGTCAATTTTTTCTTTTAGTTCTGAAAAATATATATATATTTTTTTTAAAAAAGCATGGTCATATACATTTTTACATTTTCAGTTTTATTTTTGTAAAAACGTGAACCACTGCTGGAGGGTGAAGGAAAAACAAAGTGTGTTGGACTTTAGATTGTAAGCAATGTGTGGGGGGCTAATGAATTTGCAATTTATTGAAGATTAGAATAGGAAGCATATAAAGCATTTAAAATTATCTCCAAAAGAAATAATTTGAAAAACTTAACATAATAAATCCCCCCTAAATTTTCATTTATAAGGCAATATATTATTGTAGTGTGGATACTTCTTTCTATACAAAGCATGTATTGCAACTTTTCTTATTGTAATTGTAAAATCAGGAAAATTTCTGTGATACCATCATGGAAATATCAGGGAACTTTTTTTCCAGAATTTTGTTGCCACTCTGTATTAAATTGCTTCTCCAGTAAATTTGAGAAATCAAACATTTTTCAAATCGAAACAAAATTTCTATCAAAAGAATTTCCTTTAAAAAAAGCAATTGTAGTGTTATTTAATCCTTCATTAATTTGACTTGTTCGGGAAATTTATTTTGGCTACAGAACTCATTCGAAATAACCTTCACCGTGAGAAATCTAATTTTGCCCCATCGATCGCAAAACCTTGCCGAAAGCAATTACTTTTTCCCCGATTGCTTTTTCGATGGCAAACGTTACTTTTTGTCTTCTATGTTTGGCAACGGTGGTAACTGCAGACGCGTCTGATTTGTTTCAAACTTCCACTTCTAAGAGCTAAAAACTCGTCAGAAATATTTATTTCAACCACGTATTTTATAAATCAAATTCTGATAAACACCTCTACTAATATTTTTTAAAATTATTATTCGCCTTTAAATTTCGCTCGCTAGGAAACTTTTTATTTGATTTTGAATTGGAAATCTTCCGTTTCAAATATGCGTGTGTATTTCGCAACTTTTTCGTTGATTTGTCGCAAATACGGTTTGTGGATTTCTTTTCTCGACTTTTCATATGACATGAATAGCAGTTTCTTTCGAAATCTAAAAACTCGAGCTGGTTTTCCTAACTTACTTTTGACCTTTTGGACATTTTCTAAACATATTTCACTGATCTCAGTTTTAAAAGCACCTAAAAATGCATTGCCATAAATTTTTTAAATAAGATTTTTCAAGTTTTGATAATTATAAAAAAAACTAGACAATGTTATATCAATTTCTTGAATGTCCGACTTTGCCATCAGTCTTGTTATCGTGCTCTATGCACATTGATGCTTCGAGCATGGATCCCTTATAGTAGAGCAAACATCGGGATATCATCTCGCTGACATCAGTGAGGTCAACATGTATCGCTACAAACACGTGACTAATGACGTCATTCCATTAATAAAATTTCACTGTTACACATTTCTCAAATCATCAGCCAATCGCGAGTACTTTTTAATTCATAATTTTGAAAAGAAGTCTCGTGTTTGTAGCGATTTGGTCTGAGATGTTTGCCTCACGATTATGACGTCATATTCTCTCTACTACTGGTCATTCATGCTCGAAGCATTGATGTGCTAATTGTAATTATCTGAACAGTATTCGTAATAAAGATATTTTGGGCTATAAACAACTTTTGTACATGAAATTAAATGAGTTGTCCAACTGCAATAACAGTTATATCCAACAATTCGAAAAATTATATTTGGTATATATAGGTAGTTTATAACTTTGGCTTCAATTTTAAAAGATAATAAAGAAGCAAAATTCGTTATTTAACAATAAAAATTCAAAAATGAAGTCACTCAGATGCAAAAGTAGCTATATCCACACTATCTAAGCTTTATACAGATTCAAAAGCCGTTATATATCTTAGCAAACGTGAACTTGAGCGTCAGCTGACGATTTTGTTATCGATAAGCATTGTATGACCTGCACCCTTACAAAGTCACAGGAATCAGATAGTCGCTTACCCCATAAAAATAACTGTTTGAGAGCGAGAAGCTCTCTCATGCAAACGCGCCTTTATTTTATATAAAGTAAAAATGCTTTTAAAATAATTTGCTTTTTTCGTATTACAAATTGTGAATTTTTATTATAATATATACTCCCTTTATATATAATAGTTCAACTGATCTCTTCTTTACCAATTGAAAATAATTTAATATAATTTAAAATATCACTTTTAAATTTATTTTTAAGTACTTCGAAGATTATTAAAAGATAATTCCAAAACGCAAATTTAAGCCTACAAAAAATTAATTACAAACGTAAAGAACAGTTTTCGTAGGAATTTACATACGTTCTCGATGAATACGAAGATCCTAATTAAAGTAAAGTAATGGTCCATGAATAAAATATAAGGATTGATCCTTATAATTTTTGTAACTGAATTTAACTGATATCTATATAATACATTATCTTTTTTTTTTAAAGGCAATCCGACTGTAAGAAAAATGCGCTAAAGAGGGAAAAATAATTCTTAATTTTACGAACAAGTTGAAAAAAATTAATTATTTAATATCCCTTTTATACTTATTAAAACGTTTTGAATTCGACCCCGAAAGTCGGTTTTCCTATTTTTGAAAAATATTTTTTCCTTTTTTTTAGTTTTTAATTCTTAAGGGGGTCCGATACCTTCGACATTTTTTTCTTTATTTTTATACTTGTACAATCCAATTTTTTTTCTCTTTCTAAATATGCATAAAAAACCATTTTAAGACGCTCAATTTTTTTTTAAATTGCACGTTTATTTTTAAATTAAAATTTTAGTAAATTTTTTAACAATTTTAAAATTCCTACTCCTTTTATGTTTTTCAATATTTTGAAGCAATTTTTTTTATTTAAGATCTTGAATAATATGTAAATAGATGTATGCATTGAAATTTTGATTCAGATACATCACTTTAAAAAAAAATATATATATTTGAAATTTTGGAAAAAAAATTGACGAAAAAAAATAAAATTCCATTTTAAGTGGTTTTAAAAAACAAATTATGGTAAAAATAGGAAATCTGAATGCATACATCTATTTAAAATATATTTATCTTGCTATACACACAAAAATTATGATTTTAAGTATAATAGTAAAAAAGCCTTAGCATTTTTAGTGTTCATTAAATTTCAAAACCACGAACAGAGATATTTGCTTTTAAAGTTTTCATATGATACAACTATGTTATAGGAACACATCATTAAAACATTCATAACTAAAAAAGTAATAGGAATTTTTTGAAGCAGTTTTTTGTGAGTTATTAAGATAAGTTTGAATATTATTTTTTAAATATAAAAAAAAAATGACTTTTTTTGCGAATTTTGGGTATTGGACCCCCTTAAGTTGTTGTTAATTTTTTTTCCTCGGACCAGATAGTTGATTTTGAGATTACCCGGTTTAATAAACGCCGTTGAATGATATTTCATTGTTGGACGATCTTTATCCAACAATAAAAATATTAGGAAAGAGGAGAAACCGTTAAAAAAAAGGTCAGGATAATCGACAATTCCGGATAAACAAAAGCCGGATAACAAATTATTTTTACATTTTTTTATATTGTATTTTTCTCTCTCTATATATATATGGGCGATTATACAAATACGGGAAAATGTGTGTTCCGTACAGATATTTTTTTTTGTTTTGGAAATTAAAAAAAACTTTTTAATGTATATATTTACACTCCCTTAGCACTATTATTCTGACTTTTATCTATGAAAAAACTTCATATTTTATTCCATTAAAAAAACTTATTTTAATTAAATGTCATCCACATGCCCTGTCCCATACCTATAATTTGTGTTTTCCAAGTAATTTATCTAAAAAAACCAAAAGTGATTTCCTGTTCATTTTTCTTTTTATTAATGAATATATATGTATGAATAATATTAAGCTAACAAAAGTCAAATTAAATAAAATTATTGCATTAAAAAAATAATTAAAAGTTTGTCCCAAGGAATATCAGTCATCCACTTGGCTGAAACAAATGGAATTTTTGTCTCAAGGAAATTGAAACTTTTAAAGTGGCAAAAGTGCCTGAAAATAAACATGGCAGTTTGTGGCTTATGACTAAAAGTTGCATTTTGCTGTTCTTCAAAGATTTTTGTGATTTGCTCTAAGTCGTATTTCATTTTCAAGCTAAGTGTTTTTAATCCTTGTCATTAACATGACTTGTAATAAGCAGGTAAACTATAAATATAAATAAATTCTGGTTATGCATGGTGATAAACCTTGCAGTTGTAAGTACTTAACAGAAGTTAAGCCTACAAAGCTTCATATATGGCTTACTGAGAACATGCAAATTCTGGTTTTGTCATCCACATGCCCATTTTCTTAGTCATCCACATGCCCATTTTCTTATACCCAATAGGTGGCAAAACAAAAATATAACAATTAAGCTCTGCTGATGTTTTATTCTAATTATGTACCCATTGAACTACTTTAGTAATTTTTTTCAAATTTTTCAAATTAATTTAATTTTTGGAAATTTATGTACTGTAAATATTCCCGTATTTGTAGAATCGCCCATATATAAAAAAAAAGACTGTTCGAAATCGGACAATATTTTTTTTTTAAACAGTCTGGTTATTGAGAATTCCGGATAGTTAAATCCCGTATAACCGGATAATGTGCCCAAGTGAATCCCACATCCAGCAATAAAATAATTTTCCAAATATATGAATTAGAAAAGAAATCTTGTGCGGACACACACACAAAATACGGATTTGTCGAATTTATAACTGGTTTCCTTTGGCGGTTGGTTAACGCGCTTTAAGTCGCATAAAACGAAGGGAAAAAAATAACTAGTAAATTCCTTAGAGCATGGTAAATTCCCGTTTAAATCTTTTTCGATAAATTATTCAAATTCACTATAATTTAAATTGTTTCCAGGAAAAATGAAAATTTTAAAAACTGCTATTATGTCTCTCAATTAATTTTTTTTATTTTAGTAATTTGACGTTTTAATGTACTCAGTGTGCAGAACGACTCTTTTTGGCAGTTTATTACATAGATTCTATTTATATAAATTGGTTACAATGTCAATGTATATGATTTTTTTACTCGATTTAACCGACGTTTTTCCCCCGTGATTGGCTGATTTAAATTAACCAAGACATATACCAAACAAAATTAACCAATTGAATCAAAGCAAACGATCTTATTTTGGTAACGGAAAAAAAATACGAATTGTTTTAGCTTTTCCACTTGTCGACCGTGAAGGCCGATGAAAGATAAAAAAAAAAAAAAATACTCAGAAAATCGACAACCATGAATTAACACTCTCAGTGCTTCAATTGAGCGTGACTTAAAATGCAGGTTTCATTTTCTTTGTTTGAGATCTTTTTTGATTCTTTCAAACGGCATTAAAATTCAATTTAACTTAATTCAATCAAACTTTGATTTAATCAGTGGTTCACAAACCCGTGGGTGGCGTGGTTCAAAATAAGGAGGCACTGTTCCCGGGTCTTTCCTTAGGGATAGATCCCGAAGCGGCGTTAATAATCTATTATGTAGCTCTAGTCCAGTGTTTCTTAACCTGTGGTTCATGGACCCCTTGGGGGTCCATGGGTCATATTTTGGGGGTCCGCCGACTGATCCTAATTTTTAAAATGTTTGCATCAATATTTAGCCAGCAGTGGTAACCCGGACCTACTTCATCCTTAGCGCGCTCTGTATGGCAACCCTGTTTCTTTTTCCGCTCCTCCGGAGAAGAGAATTTGAGGCGCTTTTTCGCGCATGCTCATTTATTTCTCTTTTGTTTTAGCCTTTTCATTGGTCGATAATTTGTTTGAGTTTGAAATAGCGGTATAATTTTAAACTTGATTCACGATTTTATTTCCGTTGGATCTGCCCTGGAGGTAAGACGTACATTTATTTTTGTCTTTCATCTGTTTGTGAGTAGCATATTTTTTGGGTGTTTTCTTAGCTTATATTATTGCTAAATGCTTGATTTCACAATGGAATTAGCTCTTGCTGAAGTTTTGAATGCGAAAAATAAATATTCAGTTGGCTATTTTAGTGTTTTTATACTATTGAAATAAAAATATTAAAATAATTAAATAATAAAACAGAATATATTTTGTAATAAATGATGTTTAAGCAATTTTTTTTCACAGAGGGGTCCGTGACATATTTAAAATTTTTAAAGTGGTCCATTGTGCCAAAAATGTTCAATCCACCAAATACTATGTAAATTTCTTTGTACCGGGTACACTAATATGTTCATGAAATTTCCCTCGTTTTCTGGGCATGTATACATTTAAATTTTGAGAAAAATTTTGGCCAAAGAAGAAGCAGGCCGAACAGGCGCGCCTACAAAGTGTTCACGAACCTAACATTACGGTACAGTGGGGACTGTCAATGTCAACATTTCCTTCTAGAGGAGGTGTTGGGACTGTGCTTGCCCGATTTTTAACCGATTTAAAAGCTCGCCAACCAAAACCGGCAAACGACACAAGTTATCGATTCGACTGTTATTTTTTTTTTTTTAAATATATGTTTGCGCAAGATTTCTTTTCTAATTTAGATATTTGGAAAATTATTTTTTGTTGGATAGCAGAACTTGGAAACTTCATGGAAAAAAAATATTCTATTATCCGGCATTTAACTATCCAAAATGCTCAATTAAGAGGACCGTTTTAAAAAAAATTGTCCGATTTCGAAAATTCTTTTTTGTGTAAAAGTTAAAAAAAAATGCAAATGCAAATACAAAAAAAAAAAAAAAAAAAAACGCTTATCCAGCTGTTCTATATATGGAAATATCGATTAACCGGACTTATTTTAACAGTTTCTCCCGATTTCAAAATATTTTGTTTGCTGGATAAATATTGTTCAACAATGAAACTTCATTCATTCGGCATTTTTTAAACCCGGTGATCTCAAAATATACTATCTAGGGCGACGAAAAAAGCAACAACTTGAGTATCCAGGTGAATAATAGGTGGGCCCCCTGCTAAATTTAAAACTGAAAAAAAAAATATATATATATATATTTTGAGAAAAAAAAAAGAAAAACCGACTTAAAAAAAAGTGCTTTAAAAGGTGAACAAAAATTTTATTTTACTTTTTTTATTATTGAAAATTTTAATATTAATTTTGTATTTATTACAGCTTTTTGAAGTTGATGCCAATTTACAAATTCCACACCTAAATTTTGTCGCCTATTTCAAAACGTTGAAATAAATATCAAATGAAAATTACATAATTCAAATTTTTCAATTTGTTCTTAAAATTAAAAATTATTTTTCCGTTTTTAGCACATTTTTATTAAAGTCAATTTTCCTTTAATTTTTTTTTTTTTTTTTAAACATTTGTGACAATTATTATTGTTTTTTAAACTTTATTATTATTATTTTTTTACGAAGATAACACTCCCTCTAAATTGAAACCCGGTGGGACCGCCCCTGCTGTTCCACTTGGCGCGCCACTGGTAGGCTACAATTCCCAATTGACCGTTTTTTGTGTGTTTTTTTTGGAACCACTTTCACAAACCCGATCTTCTTCTCCAAGAGGGAAGAAACCGTGTCGCTTCTCTCTTGACGTGCTGTTATTTGCTTGTCACTTTTGCATGCAGGAACCCTACTTTATTTTTTTGACAAGTCCGAGATTAATATCCCTCTTGGAATTTTTATTCTTTGTTTTTTGATTTCTTGTTTGTGCGCATCTGGCCACTTCATCTCGCTTGACAACCGCTGATCGTCTTTCCCATTTCGCTCACAAGAGGCCAGTTGATGCCTTTTTGACAACTGGACTAGCTCTCTCTCTCTGATTGGATGGCCCATTCTACACGAACGAGATAAACGCGCGGGAGCTTTTGAAGATGGCTCTGCGATTGGAACATGCAAACCATGTGGTTTGTATCCACCAATAGCAAAGCCATCTTCAAAAGCTCTCGCGCGTTTCTCATGTTCAGTGGGCTGAAAGAATAGCTACACCATCCAATCAGAGAAAGATAGTCCAGTTGTAAAAAAGGCATAACTCTTAATTTATAAAACTTGGTGAATGTACGAGTAGCAAAAACAGTTGTAACCAAAAATACGAAAAATTAGGTTTTGGTATCAATAGGTATTTTTTTAACTTTGGCTTTCTATTTAAAGAACAATAAATGAGCGGAAAGTTTTTTACTAAGAAAACATCACAAAAGAAGTCCGCAGAAGGGAATAACTGTATTCAATGAACATGAGCGTTTGCGATATTTTGATTTCTAATTGATTGGAATGTGAATATAGTGACTTGAACAAAATGAAAATAGCGTCCCTCCTGAAAATCTTCAAAACCAGTTACAGGCCTGCATCTAGTTGCAAAACAAGTTATGTGATAATTAAAATTTAGATTATTACTTACTGAGTATTCTGAGAACATTCACATTGTAGTGAATTTTTGTTGTTGTTGTAGTTTTTCTTAATTTTATTTTGACTAAAATTTGTTCCCTTCTTATTCAACACTTAAATATTTTTTTGAATAAAACATAATTACTGTATAACTTTGTTTAGATAATTTAATAGAATATTTATTGTCAAAGTCTAAAATAAAGCCAATTTAACAATAAATTAAACGGCAATAGCCCAATTGCGGCCGAAGCGATGCAGGTTTTCCATATTCTGAAAGAAGAAAACATTTGTTTATCGCCCAGACAAAAGGTTGCCATGGGCCGCAATTGGACTTTTTAATTTTTATTATTAAATAAATATATTAAATTTTGAAGCCAAAGTTATAAACTGCCTATTAATACCAAAATATCATTTTTTGAATTTTTGATATAACTTTATGCATTTGGGCTAATCATATGATTTCCACTATCTATAACCTTGCAAGTACAGTAGACTCTCGATAACTCGAATTTTTCGATATCTCGAAAAAAAAAAATCGATTTCCCTGCACCTTCATTACTTATTTAATGTAATTTTTTCTCTTTAATTCGAAGTTTTTTGTCGTTATTTTCGATAACTCGATGTTTCCTCACAACTCAAAATTTTGTTTCCTCTCAAAACTACGGATTTTGAAGAACTTTTAGCATATATGTAATTGCCACGTTCTTCTTTATCAGTTCTCTTTCTTATTGTGCGTAATTGAAAGGGTATACTTACAATGGATTTCTACCTGTGCCTCACCGTTTTGTTGAATGTCGCCAGACTGGATTCCCTGAGCAGTATCCCCTCCTCTTTAACGCAGAGTCAGTCCAACAAGGAAGATTAATGATTTATCGTCTCTCAAGCCAGCTGGCGTTTTCGGTAAAGTGCGAGTCACTTTCTTGCAACATTACCGACCGTCCAGAAAGCAACTCACTTAAAATATGAAGACGACACTCGACCCCTTCTAATTTTTGTTTAGGCATTGCACTCTCTATAGCAGCATTTGATGAGAGATCGCTCTCAGAAGAAGAATGATAATTAAGAATGCTAACCTCCTCCAAAGATAACTTTGTAAGAGGCTCTATCTTCGATAAAATCTATGCGTGCATTCATTGAATCGAGGCCGGAAATGAAAACATCAGAGACATTTCAAGCGATCGTGCATTTGGAAAATATAATTGATTTCGAAAAAGATAGAAATACTTACCAAACTATTTTGGATAGATATGTTAAATAAAGTCGTGTAAGTATACTATAATAGTATTTATTTTTTACCAAAACAGCTTTTTTATAGGATTTTTTATAACTCGAATTTTTGATATCTCGAATTTTTATACACTTCCCTTCGAGTTCGAGATAACGAGAGTTGTCTATATTTATATTCACACTGTATTGATTAAAAAATCGGTTACTTAAAATCTTAATTTATTTTATTAAACACGTTTAGAAAAAGCTAAATCTGGTAGCTGATCTATATCTTAATAAAACATTTAGATATTCCAAATATTTAATATCTTCCTTACATAATTTTTAACCACATCTATACCCGGAAATCGTTACCTAACACAAACCAACATTTTGCAAAAATAAATTAATAAAAGCAGTTTCTTTATAATCCATCCTATTCAATTCTTCGAGAAATTTCCAGAAAGCTATGTCCAGGCGCATGCGCAGTGACACAGCAAAAATTGTTCCTCACACTAGTTACTAACAGCCAATCAGAAATCGAGTCCTTATATTCTAAAGACACCTGTTATTTGGCTTTCTACTTTCCACTGCCCCCTCTGCCATCACTCTTCCTCTGATCGAAATTCCTTGAACCCTCCTTTCAGTCGACCTTGAAGAAGTGTTTCTGCTTTTGCTTCTCTTTTTTTTTAATGGATCGTCTGCCGCGACAGCCCCTTCCTTGTTTTGGCAGCTGCAAGGGTTGGTGGTTCCTTCAACCCCTCTGGTCTTGGATGTTGTTCCTTGTTGAGCGTCCCCTTGCCCCTTCTTTGGGGCCATGAAGGGACGAAAATGGCATAATGAATGTCGAATGGAGAAGTTTGGACATTTTTTTCTTCTCCAAGGCCCAGGACACATTCGACTGCAAAGCTTCAATTAAGCCTAATATTTCAAATGATACTTAAAAGAACCGAAATAGCAAACCGTTTGGAAAGGGTAACTCCATCCGCACCCCACGATTAACTCGAAACGGGCCTGATTGCCATATTAAGGATGATTCAAATGCCAATACGAATAAATAAGGCTTAAACAGATGTATTTATTTGTATTTAAAAAGTGTAGAAAGTAAATATAAATTTTTAGAAAATATTTACGTGTGACTTAAATTGTCTCTTCATTTACTTTTAACTTGCCATTCAATAGATTTTCTTCTTATATCTTAAAGTTGTAGGGTTTGTGAGTTAAATAACGTCGCATTAGAACTGCACAGTGAGCTATTTGCGATGGTTCGGGGTCTATTTCGAAGGAAAGACCCTCTAAGACAAAAGTCTAAGTTTCATAGTCCAAATACACTGTAAGCTATTTTTTTTATACACGGCACACTGTCGCCTCTCTTCCATGTGATTTGGTTTGGTTTTGTTAATTAACGTCGCACTAGAGCTGCACAGTGGGCTGTTGGCGACGGTTCGGGGTCAATCTCGAAGGAAAGACCCGGGAACACATTCATACATGCACCTCGTTATTTTAGAACCATGGTCAGATGACGAGGAAACACCTGAACTGGCACCCAACGCCTTCCATAGACGTCGGGACTTTGGACCCCGATCAGATGTATCGTGCACCAGTCCCGTATACACGCCAGTATAATTTGTTGGATATTCTGGACGACTTTCTAGTATTTTTGTAGCGAAGCTGGCAACCCTCCGATCGCAAGATCACTACTTTTTTACTTTTCTATGTCAAGTCCATTTCCCCGGATTCGAACCACCAATCCCCTCTGATGAGTAGCCGAACCAACTGAACCAACTGGGGCTCGTATCTTCCATGTGAATACCCGATCCTCGTTCCATCTCGTTGGAAGATCGACGAGCTCGTAATTGGTTATCCAATGCAACTGAAGATTCGCCGTGGGGAGGAGGCTGGTGCAGGTTGAATCTTTCGTAGTCCAAATGTCCTCAGTTGGACGTGGTATGGCAGTTTGGACGGCAGAATACAAGCTCATGATGTTTGTCATCTGACCACATCCCAAAATTGCTAAGCTGTGTTTCCATGTCGTTGTCTTTACAGTATAGAATCCCAAACCGTCACCAATAGCCCATTGTAAACCAATCATCTCCCTTTCGTACATAATGAATTGAATGAACAGTTTCTCCCTTTATGATTTATCCCCAATCTGGCCTAAAGATACATGTGATATGCACTTCAATTATACATTTAATAATCAGATGCTGATCTAAAGTATGCAGCTGTAATATGTGATTAGATGGAGGTTTTGACCAGCAATTAAAAGATAAAATCAGGAATCTGCTCATGCCTGGGATGCGAATGTGGTACTGAAATCTACTGAAAAATTCTGTTCTCTTCCAATCCATATTTTAAACAAGGCTTTTAACATTTTGAAGACGCCACCACCTCCTCCAGAAAAAAAGGGGGGAGGGGTTAAGCCCCTTCTCTACCCTCCCACTGCCACACACAACAACCAGTTTTAAATCCAGTTTTTGCTGCTGGTCTTTTGACTTGCGAACGCGTCCGTTTTGAAAAAAGGTCCAGATCAGGCAGGACTTTTATTTCGCATGCTTCCACGACATTTGTCTAGGTAAATATATTCTTAATGATTTGATGGACTTCTAGCTGTACACAGTAGGCCATTTCCTTGATTAACATTAGATACATATACTGGTACATATACGCCCCACGGAGCGGGTAGATTTGGCATAATTGTCCATTGCTTCCTCTCCTTGTATACATCCCTAGTTGACCCTTTATTGCCAGCATACGTGAGTGCTGTGACTTATCATTCAATAACTATTATTTAATCGGTTAAAATGTGATTTGTGCTATATTTCATAAACTCGCATAACGATGATAAACTTGTGAAAATAAGAAAGTTCTCAGTTACAGAATGGACTTTGGATTATGGAAGATCTTTGACTTTCGATAATTGATTTTCAATCTTTTCAGTAGATCAATCGCAGACGGTTTTTATCAGATTAATAACCTATACCATGTGCCCACACCGGTGTGTGCCTTTGGGAAGCGCCAAAATCATATACTGTCCATAGAGAACTATAGTTGTTTGTGCATTCAGGTGGTGCATTTTTTACTAAGCATCAGTAGTAAACATTGCTAACTTCTTAGGTGAATATATGATTTATTTTAGTTTTGAACACCCGGTATCGCCCCGCGCCTCTGTTTTACCCCGGCTGTCTTTCCACCAGTTCAGTCAGCCTGGCAACGCAGTTTAATTGATAAAGGTGAATAAAGTTTTAGTAAATCAAAACTTATTTACGTTCTACTATGTGTCAGGAAAGGCTTTCAGATATTGCAACTACTATTTCCATTCAATACGATATTGCTCGTAGCCTAGGCCCAGTCTCTATGTTGCTTAATTAATCGGTTAACTGCATAGAAGGTTCTCTGAAATTTATGTTGCGGGGGCGCATCTAGGAGATCTCGCACCACCTAGAAAAGGGGTTGTCACTGGGTCAGTCTATTCAACTTCATCAGGAATGGAAGCATCCAACGCAGAAAGATTTTAGAGTTTTGAAATGTAGAAAGTGTGAAAAGTGGTCAGGCAAGGTCAAGTTAAGTACGGGTAGGAGGGGAGGAGGAACCCCCTCAGACGATCACTCAACCGGCTCGAAGACCCCTTTCAATTTTCCATATGGGGAAGTGGAGGAAAAGCAGGGTTGCCGTGATTTGTGTTGTAGTATGTGGATTCAGGTGTTGGGTCCATTCCAAATTTTTTTCCGAGGGGGATTGGCTGTTGAGGGATCTGAAAATGGATTCCCCCCATTTGACTTCGCATTTTAGGATTTGTTCGAGAATGGCTGTAATGACTTTGTTTTAAAATAACTATGCAGGCGAATTTCATGTTTTAAACGTTGAAACGTTAGTTGAAATTGTCCCAAAGTCAAAAGTTCGAGCAATTGCTTTTGATGAGTTCAAAGTAAATCCCTCATGTATACTAACTACATTCATACACCATCCCACTTAACTACCCTTAACTACCCACCTGTGTGGGTAGTTAAGGGTTCCCCCACCCTGAACTTAATTGCCGCAGCTTAGTGCGACCTTGTATCAAATCAACCAGTGGCGTAGGAACTTCTTTTTTTCAGGGGGGGCTGAATTTTTTTTTTAAGATATTGTTATACAATATAAAATAGTACGGAGTTGCGAGATATTAAACATATAAAAAACAATCAATGTTTTAAATTTTTACAAACAAGTGTTTAACTTGTTAATTGTTTTAACTTGTATCCGTTTTTGTTTGGACAGCTTTAGAACATAAAGTAACCAGGAAAAGGTTAATAGTAATTTTAAATGTCCGTATTGTATGCTAAAATATGATTTTTTTCAGATTTGAGGAATTCGTCTCTATTTAACTTTCTTTAACAAAATCTTAATTTTCTAAAAGAAGAAATTTCAACTATATAAGCTGTTTAGAAAATAGTGCATGAATCTGATGGTTTATTATTTGAAAGGGAATAAATTACGGGATACACGATTATAATTTATGAAATGTCCACAAATAATATTTTTTTTTATTTAAAAGCGTATTTTTTACATTATTCTTAAAATTACTCTTTAAAGATTTAGCTTTGTAGCTTTCAAAGCAAATTCCCCCCATTTTAAATCACGTTTAGAATAAATAAGGGACGCTTCCTTTGGAATGCCTCTTTGTAGGAATTCTCTATTTCTACAATTTGTATAATATTAGGGGGTGGGGGGGGGGCTGAGCCCCTTCAAAATAATTCCTGGGGGGGGCTCGAGCACCCCCAGCTCCCCTACTTCCTACGCCTATGAAATCAACCAACCTGAACAGAATGGACGACAAAGTTTCATAGAAGTTCATGAGTAGTCATTATTACTTCACGTTATTCTTCAACCATCGGCATACCCCCTTTTCCCCCAAGTCACGCACTGTCACGTTAGATTTATCCCCCACTCCCCTTTCCCACGTCACGTCACGATGTATATTTGTAGTTAAAATACAGTCATTAAAACTTCCGTAATATGTATTTTACCAAATAACTCCTTTAAAAGAGATAGCGATTTCTATAAAAAAGTTACTTATATTAAACTTCGTTTGAAAAAAAAATAACCATTTTTTCCACAAAGTTTTGCTACGTCGCACAACCTCTGAGACCTTTCCTATGTCACTCCCCCCCCCCCCCTCTCAAGAGTGGTACAAAAACGTCCCCTAAATCTTTTGACAGGCCCTGATTTTGTAAACCAGTTTTTTAAGTGGCTTAAAAAAAATCTGCATAAAAGGGTATTTTCTAAAAATTATTCTACAGTGGCCCTTAAAAGCTTCATACCACATGTTTCGAAATGTCATCTTAATCTATGTGTTGTTAACTTAAGCTTTAATAATAATAAATAACTTAATTGAAAGCGGGTGTGTGTACCATCTCCTTCTATAACCAGCATAAAAAGTCAGCGTAAAACCTTCTTAAAAATTGAGAAATTGTATGTTTTATAAAGGATATTGAAACAAAAGTGCAATTTTTAATTTCCCTGTATACCTTTTAGAAAAAATCTGCAAATTGAAGATTTTTAGCAAGTTTTTTAAACAAAGTATCCAAAAACTTGTAAAATGCATATTTTTTTTTTATTTGCTAATATTCTTGTTTGGAATCATCTAAATATGCTTGCAAAATTCAAAATCTGTATCTATGTTCTTAATGAGTTATTTGAGATTTTATTTTGGATTGACAGGTATGGTTTTCGAAACTCTAAAGCTTTTTTATTATTAATGGAGTAATGTATAATTTTTAAACATTTTAAAATATGTGTATATTGGCATGTGTGTGTGCGAATTAGCTCTAAGTGAGTAGTTAAAAAAACTCAAGTAAAAAAATTTAGTTTGAAGGAAAATTTTTGTGTTATTATGAATAAATATTCAGGGACCGACTTACAAGCTTAGGGGCCCAGTGCTAAAAAACATTAGGGGGCCCCTCGACGTAACGCAAAATAAAACTGCTAAATTTATGCACAGGCACACAAAACAAAATGATGTAATCAGTCAGCTTTAATGAATATATATATATATATATATATATATATATATATATATATATATATAACTACTAATTTTCTTCTTTTGAGAATTTGAATTAACGTTAATGATCAATTCTGCAATAAAGTTTTTTCAAACGTTTCTAGTTCTGTTCTTTCTTCCTTTTTAGCTTTTTTTTAGTTGAGCCAGATTCGTATGTTTTGCCCATTTTATAGCTAGCAAATCCCTAATGATTACAATATTAGGAAATTTGGTATCAGAAATAAGTATCCGTAAACGACAAATCTACGTGCGATTAGTAAACGCAGCTTGTTTATGGTCTTGGACCTTGACAATTAATTTAATTTTACTAGTGCTCCAAAGCGCATATCTTTGAAAAACGCGATGCGAAAGGTGACATACATCATGAACGTGCTGAAAAGTAACATTGTTTTAATTGGGTAAAATAATATAAGTTTTGTAAAACAATTAACGATTTTTTTTTTTTTTTAATTTTGATTAAAATAAATTTAATTGATTTTTATAAAATTCGTTAGTAAATTTATTTTTTACTTTTTCACATATATTTAGCATTAAATCATTTTTGGGGGCCCCTTTAAAATGGGGGCCCTGGGCAAGTGCCCCGAATGCCCTGCCGTAAATCAGTCTCTGTAAATATTTATATAAAAATGCAAAATTTTAATGCAAATTCTTATGTATTACAATTTAAAGGATACGAGAAAAGATTTTGGTAAAAATATATGAATATTTAAAAAAGGTTTAGCGTTTTAAAAAAATCAAAAAGTTCAAATTAAAAAAAAAAATTGGGCTGGGTAAAAGTTATCATGACTCACTGTATTTCATCTGAAATTATGCAATTTTAATATTTTAAAAATGACCTTTATTGTCCTTGAAATGTTAGAAATGTTTTCTTTAAAAGTCCTTGAAGTTTGTGATTGTTAAAAAGCGTTTATGAACCCGGTTTTTATATTCAAATGGTAAAACCTATTTTCACTACTTGGATATAATCCACATTTGGCCCTCTCCAATAATATTTATATTTCAAAAAATCCCCTCTTATTTATTATATACTCTGGGTATTTACTCATTTTCCGATGGATTCATACAACATTTTTGATTACCGTTCCAGGGTTTATTTTTCCAGCGAACGATATATTTTTAAAATGAAGTTCAAAATCACTTAACTTTTTTTTCGGCGATACACCAGTTTATAAGTTTTACTAAACTGCAGAAATGCGAATATCAACTGGTGTATTATATGGACCTAGGAAAAAATAACTGGTGGATATGTTTAGAAAATGCGATGAAGCGTGCCAATTTTCTTTTATTGCTTTTCTTTTTTTTTAAAAGGAGTTGCAGCTTTCTTTTTATATTTGTTTAAACAGAAATGCGATTCCAGGTATAATAGGAATTGTGTTTGCTTTTGGAAATATAAATACCTGTTGCGAATCTATTTTGGCCCTCAGGGGATAGAAGAAAGCTGGTTTGAGAGATATAATTTTTGCTCTGGGGCTCAGAAAATACCCCATTGCAAAATTTGTTTGCTTTATATTGGGTTGGAGGGAAAGTTCTGTCGTATTTTAAAGAAAATATTTGAATTCATTTATAAAAATTTGTGTGTAATATTAATCGATTATATATGCTCCGTTATTTGTTACAACCTGTTGCCATCAACCTGTGAATTCCTGTTTTGTAGAAGTTCTCATCCTTGGAGTTAAAATAGTCAGCAACTGCCTTAGAAACACTTTCAAAAGACGTGAATTTTTTTCGTGAAATTTTGCAGTAAGATTTTTTTTCTCTTAATATTTTCGTAAAGAATCCACTTTTCATCTCCAGTAACCAGCCAGTCCAAAAACGGCTCCACATTGTGTCTAATCAGATGTGATGAACACATTCTTCTTATTTACTTCTTACACGATCAGACAATTTTTTTTCCTTTAATTCATGTGGAATCCAAACACTTTGCTTTAACACAAACCCAACAGATTTAATGTGATCTCCAACAGTTGTATGATGAATGCCAAATTCTTCTGCAATTTCTCGACTTGTTAAATGTGGATTATTTTCCAACATGGATCGCAAAACATCATTATCGATCTTGAATGGTCGTCCAGATCGATCACTTTCTTTGAGGCTCAGATCCCCGGAACGAAATTTGCTAAACCATATTTGACAAGTACGAACATTTACAATATCTTCTCCAAATACCGCACATAAATTTTTACATGCAACCGATGCATTGCTTCCTTTTTGGAATTCATATAAAATGCAGTGTCGTAAATGCACTTTATCTACTGACATGTTTTTCACTTTAAATATCACAAGTAAATGATTAACGGTAAAAAAGGGCACCTTTTATATTATACAGCAGCTAAAAAAACAAACAAAAAATCATATTGACTCACTAGTCAGATGTTCTTTTTATTTACAAGAAAAATCACCTGCCTATTTAAAATACGACAGAACTTTCCCTCCAACCCAATATAAAGGGTTTTATAAGAGCTGAACAGCAAAGTGCATTTAAGCGCATATTAATTAAAAAAAAAGCCGGTTGCAGTTTCAAAAAGATTAATATTTTTCCACTGATGGAACACATTAGCTTTGTTGAGATGCATGTGGGAAATTAGTTTTTGTTCACTAGCAAAAACCCGTTATTCGCCAGGGTTAAAGATAAAACGTACAGGCCAAAGTCCTTCTACAAGGACGTGGAAATTTTAAAAATCTCGTAAACTCGTCGAACTTTTTAACCCTGTTATTTTTCCCCGCCATCTCCGAATTATCTAGTGTAGTACCTTAGAGCATGGATCCTTCATAGTAGAGAAAACATAATGTTATAATCTAGCTAACATCAAAGTGAGGCCAACATGTATGGCCTCAGACACGTGGTAAATTACGTCATTCCATTCATAAATTTTCACTGTTACACATTTCCCAATTCATCAGCCAATCGGGAGTATTTTTTAATTCATAATTTTGAAAAGAAGTCACGTGTTTGAGGCCATTCAGTCTGAGATGTTGGTTTCACGATTATGACGTCATACTCGCTCTACTACAGTCCATTCATGCTCAAAGTGTAGTACCGTCCATCCTGCCAGAAGGAAATAACAATAATAAAAGGGAGTTCTACTGACAGTATGCTGTGTCCTTCTGGAAGGACGTTGTTCGTTCTACCATTAATTAAAACGACTCGCCATAGAAATAGATGAGCATAAGCCCTAATTGAATAATAATAAAAAAATACATTACTATAGCGGTCAGAAATGCAGTGCTAGAAATTTTAGCTAGTTAAAATTTTTAAATATATAAGAAAGATATTCAGTGTTCACGCTAGAAATAAAAAGGGGCAGGGCGCTATTGGCAGAAAAAGGGCACTTCTTGTTTTTAAAAGGGCACTTCTAAAAAAGTTTGGGGTGGACGAATCCACCCGTTAACCCATAGGAATGCCCTTTGTTTGAAATTACCGCATATTCATCGCGAATGCGCAACTAACGTAGTTAAAAAGAAGTATTTATCTTCTGCCTTAATTAATTTAATTCCGATTTACACTTTTAAAACCTTAAGATCAATACCTCTTTTTAAAGACAGTTAGGGGAGCAAAGACGTTTGTGCTTGATTAAAAAAGGTAGGGAGCAAGAACCCTTGTACTTGACTGAAAAAGGCAAAAGGGTGGCATTTTCCCCAAAAAAGCATGAGGGCGCTATCAAGATTTAAAAAGGGCGAGCAGGGCGGGCCGCCCTTCAAAAAACGCTTAGAGTGAACACTGACATATTCAAAAATTATGTCAAAGAACCCATTGCATAAATACACCAAAAAAAGTTTCATATTAATAACCTTTTAAAAGTGAAAAATAGCTGTGAATGAAGAAACGGCTCTTTTCCTTCCCATTTTACCCTATAATTTGAAATGAAAATTTACGATTTTGTCCTTATTTATATTGATTTTTGTTTCACATTAATCACGTAATGAACCAAAATACTAAAAAGCGTTTTAATGACTTAACAGATATTAACCCATCGCATTCGATGAACCTTTTTGATATTTACGTTTTTTTTATGGAACAATTACATTCCGTTCCTGTTCTTTTTAAAGAGGTATTGTATTCTTTTAAGTGCTCTTTTTACGTTTGAGTGGATATTTATGAAAATAAAAAGTTGCACGCGAAGCTGAACAGTAATATTAATATAACAAACATATATTTAGTAGTTTCTGACATTTGTAAAATGTCTCCCCCCCTTTAAATAACAGGGGTTGTGAAGAATTTCAATCGTAAGAAAGTTTTATATCACCATCATGCTTGTTGCTTTTAACTAGATGATAAAAATAATTTCTATTAAAGTTTCTGAGAGAATAACGTTTAAAATCAAGAATATATTGTTCTTTTTCATTTTGAAGAAAATAGGAAGAAATAATAATAACTCGTCGTTATTTTGTTGACTTAAAAGACGATACTTGAGTGCAAACGGTTAAAAAAAATATGTGGATTAGATGAAGTATAAACTAACGAAATAAAAGCGTTTTTTTATTTTCCAAGAACATGCCGTTCTTGTTCAATCTGAAGAACAGGGAACAAAAGAACAGGTCGTTATTTTGGTGATTGGGAGCTGCCCTCGAGTCCAAAGGAGTTAGTTTTTATCCCCTTAAACATTTTTAATATAAAAAAATCTTCAATTTTCCTTCCATTTCCATTTGTTATGCTGCTCTGAATAATAGCACCGGAACTAGGGAAATTCAAAACTCTTTTCGATAAACGCAAGCCATTCGCATCTTTTCAAAATGATTTCTTTCAGATACGAGAAAATACTGCACAGTAATAATTACGCCGGCAACAAAAAATTGTTTTTCTCCGTTCCTCAACATATCAAATAGAGCAGACTCTCCTTTGAAGAATAAAAAGCAAAAAACACGGCGACCGACCCTGTGGAAGCTGCCTTTTCACATCCAACAGCGGTACTGCCAGGGTTGGCGGACATCGCCAGTTTGGCAAACTTAAATTATTTATTTTTAGTAATGATTTTGAACGTACACTCTTTCGTGGTCATTTGTTGTAAAATTAACATATTTCTTAGTTAAGTATTTATTAAAATCTTTACTTCATAGAAGTTGTACCATAGCATATTAAGTAGTATGCTAAAGACCATTATGCAGGAATCTTTAATACCTGTTTTATTTGATTATATTTCGTTGCAAGATTTTAACAATATATTAAATAGATTCCTGATTCAGACGAATAAATCATGAGGGTAATTTGTTTGAGGACATTGATACTGCAACGCTTTCTTTTAGCGAAACGGCTGTACCTTCATTGTATCAAGTTGCTAAAGAGCAAAATCGATGATAGTTACTTATAAGAAAAAAAATTGAATTGTTGCCCACGTCTTTGAAACATTAAATGCCTTGTTTTGCGTTTTCTACAAAATTACTTCGAATGGACTGTCACAGTTCTAACCCTGCACTCTCCATATTGAATTCCAAAAAATATTTTGTCAAATTCTTTAACTTCTGCATTTCATTACCCCCTTTAGTAACATAAATCACATAACTTCTGTGAATGCTTCCTTAATCTAATTAATAGGGTAAAGTTAGGTTTGCTTATTTATTTTTATATTCGAAGTATCATGTATCACCGACTAAGCTACAAAAGCACACCTATGTGATTAAAAAAATATATATATATTTATGCAATATCGTTAAAAGTGTTAAAATTGTTGAATAAAACTCAACAGAATTTTACAAATCCGAACTTCAGGTGCATATCTTGAGGATTAATAGTACTTACTTTTAGATTTCCCATAATCCGAGTTGAATTAACATTTACTTAAAATGTGTTATATACAGTTACAGTTTTAAATTATCAATGACTCAGTTTTAAACATTCACAATATATTATTTTTTTTATAAAAATACTAGTATTAAACATTATTTATCCTTTGGCAAATTTACTGGGGCTACTTTGAAACGTATAGTAGAATTTGGCGCGTCTTGTCCTTTAACTTGGCGATTTCGCGACTTCTCTTGTTGACAGCCCTGATCCACCCCCGGCTCCGAAAAGTAGCTCCTCCCATTCCTTGGCGCTCTTCGAATGAGAATCGTTTGCTGCTTTTCGTTCCGCATTTCAGTTCAGTGCTAGAGAGCAGCAGGCGAGTGCTGCGTTTTTGCTTTGTGGGATTATTCTTTCGTCGTGGATGCCCGTTATGCACTCGTAAATTCTTTTATCTAAGAGGAAGATATTCGTGAAAGTGATGGAAGCAGTCCTTCAAGTTGATCTCGCGAAAATATCCAAACGATAATAGAAAACACTCCAGTGCATCAATGAAGTTTTGTACGGAATGAAGAAAGTGATCTCGTATCTTGCCAGCATTATTTATTATCGTCGTTTGTGTTGATTCATTTTTCGTTTTGAATTGGATAAATAGAATACACAATTTGGATTACCCATTAAATGCTGTCTTAAAAGTAAGTTTCTCTATCTGAAACGTTGTTTTTTGTGCTAATATATATATTTTTATTAATCTTCTTTATGATTATCATCAAGTCAATTCAATTTTATTAACTCTCCTTGGGAAAACAATAGTTACTGAGTTTTGTGTTCGAATGTTTTTTCGGCAGCATCGCTTGATTTGCAAGATTTTTACGTTAGGAGGTTTAGATGCAAATGGAATGTAAAAAATAGAACATTCGCATTGACTCTTTATTTTTTAAATCAAATGAACGAAGTAGTTTATAAATGTTCGTGCAAACGATATTGCACGATCGCATAATCATCGTTCGTTCACATTCGAAAAGTTGGCATCTTAAATATTGAAACATTGTAATCAAATTACTTGTATTTTGAAATTTTTTTATCGAAGCAAGGCTAGACTGATCGCTAATTTACACACGTGTACTTAAATAATTAATACTCGTGAAATTAAATAATCTTCAGATTTTAATTAGTTGATTGTAGTAAATTCCAAGCCATTTTTTCCTGGACTGCGTAGAAAGGGTTAAAATTTTCCTGAAATTGGCGGGAAGTATTTTGTTACTCCTCCCCCTTTTGCCCCCTACGCTCCATACCGGTTTCCAGGAGTTGGCACTGGTTTCCCGGAAAGGCTGGGGTAGCGCCGTAGTTCTATTTTCTATTGCTTGTTGTGTTTTCCTAAAATAAACAATTACCGCTCTCCTTTTTGCTGCAAACTATTTTGTTTCATTCTGAAAAAAAAAAAAAAAACCTAACCAAGCATTCGAAAAATTAGCCCTAATGTCGTAATAGATCATAAGTCATGTTGCGTAATAATGAGTCTAAATTAAAAAGCAAGACGTGAAAATGCGCCTGCTCCTTTCGGAAATTCATTCGAAGCGTTTGTCTATTGTAGTAATTAATGGGGTTTGTTAGTTTGAAAATAAGTAATGTAACGATGTTTTATGTCGTTTGGGCCGAAGTAACATATCGTAAAATATATAAAACTACTATTGACTACTTCGGTAGGATAACGATGGATTATTTATTTTTAACAAATATAATGACTAAATTTGGAGAAAATTAAAAGAAATTATATAAACAAAATTAGAAAAAAATCTTAAAACGGTGGTTAAAAAGTTGAATTCATATTTAGCAAAGCCCTATCTGAAAATTATCTTTTTAGCTTCAACATAGCGGAATAAGTTTATTTTTTGTTATCTAATTTAAGATTTATTTTTTTATATATATAAGTTCTTCATACATATATAAAAGTTAAACTTTTTTCAGTTTGTACAGGAATCTAATGTATAAAGGTCAACATGTTTACAAACATTTCAAATACTCATAGGAAATTTCTTTATTAACATGGTTATTGTTAATACTAAATATATTCACTGTAAAAAATTTTATATTAATTTTTAAATGTGCTTTTTTGATATATACTTTTATATGAAATGTAACGTAAATGTGAAGGTGTATTGAAAGTATAAATTTCATGACAATATTGAATTTTCACTGTTCGTTTCTACACATGCTTTTTAAAGTCCGTTTTTGTCTAGTAAACGGTTTAAAGATTTGCGTAAATAAAATATCTTAAGTTGCTATATTTAAAATTTATGTTAAATTGACCAAGGAAGTCAAAATTTAGAACTGCTTTATTATTAGTCAGGAGACCCTCAATTTAACATTATGTTAAAATGTCATTATAACAAGAAAATTATTGCATATAAATTAATAAAAGTGTAAAGGTTTTTTTTATTGTAAAAGCTATCATTTTTAAATTATAACAAATTTGATATTTAAAAAGAAAATTTTAATTGTAAGCCGAATCAGTGTTGTAGTTTTGAAGACAACCCTACAAAGTTAGTTATGTATCAAAGTTTGTAAAAAAAAATTCTATGTTTTTATAAAAAGTTTTGCTACATAACACAACTACTGACATCCACCTTCCTATGTCATTTTCTAAATGAACCACCGATTGAATTGAATTTTTTTCAAGAGCACTGATATCCTATCTCTTGCTTCCAAACTTGTGGGCACATATCTAGAGGTGGAGGGCCATGGTTATCAAACGTATAACATGATTTTAGCGAGTTTGTACGTTGATACAATTGTTGAAGTATTTTCTAACTTGGAGGGCGATTATACAACATGCGTTTGTAAGGAACATTTTCTTACGGTTATTTTGCATGTATGGGAGTTTTCCCATATAAGCCTGAAGCTTCCACACATACTCGGGTTATCCAGGATACGAAAGAAATTCCAATCCTGAATTCAACAGCTCTTGACTGTGTGCTAAGGTAATAGGAAAAGTAAATCGAAATTTGAATTTATTTCCGATTTCACATGGTGTTGACTTTTGATGTAATAAATGCAAAACCTTATAATATATACTTTTTTGCAACTTTCTAATGTTCAAGGCGTAGTAAGATGCATGTGTAAAATTTTGAAGCAATGTGTCGAGCTGTTTCATATTTTATCGGTGATGAACTTTCCTGTATGCTTATATAAGGAGCATCAAGTAGGTGTTAGGAATGATCCTTTGTCAGCATGTTTCTTATCTGTATTTACAGATGATACTTTAATCTGATTTTGAAAGGATGATGACCTAGCACTGCGTCCATTGTTGGCTGTTTCCTTTTTCACATTCAACCAGCTTACGTCTTAAGTAGTTGATTCATTTTGATAATTTGTACTGTTGTGGAAATAGCATTTAAAATTTTATAGACACAGGGTTCTCATGGTCCTTGTACAGTACTGGAATTTAATTTGTTGAACACAAGGCCCTTTAAAATTATACGCAAAGACCTTGAAAACCCTTTGGTTTCACAGACTCATGTGAAACAAATCTCAAAACCCTCTGTGCCTGAGACAATCTTCCTAAAATTTAAAAAGAAAATATCAAAACTCTCTGTGCCTGAGAGCAATCTTCATAAAATGTAAAAAGACTTTTAAAAAAAATCTTGAACTGAAATAGATTAATTATAATAGGTTAATAATATGCTTGATGAGCTAAAATAAAATGTTAAATATTGCATTATTGCCTACTCTTTTGCAAGAAGAGTGACTTAACTGTTTTTTTTTTTAATAAAATAGTTTAAGTTCTCTTTAGGTAGGCATTTTTTTGAGTAAAAATATGAATATTTTAAAATTTAATTAAATTATACAATTTTAAATATTCAGAGCTAAGTTGGATATAAAGAGTAGAATTCTTTTGACCCTTTGTCAAAATTAAAAGAAGTTATATCTAGGTAATATCACAAAATTCCTATAAAATATTTTACTGGCTGACTGTTAAAATAAATTTGTTATTTTACTTAATGTTCTTAAATATTTATGTTTTTAAATATTTAATACTTTTTGAAACATTTTTGTCCTGTGCTGCCAGTAGTGCAATATTAGGTAATCGAAAAGTACTTAAATTTTTTCTAGGCAAAAGAGTGTAAAATGAAATAAGGGTTGTCAAGTACACTGGAAAAATATAATTGTAAGATAAAATGAGAGCAATTTAATGTCAGAGCGGATTGTATATTATCTATATTGAGTCGGATACTATTTTGCAAGTTCATAGTCCATTTATTTTACAGATATAGTCTGGGCTGTGACTGCCTTAAAATATTTTGTAGGTGTGTCGAGATTCTTACTTGTGCTCCCACACTATAAATTCCAGAGTACCTTCTATGCAGTCGGTTAACCGATTAATTTACATATAGGCTACATTTTGTTTATTGAGAAGAATTATTATAAGGATTTTGGTTAAAAAAAACTTTATCTGCTAGTAAATTTTTATTAAACAGCAGATCTTAATTACAAAAATAAAATAGTTGCATAAATAATATAATAATAGTTATATAAATAAAATCAATATGCTATATGGACACCTTTCTCTATTTAATGCTGATTTTTTTTTTGTATTAGTGTTAAGCTTATATTTTGATAGTCCTAATATAATTTAACTTGTATTTGTTTCTAATCGTGTGCAAAAATTTTGAGTTTCAAACACTACCTCTGACGTCAGATACAAACCTAGTGAAAGGCAATGGACCTTTAGCTTCACCAGGGAGTACTAGTGACGTTGCACTGTGTATGCCATATTCATATCACTCAAACAAATCTAAATAAATATTTATATAATCTATTAAAATGTTCAAATGCTATTCCATCAAACACACAATATTATGCTTGTAGTATTATAGGAATATAATAAGTTAAAGTATTCTCGCACAAACGTTATGTATATATTTAAGAAAGTTTGCTGGCAATCTTGCAAACACACATCCACTTATTGAATTGTTACCAGATTGACTGAACTGGTAATAACCATATTAACAAGGCAACGACTTCGGGTGTTAAAATAAATTACAAATTCACCAAGTAGTTTAGTAATGTTTACTATTGATGTTTAGTAAATGTTACGCCAATCGAAATTGGTTTTTATTTGTGTTTAATTTCTAAATTCTGCCAAACAAATGTTTAAAATTACACCTGCAACTTACTCCTTGTTAACCATGCCACACCACCCAGGGGTGCCCACAGGGGGATATCATGGCGCAAGATGCGCCATCAAAATTTTTGGGGGGGGATTTTTTTAAATAGCTTTTTTATTATTATTTTGTTTTAGGGGGGAAATGTTTTGGGAAAAAAATTATTTAATAAGTATAATACATTATATAATGTGCCTTCAATCACTGGAATTTCCAGCGAATTCGAGAAACGCCTCTTCGGCACATAAGCTGGATGACATTGTAAAAAAAAAATACGTACACGTTTACTCATGTTTGTCCGGTTCAAACATTCAGAAATCACTTCTGTGCTGAGATTGAAATTAAAAAACGCTGTAAGGCAATAAATTTTCCATTGGCAAGAATGTATAAATAATAATAAAGATGAAGAGTGCTACAAACTCAGAACCTGAATTCTCATTTCATATCCTTATATCATAAATTACGATTACGTTTCAAAACTTCTAAGCTGCAACAAATTTAACTTTTCCGCTTGTGATGAGGCATATGTTTTTTTAAAAAAAACTGCAATGAAGCAGACTGTCTCTTCATCTCAATAACACGTATAACATAAATTACGATTTTTATATACAACTTCACTAGAAACTAATTACTTCCATTCCAAACGTTTGTTTACTAGTAAGTGTAGACGATTTTACTGTATTTGGGTTTCGTCTTGGCATTTATTTCATAATTAGGGAGTGATTTACTAATTTTAAAAGTACATAGTTATTGACAACTGTTAAAAGTAGTTAATGACAGTGATAACTGTTGCTGCCTCGATATTCAAATGCCAACGTATTCCTTTTTACTAATGAACATTAATAAATTTTTTGAGAATTTTTTTTTTTTAAGGGGAAGAAGTATGTTTTGATGTTTTTCTTTTGTTTTTTTTAGGGGGGGGGGGGGGGGGGGTGAGAGGAATAAGTACCTAAAGAAATCCGCTGCTCAGTCACTGAACCTCCCCGCCCCCATGACAAATCTATACCTACGTGCCTGGCCAAAGTTATACTTTATTCGATAATTTGATTTTCTGATAAATACAATACTTTCAATACAGATATATTTTTTACTTTTATAATATCTTTAATAAAATATTCTAATGCCACAAAGACTTCTAGAGTTTAAATGCTGCAAAATATAAATTGACATCATCACGAAAATATTTTTCCTGAAATAAAACAATTAACATATAATAGTCTATATGATTAAATAATGTTACTATAAAAGTTTTTAAATAGTTAATTTTCTCAGTTAGCACCAAATAGAAGCATTAAAAACCGTAATTTAAATGAAAAGATTCTTGTTTTAAATTTGTTTTCAACACGTTGTGACCTTTTGATCTAAAATATATGTCTAACAAAATTTTACAAAAACAAGGCCCGTCACTTTATACTATAATTCATCAACTCCTATGGCAACTCATGTCATTACAGCTGATTGTACTGATTGGTCTCCAACAGATGGAAGATAAACAAGCTGTTTCGTCTGACGCCGCGGTTTCACCCCCCCCCCCCCCCCCACGTCTCATATGTTTTGTTTATATCATGAATTTATACGCATGAGCTCCTATTTCCTATTAAACGAAGCTAAATCTATGTAGTGTGCTATTCGTCACGTGTCGAAATGGACACCTTATCATGATATTTCTATCCCGATTTCCCATGCAAATGATCTAAAGACGTTTCACGTTAAAAACCGATTTTCTAATTTTTTTAAAGAAATTGTTTCCTTGTCAACGCGGGACCCCACATAAAGCAGCGGCACCTGTGGCACACCCTTAATCAATGGCGGCTCGCCCACTACAGCAAGTACAGCCGGGCTGCACCTAAATTCATTAGTGTATTTTAAAACTAAAATCAGATATTTTACTAATTTTCTTAAATGAAGATTAGAATTGAAAATAAAATTTCTGCGGTAGTAAACAAAATCTCCGATAAATAGCACGCATGTTATCGTAATGCACAATTCAGGAGGGGAAAAAACTCCATTCAATTAAACTGCAGCCAAAAAGCGAAATTCGAAATCGGCTGCATCGTTGCCATGGCAACCGCTACGTAGTATGGAGATTCCCCCATGCTAATGCACTGCATTTTGTGAGAAGGTACAGCCGAAATGAGTTTTCTTGTTTTAGCTACACTTGAGGTTCGATATGCTGATTGGCTAATGGGTGAAACGAGAACTTACGAGATTATATCCAAACGGAAATGGTTTTCTTGATACATTTACTGTGCGCTATTGTTTCAGGACATGGTCCTGCTGTTGTTTCGTTATGTAAGTTAATATTAAAATTGACCGATTCGCATGTTTAAAAGAAAGCAGGATTGCTTTAATTTTCAAAAAATAAGTAAGTGTTTTCTATTTTTTTTCCGCATGTTATAATTTCTTTAAAATTGAAAGGAAACTTGATTTGAGTAGTGAATAATAAAGAATTTCCGTTCATGTATTATTTTTGGAAAATAGGGGGGGGGGGGGGGGGGTTCACATGATTTCGGCTGCACTAACATTTTAGACCACGGGCCGCCACTGCCCTTAATGGTGACCCTGCTAATATAAACGCGTTTGTTGAAAACGGATATGCAGCCAGGAGATTATTGTACATAGTTTCTAAAAGTTGCTGGTTTGGTACATGTTGAATAATAATAAAAAAAAGGAAAAATAGAGATTGAAATGCAGAGTGAATTTACATAATATAAATAATATGTGGGGGGGGGGGGGTACAGTCCTTCCCCCTCCCCCTTTTTGGCTACCTCCTTGGGGAGGGAAGGGTAGAGAAAATTTGTGGGGGGATTTGCGCCATTGGATTTGGGGGGGATGGGCACCCCTGACACCACCTCCGTAATGTGTGCCAAAGGTGAAGAAACCAGAGATAAGAAACTGGAACTATTCAATGAAATTCCATCAGTACTTGCCAATTTGTATGGATTATCGAAATTATATTGTGCAGATTTTAAGTAATTGTAGGGTTGTAAGCATTAATCGAAATAAGATTTTGAAGCTGGAGTAAATACTGCTGTGAGATTTTATAAGTTTTCGACAAAAGCTATTGGGTTCATGGCAAAACTCAATGAAATAGATTTTCTTATCTGTAGTTTTCAATTTTTTTTTAATGAATTTTAAACTATTGAACAAATAAGTAATGAAGAAAACATGACTAACTTAATTTGTGAACTATATAAATTTGCAGGAAACTCAAAAATACATGCTAGATAAAAAAAAATATTTACATTTGAATACATCACATTAAAAGAAAAAGCACTGAAATACATGCAATTACATTTTTATAAGTCTGCACTGTCAAAAATTCGGCTATTACGTTTTAAAAATTTTGCATTTTGGATCAGATATTTGGAAAAAATAATTCAGGTTGCAAATACTCGCATCAATGTTTGTTGTGATAATAAGCAATAATTGCTGCAGTAATTTTAAGGAAATTCATGACATTGCCACAGGTTATTTCAACCCGGTTGTAAACTTATAAAATTATATAGGTATATTTTTTTCTTTATCAAAGAGATTTTCAACAGCCAAAAAGTCTCAAAACCATAAAAACTACACCCTTTCAGAAATATTTATTTTCATAAAAATGCCACTTTTTAAGTAATTTGACAGTATTCATTCCAAAAATCAAACACCCGAAAACTGCAAAAAAGGCCAGTCCAGCCGAAAGAAGCGGCACGACATTCTTAAGGAAGCAAGACTTTTCCATTACCAAAAAAATCAGGAAAAACCTGTTTTTAATTATAGCTTTTTTGAAAGTAGGAGTTGCAAGAAAATTCAACAGAGAACCAGTTTTTGCATACGTAATCGAAAGGGCTGGAATGCTGGTAGTGGATTTTCGAATGAGGTAGGAAAAACAATGATTTTGCAGAAAAAAAAGGAAGAGGATTGTATTTTTAACACAAAGGGCCTTTGTTTTTTTGTTAAATGGGGGGGGGGGGGTAGGTATGATTCTTTGTGGAGAAGGAGAGAAAGCTTATCAATTGCGTTTGTTCAACATTTTAAAAACTTGAACTGCGATTAGATATTGGAATTGAACATCCAGAGTAAATGAAGTGTTTTTAATGAAATTCTACTTATTACTCTGATTAATTTAATTCTTTATCATTCCCATGGTCATTAAAATTAATGAAGTGGTATTTTGCCATTTAATAAAAGATGTAGAATTTGATGCTTCTTTTTGGATATGAGCATGGGTGAAAGTTTTCCTTCCGTATTTTGGATTTTTGCTTTAGACGAAAAAATATACATAATTAATGCCTTATGTGACTGACAATTTGTCAAAGCCAATACAAGGTAAAATGATATAAATCTAAACAACTCATTCTCCTGTTGAATGTTGGACAGTGATGTCACACAATTAACAATTAATAATATATTTCACCACTATCCAATCAAGTTGTAATCATGATTGCAATACAAAGAGCAGTAGTAAATGCATTTTCAAGTGAAGGTATCCTATTGTCTTCTTCCGAAAATCCTTTGTAATGGTATTTCAAGAATTTCAATTATAACTTATAGATAAACTAGCTTTAAATTTTTAGAATTGAAGTAGTATATCTTTATTTTAATTTTAAAATTAAAGGACTGTCGGATAAGTATGGTAATGGGCCATATTTTCGTGCCTGAGTTTTTAACTGCTAGCCAAAATTTTGAGCAAATGGTAAAATAAGTACAGTAATTTATTATAAAATTAAATGAATTATTTTCAGTTCTAGAACATTGAGACACAAAAAGAGCTTTCAATGCTAATTGAACTCTGTAATCCCAAACAAAGAGTTCTACTTTGCAAATTTCCTATCCAACTCTCTTATTCTACCTCTGTCCTTTAATTAAATCTCGTAATTAGTAGGGATGAACCATATAGTGGTTTTGCCGGATATCGGATATCCGGCGCACATTACAAACCTGATATCCGGCAGTTTCTTTTTTATGAAAATATCTTCTTGTACACTAGAAAGAACGGAAATCGGTCAAAAATTACAAAATATTTTTTTGTTCTATAATATTCCCCAATTCCTTACCTTTAAGGTGGATACCAAGATTGAATAAACATTCACAATTTTTATTTACAAAGAGTTAGTCCAGGGTGCTGCTAGCAATGGGCGTATGTTTTGTACACCTTAAACTCGGTTTCTGAATAATTATATTTTTACCATATGCCCTTTCATTCCAAACATGAAAACTCCAGTTTGCTTAAACTTTTGAGAAATTTATTTTTATTTCAACTTTATATTAGTTGTGAGATGTTATGACCCTCCACCATAACGATTCGTTAAAAAATAATATTAATTGAATTTTAAAGTTAAAAACGAGAAAAATTCAAGGGAGAATCTGCACACTGTTAATAAATACAGTGGTAAAATGTTCAGGAAAATTCTTAAAGCAAAGATAATTGACTGCCACAAAAAAAATCTTCGATGTTTTATTCATCCAGATATCCGGCTTGGTAAATCGGATATCCGGCATTTTACTTCCGGATAGTTAAAAAATAGCCGGATACCGGATAGTTACCGGATATCCGTTTCATCCCTAGTAATTAGTGCGATTTGTGTCAAAAAATTGTTTTAATTTTTCTCATGCTTGACTCCCGCAATAAGTTGAAGATTATGCATTATCAATTGTGTGGGGCATTTCTGTAATATAAACATATTTTTTTCAATTAAAAACATTCTGTATGTATATAAATTTATAATTTAGGTTCAAGTCATTTTGAAAAACTGATTTAAAAAAAAAAAATATTGTTAAAACCAAAGAAATGCAACCAGCATTTTTTCGGCCAGGTTAAAAGCTAGCAGCCCTGATTCTTGTTGACTCATGTGGCTTTGCATATTTAAGTATAGGGTCATTCCATGTCAAATCAATACAAGAAATGGCATTTTTTTTCATCACCATCTTTGATTTTTATGAAATTTGGTGAATTTGTTATACCTACTAAGAATGTAAAAATTGCAAAATTTTAACCTCCTCTGCCTATTAGTTTTTTAGTTATTTGCATTTCAAAATGGCTAAATGCCCTCCGATGGCTGCATTTAAATTACCATAACTCCTGTTCTAATTAACATATAGAAATAAAATTGGTATAGTTTTAAAGCTCTTTAAATGACTTTTAAAATGATATGAAACACATGAAGGTTTGGTAAAAAAACATTTCAAGGTCATATTATTTGATCTTTGACCTTGAATTCCCAAAAAACGAATTTCTTAATTTTCACTAAATTTTTTCCCTGAATACTACAACATTTGAACAACATGTATACCAATTTTCAGAGTGGGACAACAATGGGATCATAAAAAAAAAAATTAGAAACAAAAATATGCACTATATTAGGGTCATTCCATCTCAAATCAAAAAAAAATGTGGGAGAAAAATGTACAAGAAAATGCATTTTTTTCCCGCACCATCTCCGATTTTTATGAAATTTGGTGAACTTGTTATACCTACTAATAATGTAACAAATGCAAAATTTTAACCTCCTTGGCCTATTAGTTTTTTAGTTATTTGCATTTCAAAATGGCTAATTTTTGAAATTTTTCTTTAGTGTATGATCCCATTGTCGTCCCACTCTGAAAATTGGTATACATGTAGTTCAAATGTTGTAGTATTCAGTGAAAAAATATAGTAAAAATTAAGAAATTCGTTTTTTGGAAATTCAAGGTCAAAGGTCAAATAATATGACCTTGAAATGGTTTTCGCCAAACCTGCATATGTTTCATATCATTTTAAAAGTCATTTAAAGAGCTTTAAAACGATACCAAATTTATTTCTATATGTTAATTAGAACAGGAGTTATGGTAATTTAAATGCAGCCATCAGAGGGCAGATTTACGTTTTTAGCCATTTTGAAATGCAAATAACTAAAAATCTAATAGGCCGAGGAGGTTAAAATTTTGCATTTTTTACATTCTTAGTAAGTATAACAAGTTCACCAAATTTCATAAAAATCGAAGATGGTGAGGAAAATGACTGTGTTGATTTGACATGGAATGACCCTATAGCATATATGCAAAATTTAATGCCAAGCATTATAATTTGTTGTAGGATCTTATATTCTATGTTATATTGCAATGATTATTTTGATTGATCATTAATTTTATTTCTCCGTCATAATTGATATTCTTTAAATTAGGTTCTATATTTAGATAAATTTTAGGTTTACTGTAAATTTTCAAATAAATTCGGTAGCATTTTGAAACATCTTTTTAAAAACATGGACAAAACTAATATTTGTTTAAGAATTTTAAATTGTGGCCTTTCGAGTCCCATTCTGCGAGATAAGCCCAAACAAGCTTTTATCAAGTACATGTAGAACATTGCATCATCTGTAAATTCCATTTATTTAATGAATGACTTTACATATATATATATCAAAAACAGAAAGAACAACTTTAAAAAATTAGTGTGATTCACATTTGTACTCTTGGACATTATTAATTGCTTGTGATAGTTAATTGCTTGTGATGCAAATCTTACTTTGACTTACAATACTATAAATCTCACTGTCTGAATTCGTTATGATCCAATTGCATCACTGAGATTGAAAGGGCTAAAATTAGCCTACATTATTATGTAGGTGCACTGGATATTAAATTTAGCCAAATGCTGAATATTCATTCCCATGCTATTCGTTTAATTTAACTTTTAACATTTGTTTTAAATGTTAAATTTTTTTCCGCTCATTTTAACTAGGGATGAACCGGATAGTGGTTTTGCCGGATACCGGATATCGGATATCCGGCGCACATTACAAACCGGATATCGGATATCCGAACTGGATTTTGCCGGATATCCGATCGGATATCCGGCAGTTTATTTTTTATGAAAATAACTTCTCATACACACTAGAAAAAACGGAAATCGGTCAAAAATTTAAAAATATTTTTTTATTCTGTAATATTTCCCAATTCCTTATCTTTAAAGTGATACCAAAATTGAATAAACTTTCAAAAAACTTTTTTATTTACAAAGGGTTATTCTAGGGTGCTGCTAGCAATGGTCGTATGTTTTGTACATTTTACACTTAATTTCTGAATAATTGTAATTTTACTATATGCCCTTTCATTCCAAATATGAAAACTCGAAGTTTGCTTAAACTTTTGAGAAATTTATGTTTTAATTCAACTTTTTATTAGTTGTGAGATGTGATGACCCTCCACCATAACGATTCGTTAAAACTATAATTTTAAAGTTAAAAATTTGAAAAAAAGTGTTTTTTTAAAGTCTCTATTGGCTAAAGGGAGAATATGCACACTGCGAATACATTGGTAGAATTTTCAGGAAAATACTTAAAGCAAGAACAAAGAAAATTGATCGCCACAAAAAAAATCTTCGATGTTTTATTCATCCGGATATCCGGCATGGAAAATCGGATATCCGGCACTTTACTTCCGGATATCGGATAGTTACCGGATAGTTAAAAAGCAGCCGGATAGGCCGGATACCGGATAGTTACCGGATATCCGTTTCATCCCTAATTTTAACGTAATTAGTCCGTTACTCTCACAGGGCTGGATGACTTATTCGTGGATTTCCAGTTTTTCTAGTAATACACATTTAAACTTTAAATTCATAAAAATATTCAATGTTGAAATATTTATCAAACTGGGATGTTTATTGGAAGCTAAAATATTAACAATTAAAATATATATATACTATAACATGCATTGGAAATATAAAGTGAACTATTTCACAGAGAAAACAATCTTACAATTTTGACATTTTCCTTATGCCTCAGAGAGTTTAATAAGATTCTCACATGGAATACACAAATTATAATAAGTTTTGCAATTGCAAAATTTGCTTATTTTAGTTTTCAACCAGAATCCATTTTCTACAAATTAATTAACACTAAATTGTTTACACTTTTATTAAAGATGTGATAATCGAACATTAGTGCACTTAGATATCAGATTCCTGACTTACCCGTCCTACAAATTTAATATGGCTAATTAAATTAGTTTATGCTTTGAAAATATTCTCAGTGATAATAATATTTATTTCTAATAACTCCCAAATATTGTTTAATTTGAGACTTGTTGAAATAATAATAATTAGCAATAAAGTACTTGCTTATCTGATAGCTGCATTAATAATCTGTATTTCAAGAAGCAGGGTATGTAATTTATTAGGATAATAAAATGGACTACAACCTGCAAATGCTAATTATTAAGTTTTGATTACAAATAATTATTGAATGATGTAATATGCACATAAAACTGTATTTCATGTTGTGTCCAGTTAAAGAAAGTAACTCTCTGAAATGCATGCATTTTCTTTTAAAGAGAAAAGTTCATAAATTATTTTCTATGTCATAAATACTGTGATTATGCATTACATTGACAGCTAAACATTTGCAGCCTTAAACTGGCATGCTACTGCAGGTTAATGCTTGTTCAAAAGGTTATTATACACTTGCATGTGTAGGTAGCGGCTATTTGAATGTACCCTGCCGTAAAGCATGCATTAGAGGGTTAAAAAAAGCAATAGCATTTTATAATCGTCTTTTGATAAGCATCTTTCTAATGTATGTTCAATATTTCTGTTTTATATCAGTAATTTGTACTTTGCATGAAAAAAGTTTGTCTTTTTCAAGAATGTTAAATGGGATTCGATTGCCAAACAGTAAGCTACACTAGTGGGAAAAATTAAAGGAACAACCATAAAATTTTATGGTGCTTGCATTATTTTCATATATGAAGATGAAAATTTCACAATATCTTTATTTATTTTGTAATATTATATATATTTTTAAGGCCTAATTTCCTACTTCCTCTACATTTTACTAAAATTAAAAATCTTTAAAATACTTATATGGAGCATTGGGCTAATTTTTTTTTGAAAATACATGGCCTGTGATTATTCCCGACTGAAATGCAATCTTTACATTGTTTTGCATACTTTAAATGAGACTGTATAAAAGTTTCTGAGGCAAGAAAGCATATACACGATATATTGAGTTCAGAGGCTACTTGATAGTGCTAAATGAAGGCTACAGAGACACAAGTCGACATTATATATTGTCCGACTCATTTTCTATCCAATTTAAATACGGAGAATATGCAGGCCAATTCACCCGCTGAATCTCTTCGCTCTCCAAAATAGTCACACACCATAGTTGAACAATGGAGACGAGCATTATTTTTCATTAAAATGAAGTTGCAACCCACTGCACCGCTAACAAACTTAACAGAAGGATAGAAAAACCTTGTGGCTGTATTGTTTTGTATTCATGGATTAATGGATAGAGAAGTGTAGTTCTCTTGTTTTTGAAGTTTCCAGTTTGAGAAGTGTTTTTTCTCTGCTAGTGTATTTGGCGTAGAATGAAATGAGGTCATTCCAAATTATGCCTGCCAAGAAGACCTGATTTCACTACTTTCGTATCAGTGTTTTTCACATATGTTTTTAGGCTTATTACATGTGTTTCGCTTCCTCCGGTTCGTAACACATCTAGAAATTTGTTTCAAACAAAATTGAGCTCTCTATATATTTAACTCTAATGACAATGTTTTCTTCACCCCTTCAATCGAGAACATTTCACTGACTAAGCAAGTTGGACACAAATTATTGGTTTTGCCATACCAGCACCTTTTATACAGCCTCTCACTGACGATATATCTGGATATATAAGCTCCTGTGGTGGTTTTAGGTTTCTTTCTTGTATTTTCTCTGCTAGTGTATTTGGCGTAGAATGAAAATAAAATTAAATATCTATTCAAAACAAGAAAACTGTCATTAAAATAAGTGGAACTGTGATTGGCTGATTCAAATCAAAATTTAAGATTTGAACTAGCCCAAAACTCCTAGAGTAAATAAATATAAGTTTACACTTTTAAAATTGTCCAACAGGTTAACAAATTAATAATAATAGCTACAATTCAAGCACAGGAACCCCTATAGTTCTATACCTCAGATATATAGTACACTGTCAATTTGTTTGATTTTTTAAGATTAAAATTGCAATATTATGGGTTTTTCATACTATATTTTATATCTATTATCAACAAAGATATTTTTTAAAGAACTCTGTACAGGACATAGAAATCTGCAAGCATGTAAAACTTTGATAATCTGTTTTGTGAAATAGTAAAAATGGACATAGCCGTATACCTCCGAGATAGAGTTCGAATTCGTCACAAATTTGTAATTAAAGCATTTTCGAATACACTCGACTTTGACACCCAAATTTAAGCTGTTTTTGATATATCCAATTTGCCTGTTGGAACCCCTACGTGTCTATCTACAAATTTGTAAACTTTTCTTTTATTTTCAGGCTTGTTTGAATCTGCTGTTTCCTTTCCACTGGATGGCATTAGCTCTCCAAGATGACATCGGACCCTTTTCCGTAAAGATGGCCAGAGTACGACGCCCCCTGCTGGTTTGGTGGCTCCTCCAGTTGTGCTTCTTCGGCTGCTACTCTTGCTGTAGGGTGTTCGAGCACCCATTAGGAAGTACGTGAGAAATCTTAATAATCACATAATACAAATTTCTAAATATTTGTTTATTAAGTTGTTGCACAAATATTATAAGAATTTGTTAACAATGTCCAGGTGGAATTGTTCGTTTTATAATTTCCATTTGTGAAATATTAATGCCTTAGTATAGTGGTTCCCAATAGGAGGTCGTGGGGGTCTATGTTAGGGAGGTCACAAAGAAAAGAGTAAGGCGTCCAGTGATTTGTCCAGGTATTTTTTTTATAGAAAGTACTATTTTTGTGAATTTAAAATGAAAATTGTAAAAAATTTCCAATATTTAAATATTTTTGTAAGAATAAAAAAAATGGTTTAAAAACTTTTTTCAGGTGCCACATATTTTAAAAAAAGATGGGCAAGTTTCATTTTAAACAAATAAAAAATATTTAAAGATGAAAAAAAAAAATTAGTAACAGTTATTGAACAAGCCTAAATAAAATAAACTGGTGATAGAGTTGAAATTTCTATTATGTGCCCTATATACACATATAAAATCAAAAAAAATTTGTGGATCCGCTTAATTTTTTTTTTATTTATAAAATGAGAGCTTTTTTAATTGCTAAAAAACCATGAAAACGACAGATTCAAAGATTATATATTCTATAACAAGGGCTTTACTTTGCGTATTGATAGTTTATTTCGTATCGCAGATAAAGGTAGAAAAAGATTACGATTTTGTGAAGGGTCATTTTTTTGCAAATTGAACTCCAACATTCTTCTGGACAGACCCCCTTCCTGATGTTAATGTGATAAAAGGGGTTCTAAAGTACCAAATAGTAGCATAATATAATAAATCAGCATCCTCTCTGATGTCCAATTTCCCTTTCCAGCTGTCACAGATGACCAGGACCTTGAAACCGGATCCGTCCTCACCTTCCGGTGCACCCTGTACAACAGGACAGTGGAGAGTCACGACATCTCGTCCAGCGACATCATCTTGAAGCTGCAGAAGAATGTCCTCCAAGACACGAGAGTGGTGGATAGGTACACGGTGGAGTACAAGCTTTGGAATGCCTCTGTTGAGGACACTGGACTCTACAACTGCTTCGTGCCCCTCAAGAACTTTAGCAGTCCACAGCTGGTGTGCTCGTCTTATATCGCTGTTGGGTGTAAGTAGGACGTGGCTTGTATTAAGTAACACAAAAGACCTCAAGTTGGATATTTAACCCTTTGCACTCGAGTAGCGACTCTCGTCCTCAAAAATAACAACCTGTTTTTATGCTCAATGTTTTTCAAATTAAGAGAACTGCATGTTCTTAAAGTTTGCTTTTCTTTCGTTAGCTTTTTTTTTTTATCTAACTCAATTTAAAAGTATGACATTACTTGGGCATGAATATATTTGATAAACTTTTTACTCTTGAGTGTTGCATTTAAGTCAACAAACCAGTTTTTTCTTGAAAATGAAATAGAACAATGTATTCTTATGTTAAAAAAATTATTCTCTTGCAAACTTTAATACAAATTATTTTTGTTAGCAACAAGTACGCTGGCGATCTAAAACTTCCTTCCCATTCAAATTCCTCGCAACCGCTGTTGTTTTTTCAACGTTTGACCAATGTCATAAACTACTAAATACATGTTTGATATACTGATTTTAATATTCAGCTTCGTGCATAATTTATATTTATAATTATGCACCTTAAACATAAAAATAACACGCTATAGAAAACCCTTTAAAAAATAACTGGAACGGAATGCAACTGTAAATATTAAACATGTTCCTTGAGTGCAAAGGGTTAAAAAATACTCAGACTAGAAACTAATAATATTATAAGTTGTCATTTTATTTCTGAACAGGTTGTTTTAACGATGACAGACTTATTCATTTTTAAAAGTTTGCAAGTTTACATCAGTGTTCAGATTGTTATCAAATGACCATGCATTGTATAAATCCTCATTTCATGATTAACAAGTAAAAAACTTTGACGTTTCTTTCTTGCCTCTGACTGCCTTGTAATTATTCCAAAAGTTCATTATATTTAAAATTTTATCCATATTTCAATTATCTGTAATCTATCTTAGTTTGACATTCTGTCCTTACTTGGCAAGACCAGACTTATACATAGCAAGACAATTGTTTTCTGATGCTAATTTTAAAAGAAAATAATAATAAAAGGGGCTTAATAAGAGTTTGTTAGATGATCATGTTTGTTGTATTTTCCAGTATTTACTGCATTTTTTAATTGTGAGTTATGACTGAAATATACTTTTTCTATGTTGAATACTTGTACTCAATTATTTTTTCTTATTAACTTATAATGCTTTATATTTATTGGTCTTTCTCTTTACAGTTAAACCATCGGATGTACTCAATTTCACATGCATAAGCTATGGGTACTCCAACTTAACCTGCACATGGGTGGCACCTTTTAATCCAGTACCTACAACGTACATTCTAAACGACTTCCTGTACAACAATGAAATGTAAGTATAACATTTTCACAATAATAATAGTTGCTTTACATTAACATTTGTAGAATAACATTCATTTTTCATATTTTTTTTTTACTATGTTCCGCATTGCAAAAACATTTTTTTACATTAATATTTTTTTTATTATTCTCCTACGAACTCCATGTACTAGATAGGGTCACACACATTTTTCAGAAAAGTGTGTTTAACACTTATAAAATATGAATTTTTTTTGTGATCTCCGATTTCTGAAACAACTTTTTTATAAAGCTGTTTTCACTGAAAGATACTTGATTTGATAATTCCAATACACATATTTTATAATTTTTGATGTGAATTCGTCTGTAAAATTTATGTGTACATCAGCAACATGAAAACAACATATTTCAAAACCCATAATTACTACCAGCTTGGGGGGATAAATGACCTAACATCATGTAAAGGAATGCTTCCTTGGCTGAGAATAGGTTCTCATTTTTGATGATAAATAAAGTATGTTCCAGTTCAACTGTTTTTTAATATCACTGCATTGATATTAATTCCATATTTAGGTTGTTTTTGACGGTTGGCGAATTTGCTCATCATTAGTCAATCTTTTTGCATTATACTATTAAAAATTCCTATTTTAGATATATACAATTTTTAAAAAAGAAAACAGGAATAGAGTTATATTTAGAGAAATGTGTATTTGTATCTCTTTAAAAATTCTCAAATATTTGGAAGAACATATTTTTATTTAAATTCCTTACACAAGGTCCTTTTTTGTTATTATTTAAACCAATTTCTTGTTTGTTGCAGATTAAGTCGCCGATGCCCCGTTCCCTTCAGCTCTGGCTGCCAGTTTCGACTGGATACGAAACCGGCCTACATGCAGACGCAGGAGTACTTGAACTTCATTGTGGTGGGCAACAATACCCTGGGAAAGTCGAAACAGTACTTCAGACTGAGGCACGCTGAAATCAGTAAGTTAAAAGTGCCATTGTGTTATTCAAGTGACAAGTGAAATTACTCTTAATGCTGCAAAAAGATCAAAGTGCTTCTTTCATATTTCTGGAAATTTAATTTTTGAGTTGACTATTCATATATTTTAAGTAGTACCGATCTCGGTTTAATTTTTTTAATTGTTTTTTTCTAAAACTTGCAATGCAGGAGTTTCACGTGACGTAGTAACATGAATTCCCTACTTGTAGTTTCGATTTCTTCTCTTTAGCAGACAAGCCTGTGGTTTGGTCGCTCCGCTCGCTCGTTTATTCCACTCAACTTTGTATTGTATTTTAACGAGATAATTTAGCTGTGTATTTTCATCGTTTATTTTTAACAATGCAAAGTTTAAGTAAAAGACCCTTTGTTAGTAAATTCCGGCTTATTACATATTTATTCATATGCAGAAAAACTAAGTGAAATTGTCTTTTTCTATATATCGTTTGATATTTCCTCCTGTTTGAAAAAAAAAAACATTTTGGATCAAAATGATCGGAGCACAATTTTGAATATTTCGTAGAAACGAAGTTTTCTCGTTTTATCCTAGCTAGCCATGCTTTCATCAGATTAGAATCAGAATGAGGAAAACTGTGAAAAGAAACTCTTCTTGCAATACAATCCGCTTTCGAAACAGTGTTAGAGCAACCGAATGCACTACACGAAATCCCCAGTTAGTATTTTAAAAAGAAAAATCTTAAAAAGTATATTGCAGCAGCTGTACTTACATACTAATTCTACGGAACTTTTTCGGCGTCTAGAATACGTCTCCATGTTCCGTTGGAACATCAGTCTTCTTCTTCTTGGCATAAAACTCCTCCATTGACAAAGAACTTTCAGCGAATTAATTTGCTTCTTTTTACAATGAAACCATTGACCATTAAGTTAGTGAAAATATCGTTATTAATTCTTTTTGGCTGTAATAGCCAGATTGGCATGATATTGTTCAATTCCAGCCACCCAACCAATGACTCTACGTAAAAGGGTGCTTATTAAACATTAAATTTGTCTTGCCTCTAATGTCATTAGTCGGTGTAAAACTTTTAAGAGCTGAGTGTCATCTTATGTGTTGCCATAGTTCAAAATTGTAATGCAATGTTTTCAGGATCCTGATTTGTCATCAATAAGTCCATTGTGTAGCTCAAGTGCAATAAATCATTTACAATTTCAATTTTTAAACATTGTATCATTATCAATTTTTTGAAAATATTATACCTTTTTTTTATTTTCCAAATATAGCCAAAATATTTTAATGTGTCATATATATGTATAGTCGGTAATAAGAGAGATGTATTTGCATTTCTTTTGAGTTTTAGTAAAAGAAGTTTTGAGTTTCCTATTAAAAAAAATGGATGCAAAATACCAAATCTGATGCAGAGTACCAAATATTCTCGAATATGGTTAGAGAATAGGGCAATACAAAGTTTCATCACAATATGCTATTCACCGAAACTATTATTTTGTAGAAATTTTCCATTTATTCGTTTATGAACGTAAATTTATATGGTTATTTAAAAAAGTGATTTTATAGCTTAAAGGTTTATTTTTTTTTATATATATGTGTATTATTTATCTGTGTATCTGTCTACTAGCAAGGTCAGAAATTTTTTCTGAAATTGTATGGAAGTTGCATACTTTTCTTTTAAAAGCATGTACTTTTCTTTAGCATGTTCTTTCCACATTTAGGGTGAATTATTATAAAAATAAAAAGAAAGTAAAGCTAACTATTAATCTCATTATATCAAACATATTTATTGGCTCATGGCATTTGTCAAATATTCAAATAAAAGACAGGTGTTCGGAGGAATTTCAATTTTAAGAAAGTTGTAGATCATAGACATAATAAAGTTTGTGAGGTAAGAGCTAATACAAGCTTTGTTCTCTTTTATTTCGAAAAGATCAGAAAAAAAAGAACTTATTTTCATGACTTAAAGGCGACTTAAGTAATATGCAGCTCTCATTTAACTTTTGAAGAGCAGGGAACAAGAACAGATCATTGTTTTGGTGACTGAAATCTGCCTTTGAGTACAAAGCCTTAATGATAAAAATGTTGCTGGATATTTGTTTTTAGAACCTTTGCATCTTTTTTCGGTCTCGTGGATAACTCTTATTTATTTTTCCAGTCAAGCCTGGCATCCCCCACGCGGCCACCGAGGATGTTTCCAGGACCAGCCTGGTTCTTCGTCTTGAAGCCCCTCGCGGTCTTCAGAACGGAGAGTTTCTAGGGGGCCTCATCTACTCTGTGCAGTACTACTCCATATCCTCAAAACTCAACATCACAAAGGTGAGAATAGAAGTTTGGACGTTATTATATGTAGCATTTAAATTCTATAGTTTTATCCAGTGTAATTAGAAAGTATTAGTGTCTGATCTTAAAATTTGTTTAATCCTTTTGGCATTGACGACAAACTGGAAGTAGTTTTCGTGGCAAGAGTTCATAACGTTGATGCACTTCTTTTTTTATAAAAGTTAATTAGAGATAGCTTTTAAAAATACCCTAAAGCTTTAGATTTAAAAAGCTTTCAACATTGAGTATTTTTATGCCTTATTAAATGTATGTACATTGGTATGAAAACTAGAGTCCATGTGCGATTATGGACATCCTGAACCCTTACACCAGTGGTTCCCAGCCCCAGTGGTCTGTAAGGGGTTCTAAGTGGTCTGTGAGAAAGTATTTGTAAAGAAAAATTTAAATGGTATTCTTCCACTTAAAGATTTGACAAGTGTAAATTTAATTTTTACAAAATGTTTAAAAATGCCTTGAATTATCTTTTTATTATTTAAAAATAGACTTATTTAACTAATTTGAAATGTTAGCTTAAATTTTTTTTAAATTATTTTTGTAATTGATTTTAATTAATTTTTTAAGTTCTATTTAATATTTGAATTATATCAAACTCATAATATTTGACTACTGAATTTTCTATAGTGTTATTAAAAGGTGTTGGTCCATGCCTAATCTAATTTACAACTCGGTGGACCCACTAGAGGGTCAATTATACAAAATTAATAGTACACTAAAAAGCGATTTTTTTTTCTCCATTTTTCTTTATATGGTCCTAAATAAGTATTCTGAATTCATAATGTAACTTGTATGTCAGAAAATTGATTTTTTTTAATGCTAAAATGTTTTTTTTTTTAAAGTTATAAAATTTATTTTGGCATTTTAGCTAAATTGTTAAAGGGTTTAATGGTAAACTCTTGTCTTGATAACTTGATTGTTTTTAGGAATGGGAATTTTTAAATTTTTATTTTCTAATAAAATTAATCAACTTATTTTTTTCATTTTAGGTTGCTATTGTAGAGGCCGAGAGTAACGCTCGTCTGCTGCTAGAAGATTTGGTACCCCACACGCAGTATAGGTTCGAAGTTAGGTGCCGTCCGAATTTTGTTGGTGATCATTTTCATTGGAGCGACACTTACAATACGACTGACACTTCTTTACCAGATGGTATGTATTCGTTTTTTATTTCTTAAAAGAAAATTTAATGTTTGTAGCCTTCTTCAAACTTATACTATTATACCATAAGAAATCAACATTTTTTAAAAACATGTCTTTAAATTAAAAAATAAATACCAGATTACTGATATTTTTTTTCTTGTTTTTTGTAGTTCCTTACTTGGCACCTGTTATAGACAACTCTGGTTTCGATATGCAAGTTATAGCTGGCAATAGGACTATTACTCTCTATTGGAAGGTAAGATATATAGGGTCAGGTTGTGTAAAGTGGTCATAAAAATAGACATTTTCAACTTTGCAAGAATATAGATATAAGAATTTTTGTAAAACATATTGTTTTGGATTTTATTTTACATTACATTGTTCTAGAGTACATTAGAATACAAAAACTATTTTTTTAGAGTAACCCCTTTTAATGACATCTTTTGTTTGTCATGATTTTATGACCACTTTATGGTGTGGTCTAAAGTTTCGTCATTCTTCATTTTCTGCATTATTTTACTTCATAGATCGTATTTTGTTTTGTCATAATGTAAACAGTGGCTAGTAATTTAAAAAAAAATGCTTATAAAAGTCAAATGGTGCAACAGAAATTCAGCTTGAATTTTTTTAATTTTCAGTGATGAGCCCTTTTTGAAATTCACATTTCAATTTATTTATGTTGCTTAAAATTGTTTTTAAATTTCAGGCTGTTCCTTCAGAGTTCGAGAATGGCAACGACTTTCATTATGTAGTTAGATATCACGAGCATTACATTCCAAAGCGTGCAGTCCGGCAAGCAAGCAGAAGGTCTAGTTTTTCCTTCAGAGTAGACAATAGGACTTCTCATAGTTTCGAACATATGGACACTGGGACTGCCTACATGTTCAACATCATCGCATCCAACAGTATGGGGAATTCATCCAATGAAACTGGCATCATTGTTGTGGATAAAGCAGAAAAGTGTAAGAATCTTTTCTATCCTATGAATATAAAAAACAACTTTTTAACTTGAAAAATGTTTATTTGAATAACTATTAAAAAAAACATTTTTTTAAATCAAAACATGTATAAAGTAAATTCAGAATATCAGATAATTGATACCATTTAATAACATTTTCAATTAACTTTTGGTTTGAAACTTCTTATTTTTTTTTATGGAATTCATTAATTTCTTTCTAAAGGTACATATTTTTTATCAGATCCTCAAACATAAAAAAATCATAAAATGACATTGTTCTAAACCTAATATATCGTTCTTGGGTCTTTATCGTACTTGAATTGAAGTTTAAACTTGCTTGATTGGGAATATTGATTATTCACATCTCCAAATTTTTATTTGGAAGGGAAAAAAAATGTTTGTGCTGGAGTAAACAGCTGAACTATTACTCCACTATTACACTGATATCAAAATCTGATTTGGGCCCAAAAATGGACATGCAATGATTTATGCTTTTAGCTATCGATATGCCATTTGTGAAACTTAGTTATTCATAAATTATGAATTTATTACTTTTTTTAATTGTTCAAAATTTTTGTATTTTAATATTGTACATTGTTGAGGGTAAAAAAAACTAGAGCACAAATGCTTCAAGCATGTCTTGTAAACATTTAACAACCAAAACATTTATTAATAACCTCTTCTCTAATTTCAGTTCTCCAGGGTCCAAAGGACATTACAGTGATATCTTACGACCTGGGTAGTTACGATGTTTCTTGGAAGACCCCTGACCCCATCCACACAAACTTCACGCTGTATTGGTGCGAGACTCTAAAACTGCGTCCCGCCAAGTGCGGCGGACCCCTCGACTGGACTTCTGTCGTGAACGAGACATCTCACAAACTCTTTCTTCCAAGCAATTCCACAAATTACCAGTTTGCTGTGGCCACTGTCCATGGATATAAGACGTCTGGGATGGTTTGGGCACCTTGTACAGTTTTGTATGGAGGTATGTTAGTTTTTGTCTTGTAAAATATTCTGTTACTGGTGTTTAAACCCCTTGACTGGGAATGAGGAATGCCACTCATCATGGTATTTATATGGCAGTTGACTATTTGTACCATTTTAAAACATTTATTTTCGATGTATTTGACTCGTATCACTTCAACTGATATTTCCCGAATTCAGATATAAAATAGTCCTTTTTTTTTTTTTGCAGTGCATGTATCGAATTGATTTCCCAGTCAAGGATTTAAAACTTTGTTTTATGATGCTAACCATATTTTTAAATAATTAATCTTTAGAAAGCACGTGTTTGACTTTAATGGAGATTTTGGTTGAAATATGAACCACCCGTCTTGTAAAGTTTAAGCTAATACTAAGAGAAACTAACCACTTTTGCTATACATTTTTTTAAATGACTTATATTTAAATGTTTTTGTTAAATGAAATAAAACTTTATTTTGCAATTCATTGAAAATATCTAATGCAAATATCAGTTGCGTATTTTCTATGCGAATCTCTATATCAGTTGTAGAAAAATTTAACTTGTATATGTGATAAATTACCCTGCCAACTATAATACAAAAAATTAACATGATTAACAGTTAATATTATCTGTACTACAGACTGTATTTAACTGTTTAGCACACTTACTATATATTCTGTAGTAATAATAAATAAAATAACTTTCAAGAGAGAAAATCAAGAAATGTTGATTACAAAATATAAAAATAGTTTGGACAACCAGCATTGTTAAGTGAATGTTAGTTAATATTATTAAGCTCTACCCTTGATCATCTAAAAATGTAATATTGTTTCGAGTGCAAAAATATGTAAATTAAGAATATATATTGTTAAGTATAATGCTCCAATATTTCTTAATTTATGCCTTAATATTTATTTTCGTTATTGCAGTGACTTATAAAATTCGAAAAATCGAATTGGTACCCAAGAATTCTACAAGTTTGAAAATCCGGTGGTCTTTGAAATGTGAAGCGGAGAAGAAAATCATTAAAGAATATGCAGTTTATTATTGCCCTTTTGAAGGAAAATGTACTTATGAAAATGCTAGAAGTTGTAAAGTAAATGGTTAGTATAAAAGCTTTTAAATAAATATATCTGCATTTAAAATATATTTAATCGTAGGATAATAATTCATTCAATAGTTAAAACAACATTAAATATTAATATTTTTTGTACTTTCACGTTTTATGTATTACAAGTACTCAAAATAAAATATGTTAAGGATACATGCAACTAAGAATTGTTCTTCTCTAGGTTCAGGTGTAATGGACTGGCCCAACAAAAGAGTCGCAAATATGTCACAAACCGAGCACATCTTGGGTCCCCTGGACCCATTCACATGCTACTTTTCTTATATCAGAGTGCGCACAGACGCTGGCTGGGGAGAGAACAGTGACTTTGCTTCGGAGATTACCATGTCTTCTGGTAAGTTTTCTTTTAGCTAATGTCTTAATTCAGGTGATAAAATGCCTTGGACGTATTAAAGTGGTCAAGTTTCTTATTGTTCTTTCCAAACATACTAACACAATGTAATTTTTTTTACTAATGGTTTATAAGATATCAGAAATTTTGTTAGCCTTCTTATCATAGTTCCTCCTTATGCATTCATTAAAAGGGCATTATGGTATATCTATGAGTTTGTTATTCGTAACCATTAATTTAATATTTTTATTTTCGTATAATAGACTAATTTTAAGGAGAATTTTAGGCCAAAAGGAATTTGTGGGATTTTGATCAGATTTTTGCATTTTTCTCAAGTTTTTATATAATAGGGACAAACTGAATAAAATATTTTGCTAAATGTTGATTATTCAATGAAAAATTCAATTCAACATTCGATTTAATTGAAAACTAATATTTCCATTCACATTAAAAAATTTCCCCCCATCGTTTAAAACAGATTTTCATACTGAATTCACATTCAGTATGAAAATCATTTTACTTAACCACCCAAAATTTAATAAAGGACCTATTGATTTAGTTAATGCTTTCAGAATATTCTCATTAATCTCGATACATTTTTTATAAAATCTCACATATCGTTTAACCTGGTTATTTATCAATAGTAATACCATAATTAGCAAGGAAGTCACTATTTGCTAGTGACAGTATAGTGTATTATTCACGAATAGTAAATTATTTAGCCAAACTGAATATTTGGTTTGGTTGCTGACTAGGCAGGATACTGAATATTCAGAGCATCCCTATATATAACGATCCTCCACAGGACCACTATGAGATGGTCATTGTAACTAGTTCAAAACTAGGAAGAAGGCAAGCTCTCCAGGAGGCTTGGGCGATGATTCAATATGTATCTTAATTCCGGAAGTAGAAAATTATTGTGATTCCGATTTTAGATTTGAAGATTAATCGATTTTACAATCTGTCGGAAGTATGTAAGAACCCTCGGGATGTTCAGGACAAAAGTGGCAAAGTATCTATATTTTTAATAATAATTGGGAAAACAAAATATTTTCACAATTTGATTGATCAAATATTTTTCAAAAAATCAAATGTCCACTTCCTATACATAAGTTTAAGTTGTACATCTTTGTATTTTGTTACTGTATACTTATTCTATCTATAAAATAGAATATTGTTTTACTAACAATATGTATATATTAGGAATATTGATTAATTGGAAGTATCAGTTAATCGGTAAATATTGATTGTCTGGTAATTAATCTTAATAGTAAAATGTCATTATCGCCCAAACTACTGTCCGGAGGAGGAAGTAATAAATTAATAAAAAGGGTCTGTAAATATTACTTGTAAGCACGCACAGTCTAAGTTAAAGTTAACGTCTATATTAGTTATAAAGATATCCTTATAAAATCATTAAGTTACGCAGACTTATCGAGTGATTTCTGTTTCAGCTCCTAGTGGTCCACCCATGAGTGTGAATGTGGTCCCTGTCGTTGAAGAATCAAAAGCAGCAGCCATCAAAGTTTCGTTCGATTCGCCAAGGACTCCAAACGGTGTGATTACACGCTACAAAATATTCTACAGGACACTGCCCGATGGTGCACCATTCCACAAGGAGGTTCGGGTACAGGCCGAGCACAATGAGGTCACGTTAGAAAATGTTTTCTACTATTCTAATTATTCAATTGAAGTGTCTGCTTGCGTGGATCAGGCTTGCTCAGAGAAGTCGGTTCCCGTTACTGTTTACACAGGAATTTCTCGTAAGTATATCCTTTAAGTGGTTTATCAATTAACATAAAAACTCTCTATTTTCGGACATTTCCATGGAAACTAATGTTTATAGCCATTATTGAAATGATTTTTACATAATAGGATCAATATGTAAAAAGCGTTGTGTATATGTGAACACGATACCTTTAGAAACAAATGTAACAGCAACTGGATTTGGCATATAATTTACTGATTTATATGAACTGTGGCAGCAATGTTAGAATGAAAATTAAACATAAAAAAAAAACAATGAATTGGGTTGTTCTGGAATTGCTCAAATGACCTAATGATATTTTTCAAATCTGTCGTGGCTAAAGGATAAACAATTAGAATTCTTGCAATTAGAATATGTGAAAATTAAACATAGAATATACCTTGACTGTCGGACTAATAAGCAAAATATTGAATCTTTAGGGTTTGTTTTCACTGCGAGAAAGTTACATTTCTATTTCCAACACATTACTTCTAATTAAAAAAAAAATATATATCAGTAAAGTATTCCCAATACTTTAAATTTGAAAAGTATTATATAGAGATTTTTAAGGAATTTATATATAATATGTATTACTGGGAAAACGGGAGATACATGAACGGATATACAAGTCTGCACCTGTCAGATAGTTGAGAGTTCAAAAACTAGAAAAAAGATTTCAAACCCTTTATTTACCCCTTTAGAAGTGTCTTCCATACCACATTAGACCATGCAATTAAAACTAAATAGTGAATGGGAGGCCACTATTCCAGTAGTTTTAAACTGCATAGAAGTGAAATATGTTCTTCTTTGGAGCAAATTTGCTAACAAAAACTTTTCTTAAATCTTAGATTAATAATAAGTTGTGTAAAGTTATTCACCTGATTTTTTTTGTACTTGTATTTTAACATTAAAAATTTGCATTTCAGATCCTGGCATTGTAAGTCTGCCTCGTGTCGAATTATTGGGCGAATTCTTGAACATCACATGGGAATCGCCGCGATTTCCCAATGGTCCTGCCCAGTTTTATCAAGTGAGAATGCTGAACAATGACACCAATCTCGACGACGTCTTCAATGTCACAGGACAGAACTACTTTGCGCTGAACAGGGAATGCACAAATGGGGATACAGACTTAATCTACAGTTTTAAAGTGCGAGCTGTTAATTTCAGAGATGGACAGCCCTTGCTTGGAGACTACAGTGGACCTGCTAATACAGTCATATGTCCCTCAGGTATATTCAAATATTTGAAATCTTTTATTTTTTGTTAAGGGTATGGGATATAAAAGCTCTGAGATTTAATAAAAATTATGCATTAAATATGCTGCGCCCATCACGATGAAAGCCTTATTTCCGAAAACAAATAATAACAAAACTTTACAAGGAATAAAAAACAAAACCAATTTATCATCGCATCAAAGTTTTGATATTTTCCCCCATTATATTTGATTTAGAGCTTTTTGATGCTATTAAAAGTTTATTTTTAAGGACAAATCACAAGAAGCTACAAAAGAAATATCTAAAAAACCTTTAAAATTCTAGGACCCGTAATCATGTTATTTTTTGCACATTTTTACCAAATGTAAAACTGAAGTTTTGGTTACTTTAAATCCACTTTTCATTGTCATGTTTTTTACTATTTAACGATTTCCTATTCATCTGAAGTGGGATTCAAATGTCTTTATCGGTCTTCTTGCAATGGGAAAGTTAAAACGCCATGTGATTTTTTTTTTGTCTACACTCCTCTTTTTATTGCATTTAATAATTTTAACTGCCTTTAAAATTATTTCCAATAAAAATAATTAATGTCTTGATTTAAAGGTATGTTCAATGCGCATTCATAAACCAAATCTTCTTTAACATGCATTTTATAATTTTAGGATTCCTTACTGGATACAATGCTGGACTTCTCGTTGGTGTTGTCATTGGCTTTATTATTCTAATTATGGTCATCAGTTATCTTATTAGATAGTAAGTTATTTTTATAGTTGTTGAACTTTTCTCACCCACTTTTTAACCAATGATAAAAAAAACATGTCTAATTTATTTTAATTTTTACTTACTACTCTCATATATGAAGTATTGTATGTTGAAAATATTATTTTAGGGTTAAATCAAATGTGATATGCAATTGAATTGTATTCATGGGATATAATAGCAAAGACACATAAAATAAACTTTTTAAAAGGGGACTGTAGTCTGGCTCCAATTAAATGGTGGTTGAGTAACGCACCTCAAACCAACCACCATTTGAGTTTGGACAAGTTGACCAATCGTTTTATCTTAACTATGTAAAAAATTTGATGCCACACAGACCATTAGCCAGAGCCGAACTATACCATGATCTGATTTTTTTCAACGTTTTAGACATTTCTTGAAAGCAACTCGCAATTTTTAATTTAAGTTAGTATAATTTTTTTTTTAATGTTTGAGATAATATTATATACATTAAAACACTTACATGGTACAATGAATTTTTTAAATATTTATTTTTATTTACAATTCCATTGATAAATTTTTTTATAGCCTCAACTCTCAAGGTGTTTAATAACATTAAACACAATTTATCCATTATCGTAAATGTAAATAGTATCCAAGATAAATTTAATAAAAAATTAAACTATTTCAGCTTTCATCGAAACATCAATGAAGCTAAAAAGACCCAAATTAAGTTGCCCAAGGGACTTGAATCGCCACTTGATGTTGTAAGTATACTATTTTAAATTTTTATATCAAGAATTTAAATATTTTACTTAATGTGTTACTTAAGTTTGACTTCCTTTTCTCCCCAAGAATCCTCTCAGCTCTTATGATAAGTTCAAAAGCGGCCTCCAGAATAGTCGCGACTCTGGGATACCCAACGACCGAGCATACGATCGTTTGTTTTCATCATCATCAGAAGGAGACCTGAAAAGGACTGATGAGGTAAGTCATATGTTCCGAAGACCTTTTTTTTTTTTTTACTTTGGTGTTGGTTTCAAAGATGTTTCTTTGTCAAATCTTGTAATTAATTTTTTAACTGTCCCAAGCTATAAAAGAAATGTTTTATGCTTCCTACAATAAGCATAATTAATGCCAAAATGGCAGTATGACATTTTTAATGATAAACATATTCTGCAATATTTATGTCAAAAGGCTGTTCTGCAATATTTATGTCTTAAAAGAAATTATTGGTAAAGGGACGTGACGTACCTGTATAACGGTTGTAATTTTTTTATTGAAAAACGACTGTTTAACAAGCATGTATCACCTGAAAGTAAAATCCTACAGTTATATATGGGATCACCTCTTTAGTAAATGCAACAGATGTCAATTTGGCCAGATATCCGACTACAGTATGTTTATGTACAACTACTCGTTTTTTAGATTAATCAGCTATTACCATTCCTAGTTTTATTTTCTTTTAAAATTTTCTCTTAATTAAATTTTTTTTCTTTATACTTTTCGATTTCAGGTACCAATATTTTAATTTGATAATAATTGCATCTTCTTGTAAATCAGTAGTTGTACCTTTCCAATTATAGTAAATCCAAATTTTTTTTTATTATGAAAACTTAAAACTGGGTACATTTTTAACATCTTTACCCTGCCTCTTTCTTTAAAGGAATGATCCTAAGTTTCTGTGCAACAAGAATCAAGAACATTACATTTGTCTTTGCCCTCCCTCATGGTTCACACAGTCCTTAAAAATCTTTAAGAACTACTTAATTTAAGTAGGTCCTTAATTAAGGGCCCTTAAAATCCTTAATTTTCGACAAAGGTCCTTAATTTTTGTCAAACATGTTTTTTTTACTAGTAATTCACATGGGTGGTATTTTTCCGTGTCTAACCCGAAATTCTGAGGTTTTTTAATTTTCGAACTCAGAATTCCGGGTGCATTAAAATTATTGAAATGTACAATAGCATTCCGGATTTTCCGTTGATCGTATCCACACTTTTCCCGTTTTACACAAGTATAAATCGGCAAGGAGAGACGGGCATGAATGGACGTATTTAGTGTCAGAAAACAAAAGTGAACTTTTGATCTCTTTTGTTCGATTTTTTAGTCAGTGGTATTTCATTATAATACACTACACTACGTCATTGGAAAATCTCAGTTCGTTTGTTGTTTTGTGAAGAATCGATACTCATTCTAGAAAAACGAGGAAATTCAGAAGAATGTAGCATCTTTAAGGGATGGGAATTCTGCACCAGAGTTTTCCGGAAGTGGTATCCTGTGCCAACTTGCTACAAAACCCCACTGACATGTGATTATGTGCCAATTTTGCACCAAACAATGTGCGATTCTCCACTAACGGCGCCAAAAAATTTAAGAGGTCCTTAAAAATTATAGAGAGGTCCTTAAAAAGTCCTTAAGGTATCCGAACACGTTCGAAGCACTTTTTTTAAAATGTGTTAGATAAAATTTATTTAATGCTATTTTTAGATTGTTTGTTAGTAAAAACTAATTATATATCATAAATATTTAAAGTTTATTATTATAATTATTAAAAAAAGTGATATAATCATTGAAAATTTTAAGTTTTTATTCAAAAACTTGAAAACTTATACAAGACATACAAATTCATTTATATGGAAAATTTTACTATTAAAATAAACTGCATGTTATTATCTAGTGTTCCAAGTAAAATTAAACATATATATAAAAAATTTAATTTTTGGTGACACACCGAAAATTTATTATAAGATTTTTGACAATTTCACAACCTTATAGTTCAATGTTTAGTCCATAAATAAAAATATATTAACGATTTTCCAATTATTTTAGTACATGCACTAGAATACACTCTACTGAATAGGGACACAAAATTTAAAGACAATATAACAATAATATTTTGAGTTATGATTTTTGAAATTTGCTGTTTTTGAATAAAAATAAATTCTGAGAAAAATGCGTTTAAAGTATAAATTTATCTATTATTAATATTAAGAAAGTTTCAACACAATTAAAATCCCCCCGATTTATATGTTATACCCTCCACTCGCTCATCTTTAGCCATTTTCCCTTTTTTAGCTAATCAATTTTTTTTTCTGGCAACTTTAACGTTGGGTAAAGAGTGGCGCTTCGAATCCTTCACTGGTTCGATGTCCAGTTCTGAAAAACCTTTTAATGTGTGAACAACAGTATTGAGCCGAATGATCTTTCCCAATGAGTCTTAGTCCAAATACAAATGAAATATTTACAGAATGTAATTTTTTTGATTTTTCAGAGGCACAAAATGTGTTTTTGTATTCGCAGTTTTGACATTTCACTGTCATATTTGATGCCAGTCCAAATACAGACTCTTGTAGAAGACACAGTTTACTTCTAAAGCAATCGGGGCAGCACAAACTCTTTATCATATTGGAAAGAATTTGAATATTAATTATTTGATTTCCACTGATTTCAGTTCGAGAGTAATTGTCCAAATAAGAAGTCATAGTGAGCTTCTTTTCACTTGCCGTAGGCAGGTTGTTCGACGCAGATGAATCGGTTTCAGTGGAACATGTAACATATTTATTTCCTCGAATTTTTTTCTTACGAATAAAACTTCGGTTTCTCGAATTTCTCATGGTGTTTTAACATAAATAAAATAAAATTTGGAGAGTTAATTAAGTTAGGTCTTTAAAAATAATTATTAAACAGATTATACGAAAAAAAACAACGCTGCTTGTAAAGAAATAAACAAGAGAGTAAAGTTGTTGCAATTTTTAATACAAAAACTTCTGATATAAATGAAAATATCTGGTGGCTAGATTATAGCAACATTAAAATAATAAACATTGCAATTAAAAATTAGAAAAAGTTGAAAACTAGAGAAAAAACGATGTTTATGCCTCATTTCCGGTTTCGGAATACTACTTCCGTTTTCATTTAATATTTGTCCACTTGAACTTTAAATTACTATAACTTTTGTTCTAATTGACGCACAGCTAAAGTAAAAACTGTTTTGGAAACTTAAAAGTGCAGAAAATCATATTTTTAAATAAAAAAAATTTGGTAATTTCAATCAAAATCACCTTATTCAACGTGTACGGATACCTTAAGAACTACTTAATTTTTACTTTTGAAAATCTGTGTGAACCATGTCCCTTTATTTTTAATGTGATGTCACTTTGTTCCTACCACTTTGTAATAAAAATATGCCGAAAAATATTAAAAATAACCACAAGTTTAATGTTTTTTAATATCGAAATGTTTTGTTATTTTTTAAAAATCTATTTTCATCCTTTATTTATCGGTATATAATTTTAGGCTAGATGTACTGCCAGATATTTGTATTATCCAGCCCATTGGCTAGATGCAGTATGTTAGCCTGATATCCAAAGCATCCCTGCTCTTTATATATCAAGAGTTCTCAAATGCATCTGTTTTATGTGTCAAAATTTGTACTATACCATCTCAAAGTATTATTGTCTGTTGAGATACTTTACAGAAACACCTTTTACCATTTTTGAAAGTAACTATGAAGGTAGGATCAATAAAGTAATGTTATTTTTAATGTTAGCTCACCAAAAGAAGCCAGACCGGCCGCAATCCCAGCGGAGAGAGCAGCGCATCCTGCAAAGGCCAAGACAGCATTTCCTCCGCCAACACAACCAAGACACACAACTCGCTTGATTCCGGAGCCGAAGTGGAGTCTCCTCCATCTCCGGACAGCTTTTCTTCCGACGGAGTCAACACCACCCCGCGAGTCTCCAAGCCGGGCGACACCAGCCGGGTGAGTCGGGACTCCGGCCTGGCTAAAGACGACACCCGTCCCATCCACGTCACCAACCTTGCCATGACTTCCCGTGGCAGGTGCTTAGATTACAAGTTTGCCAAGAAGGGCTACAAGTACCCTTCCCAGACGCTGAGCCTGTCGAACAGCGAGCCGTCGGTGGCGGAGTTCGACTCCGAGCCGCTGGTCTGTGCCGGGATGCCGCCATACTGCAAGTTCCATCTGTCTACCAGTGCGGGTAATGGTTTAAATGCTATTTCGCCAGACTCCGCCTATTCGAAGTGGGGAGGGGAGACATTCTACAGGCCGTTAATGTCCTACCGCAAAGTGGCACCACAGCACTTCCAGGTGTTTTCTGCCGTTACTATCAACAACCGGATACCGTGCATGCCCTCCAGGAAGAAGGATGTCCGTCCCAGAATGGAAGATGGAAGCGAGCCCGGCGTCATGCCAAACGCTTACATGAGCGTGAGCGATGTCCTGAATTCTGCCAAAGGAAGCGGCCCTAGTCATAGAGAGCAAGAGCGTTGCGAGCTGCCTGGCCAACTCTCGGAACGCAGTTCGCTTGAGGAAACGGATGTCGACGGAAGTCAGCAGGCATTGCTTCCGGTTCGTAATAATGCTGCAGGATATGTCCCGGTGGAAATCTCGTACCCAGAGATACCCGATGTCGCTCCTGAACCGGAACCAAGCACTTGTGATGTCGATTTGTCAGAGATACTTCCATCGAACTTCGTGATTGATCACAATGGCGACTTGGGGGCCTCAAGCGACGGACAATCCATGGACAACGTTGCTGTGCCTGAAGGCCCATGCAAGGCTGTAGTCACAAGTAACTTATTTCACGGAGGTTGTCGGGTCTTCTTGAACGAACTCGAATCGAATGATGCCGCTGGGGGGCAAGGACAGCCACTCGGTGACGATTGGTGTGAACTGGATGCGATCCGGGTTGATCCCGATGTGTATGGTGAGAAAACAGACGATGTTCTTACCGAACAACCAATCACGAATGGGTTTTCCCCATTCACGCCATTAACTAACGAGTCAAACATATCTCCTGCTCGTGTTATCTCCCGACCAAATTTAGCGAACGTTCCCGTCGAAAGCGTGTGATAGGAAAAAGCTGCTTTGTTTTGGATGGGTGATGCTCAATTAGGCCATTATAACAGTGCAATCATATTTTAGGTAAGGTGGATTAGTATTCTGCTGCGTAAAGTAAGTCTCGTGAATGAGAGTAGCTATGATTAGCAGCATGGAAATTATATTTGTTGTCCTTGTGTTATTTTTTATTGATCAATTTATCATGGTGCACAAAACACAATGAAAGTCTGATTTCTTTGTGAATTTTATCATAGGACAAGGATATTTTTTTCTGTGTGAAATTATTTTCCCATATTAAGAAATCAAATATTGTGAAACAATATCTTTGATTTTATATTGTTTTCTCCCCTTCCAATGAGATGAGTTGCAGTTAGAAATTGTTGAGTTTTGTTTCTTAGTCATATTTTTTATAACTTATTATGGACTTGACAAATGAAAGAAAATCATTCAGTTTCTTAATTTTTAAAAAAATATTAGTTGAAATCGTTATGCTAGAATGTTAGTGTTTGAAATTGAAAAGCGTTGATTTATATATTACAATTACATGTTTTCGATTCATTGTAAATAATGTATATATCCGAAATCTCGTTTGTATTTTTATCCCAACGCTCGACAATATTTCAACAGTCTTGTAATCGATTCATTTTTTTTTATCAATGCAATGCCATTTCCTCTCCTCAATTTAGTTCCGTTTAAAAATTGATGAGATTGCTTTGAACAAAATTAAACATTATTTTAGTGGCACTCTAAAATAAAGTTTTAAAATAAAAATAAAGTAAGGTTGTTTAAAAAAAAGTATTGCCTTTCGCAAAATAAAGCGATAAACTCAATTTTACAAGGCGAAACAACGTTAATGTTATTATTATATTAATTGAATTTTTATTAACAATTTAATTGAGGAGTTAAAAATTTAATAAAAATTCAATATAGTGAAAAATAAATAAAGTGAATTAATAAAAATTCACACCAATAACTACTAAGAATGCTTTTATATTTTTTGTGAGAAATAAATCCGAGTACCTTTCACAATTGATAAGCCGACTTATCCTCTGGTTTAAAGCAGTTGCATATGTTAAATGCCACTTTAAAAAAAGGATACGGATAATTTGATTGGTTGACTGATACAAATAAGTAGCATTCTTCTGTATTTTTTTACTACATCCTCTGATTTTTTGCCTCCGTCCATGATAGCATTACAATAATTTGCTGGAGTGTAAAAAAGAATTTATATTTTTTGAAAAATTACATCCGATAATTTTATTTAAAATCTACGTGTAATTATTCTCTTAATCATCTGTACATATTTACGATTAATTTTGGTTTCATACAGTACTAAGGTTAGCCATGCACTGACAACCATCGGACATGCAGCTAAACTATTTGGTTGCATGCAACTGAAGAAACTCATTGTGTATTCTCACTGAGCAACTTTTGCACAAAATATCCTTTCGCACTCTACCACCCTAACAGCTTTGGCAATAATGAACAGTTTGGCAATTTTGTATGGATTGTGGTATTTGTTTGGCGATTTTTCACCTTCCCTTTAGCAATTGCGATTCTGAATTAAGCCCTGAATTGAATGCAATTAAATAATCAGAATCAGTTGGTGTGTGATATTTTAGTTGCATAGTTGATTAAAAGTTGCTGTGCATTGTTGCTGGTGTGTGACTAGCCTATGGTTACTGGTTTAGAATTCTGAAGATGTTAATTCCAGAAATTGCCAAAAAATTTAATCTGTTGATTCCTTACAATTTGACTTTTTCTTTATAAATCATTATTTTTACAGTGTTATTTTTTTAATTCGTATTTCAAGCATGCAAAAGCGTTAGTTTATCTAAATAATTGTTTCATTTCTATAGTTGATTTTTTTTTTACAGGATTATTCTAAATGATCATTTGATTAAAAAAAAAAAGTTTGTTTAAAAAGCAGATGTATTTTTACACTTTGATCATTGGAGCAACTGCATCTGCAGGCATTTTTGACCACTCTGGTTATTAAAGAAATAATTAAATCTTTAATTAATTGATGCTGAGCAGAAACAATTAAACTTGATTTGGTGAACGCAGAATACCTTTAACAATTTCCAAGGCTTGCTCAAGAAAATGAGACAAATTCATACGCTTTCATAAAGTGAATATTTTCTGAACATGCATACATTCCTTTGGCTGTGTCAAAACATTTATATTAATTAACCACAAGACCTATTCGAATGGGCATCCTCTATATGTTTGTGTGCTTGTTCTTGATTCGTAAATAGTTAAAAATAGGCACCAGGATAATTGTATCTTAAGAGACAAAAATCGAGTGGCTCTATTGAGTTCCTGAATTCAACTGCAAGTATTTGACTAAGAAATACCAAAGCATATGATATTTCCTCGAATTGCATATTTATTAAGACAAAAAAAAAGGTGAATCAAATGATTTATTTAGAATAATCCTATATTTTCTCTATATACATAAACTTTGTGTTTAGTAGTTACTTTTGAAATTGTAATTCGCAATATAGTTTATTCTCAGTACAATAGTTGTGTTTTGTTTAATTTTTGTTATGTAGATATTTACCATCAACCTTTTATTTATGTTTATAATAGTTATTCAATAATTAGTTACTGATTTGACCTTCACATGAAATTAGTGGGGTTTAATATATTTCAGTGCTCCTTCATTAATTTATCACTTTTTGTCCTCTTTTACAATTATTTTGTTTATGAATTTCAATTCAAAAATATTTTCGACTGATGGATAAATAGACTATTATGAGACATGAATGCTTAAATAATATTCTTAATTTCCCTATTAAAAATAAATGGAAAACAGTCGTCTTTTATGAATGACCCCTGGTGAAATGTTTCAAAAAGCATTGAATTTTTTAATTTTGTAGAAAGGTCTTGGGAAATTTAGAATTCAGAGTTTTCAGTTTTAAAGTACTGAGAGCTACTTGAAATGTTTAGTTAGCGAATAATCGGGGGTTCGTACCGTCCTTAAAAGTCTTTAGAAACTCCTTATTAGGTCCTGTGAAGCATTTAAGTAACAAAAGGCTCTTAAAAAGACATTGAAACTGCTTTCATTTAAATAATGTTACTATTAATTTAAAATATTTTATCTTAATGAACACAACTTTGTATCTGAATTAAAAGAAAAACGCAGCTTCTTTGCACCCGATAGCGTTTAGCTACTTGCATCACCCATTTCATATTAATTTTATTTTTAAATATTATTTTACTAAGGAGACTATTTGCGACTTTACAGCTAACTTTCCGTCACAAATGCATACAAGTTATTTGCTTTAAAAAATAAGGTCTTTATAAATTGCCTTTAAGGTCCTTGGAAACTCGTTCTTTCGGAAAATGCGTACGAACCCTGTCAGCTAAAAAGTATTTATACCCAGTGACGAGTACATAAAGTGTGGAATTAATGAGGGATTACTATTTTACAATAGGGAATGTATTACTTCAAAATTCCCTGTCTCGCACAGAATTACTTTTTTTTCCCTTCATGTAAAATTTTTATTAATGAATGAATGAAAGTAGGAATTTGAATTCAATCATTATTACCTACCCTGTGTCATTTAAAAAGTACACCTTAATTCAGGTTACATTGATTTATACAAAAAATTTATGTCTGTAATTTAAAAATGGAAGATTTTGGATTAACTAAAAATATTTGGATCTGTATATTAAAGGTTTTAATTCATTGTAAAGTAATTTTATAGTGGATTTGCTCATGATCGTATTTTATTGTGCAAGTAATAACTAAAAGCATGTGCATGATTAATTTTACAAATTTATCTGAAATTGCGTGAAAATTAATTTAAGTAAAAATAATATTTTATTCCATTAATATTTTCTTTGTTTTTTAATCTTGTATTGATCGCTAGCAATTTAAAACTGTGTATAAATAAATTTAATATACAATTTTTCATTTGTATATAATCATTTAAAAATAGAAGCTGGCATTTTATGAAAAACACATCAAGATAAATTTTTAATTTTCCCAAGTTTCGATCAATGAGACTTCTATTTTTTCGCTACACTATGGCATATCTGAATTTTGTATTCCAATACTATTTCTTCAACATTTTTGCATAAAATCATTATTATCTTCATAATCGTGAAGTACATTTTACAATTCTAGTTGATTTGTATATATTTGATTTATTATCTTTTTTTTATTTCAGTACAAATGTGTGTACAGTTATTTAGGATTAGTGTGTTTTTAAACTTGTATAGATATTTTGTACTGTATTCACATTCATTTATAACCTTTTCTGTACAAATATTACATCATTAGAAGAAATGAAGAAGAGGCGTGATCTGAACTTTTACATTGTATCTCATGTTTATGGATTTATATTGTATGTGGAATAAGAAGAGGAAAAGGTCCATATTGTGAAATAAGACTATTTTTTAATAAGGAGATGTTGTATTTAAAACGAGTTTACTGTTTGTGAAATATTCAAAATTATATAATACATCCGTACTTGTAAAAAGTTTCTGGTTGATCTAGTTTTTTTTTTTTTTTTTTTTTTTTTTTTTTTAAGATAGCTGCGCATAATTATCGGCATTTTCCCCCTCTTGTCCGTAACATCAATAATATAAACATCCGTCCGTTTCCTTTTTAATTTTTCAGATTGAAATAGGCCATTAAAAAAAAGTAAAGAATAAGGGGTCAACCTGGCAAATCAATTTTCATCAGCAACTTTGGCTTGACAACACAGAGATATTGATGTCATGTAAATAAAAAGGTGGAGCTACATCAATGTTCCCATGCACCTGGAAAAACAGGGAAAACCTGTAATTGTCGGGGAAAATGACCTAAATAGTCGGGGAAAATTGACAATTTCTCAACTTTTCTCGAAAAATCGGGAGAATTTTTCTAAATTCTAGTTGTAAGTGCCTTATATTCCTTCCCTTGCTATTAATTTTTCTTTTTAAAAAATATAAATTTGTAAAAATGATTTATACTTTAATTTTTATGGGTCTTTACACATTAACCTTTAATTCATTCTGGATTTTTTTTAAAACGTTCTGGAAAAGTCGGGTAATGTTAATCTACTTGTTTAGTGGCAACCCTATGCGTGTTGTAGATTAAATCAATAAGGGACATGAAATGGAAAACTTGCATGACATTATTTTGGTGATGGTTTATTACGTTAATGAATTATTTATAACTTAATGAAACTATTGCATACGAAGTAATTGCTTATTACAAAATTCATGGTTTCAGAATCAAATTTGTGCATGTGTGTAAAACCCTAATAAGTAATATGCAATACTGCCTATTTGAATTTAAATCATATTTAACATAATTTTGGGGGGTTCTGACAGTTTTCTTATTCTAAGCTACTTAACCTTGAAAATTTTAACTATACTAGATTTTTTGTTATGGTTATGCCAAATCTTAAATTTATCGATTTTAATGGCTTAAAATAATTACAATTGAAATTAAAGCATAAACGGGTTAATCTAGACTATTTTTATTCAAGTTGTTCTTCATGCTTCATTTAAATAAAAAAATATTTGCCATATACTTCCTTTTTTTAAATATTAGTTTTTTATACGAATTTTACATATTAAATGTTAAAGCAAAATCATTGATCACTTGTTGGTTCCGTCTCAGCATCCGACCAAATTAGCGTAGTAGAAGTCTTTTTCAAATACTGAACCTTTTTTTCATCTTAATTCTGAACTTGGGCAAAAATAAAGAATATGGTACACATCAATCTCCCCTTTGGTACCTGCCATTTGAAGTTGCAAATTTCAATCTTCCTTGGCCACTTGCTCCAAGCGTGTGTACCGTATGCTTAATTTTTTGCCCTAAACTTATGTATGTTACATACAAGTGCCATTTTTAAGATTATTATGGAGGAGAGCTAAATGAAAAGCTAGATATATTATTTTGCTCATGCATTAGTGTAAGTTTTATATATCTATGTTTTTTTTTGTCCATTTCAATTGCTTTTGTCAGATTGAATTATGTATTGTATGTGTTCAAATTCGCCAAATAAAATATTGATTAAAGTATGTGTATCCATTAATTGATATTTTCATTTTTTTTGTTGCGATTTTACAACCTTCCTCATACAGTTCAAATATGGCTGATACCAAGAGACTTGACAAAACGTTAAAATTATGTGAACTTTTGATCTGTGGGTTGTCAGATTCGATGCGAAGTAACAATATGTTTGCTGAACTTATCATCTAATTTCTACGGCGTGTGTACGGGACTGGTGCACGTTAAATCTGATCCGGGTCCAATGTCCTGACATCTATTGCGGCGGGTGCCAGCTCAGATGTTGTTAAACAATATTTCAGGGAAGGGGAGTAAATAAGTAGTTTTTTTTTTGGTTAATTAACGTCGCATTATAGCTGCACAGTAGGCTCTTGGCGACGGTTCGGGGTCTATCCGGAAGGAAAGATCCGTGAACGCATTCATACATGCACCTCGTTATTTTAGAATCATGGTCAGATGACGAGGAAATACCTGAACTGGCATCCAACGACGGAAAGTTCCAATTACGGCCATTGGCAACCTTTGGTCTGGGCGATAAACAATTGTTTTCTTCTTTGAGAATATGGTAAACCCGGCTCACTTCGGCCGCAATTGGGCTATTATTGCCCCCAACGCCTACATCGTTATTTTTTTGCAGATGTTCTGGACGACTTTTCTAGTATTTTGTAGCGAATCTGGCAACCCTCCGATCACTACTTTTTTTAACTTTTCTTTGTCAAGTCCATCGCCTAGGATCGAACCTCGGATTCCCAGCTGACGACTTTAACCGCTCGGCCACGGAGGCCTGTAAATAGCTAGGAGCAAGACTAACAAAATTTGAGTAATTATGAAGCTTAATAAAACTTTAGTATTTTTATGGTAAGTCAAATTTAAGCTTTTTTGAAAAGTCTTTTTTTAACTTAATTTACTTTAACTCAATTGTATTTCTACATCTGTACAACATTAAAATTCTTCAAAGTTTCTGTGGAAGTTGTCCTAACCTATTGGACATTTTTTAAAAAATTAATCTCTTGTTAGTTTATATAAAATCAATTAAATTCTTTCAAATGTAATCAATAATTTATATCCATCGAGTAGTTATAATATAAGTTCTTCCATAATAGTTATTATCAAACAAAAAGTAACCAACAATAAGTAAACCATTGTTAAAAGATATTGTAACAGATTTGCTGCCTTTTGTATTCAACTCGTGCCTTGTTTGTCTCAGCGAATTAAATTCAAGGATGAGATTGTCTAAAAAGTTGAAAACTAAATTCTGAGTAAATTGTACGCCAATTTAAATTAAAAAGAGGGCAACTTGCATGCCAAACAAAAATACAACATCGAAAAAATAATTTAATTCTATATTTAGTATAAAACAAAGCATTGCATTTAGCATTCAAGTAAATGTGGGGGGTCACACAAAATTAGAAAAATTGCTCTCCCTCCGATTGTAACTCGAGGTTTAAAGAGGGGATATTACACAGCCTCTTCATAAAATAAGACGTTTTTTTCCAAAAATAGTTAATCTAATACAGTTTAAAATATAATAAAATAGCTTCTTTTCAGTTGCCTGTGAACATGCCGTCACAAAAAATTGGGGGGTTGAAACAATAAAATACGAACTTAATAATTCGAAATTCCTAACTCGAATGGTGCTAGAAATTCGTGCTCCACCTTAAACCCCCCTGGTGCGACGAGCCTGCCTGTGAAGGCAAAAGTGAAAACTATTAACAATTTATTCCTTGAAAGGTTATTTTTTGTATCTGGGTCAGATATTTTATCATTGGGCTTCCACGGCCCATGATAAAACTCCGATGAGTTGCATACAACTTGCGCATAAAAGTCATGGAATTTTTTCTTTTTCGAAGTTTCTCTACATGTTGATAAATTTGAATCATTTTAAAAGTAAATAAAAAAATGTGGCAACTTCGGCACGAAAGGGGTAATGTGTACTGAGAAAGAAATATCTATACTGAAAATTTGAATGTGTGTTCCTACAATCGCTTAAGAAGGTAAGTTTAAAAAGTGCATTATTTGGGTTAGAAGACCATACCAGGCTCTCATTTGCCTTGAGCCTGTTCTAGGTCGTTTGCATTTATGATTTTGAAATGAGTTTATTACCTCGGATAAGTTTGTTTCATATAGAATATTTAAAAAAAAAATATATAGTTATATTAATATTTTAATTCTCATTGAAATATCTTCTTAAAAATTACATTTGTTTATGCTTTATATTACAATTGTGGATCTGCTCCTTGTTTAGGTCTCCGTATGTGTTTATAATGTGGAATATCGAAGTATACCTGCTGCTTTTCTAAAATCAATCCCTTCCCGAATTACAAAGTTGTTCGGTATAAAGTATCAATAGGTACTTTATAACTGTGACTTCAATTTCAAAACATAACAAACAAGAAAAAAACAATTTTACTTTTCGAGCATGAATGGACTGTAGTAGAGCGAATATGACGTCTTCATCGTGAAACCAACATCTCAGACCGAATGGCCTCAGACACGCGACTTCTTTTCAAAATTATGAATTAAAAAAACTCACGATTGGCTGATGAAATGGGAAATGTGTAACAGTTAAAATTTATGAATGGAATGACGTCATTAAGAGACGTCATGTCTGAGGCCCTACATGTTGGCCTCACTTTGATGTTAGCGAGATTATAACATCATGTTTTCTCTACTATGAAGGATCCATGCTCGAAGGTTTTACTAGCGAAAGCTCAAAAAGTTCACAGATGCAAAAGCCCAGTAAATTTGAACATGAGCTTCAGTATGATTTCTGATTGGCCGGAATATGGATAAAGCGGCTTTTGTTTCTTGAACTTAAAACAAGATGGCAACACATCCAGTTGCAAAAGAAGATATGTGAAAATTTAAATAACTTGCTTAGTAATCTAAAAACGCATATATTTTAGATAATATTGTATTTTTGCTTAATTTTTACAAATATATATATTGTTGTATTAACAATTTTTCCAATATTTACTAAAAAAAGCATTTTGTGCATATATCTGTTTTTGCATCTAAACTACTAGTACTCAATTATAAAAATAAACAAAAACTTTTTAATTTCAACTATAAATTCACAATTGTTTCATTTTTACTCCCACTTTGCTTTATATATAAACATTATTTTTATATAACCCACACAATATTTTATCAGAAAACATAGTACTTCAAAGAAATGAAAGGAAATTAATACTTAATATTTTACTTTTATACTTTATATTTAATACTTTAAAAATTAATACTTTTTTTTTTTTTAAAAAAGGAGAAATTTCCTTAATATTCTTAAATCTAACTGAACAAAAGAGGTTAAAATTTGTTCAGCGTAAAAACTAATCTATAAAGGTCGGCAAATATATCAAATGGCAATTCACATTCTTCGCAAAAAAATATACATGGTTTTTAAAAGATTTTAATGCAATTTCAACAGATACAATCTTCTTGGTTACACTAAATTTATATATACTAAGAGTAAACCCTAGTACCAGAAACATTTATCAACATAAAACATCAATCTTCAGAAACATTTATAAATTCTTAAAGAGGAGCCTGGAAAGTTGAAAAATAAATTTACATTTTTAGAATACTCCATTCTTCATAGATCTTAAGTTGTTCGAATTTTGTTTCAAGATAATTTAAAAATAAATTTTAGGGCTCTATATACATGCCAAATTAACACATAGCCGACCCCCTATTTCAAGCCAGTACAATCCCTTTCAGCCTTCTATTGAACAACAATTCTACAATTGAATATAAAATAGAAACTTCTAATAAACTTGATTTACCCAGCACGTAAGACATTTTTCAGGTACAGTATACTGTTTTACATTTAGTGCAGTGCTGTGTATCAATTTTTTTATAAACGTATTGAGTTTACAAATATATCAAAAACAATGAGTATACTTGAGGCCTGTTATACAAAACCCCGTTAAGTAACAGTGAACTTAATGAGAGTATCATAACAGGCTTCACTTGTCATTCGTCAGCAAAGTGTTAAACGTGTCTTGACCTTATGGCAGAATGAAGTTTTTCTAAGCATGATCTACATTAGTTCGAGAAACTATTACACTTATAGATTTTGACATTTGACAGCATAATCCTGTGTGTGTCACATATAATTAACTTCTGAGAAAAAGGTGTACACAAAAAATTATCAATTTAACATAGCAAGATAGGATTTTTGCAACTTTCCTGGTAACCTCCAATCATAATATAGTAGATCTCCCTCCTAAAGACCCAAAGATTATAACAAGTTAAAAAAGATATTACAAATAATTACAATTGGGATTTCCTATTGGCGGTTGTTATAAGAAGGGGGGTCCTTGTGAGGAGAGACTACTGTGTATATAAATATAAACAATGTACAATAAATCAGAATATATGAATTTATATTTACAGTCACATAATTTGTTCTGAAAAAGGGACTAAAAAGTGTGATTTATCAAAGTATACATCTTCATTGAAGGGATAAGTGGATGAAGGGGGTATGTTACAAAAAGAAAGTTTCGAGATATTTGACGTTAAAATTTTGCTTTTGTATTGTGGGCACATACCTTCTTCGTGACACTAGTATCTCTGTTAATATAGCTTCTGCAGTGCTGCTGTCAGTGTCAAAAAACAAGTAACATGTACCTCTTTTATTCAAAACAATAACTCATTTTTTTATGTTACATACCTTCTTCTTTCATTTACCCCTTCAATTGTTAATCACAAAATATTCAGAAAGAAGTTTATTCAATACATCAAACAGGATTAATAAAACGGTAAACTAGTGATTTACTTTTGTTTACACTTAAATTTAACTATACTTTGTTTTGTAGTAATAATATTTATAAATTTTTCCTATTTTTTAGAATCAATTTATCGAAATTACCTCTAATGTTTGTCACAGAGCAGGGTCATTTAAAAAAAATAATAATGTATTTTTAAAACATCACAATGAAAAATGAATCTAAGGTGTAAATAGAATGCTTCTCTGTGTAAAAGTAATCAATTTTATCCGTAATTTTATGCACTCTGATTTTTTAAATCATAAAAACCTTTACAAATAAATTTGGTAAAAAAGTAAAAAATTAGTTTACAAAATAATAAAGCTTGTTATACATCACATATAAATAACTTCAAATATAACTCTTGGTTGTTTTTCTCTTTTTTTATAGTTAGTCTTTATTAATATTTTTTAAATTGGATTTTAGTAGGTTTTAGGCACAATCAGCAATGAACACAAAACATTATACAACAATTTAACAAATAATTTAATCACACGAGTGGGGAGTGTTGATAAAGAAGAATGATTTATAGTTTTTATGATACTCGAGTATTAATGTTTAATTATTAAAAAAACTATATTAGAGTTTGTTTTACAATAAGGCTTATTTAATAAAATCTAATTTAAAGCAAATAAAACATGCATAGATCATAAAAAGTTTAATTTAAAACACAATTTTACAACAAAACATCAGACTAGATTATAAAATTTACAAAACAAGTTTCAATAATATATAACTTTGATGATGTGCAATGTACCGAAAAATTTAACTAAATTGACAAAAACTAAAAATAACAAAGCCATTTTACTTAAATTCTACAATTAAGTACTATCTATACAATTAATGGCTGAAAAAAATTAAACAAATATATAAATACGTTTTGTATTAACAGCAAAACATGTTTACAATTTAAAAATCACATGGATTCAGAGTGTGCAAGAGTACAAATATTTTTTTAATGTTTAGAAAAAACGAATGAATAAGTTAAATAATATGAATCAATAATTTATAAAGCAAATAAATTTTTTGAATAAATCAACCTGTTCATTTAAAAATACCTGCCCGAAATTTCATACAATGCATTATTCAAAATCCACTATCAACATCCAAACTCTTGAAATAAATAAAATTGGGCTGCACTCTTCCTCTTCAAATAAACCCATTATTTAGTCTGTCACACATTTGCCGTTTTCTAGACTTTCCTATATTTAGTGATGGAATGGCAGTCACAATGACATCAAATAGATCTGAAAAACAAATATTCACACATTACAATTACAGATTAATAAACTGTATGGGTAAAATTAAAGAATAAGTGGGCACTTCGCCAAATCAATTTTCATCAATTGGAGTTGAAGGCCAGAGTTTCGATTTACAATATCCGTATATCTCTGTCAGGTAAACAAGTAGGGAGAGCTACTTGCTGTAGGTTTAGCCAATGAGAGACACAGAATGATAAAGTTATCCGACGTCATTTTCGTTAATTAACGTTGTACTAGAGCTGCACATTGGTCTATTGACGACGGTTCAGGGCCTATTTGAAAGGAAATACCCAGGAACAATGCCTCGTATTTTTGAATCATGATCAGCTGACGAAGACAACATCTGAGCAGGCACCCAACGCAACCCCAATAGGCGTCAGGAATTGGACCCCGATCAGATTTAACATGCACCAGTTTCATATACATGCCTCAACCCTCCAATCACAAATTTACTGTATTTTTAAAGAAAATTCAGGTCTGTTGTATCAGCCGCATTCGAACTTGCAACCCTCTGGTTGCTGGTCGATGACGACCCCTCGGGGCAACAGACCCCACTTGACGTCAATGTGACAATGGTTTATAATTTATACAAAACTATTAATAAAAGTAATAAGTAATTATGAAATAGCGAATGGTAAAATTAGCATAATCACTAATGGCTATTGGAAAACTAACAAAATTATAATTTCAATTCGAATTCGCACATGCATGTACAGTATATTACCTACTATTTGCGCATGCATGTAAAACATATTACATAAGTAATCAGTGTTCTCTCTAGGCGTTTTTTTAAGGGCGGTCCGCCCTGCCCGCCCTTTTCTCATCTCGATAGCGCCCTCATGCCCCTTTTTTCAAAAATGCCGCCCCTCTTGCCCTTTTCAGTCACGTACAAGCGTCCTTGCTTTCCTAGCCGTCTTTAAAAAGGCATCGATTAAAAAAATGTGTGTGTAAATTGGAATTAAGTGAATTATGACAGTAGAAGAGCAAACTCCTTTTAACTACGCGTGTTGTATAATCGCGATGATTCCGTGGTTATTTCGAGCACGGGGTATTCCACGAATCCTATTGGTTGCCTGTACACGCATATGAAATGCTATGGTTTTTTTTAATGTGAAGGTGGATTGGTTACAATATTAGGACTTTTATTACCAAATTTTAGATTTAAGTAGTCTTTTCATAAGTTTTGTAAGGGGTCTGATTAATTCTACTTACAGATTTGGTTTTTAGCGAAAACATTAATTTTTAAGCGTCAAATTTTGGATTTTAAATAGTATCTTCATAGAGAGATATCAATTTTGAACGGGTCTTTCTTTCAAAATAAGCCCCGAATCGTGCAATACCAATCAACAAATCGGAACTTTTTTTGTTTGGTCACGGGTCCGATATATCACCGAATGGCCAAGCCCATCTCAAACTTTTTTTAAAAAAGTGCCCTTTTAAAAACAAGAAGTGCCTTTTCAAAAACGGGGTGCCCTTTTACAGCCAACAGCGCCCTGCCCTTTTTTATTTCTAGAGTGAACACTGAGTAATGGTAACTAAATTTAGCTAAAAATCAGGGGAACAGTAGAGTACATTTTAACCATTGTCTTTTAACCAAAACACTTATCATAATTCTGATAATAAACAAAATGTAGTATATATGTCGCTTAATCGGTCAATCGACTGTACAGTAGGTGATCTGAAATTTAGGGTGTGGGGGCACAAGTTTGAGATCTCGGACTATCTCGAAGGATACTTTAGTGGAGATTTGCTTGTTTTACTATTTACCAAAACATACTCACATGCATAATTACTTAGGTAGTTGATGTAACTCGACGATTCAGGTAATACTGCCACACCGAGACACACAAAGTCAACACGTACAAACAAGCTGCTATGAGGCAGTTGTACGAAGCTTGGGTGTACACTCGATTCATTTGGGTCACGAACTCATCATGTTTATTAATGTAATCATCTGCAAACTCGTCGATTCCAAGATCATCTGCAAAGGCTGCACTGTTGACTCCGAGGAAGATCCCCATTAGAACCAGCATTATGATGCCCCATACGCTCAATATTGAGCAGCATATGGAAAACTTTGGTCCACAAAATCTAAGTGAAACCATTTTTGCTTAGTAATAAGATAATAGGAGTTAAATATTTAATAAAATACAGAGAGTTTCGAGTTCCAACCCCAATGTTATTACTTTTTTCTTGAACCCGTGATATTATGACGGTTAACAGTTAATATTGTATTTTCAATTTGGCTTCGAAAGTCAAATTTAAAAATTTTCTTATAATTATATTCGAAAATAAAACCAAATTTTAAAAATTCTCATGTATGCATTCTTATTTTTATTGGTATTATTGAATCGAAACCACGAAATTGAGTCAAAATAGAAAAAACTATGATTGAACTGTGTGATGAACACGTCATACGTAGAGCAAGTACGGAGCTTGAAATTTCGCTCTTATCATTTGTTTTTGTTTCTTTAACTTTTGTTTTGCTATACATTTTCACACTGACACTTTACTTTTCTAATAATTTACCATTGTATCATGTCTTTAGAAGAAGAGTTCTCTGAAAATCCTAAAATAGTAATTATTCTCAGTGGAAAAAGAAAAGGTGGAAAAGACTATGTAGCAAATTTCTTATTTGAAAGGTTAGATTATTTTTATATTACAAAATAAAACATTCAAGACGGTTTTGAAAAAATAAATACATCAATGTCACATTTTCAATTAGTTTTTTTAGTCAAATTTGATTTTGTTTTTCATTAGTTTGAAAATTTTAATACAGCACTGACATGTGCTCTGTTATTTATATGTTTTATTATTCATAATTTTTGTACTAAATAACTGGACATTTACTTGTGTGATTTTTTGTGCAAAGCAATCGATAGGTCCCAACTGACACAATGAGCGAATCATAGTCGTATTTAAAGTAAATAAACTGTCTCAATCAGTGATAATCTGGTTCTGTAGTTATATAAATATAATGACTGCGTCTATAAACAAATTTGATTTAGTTAGTCTCAATTAGGGATGTGGTTAACAGTTTAAATATGTGTGTTTTTAAAATTGTAAATATTTTGATCAGGAACACTACCTCATAATTTAAGCCACTGTCAGATGGTGAGGTAGCATAATAATCCTGAGTAATTACCTTACTCTCCAAGTTTCAACTAGCACTAGCCACATTTAGCATAATTCATTCTTTTAAATTAAAAACACATAAGTGCGCAACTGGAGGGAAGCTTCTTTCGTCTTCATTAATGTATTATTTTACTTAATAAACCGTGGGAAAAACATGCATCTCACAACAGCTGACACATCAACACCGACTTTAACTTGTGGTTTACTTGTATGCATGCGTTAGTCATCCTTCAGTTGCATATAATTTTATTCAGTTGTCTTGCTAATGAAGCTTTGTTTCAAAACATTTAATAAAAATACGTTTAAAGCAATTTTTTTTTTACATCCGACTAGTTTTTTTATTCACAATTTATAAAGTAAGTATGAGATATTATTGTTTAAAAAATATATATTCACAAAATACTTTAAAATCTTTTCTAGAATGTTTCTCATTCATTTGTAATGCATTGATGTTTTTTGTAGATTTGGAACTGAACAAGCTGCCATTATACGTTTATCTGGTCCTCTTAAGGAACGGTATGCCTTAGTAAGTACATGATTTGATAATGGAGTTGCCCTCTTTAGGACACGGACATGTGACCTATTGTTCCAAAATCCCCTGTCTACCTCCTATGGTACAAAAGCACCTTTCAGCTGTCTTGGAAACAAAAAAATATATAAAATAATTTTGCAAATTTTCTAAATTTGTTAAAATTATTTAAGAATCTAAATGGAATTTTAAAATTCCTAGCCTTAGGTGCACATCTTGAAGATGAATATAAAATATATATATATATGCCCTCTTTTATATTCAGAGAAAGTAGGCGTTTTGCGTTCCATAGACAAACAGCTTTACTTTTATTGTTATAGATTATATATGTTTGATTTTAAAAGTTACCTAAGCTAAAATACAAATAATGTCGACCAATTACAAGATCTAAGCCCAGGAAGAATCTTCCTTTTTAACGCATCCTAACAATTCCCCAATACCGATCTAGTTGTCTTTTAAAACTATCTCCTGCTGGCTAATTAAATATTTTTGCAAGCAAATTATTCCATTTACCTTTTCTATTATGTTGCGATGTTGTTTGAAATAAATGAAACGGAAAGTGTAAAAATTCTATATTGTGTCATAATGAATTATATTTTTAGAAATTGTGTTTATATTGTTAATATAAATTAGTAATTAAATAGAATATTAAATAAAATGACATTCATTAGTTGATAAATATTCACTGATATTGTTGTAAACTTCATTTGTCTATGTAAACTCCACTTTATAAAAAAAGGAAATCATTTGATATGTTTAATGATAATTGTTTTTTTTTTGTGTAAAATTTATTTTAAATTTGGAAATATAACTTTTCAACAAAATAGTTTAATTAAATAAAACAAAGCAACTGTCTTTCTATTAAAAATTTATTTTATGATGTTTATACTATATCTTATGCCTATATATAAGTATCCTGAATTTTTTTCGTGTCTGTCTTTTAAAAATATACAATTTTTATTTGCCTTAGAAATGAATATGTTTTTTTAAGAAAGGATGCTGCTAAAATTCTTTCAGAATTTGGAACAGAAATCTTTCACGAACAAACACTATATAAAAAAATACATAAGACGAATTCATAACTTCTCTCCATTGGAGGTTTTTGTTGGCAAGCTTTTAAGTTGGTTAAAAAACACGAACGGTATGTAATTGTTCCGTAAAAAGTACTTTAATATCAACCATGTTCATCAGGTGCATAGGGTTAATATTCCTAAAATGTCAATATTGTAAAATGACTTGCATAATGGCAAAATACAAATGTGACACAGCATATTTTTGTAAAAAAAACTGATGTTGCCATTCCGCGAAGAGAAAAACAGCGCTCTTCGATCACCCTGTAAAAGAATTATATATGTAGATACAAACCTGATTGTAATTGATCTTCCTAAATTCTTACAGGAAAATAACTTGGATTACAACAAACTCCTCGAAGCCTCTGAGTACAAGGAACTATTTCGAGAGAAAATGATCCAATGGGGAGAAGATATACGCAACCAAGATCCAGGATATTTTTGCCGACATGCCATCGTGCAGTCCGAAGATAAATCCAAGCCAATATGGATTGTGAGCGATGCACGAAGAAAGACAGACATTGAGTACTTTCGTGATCGTTATCCTGATGCAACGTACACTGTCAGGATAAGTGCCTCGGATTGCACAAGAATGGACCGAGGGTGGAAATTCACAGAAGGTTTGTTGAGGAGTTTTTTTTGTTTTGCTTGTATTTACTTTCATTTCTCTACATATTTGAGCATTTATCGTGGGATATTAATATATATGCATATCTAAAAACTAACAGACAAAATTAATATACTTTTATGGTAAAAAAATTTATCCTAGTAATGTCATATCCTTACATCTGAGGCAATAAAAGTAATTGTGGTGAAAGTATTTTTTTTTCTATATTAAGTTAATGTGATATCTGAATTCTCCCCATTTATATTCATACGGTCAGAGTTGTTGTGCTAAAAAATGTATTTCGGTACGCAAGCTTTACGTACCGGCCCCACTGCACCCCTGCTCATTCTGTTCCCATCGGTCATCCATCGATCACGCAACAAACAGAAATAGGTGAAAGAATATTTCGACACACCAGTATATTCTTAGAAATAACTGTTGGAGGAAAGAAAAAATTACGTATCGGAGAAGAAAATGTTAACACTTCCGCTCCCGGTGGCCTCATTTCGAAACCACCTATTTATAAATTTGTACGATAAGACCCATGGTTTTCATTGTAACCATGTGCGTGAATAGAAAGCGTAGAGCGCAATCTGTTGGAGCATAACGAATATTTTAGGCTAATTTTTAAATGACAGTGAAGAATTCGAAAGTCATATTCAAGGAAAATTGTTCAAATAATTTTTTTTGTTATTCTAATATTGTGATTTTTGTTAAAATCTGTTAATATTTGACGATATGTTTTTTCGCTAATAAAGTTCAAAATAGTTCAAAATGGAAATTGGATGCTTTAAAAATTGCTCCATTGATACTTTAAGACATTTCATTGATGCTTTTAATTTTATAAATGAGTCATACAAAAATCCTGTCAAGAATTAGGTGCTATATTTAGATGACTTGAAAGTACAATTTAAAGGGGACTTTTTTTTACAACACCAAAAACATTGGGTGTTATAAAGGGTTTACTAGGGGAGTTGCCTTAAAATCGACGTCTGATAACAGCAGTTTAAAACATATGTGAATGCAGGAGTTTTATGTGACGTATCAAGAGGGAAACTTACTATGTAGTAGTTTCAATTTCTTCCATACAGCAGACAACTCAGCTTTTGTTTGTTTAGTCGCTACGCTTGTTGCAATTATGGGAAAAAAAAATTATTATGTATTTTGCCAAATAAGTAATATTTTTATTCTACATATGAATAAATTTAAATACTGAAAAATACTTTTATTTCAACACAAAAAATGCTTCATAAACGATGAGTACAACCTATCTCAGTCTATGAAGTAAATATTTCTATGTATTATTTAATGAGGCATTATTTAAAGACAAAAACTTAAAATTATAGTACAGGAACTGAAGTTCCATGCTAATCCTACGGAACTTCTTCGACGTCGCGGATTTTTCTCTGTGTTTGGTTGGAAGAGCGGTCTTCTTTTTCTGGGCGTGAAACTCCCCCATAATAAACAAAAACACACCATATTAGAAATGGATTTTTTCAGGATAGAAGTTGATTTAATAATAATTAATAATGCTGGAAATAAAGTTACGGTACGCCGAAAAGGCTATCATGAAGTACCAGTACGCTGTACAGGCCCCACTGTATTTTGTGGGGAGATGGTGTAAGTCTCTTACTTTAGCCACATGGAATAACAACACTATTTTCAGCATTATGGGAAGCCTCTAGTTTTATAAAAATGGTGTTAAGTTGACTTATACCATTGTTACTTTCACCGCCTCATATCTTAATTAGCTTATAATTTTATATCTGTATATACCTAAAAAGTAGCTCACAACATTTATATATCTACCTATTTAAATATTAAACCATTTCGTATCTTTACATATTTTAAAACTAGCTCAGAATTTTCATACCTAAAAACTTTCTCAGGATTTAATATGAAATTTCGTCCAAAAGTTTTAATAAAATATTTCCTTTTATTAAATTACTATTTAGTTTTATTACAATTTTGTAATATTAGTTCCTGAAATTAAAGTTCTTAATATGTGTAATTCTTATTTACAATAGGGTTTACTTATTAAAAGCGTAGAATATTTTTATTAAAGACGTCGTGACTGAAATAAGTAAACAAAACTTTAATTGTTTGGGTTGTATATTATTCAATTATTTGATACTAAATACATAGTAAAAGTGCCTAAATGAAAAATTAAAAAAATAATAATAATGCTATTATAACCATATTTGATGTATAATTTACAATAATAGTATAATTAAAAAAATTCTACGCTTTTAATAAGTAAACCCTATTGTAAATAAGAATTACACATATTAAGAACTTTATTCAATTGGACATGACAAAAACCTGAGTGTCAAAATAAAGAATTGGAAATGGATTTTCTATTGTTCTAATCTGTATAATAATGTATTTTTAGTCAATCTTTAAAGAATAAAAAACTTCTGAAGACAACATATCCGCTTTCCCCCCAATGATTTTTAGATTGACTCTTGAAAAGATATAATTAATTATTTTTATTTGGTGGTCTGTATAATGCTACTTTCTCCTTTTTAAAAAAGTAATTACCTAAAAAATATATATTTAAATTGTAGCATGAAAAGTAATAAGAAAAATACTTCCTAAATAAAATGCATTAAGTTACCAATAAGTTAAAAAAAAAAAACATTCTCAATGTATGATTGTATAATGAATATCATAGAATAGTTTTGCATTCGTTGAAAGCGAGTTTCGTCAAAGTGAGTTTTATAAGAATACTTTTTTAAAAGAATGTAATATTTAGTTAGCAATTTTTGTTTTATTTTTAATTAATTAAATATGCCATTTCTTGAAAAGTATTTCTTTAAGACTTAAGATTCTGCTTCAGCGAATTTAAAACTGTGCTATGTATATTCATTTGAAATTATTAAGTCGAACATTGAGAATTTTTTTAAATTTTGTAGGTAACTTTTATTTAGGAGTATTTTTTGATATTATATTTTATACAACAAAACTTTTTTTAAATACTTATATTTGTAAATACTGATTTAAAAACGAAGAAAGCAGCATTATAATGTCCTAAAAATATCAAATAAAAATATTAATTCTATATTTTTCACGAGCCAATTTACTCCTTTAGAGACCAGTGAAATTTGTATATTAAATTTTCCATCCAAAACTAGCCTTGTTAAATTCTTAAAAATTAACTATCTACAAAAATTAAAAAGTATCATGTCAAATCAATGCAGTACTAATTTTATATGTAAAAAAACACACCACAAAATTCAATGATGTACAATCTAACTTGAATGCAGAGGCTTCAAGGCATGCAGAGTGTTATGAAACGTTGTGTAGCGTTTTATTCCGAATTTTCTTATAAAGATGTTATTGTATGTATGTACTTGTTTTTAAGATACATATTTTTAGGTGTTGACAATGTTGAATCTGAATGTGGGCTTGATGACTACAACAAGTGGAACTTTGAGGTGTCCAATAACACTCGTGAGCAAATGCTGGAAGGCGTAAAAGAGATTCTTTATATTATTAATGCCAAATGTTAAAAAAAAAAATTATACAATTATACATATGTTGAATTAACTTTTTTATTGTTATATTATAATATACATTTCATTTATTGTAAATAGGGGGATCACTGTTGAATAAATTTTTATTTATTTAGAAAATATTTCTTTTGAGTTCTTTTAAAATTCTCGTTTATTTTAAAGAACAGGGAACCAAAGAACTGGTCGTTTTGTTGGCGCCTGAGAAGCGACAGCGGAGTGCAAAGGGTTAAATTCATCAAACCGAGTGATGTTGAAAGTATAAAACATAGAATGGGACTAGAAGTCATGGGTGTAAGTTATACAAATTACAACTTAAATCGGGATTGCCTGAAGAAGTGGTCAATTTGTCAGGAGTAGAACTTGTTACTAAGAAACTTCAGTTTATTTTTCCCCCCATTTCTAACGATTTTTTTTTTGTTACAGAATCACAGAAACAAATGCTGCATGCATATCATTGCACAATCCCAACAATACATTTCCAAAGTAAAATTGTTTCGTTGTAGAAAGTCCAAAAACATTTGTTCCTTGGTGTTTTGTTTTCCCGGTAGAGATAAACGATGACTACTAAGTTTAGGCTAATTAATTCGATTCAAAACAAAGACACAGCCAATATCCAGTACATTAAAACATCTCAAACTTTTATTTCTCTTTAACATATCCTACACAAACTTTTTCCAATATGGCTCTAAGATTGTTTAACTTTAAATACACATCGATTATAGACATCATTAAAATTTATACAAAAATACATTCCAAAATAATCTTTGGCAAATTTGATATAAGGAGCAAAATTCATTTAAATACTTAGTAAAAAGCAGATTTAATAGATTAATGCAAGACAATTATTTCAACACTTTATGGCACTAGAAAGTTTCCAATTTTAAATAGTAGTGTAAATTTTTTTTTTATGAAATTAAATTTAATTTTATGTACATTATGCATTGCGTAATAATGAAATTCTTTAACTTTTAAGCTTAAACATTATTATATATCTACACACACTTTTATTTTTTTAAACCATTTCCATAGTGTATGTTTAAATTTTTCTTTAATTTTAATTAACACTCTTTTTAGTATAAGTTTTAATATTTGTTATCAACTTTAAGATACTTTAAATTTTAACCTTCTGTTTGGCTTGTTAATGAGATTATTAAAATCTTTGAAAAAAGTTAGCTGCATTAAAAATATACAAATAACGTTCGAAGAAAATGATTTATAATAATTTCTTAACAGGCCTGCCATTGAGATTTAAGGCAGAATATTTGATTTTAATTTCTTGTATGCAAGGCACTGCTATGTTTCTGTGTCAGATGTGATCGCAAATTCAGGGTATGAAAAAACACTTTTAAAGTAAAATCAAGGTTTAAGATTGTTGTTTGCAAAAGATAGTGATCTTGAAGAACCAATTTTAAATAATACAGGTTGTATATAAAAAGTGATATTGCACATTTTTTAGTTTTAAATTCATTGGATGTGTATTTAATGTAAAAATAAGATTTAAAGTAAAGAATAAGGGGGTAGTCCGACACGGCGATAAAATTAATAGTGTTAAATATGATTTCAGTACAAATTGGGAAATAAAATTTTACAAGCATGCGCAAATTCGAATCCAAATCGTAATTTCTTTAATTTTCAATTGCCATTTTGTGATTAGCTATTATGCTAATTTGTCCATTAGCAATTTCTTAATATATTACTTCATATATTTAATAATAGTCTCGCATAAGTTAAGCGAGGTAAGTTTTACATTCCATGTCTCTCGTACAGAAAGTAGCTCCACTCATTTGTTGACATCGATATATTGGCGTTGGAAATGGAAAACTTGGTCATTCCACGCCAAAGTTGTCGATAGAAACCCTTATTCTTTACTCTTACTAAAATAAGGCGCAAGAGTTATTGAATGACTCAACCAAAACCAGGGTTCGAAATTGGCGGTTGTTAGTCGTATTTTGCACCTAAAAATAAGTTTGACGATCGTAATTTTACACTCTACACTCGGTCGTCATTTTTGACTTCCTTCATTATATTATTTCACATTATTCATTTCACATTATTCTGAATGATGTAGAAAACGTGCGAAAAAGACGACCTGTCTACAGCAAGTAAAAATGTCGTCTTTCGTTAATTAATTTTTTCCCCTGTAAATTATAAAGTGTATTTCTTTTGCTTATTATCATTAAAAGTTCTTACAATGTCTGTATATATGCATACACTTAAGTTAAGCTGCCAACCTTTCAAAAGTTTTTAATAATAAAAAGTCATTTTTAATATTTTTCTCATACTTTTCAGTAATTTTGTCGTTAAGGGTGATATCTTTAGAATACAAATGAAACATGCTTCGTTTTATGCAAAATAAGCTTTAAGTATTACACAAATTTCGTAACACTTGGCAACTGTTTAATTTGGAATTAAACAGAATATTTTGGCAACTAAAAAAAAAAGTTAACAAGTGCCAATGACGCCAAACTATTATCTTCTAATTTCGAACCCTGACTATAACACAGTATGTATTAAATATTTATACTCTTTCAGAGGAAGAACTACTTTTCGAAATGAATTTGTAGCAAAGTTTAAAAAGGTCCTCATTTCAAGATATAAGTGTTACAGAATTTATTGAAAACTTTTGATTATATTGAGCAGAGTTCAAAAATGCTGTGTTATAAAACTAATCTTTTCTGTCAAGTGCTCTAACTGCAGGTACTGTATATGATTTAAGATAAATATTATTAGGAAAATCATGTCCTTTATAAATTTCATCCACTAAACAAGCTAATTTTTTTTTTTAAAAATTGAATAAATTGCCATATATACATTCGTTGCTACTCTTAACATCTCATTATTTGTCATGAAATACAAGTTTTTTTTTAATAAAAGGCATTTACTTTTTTTAAATCTATTTTGGCAGTGATCTTAGTATATAAATGGAGTGTGCATATAAAAACAAACACGTAAAACTCGAAAATCAAGGCAAATTGCAGAAACAAACATGGGACAAACTCAAAAATCGAGGAAACCCCCAAAAATGTTTGGTAGATGCATGCATTTCTAACGACCTTAGGATTTTCAAGTTTTAATATTTTTTTTGTTGAGTAAAGAGATAGAGAACCTTTTTGTATAAAGTGTTTAACAGTTTTTTTGATATGTTTGGTTTTGCATTCACACTCCTCAAATAAGCAATACAATTATTTGCAAAATAAATAAAGCATGTTTAAAAATTGTATACAAATAACTAGAAAAGAATTTCAAGTAATAACATCTAACGAATGAAACATCTAGCACAGTGATTTAAAATGAAATACAGTACTCTAGAATTTAAATTTTGTATATACAATATTAAATATCCTCTTTCTAAAATTCAAAAAAGTAGTTGTACAATTAAATAGAAATGGAACACAATAGAAGTTCAAAATTAATTAAAACTTTTTGAGCAAATATCACATTGTAATGGAAATTGATTAAATAACATCTCAATAATATTTATAAAACTAGCTAAAATGCTAAAAGTTCAAATACTGTATTAAAAAAATTGAGACGTTTATAACATGGAAACACAAAATTGTACACAAAAAAACCATTCACAAGAGTTTTAATAAATACATTTGGCATTACACAAAACTTAAAATAAATACCATAAATAATCTTCGACCAAAATATACATATTTACAAAATCGAGACTCGTCATCAATGAAAATACAACTACCATAAAATGCCTTTTCCCCTATGAAATGTATAAAAAAAAATGTGTACATAAAATTACAGTTATATGTGCATAATGCATTGCTGTGGTGTTTAAATGTGCTTATTTAAAAATAATAGATTAAATGATTTTTTGATTACTTACACTAAATCATAGACAAAAAAAATACATTAAAATTTTATAATTAAAGTAAATAAACTTGTGAGACATTCATTTTTAAATTTTACAGTTTTAGAAATGGTTGTATTTTACTGACGCAAATATTTTATAAAAAAAAAAAGATTGACAAATCTGTATATCCCAGGTTATTTAAAAAATTAATTTTCTACATTTTTATCTAAAATCATTAAAATAAAAGATGTAAGCAATACTATATATATAATAAAGCTTTTACGAATATACTATACTTTATACGAATTGCTCAATTTCAATATGTCCGTTGTCCACTTTGACATCACACCACCTTCACATTCATAAATCAAATTTTTTTCATATTAATTTATATTTTTATCTCTGGAATTAAAATAATTATGTTGTTTATTGTGTAATACAACACACATCTGCTTCATTCCAGGTGTAGAAATAAAATTTAATACGAAAAAAAAAATGTGAAGGGCTAGATTTTCAAGACGGACAAGATACGTTTTGGAATGAGGCGACTCGAAGAGATCTTGTATCACAATGTATATTTTTGTAAAACTGTAAACTATATTGGTGTATGCAAAAATTAATGATACAAATAAAATTGATTTTAAGTATAAAATATATATTGGTCCCATGCAGTTGATATAACCAATCCAAACAATTTTTCAACTCTGATATAAAAAATGTAGAAGAAAAGCTACATCTTTCTTTAGCCAGGATAAGTTCTTGTGAATCTTCTTTTAATTATGGATGAATACAACATGATTGAGAGACGTGTTTTAGAGTTGATATAGTATTCAACAAGCGAATATATGAACTTTAACCTTCACAGCTATAGTCATGACCCGTTTCGTCAAAAACAAAAAAAATGGTTTTGATTTGTTTTACCTAAGTATACTTTTTGATCAATTGATGTCAACGACAAAGTATCTGGAGAATAAACTAGAACTAAATGAAATCGCAAAAAATTGGCTAACTTTTGAAGTCTTGTCAAAAATGGTAAAATTGTCATATAATAATAAAAAATAATTAAAATGAAGTAAAAAAAAATTAATAATAAGAAAAAGGTCAAACATATTTAGAGTAACCTGAGAAATAGAACACAATAAATAATTTTCAATAGTAATTTGTAAGTGCATGTTTCCCCTTTCATGCTGCAATTCCGAAATCTTCCTGTACAAGTATAAAACAAATATAAGGTTGAATTTCAAATGACTTCTGTTGTGCTTAGGTTAAAAGCAATGTCGCAAACAAAAAAAATTTCCAGTCTGTTGTTTTAGATGACAATTTCACTTTTTTTTTAATAACTTTAAATACAAAAAAAAATAGCTGATTTTAAAAGTAGTTAAATTCATTAATACCAATATCAATATGCACAAAACGTGATCTGCTACTTTTGGAAAATGTTTACAGCTGCCTTTTTTTAGGATAGCATACAACCGAGTATTAAAAACAAAATTGAACCTAATTTTAACTCTCAATTGTATTAAGAAAATAATAAAGTAAAACTATGCTAATATAACCAGAATATTTCTTTCCTCCATTTGAAAAACGATTTGAACTATCGCCAGATTCATCTATGTCAAAATATATAAAAATTATCCTCATATATTTAGTTTTGGGATAAAGCTGCGAGATTCGTGGTTTATGATCAGTGTTGTTACACATCCTTAATATTCTTTAACGGATTTTAACAATATTCAATTTTTACCATTTAGAAATTTGAAAAGTTATTTACTATCATAAGATCGTGATTTTTATTAATTCCCCAAAACAAGAAATATAAAGCAACACTAGTAACTTAAAATTCGAAATATTAATTTTGTCCTAGTTTGATGTTTTAATATAAACTATCTCAATCCACATAATAATATACGTTGTGCTCTTAAAATCTTTCAGGGTTGCTAACAAAATTTTAAAATATTTTAAAACTACCAGTTAAGCATGAAAATAGCTCAGTTAACAGTTAAACCTATTAAGGCAGTTGTTTTCGAACTACGAGGCACAATTCCAAAAGGAGACTTAGTAATTGATGAATAATGGCACAAAACCTTGAAAAAATCTGAAGTTCAATAGTATATTTTAAGAGATTGTTATGCTTATTTATGTCAGGGTACATAATATGACTATAACTTCAGGAGGAGGGTGCCAGGGTAAAATGTATTTTTCACCCTGGCATGGAGCCACTGCAGTAATAAAAAACTGTCAATTATATCAAAAGGAAATATATAGATGCTTTATAGTAGAGATCCTATTATCACTTTTATAAAAATTAACCCTTACTTCCAAGAAACCCGCAAATAGCTGCAAAGGTATTAAATATACTAACAAAGAAAAATAAGTTTTTAAAAATTTAAATTAAATGGCAAGCCTTGAACTACACTGGTCTGTGCAACATGGATTTACATAGACAAGTTTATTTCCAGGCCAACCAAATGTGCATTTCTGCCACATACTTTACCAGCTGATAAAATGATACGGGATCCTCAGACAAACAAGTGTCCTCATCATAGAGTAGAGTATTTTTGTCCATTTTGTTGAATAAGTTTGTGTCTTATGAAGTTGAAGTAGGCACACGGTCTTGTCCACAGTTAAATGTCCCCTTTCAGATCACAGTGTCCGTTTCATTCATGTATATAGGACTAGGTCTCCCGTTCAAGTACAGGATCGAGTTCGGTCTGGAGCCGGCCTCGGAAGGGGGCTCCGACATCGAAAATGCCTGGTTGGCATGCGCTGGGTAAAAGTCATTATTGGCGTTGTTTGCCTGCTGCGATGAGTGAAAACCTGCCGCAGTAGCATTGTTGTAATTGTTTTGATTGGATGCGTTGATGAGCTTTGTGACAGGGTTCTGGTAGTACCTTCGCCGTGAGCCTCGTTTTGAACGGGTCGACCTCTGTTTGACCTTCCTGGGGGTCATGGGGCGCTGGGGGCAGGCGTTGAGGTTGAGATCAGCCGGGGAGGTATTGTTGTGGTACTCGATGCTGTAGGGGAGTGTGTGGACTTGTTTTGTGGAGCCTGTGAATGGATATTTCTTTTAATAAAAACAACTATATATATATATATTCATAATTCATATACATTTAAAAAAGTAGAAATTAAGTAGTTTTTAAGGACTTTTTGGCAGGGTTGCGTTACTTCTGGAATAAACCAACAGAAAAGAAAACTAGTGATCAAAGTTAAAAAATATTAACTACATAAAAAAATTATTAAATTATGAATTAAATATTATATAAAATCTAAACACATTAACTTAATATTAAATATATATATTACTGTTTCTGCCATTTGGGCAAAAAAAATAAATACCTAACCAATTATTTTTCATATAAAAGTACATAGTAATTTAAATTTAAAAACTTTATAGTGAAACACATTAAATAAAAAAATTATAACTATTAATTTAGCATATTAGAATTAAATTTTTTATAGGTCTAATTAAATTTACTTAATGTTATCTATAAGAAAAATTAATTTATTGTATCTTACATAAGTTGCAATTTAAATGGTAAATTCTTAAGGAGAAACAGTTTCTTCCACTAGTTGAAAAACCTATTTCTTCCACTTTGGAAGAAACTTGGCAACCATGCTTTTTGGTAACTTTTTAATGTGTGCGGTGTGTGACCTCTTATTGTTCTACAAAGTGACAATTCCAATCCTTAAGGGGGGAGGGTAGGGTGTTGAACACCAATTTTTATGATATACGTATTATGTTATTATTGATAACTTTTGAAATTTTTGAAACACAATCTCTATTTGGAGTTGAGTTGTAACAATTTTAACATTTTAAATTAAAAAAGCTTAAGGTACACTTTTCTAGTAAACTATTATGAATATAAACAAACTTTTTTCTGAAATACAAATTAGACTGCATGTTCAACTTTGGAACCTCAAAAAATAGACAAAATGTATACTGAAAGTTTAAAAAAAATTTAATTTACTTTTGTTTACATAAAAATTTTTAGTTATAAAATGTATATACGTTTTAAATATATTTACCCATACAAAAATATAAATTTTGTTGGTTCCACAAGTTGAACATGCAGTCTAATTTGTATTTCAGAAAAAAATTTGTTTATATTCATAATAGTTTACTAGAAAAGTGTACCTTAAACTTTTTAAATTTAAAATGTTGAAATTGTTACAACTCAACTCCAAAAAGAGATTGTGTTTCAAAAATTTCAAAAGTTATCAATAATAACATAATACATATATCATAAAAATTGTGTAAACTTTTGAGTAGTAGAAGCATAATTATGATAAATTTAAAATTGGCGTTCAACACCCTACCCTCCCCCCTTAAATGGAAGAATGCAGGCAATGTTGCCCACTGCTCTATCGGTAGTAGGTTTAATTTAAAATGTTGTATAGTCAGTTCTATGGAATGGTAATTTCAAAATTACAAGAGCCTTATGCCCAATTATAATATACTAACAACAAGAGCATGACCATCTGAGTTTATAGGTGGTTTAAATTTTCCGATGTGGCAAAGTTTATCGTATGGTGAAGTTGATTAAACTTTCCTAACCCACCATGCTAGAGGGAACTTTTGACTGAAAAAGGCGAGATGGTAGGTAGAGATAAGGAAGGGAAGCTACGATCAAGGTTAAGGCCTTAAGGTTGGTGTTTTATAAATCAAATACCAAAATTCCAATGTGCCCTCAAGATTAAAAAATATGCATAAAACAGAATGTTATTGTACTTCATAACTTAAATATACATCATAAGAATGCAGTTACCAAATATAAATTCTTAACTAACTGAATTATAGCAACTCTGTTAAAGAAACGATAAAGGGCTATTAAAAAAGACTGACTTTATCAATTAGCAATCAAATTTGTGGACTGAATTTTTTCTCTCCGAAAATTAAGTATCCGAGTTAAAAATGAAAGATTTTAAGTACTCACGTGTCTGCCAAAATTAACTAGTTCTTAATTATTTTTAAGAACTATGTGAATTCTGAATATTTTTCAAAGAATCTCATTTAAAGGACTATAAAAGTTCATGATCAGTTCTACAAATAAAAGTCTAAAAATTTGTGAAAATAACAAAACATGGGACTTATATTTTATTACTGTGTAATTTATTATTTTTAAAATTAAAAATAAATAAATTTAGAAAAATAAAGATTTTTTGAGTGGGTTAAAATTTTCCAATTTTTTTTTCTTCGACAGAACTTGTAGAATCTAAACAAGGCAAAAACAGGGATGACGTGGAAATATGTCATTATGGAGCATGACATTGCATAATCTCTCTTTTATAACTTAATCACAAGGCTATAAGTTTGATGTATTCTTATAATCGAAATTTGTGGAATTATCATAGAAATTATTCAATGGGTCAAAACAAAAGTTAGGTAAACAACTAAAATTTCAATAAAATTTTTATCCATTCCATATTAAAAAGCAATGCAAAATAAAATACAAAAAGTTTCTGATTAAACTATACACTATTGGTGATAGATAGTTGTGTCTCGGCAATCAAAACCGAGTTAAATGCTTTTTTGGTGTGATACGTATGATAGAATGCTGTGTGACATTGGCAAACAGTTTTCTTCATTACATTGTAGCAATTTAAAAAAGACATCTTAATATATTGAACGTTTTATGTCAAATTTTAAAGACATTTCTTAATTTAAACTGTACCTAATACTAAAAACAATAGCAAATGCTTAAAAAAAGTTTGAAAAAAATAAATAGAGATTAAATGTCAATTTAATGTAATCTCCAAATTAAATACAAAGCTAAACAAAACCTTAAAGTTAAACATATTTCCATCATATCAAATTACATTTTGATATAGCAATAAATAAAGTTATAATAAATCCAATATTAATACATAAATACTATTTAAGTTTAATATAATAATTTATTGGCCATGCAGAATCACATACATGCATTATTAAAAAATACAGTATAAATTAGTGCTTCAGTTATGAAATTGAAGAGTATAAATTTGTTAAAATTATTAGTGTAAGAAAAGAAGTGCAAAGGATGAACCGTAAAACGACCCCATTTTGAATGTACTGCCAAAAGGAACTGTTTAGACGTTATTATAGAGGGAAACACCATATATTTGATTGTAATTAAAAAAGTTTGTAAAGTAATATTACTGTAAAAAGTAATCAAGTAAGCTATCCAAAATTTAAAACACTAATAGTTTGAACATATAATGCCAAAGCGACATCTAATACCAAAAAGCAAACTTTAGATTACTATTGGATCGGATTTACTTTGATTTTTTTAGCTATACTCAAGGACAACCTAACTAGACCCTAAGGTGAAGCCTATGATCTGTAGAAAGGCTCAACTGCACAAACCCTGTGGCTTCGATTCTTTAAAAATTAATCAACTGCTGCCTTAAAAACAAATGAGAAATAAGTATGAATGAAAGCTGTCACATTTGGCCACTTTATGGCTGTCCTTATCGCCACACACTGTTCAAAACATGTCATTCATGACACACGTTATAACTTTCCCTCCCTCAGAGATTGAACTATTTCCTCCACAAATTCAAGCGTTACCGGACACTGAAGATTTTGAGCTTTTTATTCGCTAAAGCTGCCATTATGTTATCTGATAGTTAATTATTAAAATACACAACATTTAAAAGTAAAAATAATTTAATTTCACAATAGTGTTAAGAATATTCAAATTTCAAGAAAAGTTTTGTTCAACGTCTATTGCATTGGATACAGTTTCTTTACTTGTTTTAGAAGTATATTTTTCGAAGGATGAATCATCTCTGCAGAAAAAATTATCAGGTTAGCCTGTCCTCAAGTATAGCTAAGTTTTCTTAGTTGCGAGACAAACAACTTTGATTTAATACCCTTTATCCCATAAGAATACTGTAATATTTAAATTTTGGACAACCATTCAAAATTGAGGATGTATTTTAAGGTCCAGCCTCCTTTCGTGTCAGCCAATAACAAGGGGTGAGAGTGAGAAGGGAGTTTACCTAGATGGGCTGCAGACACATTTGAGAGGCTTTGGCTGGTGAGTGGTAGGAAGACAATGAGTCAAAGCCACCAATAAAATCAACTGAAACAGAGAGGGTGTGGTTAACTACCCATGCAGAGAATTCTAGATGTTAATAAAGTAGTTAGAATTATTTTATGTGCTTTCTGCACAATTTGTTGTTTCCTTTTTCAGAATAAAAAGATCGCCTTAAATTAAATTTAACAAATTTTTTTAAAAATAAAAATAACAAACTACTCTTTCTAAGTACGAATTTTCCAGTTCTATAGCCTTAGATATTAACAACTATTATTTAATAAAATAAACATTTTACAATATACAAAGGTTTGTACATGTTTTTCGAAAATAAAACTAAGGAATTTCTGATGACTTTAGGCGCAATTAGCTAAAAGTTATTGGGTGCGAAGAGACCATGGGTTTACTCTTCAGATACAAAGTTGTTTAATCCATATTCTAACATTTTTAATAGAAGTTTAACAAAATGATGAGCTTTCAGGGACCCTTATGAACATGAAACAAAAATGAGGAATTTCTGAGGACCATACAAACCCTTATATAGCAGAAAATTAAAAATATTTTTTAAGGTTACACCTTTTGCATTATAAAAATTGAATTTCTTTTAAACTAAATTACTACTAAATATATTAGCAAAGTTTACATGAACATAACCACACATTGGGGAAGCCCATATTAATTATTAACAAATATGCCCATGGTCATCGCTTTACATTGCTTGAAAGCTATTCCAACTAATGAATAATTTATACTTATTCCCAAAGCTAATTCAATTAAATTTTCTGGAATAGTGAAGATGTATAAAATATAATTAAATTCTTGTAAGTTTCAGGAGGTTAAAAAGTGTGGTGCTATGAAAGTGAGTATGAATAAGATGATTATTAATAGGATGATATATTAATGAAACCATGCGTGTAAGGTTATTAAAAAATAGTAACACAAAGAACTTCAACCAATGGGTGAATACATACATGAGTCGTCTTCTCTTGTAAAAATATAGATTGAGCTACATGCTGCGATGATTCCTACAACCTAGAAAATAATTTTTTAAATGTCAATATGGCGCAAGGAGTTTTCATTGCTTTTTAAATGAAACTAAAAATAATATCCATTCTTCATAAAAATGATTTATCTATAATTATAATAAAAGTATCTGCAAGGTTCCCACTCAAAATTCAGATTACAATTCTCTGACTTTTCCAGAAAGTGTTAAAAAAAATTCCAGAAGCAAAAATATGAAAAATTACTGATTTTTTTTATAGAGAAATGTTGAGAACCGTAAAAAGAAGTGCTAACTTATCAAAGTATTAAAAAAAACAGAGAAATTATCATTTTTACAAATTTATATTTTTGTAACGAGAAGAACATTTCATCGATGGTGAGGAAAGGAATTTTGTAAGGCATCTTCATCTACATTTTTTTTGTAAAATTCCCTGACTTTTCCCAGAAAACTTGAGAAATTGTTCATTTTCCCTGACTTTTTAGGTAATTTTCATTTCCCCTGGCAATTCCAGGTGCGTGGGAACCCTGTATCTGTCAGTGGATCACAAAACGCGTACTTCCTCTTCGTATAAAAGACTGAAAATTTATATACAAGTACTATTCATCCTCACGATGTGCACCAGGGGTGGATTTGATTTTAACAATCTCAGAAATAATGCACAAAGAAACATCTTTAAAAAAATATCTCCAAACTTTTGAATGTGCCTTTTGTAGTTTAAAACTGATGGTGTACTCAACTTCAGAACAATAGGACACTGGTTCAAACCCTGACGCGGATCATTATTTTTTTTTTATATAAAATGAATATTCCTTAACCGAACCAAATAGCTAGTTTATATTTTTTAAAAGGCCCACACCCTGCTGCAAAGATATATATTGGTAACAATGGGACCTCTCTGTGAGGCTGGCACTTGGCAAGCAACGACTAAATTAGAACTAACTGCGAGATATCTCTTATTTGGCAGTCAATGTGTTAAAACACATGAACAAACGAATATAAATTTTTACCTATAAAATGCCTACTAATTTACATGACTTCTTACACAACATCTCATTTAAGGGATGTTATGTTTGCTTTCAATTGATAAATTTCCCAGATTAAAAAAAAATATAGCCTGGAATTGTAAAAACGACTGATACTACCAATGAAGTCTGGTAAAACCAATTTTTTAAATACCAACAAAAAATTACAAATTTAAAATATATAAATTTAAACTTCATACTTCCATGGAGAGAAAAATGTCTTTAATCCTCTGACGGATAAGCAAAATTTCGAAACTGTAGGTTTGTTTTCAGTGCAGGAAAGTTTCATTTCTATTTTCACTACATTCCTTTTTTAACAAAAATATATTTTTAAATTTTATGAGCAGAGAAGGTTTTCAAAAGTCCTCCTAATGCTTTAAATTTGAATATTTCAAAAAAAAGATTTTTTATTAACTTTTTTTTATGGATATGGATTGTTGCATTATAAACTTTTATATTAAAACTGGAGATACTTGAACGGATATCTGTCATTGTACATTTGCATCTGTCAGGTGGTTAATAATGGCAAATATTATATCACATGGTTAAAATGCACCAAATTTTTTATAAAAATTCCTGGTTTTTCAATTTTGTATTTAATTTAAACCAATATGATAGGTACCTATCCATTAAAAAGTTGTTTCAGATGCTGAATCTGTGCCAACATTTGAAGGATATGATCAATAAAGTAAATGAAAAGGTTATGATGCTGTCTGAAATGCTATTCAGATAGTGTTGGTCACAGTATTTTTCGATCTAGTAATTGAACGGCTGCACAATGATGAGCAATTTCGATAAGTTTGAAGAGTAGGATAGACAAGTGATTGGTCAAACAAACAATTAACTGAAATTTAATTTCGGCATGGTTACTGATAAACGCAATTCTTAGCTGAAATCAGTCATTCAAATAAACTGTAAAGACTATCATAACTAGCAAACAAAAATCTACTGGCCTACTACCATACATGATTTTTAAGCAAGTTAGAGAATTATATTTGACTATTTTGTGGTTTTACAATCTTTGACATCCGTATTTCTATACATAAATACGAAAACCCTCATAACTCGTCACTAATTTTCCCACTTCTCTTGTACTTAGGAAGATCAAATTTGGCAGAGATGTTCCTTATACTTCAAATAGTAAGCTATTCACAAACTTCTACAGGGTGGCAACAACATTCTGGAAAAAAAAAATTCCCTAATTTCCCTGATAGTGTCACAAAAATTTCCCTGATTTTACAATTACATTAAGAAATGTTGGAATACATGTTTTGTATAGAAACAAAGTATCCACGCTACAATGATCCAATAAATATATTGCATTATAAATGAAAAATTATAAGCAATAATTATTGACAATTAAAATAATAATTTATGGATACAACACAAATTATGCAATTGCGACAGGCATAATACTAATTAAACATGTTCTTTCGAAGCAGACAATGCAAAAAAAAGCAAGTTTTTTCAAATAATTTCTTTTGTAGATAATTTTAAATGTTTTATATGCTTCATATTTCTTATTCCAATTTTCAATAATTCCCATATTCATTAGCCCCTCACATGTTGCTTACAATTCAAGGTCCAACACAGTTTGCTTTTCCCTCTAGCAGTGGTTAAAGTTTTTCAAAACATAAAACTGAAAATTTGAAATTGCACATAACTATGCGTTAATTTTTTTTTTCTTCAGAACTAAAAGGAAATATTGACAACTAAATTACCCAGAATAAAGGGCATAATAGACAATAATTGCCGTTTTAGTGATCCAAATTCGAAAAAATTCACTGACTTTTCCCTGATTTCCCAGGTTATGTTACCACCCTGTTCTAACGGATTAAAACTAATGTTATTTTAATCCCGTTAGAACAGGAACTTCTAACAGGATTAAAATAAAGTTAACTTATTATTTATAAACACAAATTATGTAACTGCAAATCAGCAGTTTAAAATTATACATTGCACAGGAAATCTGACGTTTTGATGTGAATCTATGCAAATTGATGGAAGAGAGTTTAATGTAATGCACACTTACCGCTAGAATACACTGAATGCACGCCTGCACAGCCTCAATATAAAAATACTCTACGACGCACCCCTCCACTGTGGTGGGTGTGGGGAACAAGAAGGGGTCGTCGTGAGAGGAGTTGTAGATGGGGACGCAACCCACGCCATTCACTAGCCACCAGCTGCGACTGCCTGTGCCCATGTTGAGGACTTCAGTATTCTGCAAGGGGGGAAAAATAACATTTATTTAGAGTACTTATTAAATAATATTTGAGATAAAAACGATAAAGAAAAACTCGACTGCCAAAAAAAATATTATAAAATTATTTTTTTTACTTGTATCTAAAATATGAGTACAGATTCCCAAGTAAATGATTAAAATGCATTTTTTTAGAATTCAAAACTGTTGCAAGTATTAAAACAGTGTTGGCGTGATTTTTCCCACATTTGGCGATAAGTTTTTTTTAAAATGGCAACTCCCCTCCGACCCGACAAGAAATTGCAGCAACCCTATTGGACAACAGTTATTTTCTTTATATCTCGCTCGTGCAAAAAGTCGAAAAAATTGTGACTTTTGGCGAGATTTTGAAAAAGTCGCCAAGGGTGACCGTACAGTAAATTTTTACCCAGTGTGTCAATACAGAAACAATGCAATTAATACGATCCTGCGCTCTATAATGATATGGTTTCTGGTGTTAATCATGTGCAGGTAAAGTGAAAATTACCTCTAAATTACGTCTCGGCATCTAGGTACATCATATTATTAGCTATCAACACAACCTCACATGATCAGCAGTCAATGTGTTAAACTAAACCCTGGCTAAATTCATCAATGGAGTACATGTCAACAGCGCTAATTACTTTAGACGTCTGGTTCATTAATGTCAAGCAACACTGTATAACAATCAAAAGGATCAAAGCTAAAAAAAGTTATTTGCAACACCAACATTTTCCAAAGTAGGCCTTTCAGTTGAAAACAAGCTTTCTTCAACAAGATTGTTAATATAAAGGTACACTAAACGATGTTTAGTACAGCTTGACAATTTGGCATAGATACAAGAATAACGACAAAGAATATTTTAAAATGCATCTTTTTTTCTACGTTATTTATACTTGTTATAATTACAATTTTATACTTGCACAGAGAAAAATAAATACTATCAATTTTAACATCAATTATTCAATATAGCCATTGTTGGGAGCCACATTCATAATGCAAAATAATTTATTAACAATGCAAATTTTTTTCTAAAGAAAGCTTACCATAAAAAAAAAATGAAATATGGTTTCAACAAGATTATTTTCGCACGAAAACCAAAACACAATTTTTTTTTTATAATCTCGAGTTCATCTAGGAATTTTACTCAGGGTTCGCTCAATGTGATTTTTTATAGATTTCTAGAACAATTGAGGCAAAAAGGTAGTAAGTCATAAAATACAAATTTTACAGGGGACACAAAAAACAGTTTGGATTGAACTAAATAATGAGTTTTATTTGCAATATATTTACAAAACAATCGTATTAGATTCAAAAAACATTTTTTATCCCCAGATGATTATACATTTTTTTAAAAGAAACACACTCCTTACTACTTTTTCTATGAAAAATCAGAAATATGATAATTTTTTACTTACTACCTTTTCCATGTCAGTGCCTCAATTGTAAAAAAAAAAAAAAAAAAGAGTAAACTATGATACAAGAATTTGAAATTCCAATTTCCAATAATGTAGAGCACATTGAAAAATTGTGAAAAACTTAAATATGCAACAAAAATTGTGAAATTATGTTTTTCGTGAAAAACAAATCTTTTCCGGAATGGTAATATTTATTAATTTTAGTATGTAAGGGGTCCGATATTTTCGAAAATTTTGGTTTGTCCGTGTCTGATGTTTGGGAATTTGAATTTGTAAAGGGTCCATTTTTATGTTACTCAAATTTCTAAAGGGGCTGAAAATGGCTCAAAATTTATGAACTCCTGATTATGAAAAATTAATATTAAAATAAATAAAACGTTTTAGCTGAAAAACTATATTAAAAAAATAAAAACTTGACTGTTTCCGACTGTCATTTGTGAATTTTTTTTTTATGCAAAGCATCTTTTACAAGTGCGATGGGACTATAAAAATTGTGGTAAAAGTGAAGCATATTTTTGAAACACTTTTCCTGATAGTTAATAGAACCATAGAGATGTAAAAACCTTAGGCCCAGTCTACACGAACATGAAAAATATGTAGGAGCTTCTCGGTGATTCGATGTGGTATGAATTTTCCAATCACGAAGAGAAGCTCCTGCCCGTTTTTCCCGTGCATGTACAATGGGCCTTAGAGAAGTTATGAATTACAATAAATAAATATACAAATATAAGTATTGACAACCAAAACAGGCTCAAGGTCCAACAAGGTTGGTCCAGTTTATATCTCCTAAATGATTATCTAATTTCTTTTAAAATCAAAAACCACAGGCAAGTTGTTTTATTCGTCTATTACCGTAATATAAAAATAGTGCTTTTTCCATTAAAATATGATTTGTTTAATGACCATTACCTCTTGTTCAATCACTCACATTAAAATCCAAAACCTCGATACCCCCCATTTAATAACTTTGTACAGTTGAACCAAATTTCTCCTAACCCTTCTCTTCCAAAGTATACATATTCGAATTTTTTAATCTACCTAAGTATTACTACCTTTCTTAATCTTAAAATCCATGCCTGAAATACCTTGGGCCATTGTAGTAGCCCTGCGTTGAACTTTTTCTAACAAATCAATATCTTTAATATACTCAATCACTTTACTTCCGAAACAGGTAGACAATCAAGAATAAAAACATTCTTAATGAAAGTGTAATCTATTTCAATTGGTGTGATTAACCCATATTTTTTTTAACTAAATACTTAAATGGTAAAGACAAAGACATTTTTATTTTAAAAAATGGGAGAAGTGTACGAAATTGTTAAATGTTTATATACAATATTCAGACAATTTTTAATAACTCTTGAGTACAAGATTATGAAACAACATACCCTTGTTAAAATACCAGCTTCAAAATATATACAAATCACAAATACGTTCCAGCCAAGCCAAATGGCAGTCCAGATAGTATACTGTAACAAAAAATAACGAGATTAACTGACTCAGCCACATTCTAAACCGTTATAAATATTTTTAGTAAACATTAATACTTTTTCTTTACTGTGATAAAAAAACTTTTTAAATAAAGAAAATGTAAGTTCAAAGAATTTTTGTGAAAATTAATACACTTGACTGGTAAAACTTAACAATAAGGGTCACTTTGACACAAAGCATAGTTTGAACACCAACTTTGGTAAATACATTTTCCAGCATTCTTGGCATAAATCATGAATGCAATGAAAAAAGCAGGTTGCATATGTAGCAAATTAAACCTGGGATCTTTTGTTTACTATATGGCGATACTCTCTCCATTAGGTTAAAGTACTGTACACTGAAAGATGGTATCCGGTGTATAAAGTATAGGTACATATCTTTATAATCCCAACCATACTAATTAATCATGCAACAACCAATAAATTTCACGGTAAAGACTTACAATCATAGGCGGATTTGGCTGTGTTTTCAAGTAGACGCCAAATGAACCGATACGGAGCGCTCGCCTCTTTCTTTTCTGATGTAAAGGGTTACTTCCGGTTAAATCAACAATTACAGTTAACAACTTGAGCGTTGTGTCTTATTTCCGAATCACAATCGGGTTATTGATTGGTTGATTGATCGGATGACTTCTACTGTGTAATGAGCTATCGGTGACGGTTCAAAATTCATTTCGAAGGATTTCTATTACGTCTGCACGATTGAATGAAATATCGTCGCACTTTAGCTCCACAATGGGCTAATGGCGACGGTTTAAAATTGATTTCGAAACTTTGTTTTGGTTAGTTAACATCGCACTAGAGCTTTTTATTGGGCTGTTGGCGGCAGTTCGGCGCCTATGGCGAATGTAACAATGTCCTTTCGGGCTGTCGATCATGGTGCTTACAGGCAAATCCGGCCGTCGTTTGGGGCATTTCGATGGCACTCTTAAGCGCACACGCGTTCCGCGCGCTTAAAGTCACAGGCTCCTGCCGTCGATTTTGTGGTCTCCGGCCTGCGGCCTCCGACTACTCAGGATCACATCCGTGACCCCCTCCGGGCAGTCGATCATGGTGCTTACAGGCAATCCTCCGGGCCGTCGTTTGGGGCATTTCGATGGCACTCTTAAGCGCACACGCGTTCCGCGCGCTTAAAGTCACAGGCTCCTGCCGTCGATTTTGTGGTCTCCGGCCTGCGGCCTCCGACTACTCAGGATCACATCCGTGACCCCCTTCGGGCAGTCGATCATGGTGCTTACAGGCAATCCTTCGGGCAGTCGTTTTGGGCTACTCATCGCTTTGAGCACCGGGCAATGGCGAAATGTTTCAAAGAACAGCTGTAACCAAAAAATATTTAGAAACAACTATGTACCCTTCCTAATACTCCTACGCACACGATGTCCATTTTCACCTTCGTTTCGACACGTCCACTGCCACTTATCATTCTTCACATGCACACTTTTTACCAATTTCATTTCCGTCTTACACACGGGACATTCATAACTCGTTCCTAACAAACCCACCTTTTGACATATTGCTAACATCATCTTTCAAACTATCAACATACATCTGATAAAAAAAAAGAATTTATTCTTTCAACTAAACCACATTTGCTAGCCATACCAATAAGCAATAAAGGGTACTTACATTAAACAACGATATAAGCAGTTTAAAAATCTACTTAAAAATTCCAACACTAACACTGTCCGAATTCTATTCGAATAGAATATTCTTATTGTTAATTCTTCCCGCTAAAACATCACGTCACTCTTTAAACCAATCACGGAAATTCTTAAGCCCGGAAGTCACGTGACCTTCCGAACCAATCCCGCAAATTCTTATCCTTTCATATTTGTAAACAATCGTCCCTTTATTCCCATATTGAGAAGTGAATCGCCCGAAAAAGTCGCCAAAAGCTACCCGCCTATGATTCTAAATCCCAACCAATTTCACAATGAAAAAAACTTTTTTGTATCACTGTTTTACAATTGGGCTCATCAATGCACCGTGGAACTGTGACTCTGCTCCAATTGAGGAATATAAAAGTGATAAACATAGCAAGTGCCAAAAGCAAAAATGTTGGAAAATTGCACAAAACTGTTTCCTCAATTCATAGGAACATTTACAGGCTGAGATGTCGCAGATGGGGTGAATTTCTCGCCAAGGCGCTAAACTTCTAAATGTGGTTACTTGTTTACTTTCTTCCTGCGCGAGTTCATTTGGATTGTGTGCATTGGATGCGTGCGCATCATCCGTAAACAGAGCGCATAGGGTTGCTTTACTAAACGCCGTCGCCATCGTTTCCCGATTTTCAAAAATGCGCCAATTCACCCCATATTCGACATCTTTACCCATTTACAAATCCGTACACACTATCTTGAACTATTTACAGACGCGGTTATAATATACTTATAGATTACACAGAATTCAGCTTACTACTTACACATGATAGATACTTCACTTTATACTGGTAGGCTCCAAAGATGCCAAGAATTGTGATAATTATTTGAATAAAATTTGCTATAATTGGCGTCCACATATATCCTAGAAAATCTAGGACTTGTCTCTGTATTGTTGATATCTGAAAAGAAGAAAATATGTATGGTATTTTCATCAATCTCAAAATATCTCATGAATATATAAAAAAAAGCAACTTCCAAAATGTATAAGTTTTCTTTGATTAATATGAAATAGTTCTTACCAATTGAATGACACAAGTCGCTAAAAGTATGCATCGCACAGCACAGCAACAACCCATGCTCAAAGCCACATTGTTATGAAACTAACCACATAAAAAAAACATCCGGAATTTTGACGTTGATCACATACTTGATAACAGAATTAAATTTAAAATACCGCAGTTAATTCAGTCCTAAGATGGAAGTAAATAACGGGTTAAAATAGTGGTCGTGGTAAGGGATAAATTTAAACCAGCTCTTCCATGCACCATAATTTTTAAAAATAAACAATTGCCGATAGCGGTAAATAACAATAAACAATTTATTTCTCAGCTCGTTTGTCACCTCACTTATCTTCTCTCCCTACCCCCTAGTTACGTTGCGTTGCCATTCCTTTGGAACAAATGATAACTATAGAGCGCGGGCATGTTACGAAAACAACAGCTGCGATGCACGTGAGTGGACATACAAGTACAAGTGGTAGGCTGTGACTGTGCTTCTTCGCTCTGTTGTCAACTATTACGTAATTCTTATTTGTCAAAGAAATAATTTTCTGTGTGTTCAGTCCCTTAATATAGAAAGTAGAACAGGTGGAAACAAGTTGCAAAGTTCACTACACTTTTAGACGGTATTCGAATGTCCAGCAAACCTACCGATAATGAGGCGAATAACGACCCCTGGGCCACAGCTAGTCCCCTATCAAAAAATAGTGGCTTAAATTTTGTAAGGGGTGGAAAGGAAGCACTTGGCAAATGTCCCAAATGTCTTATAGCTAGATCTACCACTGTAGATGGGACGAAATGAAAAAAATAAGGACTGGTCTAGCATATTCTTGATAGGGGTCGTGTCATTTATTGCCCCACGCATCGCCATTTGATCCGTTTTTGGTTACATTTCATTACACCCATCACACATTCGATGAGGGTATAATAGGAAACGATCATCTTAATACATAAATATATTTACACATTGCGCAGCAGAAAGCTAATGTCTAATTTTCATAAATCTTTTCACTAGAGGTAAAACAATTTTTTTTATTACTTTCCCGAGCAGTTCTAACATTAAAGAAAACAAATCAACAACCACTCGAACCTCTGGTCACCCTATTTTCTCCCTATGAGCGAAATCAGCTGGTCGATCCGACTCATTATTAGGCCTTGCGAGCCTCTCATTCGTAGTAGTAAGTGATGTCATTCCACTAAGAATCTTTTCAATTTGTCTCACCTCCAATTTGATTTACTTTGCATTTAAGAGTGCGGTTAATGCATCTTGAAAAGCTGAAATATTAGTTCAGATATCTTTTGTGTCAATGTTTTAAAAAATGAACAGAGTTGTTTTCGTTTGCTTTCGATATAACTTTTTTTCATGTTCGTCTGCATAAACTTTTATACTATGCGCACCTATTTTAAACTTTTATTAGTGATAGATGGCGATGACATATATGACTAGGTGAGCGCAAGACCCCCAAATATACTTTACAAAGAAAACGGAGCTTGAATATTTTTGAAAATTTGATTTTTTATACTTAAAATAATTGTGAAACTGAGTTAATATGTGGAGAACATAGGTAATCCGTTATTGTTATTATCCATTAAATCCGCCAGTAATGTGGGATTACTGGATTTTTTTTTATTTTGAATAGCGTTCAAGTCGAAAACTAACTATGGACGCTTTCTAGCGGAAATTACGGGAAAATGGGTTAGACCGATATTGCTTCAGTAAATGCCACAGGGTTCTGTGTTAGGTCCACTTTTATTTATTATTTTTATTGATGATATTAGTTGGGAGATTGGGAGCAAGGTCAGCATCTTTGCAGATGATTTAAAAATTATGGGGACTGTGAATTCTGGGGAACAAATAGAGCAATTACAAGGTGATTTAACAAAAATATCAGAATGGGCTGTTAAATTAGGTATGTCTTTTAATATCAGTAAATGTCAAGTGTTGCACATGGGTATCAAAAATAGTAAGGCTGCATATGTTTTACAGGGTACATAAATCAAAAATAGTGAGATTGTAAGTGATCTGGGTGTGTTGATAAATGGATTTTAAAATGAGTCATCAATGTACAGTGGCTAGCAAAAAAGCCATTAGAATGTTGGGGTACATCAGAAAAAGTGTTTTATCAAAGTCTAAGGATATTATCTTGCCATTGTACAGAGGTTTAGTAAGGCCACATCTTGAGTATGCTGTACAGTTATGGTCACCATATCATAAAAAAGACATTGAATTGTTAGAGAAAATTCAGCACAGGGCTACTAAAATGGTTCAAGGGTTTTCAGGCATGAATTATGAAGATAGATTAAGAAATTTGAATATGTATACTTTGGAAGAGAGAAGGGTTAGGGGAGATTTGATTCAACTATTCAAATTTATTAAACAAGGAGATGTGGAGGGTTTAGATTTTAATATGAGTGATAGAACGAGAGGTCATGGGTTTAAGTTAAACAAATCCCATTTTAATCGGGAAGGGAGAAAACACTATTTCTATAATAGGGTAATAGGCAAATGGAACAACTTGCCAATGAATATTGTCAATTGTAAAGGAGTAACGGATTTTAAGAAGTTAGATATGCATTGGGGGTTAGTTAAGAGGTACTAGATGGACCTACCTTGTTGGGCCTTGAGCCCGTTGTTGGTCGTCAATATTTGTATTCTGTAAGAAAGTTTAGTATCATAAAAGGAGTTTTTAAAAAATGTGGGTTGGGCCATTTTTGCGCTCACCTACTCATATAATGGTTGCATTTTAAAAATTTGTTCGTGAAAATAAAGAACCGTCTAACAAAAATTAAAATGTGAGAAACCGCATCATTATAGTTTTTTTAAAAATATGTTTAAGCGTTATAATTTACCTCTTGTGAAAAAGAATGGGTATTTTTGCAAGTCATATATAAAATTGTCATATTGTTACGAGTTGTTTAGATTTACTTATGTAATTTCTGACTAAAAAATACAGTGTAAATGTAAACCAGAACGAAAAATCTAAAGTAATTATAAATTACTAAAAAATTGACAACCTTGAAACATTTATGCTTTCTATGCAATATAGTTTCTGTCAAAAACTTGGCGTGTCCAATCGTTGTTTGAAAAGCCATATTTGATTTTTAATTTTTATAAAGAAAAAAGACATACAACTTTTGTAAAATTGTTTTATACATGCACACACAATATAAAATTAATTTAGTATATATATAAGTAAACAAATACATTTTGAAATTAAATTTTAATTAAATATATAAAAACATAAGTTGCGAGTTCATTCTCACTTTTAACGATTCTTCAATATATTATAAAACCCTCGGTAATTTACCACATTTGGTCCCTTCTAAACGAAAGGAATAAATATATATTTCAAGTACGAAAACAATATACAATATATAATTTTATTATACTATCACATCGTAACAAGTTTTTACAAGATAACTACAAACATTTGAACTCGTATACAAAACACTTCTCTGTAAAGTGTGACTACACTTTGTTGCTTATTTTCTTACAAACGTACGGAAGAAATGTAATGAATTATTATCAGTTAGTGTCAACTTGGGCTTGTAAATATTTCTATTAAATTACTTCCACAATTTCTATATTACAGCCTATTATTATTACATTTTACAACTCGCTATTTTCTCTGATCTGTACATAATACTGACATTTTGCGTATAGGTCTACTTTTGTAACTTACCTATGTAACTTGCCGACAAGGGGAGATATTATCAAACGTGATGTTCTGTTTCGTCATAAGCAAAAAAAAAAAAAAAAAAAAAAAAAAAAAAAAAAAAAAAAAAAAAAACGTGCCAGAATTCTGTTGTCCGCCGGCTGCCATAGAACCGGTCGATTTTACACAATTCTAGGGGTGGAATGTAAAATGTTATGGGTTACTTTGTAATCTAAATTATAATTTTCGTCTTTGCTCCACCCCTACAATAAAGTGAAATAGTCCGTTTTTATGGCAGCCGGGGGTTTTCTACTGGGGGTAGGAGAGTAAAATTATTTCCGGTTTAATATTTTAAGCTCTGGCACGAAGGACCAAAATAAATATGTAATGATAGCGGGTGTAATTAAGTTCTATTAAAATATCTTTATATATATTTCTCTTACGCGGTGATTGAAAAACGCTGTTTTTCTGTACGCTGAGTGGCAACAGTTAGTTTGGAGCGGAGCCTCCTAGTTCTATTTAAATACGTTTGTGTAAAACAGCATTTGCGATATTTATTGCTGACGAAGTATAAATCACGGATGATAATTGTGTCCTCTAATGTCAAGTTGCACATAATTTCAAGATCTACATTCACAATGTTTGATTAATTTCTCAAGGCGTATGGCATTTGTGTGTTATTTAGGGGAAAATATGAAGTTTCTAGTTTTTCGATAAATTGGTCCCTGGAATATATTTAGAGTTAAGACACGAGACAGAAAAATTGTTCCCATTTTCTACATAAACAATGTGTTTGGTCCCTTTCTATTGATTCAAGATTTATCTATATAATTCATTTATACAGTTTTAAAGATGCCCAGTTCAATTAAACTATTCTAAACGATATTTCGATTGAAGAATAAAACTGTGGCAGTAGTCGTAGTATATAAACAGATTGAATTCAAATATGGATGAAATCTAATAGATAAATTGCGTTTTTTCAACGTTTATTATTATGAAATTGTCTAAAATACCTGTAGTTACTGCGATTAATTCTTTTTTGTTCTAAAATAAATTCTAAAGCGGAATTAGTAGTTTTCAAAGGACTAGTTGCTTCTAATTAATGCATAGGAAAATGGACAATTCAGATTTAATTTTATTTAGCACATTTGAGTAATTCATGCGTTAAGACTAATGCTAGTTTTTTTTTTAGTTTTGAAGCACTTATAATGATAATTGACTGAACTACGCAAATATGTTTCATACCGTGCCAACAAAGGGTTAGGCTGGTTTCAATTAATCTATTTAACTTGGTAAGAATATTAACCTAAAAAGACTTTTTTAATATTATAGGGGTTACAGCTATAATCTGAACTTGAGTACTGTAAAACATTATATAAATCTATGATTACTAATTATTTATTTTTATATAGTAGTTTATTAGAGAAGATCTGTATTCGCGAATTTAAGTTAGTCTATTAAGTATTTTTTTAAGTTAAAAAAATATCTAATGTTATATATCTTTATGCAGCTATTAATTTATTTTTCACAAATATGTAATATTGTATGCCAAATAATATTTTTCTAAATATTTCACGAAGTTTAAGATGGATTTATTAGCCTATTACCTTTTAGAACTGTTCTAAACCTTACAAAATTGCAGTATTTGATACAAAATGAAATACTTTCACTATTAAGATTTTAATTTGAGTATAAACATGAGTGTATCATAATTTGCTTTTTAGAAATAGGCTTTAAAATATACATAGTGATGTATTGAAGTAAATGGTAGACCTTTGGTAGATTGTAGACTAGGTAGAATAATCAAAGATGGTTTGTGTTTTGGTAAACTTCACATGAGGGATTGTGAGTGAGCCTATTAAATAATCGTCTGCTGTTGAACAAGCATAAAGTGGCCCACGTTATCGCCTCTGAACCAGTGCCCACTGCATGGAAAGTCATATGACACGTGCGTTTTACGTCACAAACTGGACCGAAAAGTGCCGTAAGGCTTTCTAAACAGTGTGCACTGTCTGAAAGCGCCAATTTAACTCAATGTTCAAGATCACACGTGTGAAGGCTACCTTATACGAGCGAAGAGATTCGGATTTATTATTTTTAGGAAGTCTATGTCATCTAAAATTGCAAGGTTTAGTAATAAATGTATATTTAAAAATGACAATTGAATCAGTTTAATATTTAAGTATTTCATTCAAACTAGTTTCTATAATTTGATGTCGGATTTTAAATAGTCTAGAATTTAAAACACGTAACGTCGTAAGACTTTGAAAATTGGGTAAAATGGTGTGTCGAGTTTTCAAATGATTAGTATAATTTAGCCGATATATTTCTGAACATAAAGTAACATGTATTGAGATAATTCTGTTAGAAATTCATTTCATTATGCACCCATTTTTCTCAGTAAATTCGTCATTGCTCCAAATCTTAGAATTTGATTAAGAAAAATTACAGTTTCACATTCATTTAGAAAACTTTATAACGTTTCAAACGTAACGATAAATAAGAAATTAATTTAAACTTCTAATGCTAAAAATTCTTTTCAATTGGAAGTTGGAAGCTATAAGTTTCCAATGGACTTGGACAACGGCTGTCAATCCAAAAATTGTAATACAGCCAATGAACAATTGAAAGTTACCATTTACCCATACTTTGATGGATGATAAGTAGTATTTAACAAAGTCATCTTAAACTTTGCAATGTAGATATTGCATTTTTTTGAATTATCATTATCTTATACAAGGACTGTGGGTCTGTAAAATTGAAATTACCTTTCTTATAATTATTTTAAATTATGCTGGCAGGCATGTGTTGTGATAAGGTGGTCTCAAACTTTTTCAAAGGTCGTCATCTAAAATTCTGAAGCTAATGTTCCAGACACGGACGGGAGTCTGTATAATTTGAAATTACCTTTGTCAAAGGTAAGGATGGCTGGTACGGTAGCAAGTGTAGCAAGGTAATCTAAAACCTTTGTCACGTAGTTTTCATCGGTATATTACGATGTTACCAATGCCTCAGACATTGCAGGAAGGTAAGTACAATTTGAAATTACCATTATTTAAAATTAAAATGGCATATCTGTACTGTGATAAAGTTATCTTTAACTTTTAGAATGTCGACATCGAACATTCTGAAGCAAATGTCTCAGACATGGACGGTGAGTCTGTATAATTTGAAATTATCAACGCCACGTATAAAGATGGCTTGGATGGTCCAACAACGCGATCTAAAACCTTAGTCATGCAGTTATCGACGTACTGTGAAGTTACCATGTTTCCTCAGATGCGATTAGTAGGTCGAAAGTTAATTGAGGTATTCATATTATTACACGAGATATAGTAGCAAGTGTATCAAGGTAATCAAAAACTTTTGTCATGCAGTCGTATGCGTAGTTATCTCATACGTGAATGGTGAGTCGAAAGTTACTGAGGTATTTATATTACTACGCGAGATATGTTAGCAAGTGTAGAAAGGTAATCAATGTCATGTAGTGGTATGCGTAGCTTATCTCATACGCGAATGGTGGGTCGAAAGCTACTGATGTTCCCCGGCAGCAGAGGTGGCAGCATGTTGTTGCTGATGGATGTTGATTTAGACTTTTTCATGATCTTCCCGCTCATGATCAACCTTCCGAAGCCCTCCTGATGAGCGAAGGCATACCCAGACCTCATGGACTTCCTTCTGCTGGGCCTTCTCATGAGCTGGGGCAACAGGATGGTCGGCTGTTCAGAAGGGTCCTCGGCCTGGATACGGATGCGTCTCTGCTTGAGTCTCACCCTGTCCGCGAGGGTGGGGTGGACGTGGACGTAGTAGAAGCGGACGCCGAGAATTGGGACAAGCAGGACGACGAAGACGAGGAGGACGGTGATCCAGAAGGTGGGCGAGCTGAGGGTCATGCGGAAAGCCCCGATGTACTTGCTGACGATGAGGTCGGAGTTGATGAAGAGGGTGAGAGCGAAGAAGAAAGCGATGCTGCCGAAGATCACGATGTGGTTGAAGACGGTCCAGTAGGAAGTGTCGAGGGCGACCTTTGAAAGAATAAGTTGATGTTAGTTGCCAAGTTTAAGTTGCCGTTTTAAAGTGTTTTGTTAAAGTTAATAAATGTCTTAAGACTTCCTGTAGAAAACGTTTTCTCAAGCATTACATAGCCATAAAGGTTAGCCATGCGCTGACAATTGAGGGGCTGACAGTAAGTCGCAAAAAGTAAATTTTACAGAGGAAGCATTTGTTCTCCAGGCCAAGTATCGTGGACTACATGCAAGTGCCATCTTCCGTCGCTCGTAGAAACTAAACCATTTTGCCGATCGACTTACTGTTTATTCCATTCCATTGGCTTGAGCGTTTACTGTTTTTTCCGTGAAAAAAACGAAAAACTTGATATTTGTGACTTACTGTCTTCCCTATGTCAGCCCCTCAATTATCGGATATGCAAATAAACTATTTAGTTGCACGCAATTGGAAAACTTAAATTATCCGCTCACTGAGCAACTTTTTAATTGCACAAAATAACTTTTTGCTCACTATCGCGCCTTATTATCTTTGGCGTACAATCGACAATTTGACAATTTTGTATGGATTGTGTTAATCCGAGTTTGGCGATTTTTTCACCTTCACTTTGTCGATTACAAAATCTGAGACCTGACACCCTTCAGTTGGATGCAAACAAATAATCGCTCGCAGTTGGATTTGTTAGTTGCTCAGTTGATTAACAGCTGCAATGCGATTGTTGCTAGTGTGCGGTTAGCCTTATACCTTTATTAAGTCACATGATTTCCTCACCTGTGCAGTGACCACGAGCACCAGGAGCGTGGATACGATGGTCCCCAGCAGCTGATGTCCGTCCATGTTGAGTCCGTTGGCGTCCACGCTGTAGTGGAACGAGCCGTACGGAATGAAGAAGAGGGTGAATGAGGTGCAGACGCCGTGCGCCAGGGACTTGAGAAACTCCTTCTTGTTGAACAGCAGGTTCTTGTGGCCGGGGGTGTACAGCTGAGGGTACTGGAGGGAGTTGCGATCGTTTACGTCCTTGATGGAAAGAAAATATATCCTGGATTACATTGAAGACCATGTCTAGATGAAGTCAAGTAATAATTGAAGGGGTAAGTGGATGAAGGAAGCACGTTACATTACAAAATATTGAGTTATTGTCATGGATGAAAGAGGTATGTGTTGGTTTGCTTTTTGATACCCATAGCAGCACTGTAGAAACCATGGAGATATTATATGTCATGAAGGTTTGGTTTGGTTAATTAACGTCGCACTAGAGCTGCACAGTGGGCTATTGGCGGCGGTTCGGAGTCTATCTCGAAGGAAGACCCGGGAACACATACACATTCACACACACATCCATACACACATGCAACTCGTTATTTTAGAACTATGGTCAGATGATGAGGAAACACCTGAACTGGCACCCAACGCCTTCAATAGACGTCGGGACTTTGTACCCCGATCAGATTTATCGTACACTAGTCCCGTATACACGCAGTTAATTTTTGCGGATGTTCTGGACGACTTTTCTAGTATTTTGTAGCGAAGCTAGCAACCCTCCGATCACAAGATCACTACTTTTTACTTTTCTTTGTCAAGTTCATCGGCTGGCATCGAACCAGGAACCTCGTATTCTCAGCTGACACATTTAACGGCTCGGCCACAGATGCCCATATGTCATGAAGGAGGTATGTGACCTCAACCAAATACGAAATGGAAACTTTAAGATCAAATATCTCCTTCATCCACTTATCCCTTCAATTAAGATACTGATTATAAGGCTTGAATAGTGGAACCCATCTTCAGAAGATAGTGTTGAATAATACAAATTTATGCACACAGTGACGGTGATTGTATGCCAAGCGTAAGGAGACAAGAGATAAAAGTGAGGAAGCAAATGCCGAATTTCCATTGAAACTATTGAAATTTGTTTATGTTTTCAAAAAATGGGGTGGCACTTGCGTCAGCTGTTCACCTCTAATAATTGCCACTGAAAATACTAGGTTATACTACACATATTTAAATTAGATTCTTTCAGCATGTGGCAATATATTTGCATATTAATGAACGTAAAATCGTTAGAAAGATTTTAAAATAGTATATGATTTTACCTGATCGAAAATTCCAAGTGCCAGGACGGGCATTGATGTGTAAAATACATTGTAACACGAGATGAAATTGGGATCATACAGAGTCTGAAACAGAGAATCGGTTAGCATAAAACTGTAAGAATACTTAAGTAATCTATATATATATAAATGCGAAAACCCCCACTCATTCACTCATCACTAATTCTCCAACTTCCCGTATACCTATGGAGAAGAAAATTGGCAAATTTGTTATTTATACCTTAAATAGGAAAAGTAAGCTATTTTCGTTCCGATCGAACGTATTTAAGGAGGTGTAAAACCTCTTTTTCGATGTTAGTATCAACGTTAGTTTGGGAATCTACAGATAAAAAAGACCTAGAATGCTGAATATTGGAACACAGATTCATCTTGGGTCCTAGGGGGTCCACTAAGAAAGAATTTTTAAAAATTCGAACTCGAACTGCTAAAATAAAATTTTTTAAAAACACTTTCCATAGGATATAGGATTAACACGGAGAACATGTAGCAATGCAGCAATATTTCAAGATTGAAACAATGGAATATTTTATTATTATATAACCTATTCTGATTGGCTAACTAAATATCGCCAAAAAGTCGCCAAATTAAAAAAAAAATCGCCAAATTTATAAAAATTATTTCGTTAAATTTATAAAAATTATTCAATTTTGTAATTTATTTCCTTCCCGTGCGTAGAACGGGCATTCAGCTAGTAAACAATAAATTGTAATAAGGAAAAATATGCGATTTTAAAATCTGATGGGCTTATTCTCCAAGGTGGACAAAAGACGTTTTGGAGTCTCCTATAAACTTAATGTCACACCTGTGCCGAGAACCCGCAGAAGAAGCCGAACCAAAAGTGGCAGAGGGTGAAGGCGAAGTTCTTGTAGAAGAAGTAGCGGAGGAACTTGGACATCCTGAAGTAGGACCACCGCCCGTGCACCAGCAGCAGTCTCTCCAGGTAGCGGAACTGGGCCAGGGAGAAGTCGCTCGCCAGCACGGCCTGCATCCCCTCCTGCCCGCTGATCCCGACTCCGATGTGGGCGGCTGCAAAAGAGACAAGGAACGAATGTTAGCCCACATGCACAACATTGGAAGCAAATATTTGCGAATGATTATTGAACTAGGCTGAACACTCGTATTGCCTTGCTCAACCCATAGTTGCCCACTATATCCCGCCTGAGCTCATCCGACTGCTTTCATATGGTGAAATACTTCGCAACGAGATATATTGTGCAGAAGTATTGACTGAACTAAATAAATTGTCCATTGTATTAGCTATTTTATTAATTCTTTCTTTAAAGTTAAACTATCTAGTTCGTGTGAATTGTAGACATAAGCTTAAGGCAGCCTTCACACTGGAGACTAGGAGGAGATAACCGCAGAGAGCTGAAGCGTTTAAAATTATATCAAATCAGCATATTCGTTCTTACTGAGGATTGTAAGCCGATATGAACTTCCTTTTAATGAGAGGCAACTGTCGAATCGATCCTCAATAGCGTGTGAAAGATATCTTAGGGTGTTTGATTGTAGTATCTAAAAAATTATACTTGGTAGTAACAATTTTCAATGTGCCCCATAACATAACTTTTAAGGTACGAACCATCTCATTGATTTTTCTTCTGTGGCGGTTGCATTTTCTCACCAAGACGGTGGATTAGTTTGTTGGTAATTTTCATCAACCAGCCAACCAATCCAGCATTTAGAAGGAAAAAAATAAACCGCTACAGAAAAAAACCTGTGGGGACATATGCCCTATCTTAAAGGTAGGCACATGTTCTTGCGTTTTCCTTCTATATTGGTTACGTTTTCCTTCGAAGAAGCTGGTTAGTTTTTTAGAACTAATCCAGCCAACCAATTCAGCATCTTGTAGGGACACTTTAGGCCCTATACACACAGTTCTGTCGAACGATTTATCTATCCGTCGAAACTGATCAGTTCTACTTGATGATCTGCCTACACATTGAACGATCGATCGTCCAGTTTTGTCTTTTGTCACGATTGACACTCGTCCACTCCTTACTATTAACTCAGTTTCTATTGGTGTGTGGTCACTACACTTTGTCACTACATTTCTATTCGCTGGTGGTTCCCTTCACCTTACCAAGCAGGACCTATCAAGCATGTACCTTCTTTTGTCAGTTGTGATAATCTTCATGTTTATTTGATAAAATTCCTGTTGATTCCTAAACTCCTTAGTGAATAGTAATATACGTTATTTTGATCAAGTCGTCATAATTAAACAAAAGGCACATTCAAACGTACACAAATCTTTAATAACAAAGAGAGATATATATGCTGCAAACGAAGAGTGAACTCAATATGCCGTGTTCTTTCTCTAAAGGTTGGACTTTCGACAGATCTGAAGAATCCACAAACACTCTGTTTTAACTGCCGTCTAGCGAATCGGATGGCAAGCGTGAAGGAATTCGGTCAGTCCATCAGTCCAACAATTCGTCTTTAGTTCACCAGATTTACGTCACACGTCAGATTTATCCGTTTACAATCCATATGATCACTCCGATCGTTCAACAGAATTGTGCGTAAAGCACCTTCATTCTAATATATGGCCATTAAGGTAACGCTTTTATTTTGAAGATGATAAGTAAAATTCAGAAAGTGTCACATGGAAATGGGGACATATTTTCCCTTCCTTAGTCTAATGCAAGTCACCAAAAATTTTCGCCTAATTCTCCATCCGTTTATGTGTGCAAAAGGGTCTCAATCTGATTGTACGATACGAAAAAATTTAGATTTTTAATGTTTGAGACCTACTCTTGATCATGGAGACGTCGTTTGCGCCGTCCCCAATGGCTAAGGTGACCGCCCCTTTGTGCCGCTTCACCAAGTCGACGACCAGGGCCTTCTGTAGTGGCGTGACGCGACAGCAGATGACGGCTTTGCACTGGCACGCCACTTCCAGGAACAATAGTTCCATGCTGGGATCCAGAGCGAACACCTGAAAGAAAGTGATGCACGTGAACGTTGACATCAAGAGAAGACTGCAAGTACTGTACAATTAAGTAGTCCAGTTGCAAAAGAAGCTATATACAGCAGTAGAGTAGCCTCCCCAGGGCAAAGTAGAATAGCATCTCCAGGGTCTTAGAGTAAGCCAGGAGTTGAGGTGGTTGCAGAAAGGCTAAGTGAAACCGGACCTACTTAACTATTCCGCATCCAGATCGACTCTAGGTTGCTACTCTAGGACCCTGAAGAGGCTACTCTAGCCTTTCCACGACAGACAAATTCCTTCACCCTGTGCTGCGCAAAACGGTATTAAAACGATATCTCGATACAATTATTTTACAATTTTCATTCTGAGAATATATCGATGTATCGATTCTTTACAATATTTCTGCCAGAACCAGCATGAGATATGCCGGACTTTTGAAATGTCTTCAATTGTGACATAATATATCACACTCTTGCTTAGGGACATAACTCAACATCAATTATGTTTTCAAACTTTTTTTCACTCTCGTGCCTCCCCCTCCCCCCCCCTTATCCCAACACGGGGAGATTACGTATCACCCTAGGGTCGAGTCGCTTTGGGGGAAGGATTTTGTCTGTCGCGGGCAGGGCCGTCGCAGGAAGGGAAGGCAATAATTTGGATTTCTAAAATTTTAGTAAATCTCCAAAATGAGACATTTGGCGAATTATTTCGCAAGTTAAAGTTTGTTCACTATTAATAATGTAACCCATTTTCGATTCTCGAGCCACTACTTTTCGTTTCAATTGCTTTTGAATATCGAAATATATTTCAAAGGAACCGAAATTACCGAATAATAATAAAAAGAATATTTATATTTTAACCAAAACTGCCAATTTTTCTAAATATTTAAATTTTTCTTTAAATGAATACATAAAATGCCAACTTGGAAAATTATTGGGGGGAAGGGGGGGGGGGGGGGAGGGGACGATTTCCTCCAACCTCCTGGCAACGGCCTTGCTCGTAGGTCTAGAGTGTTTTTCTCAGGGTCTAATCTATAAATGAGTTTCGATGCACTTACGAGACTGTGACCGTTGACGACAAGTGCGAACCCCCCGGACGGATCAACAGGGGTCTCAGCCGCGTTGAAATCGTTTTCGAATCGGATGACAGTGCACGTGGTTGGCCCTTGGCTGTGTGCATACACATTGGCGATGGCCTCTCTGAAGCGGCGAAGTTGGTTGGCGACCTCGTTGAAGTCGTTGGCGTCCACAATGAAAATGTCCACCATCTCGTCGGATAGGAGATGGCATGAGTAACCGATATTGACGGCGGTTTCTGAAAAATAAACAACGTTCATATATTGATGAATAACTATATAAAAACTAGTGCAGTAAGCATTTGGTAATAAAAGGTTTATTTGGTGGTGAACTTTAAATAGACGATACGATGCTGCGATCGTTATGGTCGAAATCTACAAACGCGTCAAAAAGGCCGATTCTAAATATTTCAATAAATTTATAGCGCCAACATTGAAATACACACCATTTAAATCCATATTATTGGGTTTGGTTTGGTTTTGTTAATTAACGACGCACTAGAGCTGCACAGTGGGCTATTGGCGACGGTTCGGGGTCAATCTCGAAGGAAAGACCCGGCAACACATTCATACATGCACCTCGTTATTTTAGAACCATGGTCAGATGACGAGGAAACACCTGAACTGGCACCCAACGCCTTCAATAGACGTCGGGACTTTGGACCCCGATCAGATTTACCGTGCACCAGTCCCGTATACACGCCAGTATAACTTGTTGGATATTCTGGACGACTTTTTAGTATTTTTGTAGCGAAGCTGGCAACCCTCCTATCGCAAGATCACCACTTTTTTTACTTTTCTATGTCAAGTCCATTTCCCGGATTCGAACCACCAATCCTCTGATTAGTAGCTGAACGCCTTACCAACTGAGCAACTGGGGCTCCTTATTATTGAGGATACTAAAGGTATACTTCTATTTGCGCCACTGAGCTGAAATAAGAACTGGAGAGAAAACTTGGCGTGCGCGACCACTTCCACTGTTTTGTGCTAAGGTAGAAAAATATAGTCCTTTCGCACGGTGTTTGGAAAAGAATGAAGTACAAAATATCCAAGTTTTAAAACCACACTTCTGGCTTTCAAAAATACATTAAATGTTACACATTTATTGTTTTGTCATGCTTGCTTTCTTATTTATAAGCAGAAAGAAAAATTATGAATTAATCAGTTACATATTTAAGACTGACACAACGAGACAAACTGTGCAAGAGCGCTAAGGTAGAATGTTTTATCAACTTGGTCTTCTGAACAGCGCCGCAGTAAAGTAATTTTTCCCCAAATGGGAGTCATCACTATAGTTCTTATTTTAGCTCAGTGATTTGCGCAGTTACTATGCACCATAAAATTGTTTAAGTGCCGTCCATTTTGTGTATATGTCTGTGCCCGTAACTAGGAAGGTGTTCAAATAAGTTTCAATGATGTAATAGCACCTTGTTTGTCCCCGGTGAGGACCCAAAGCTTGATGTCCGCCAAGGCGAGGTTGGCGATGGCGTCGGGGACGCCATCTTGGAGTTTGTCTTCGATGGCGGTGGCGCCCAGGAGAATGAGGTTCTTCTCGATGTCCTCGTACACGGCGTTCACCTTCTCCTCGCGGTCGTCCATCGAAGTGCTGCACGGAGAGAAGGTATCAAAGTAAATATCGGTTTCAAGTGTTCGCAATGTTCTCTGAAACTACTGAATTCAAATGTGATTTTAATTTCAGGAACTTTCAGTTCAATGGTGTGACAAATGAATGGATAAGTAAGGGAACCCAATATACAAAATAAAGTTATTAGATAAAAAGATTACGATTGTGGTAGTTTACATGAATTTAAATAAAAAAAAATATATGAATTTAAATATAACCAATAGGGTGGAATATGTAAATTAAGGAACAAATTTGTATTTGTCCGAATCGTAATCCCTTTCTTGCACTTTAAAAGTGATTTACCCAACGCAAATTATTTTCGTGACATTTTTATATAGAATATGTCCCAAATACTTCATTTAGAGGAATCTCAGCGATAACCTACCATAAGAAGATCAAGTGTGGTTGGATGTTTCATAGAACTTTCAGGGAATTTTTAAAGATGTTATTAATCAAATACGTACACAATTTTGTATCACAATAAATGGTCAACGGAGATAATGACATTGTCAACGGAGATAATGACATGGTCAACGGAGATAATGACATGGTCAAACATGGTATCTTATGGCCACTATATCAGTTTAATTGTGTGAAACCGTCTGGCAACAGCTAGAAAACTTAGTTTAGACTTATTTGTAGCTAGTGGAATGCATGCGTGTTGAATTATTGTGCCTTGTAGGTTGCATGAAAGATATATTTATGTTACACGGTCAATGGTTTGTGTTTCCTTGTAGGTATGCGTTTTAAAATGTTTGCCTTTATCCTTTAATTTTGAACACCAGTGTATCATTAGTGAACGCTTACGTACGCAGCGGCGTGAAACTTCTCTTTCCATTCTTCGAAGGCGTCTTCGTCTAGTTCTTTCACAGCCAAGCAGAGAGTTCGCAGTCCTTCACCGGCGTATTTCTAGAGTGAACATAGAAATGAGAAAAACGTCATCAATAAAATCAACAAGAAAGACAACATTTATGTACTGATTTGAATACAACACATTCATTTCCAATTAATAAACTACTTAAAAGTAATTTTGTTACACCTCAACGTATTTAAGTTTTATAAAATTTCCAAATTTGAAAAATAAGTTATCGAAATTTTGCTATTTAAACTATAAAAACTTTTTAAAGAGATTAATTATCAAAGTCAAACATTCTAAAAAGGGCCAAGAGGGGAAAACTGCGCAAAAATGGCTTAAACATCTTCGATTCTCGAGCCACTACCTTTCTTTTCGATTACTTTTGAATATTGAAATATATTTCAAAGGCATCGAAATAACCGAATAATAATAAAAGGAATCCTTATATTTTAAACAAAATGGCATTGTTAACACAGTTACGTGTTTTTCGATTATTTTACGATCGATAAGTGGAATCTGCTAGATATTTCCCAAAAGGATTCAATAGTTACAAAATCTATTTTATTTATGAGTTAACTTTTTAGAATTTCTCGCTAAATTTCTACTCGTACCGCATTAAAACAAGGATAAAAAAATGTCTAAATACCGAATTCCAATCATAACCAGTCAGACAATACAGTAGTTTTGATAAAAAAGCTCACACAATGTGGAAAATCGTTGCTATTTTATCAAAAACTTTTATTGTCCGTAGGATTTGTAGGGAATAGAAAGTATTGTGATGTTTCTCACAAGAATTACTAAAACCACGATTTTTGATATTATTAGAATCTAACTTTGTAAGAGTTGTGCTAAGAAGGACATCTATTGAAGCAGTCTATTGAAGTTATCTATTGCACAGTTTAAGCTAATATTATCATACTTGTGTATTTTTTAGTATTCCAGCCATTTATGACGCTTCTACTTACGTTAAGGTGTTCCAATGTTTTAAACTTGAGCTCAGCGCAGCTTTCATCTAGTCTTTCGAAAATAACAGAATCGGCTCCTTTACAGTACAACTTCAGGACGCCGTCTTTACGTAGTATCACCTGAACACAACAAATATTAAAGTACATGGAGTTGACCAAATATAAAAGTACACTACTATATCGTCTGCTTAAAACAAAAACCAGCTATATAGTATATAAACGTCAGATTTAGCATTCGTATCGGAAACTGATTGGCGATGAAATCCAAATGAGAACTTTTTTTTAAAGTTTATCTTTCCTTGTGCATTTTTCTTTAGTTAATAAAAATAAAACCCTTCAAGAAATGTATAATTTATATTAATTTGAAGAAAGTTGTTGGATGGTCTTTATTATTACGGATTTTATAAGCATTCCTTTACACTAATTTGAGCTCTCCGAGGTTGTATATTGTTAACGGAACTGGAATGTCTTATGTGACCCAAATGAGGAATTTTCATGATTTTTGTATTTATTTTTAATATTTAAGATGAGAAAAAACTATGTTAGAGCCTTTCATATGTGAGCTTGGACAATGTGTTACAAAATTTCGAACTTGTATATTGGAATTTGGCGCGAAAACTCTACTTTCCCTGTTAACGTCACTGTTCCACAAATCCTCCTCATCAAATCGTTGCTAATGTACGGTTTTGTTTTTTGCGATTTTTCTTTCGCGTTAGTTTGTATTTTGTAAACGTTTTTAAAACGAATTCAAGTAGAAAACTCGTTTGCAAACACTATTTGGAAAATTTCTGTTAAAATGCAACAATAAATAAGCTGGTTTTCAACCGCAAAGTCACATTTTATGCTATATTTTATATATAAACGGTAGTTTTCATTATAGAGCAAAAATGATCAAGAATTAGGTGCACCAGATATCATAGCAATAAAATATTAAACTTGGAGTTACTAACGGCGGAATTTTATTGGAGTAATGAAAAGGTATGATAAAGCTGTTCATATGAGGTTAAATCAATGTTATAGATAAGTGGTTTTACAGTCCGGCTATTTTTTTTTTTAAAAATAAGCTTTAAACTCTTTACTTTTTTTTCTTAATTCCTAAAAAAATATAATGTAAAATCTATTATGACACGAATGTATTTTACAAATATAAATATTGACGACCAACAACATGTTTAATGGCCAACAATGTTGGTCCAGTCTAGTATCTCCTAACTATTGCCCAACGAATATCCGAATATTACACCTGTAGAATTAACAATATTCATTGGCAGGTTGTTTCACTTCTATATTACCCTATTTTAAAAATAGTGGTTTCACCATTCCCAATTAAAATTATATTTGTTTCATTTAAGGCCACGACCTCTAGTTCTATAACTCATATTAAAATCCAAAACCCTCGGCACCCCCAGATTAATAAATTTGAATAGTCGAATCAAATCTCCCCTAACACTTTTCTCATCCAATGTGTACATTTTCAAATTTCATAATCTATCTCCATAATCAATGCCTGAAATACCTGTTCACTTTTAACCGCTTCCCTTAACAATTAATTCGGGATAACACGTATTTGCCATAGGCACCAAATCGAGTTACCTCGGGTTAGTCAGTTAACTGGTTAAATATAATCATTCCTCAATTTGTAAGCATGCATTTATATCTTATAAGATTTTGGAGCTTGTTTGCCTACACCTACGTAGTAAATGTTTATCTCTTATGGATTAAGATTAAGAATATGAAACTTTAATAGTATTCAGAAATTCATTCCAAAACAAAAGTAGGGCGAATGTACAGCCGCGGAAAAAAAACGAACCACCGATGATTATTTCGTTAGTTTTTATAGTAGAGCTAAAATTAATATACCATTTTGTAAGGAATAAAGTCTACTCTACATTGATATACAAAAAATTTGCATAGGGGACTATCTTCATACTCGAATCCGTACCAATTTTAAAATTTTCAATAGCAACACCTAATTTTGATAGCGCAGAAATGTTCCCCGCCCTCAAAATAATCTAAATATAAATTTTAGTTAATTTCCTACATTTATATGCAGAGATATTAGACAATATGTATCGATCTTATTTGAGGGGCTACTTCCATATTGGACAAAGTATTAGTGAGACTCCGAAATGAAGTACGCTGGTAGAAAATGTTTTGGCGTTAGCCGTGGTTCTTCTTTTCCCGTGATCATTCATTCCCCCACTCCCGTATACCCCTCGCCTTTATGTAAGAATTTAGAATTTTATGCCAACGCGATCACAGAGCTTTTAATTCTCAAAATTAGTAGATTTCTGTTAAGTTCTGCTGATTTTAAATTTGTGTATGACCCCTTAAATGATCATTTGATGCCCATTTTAATATAGCCAAAAAACTACAAAGAGGAAAATCATGAAATTTTAGATATGCATATAAAACGTTTTTCTGAATCCATCACTATCAAAATATAGCAGGGTTGCTATTCATAAATTTTATGAATATTAATATCCTAATTTAAATAAAATTAAAAAATATACATATAAGTAATTAAAGTTAGTGTATTTTGTTTGGGTTGTTTAGAAGTAACACAGATAAAAATATCAGCGTAATAAAATTATTATTTCGAAAGATGTGATTAAAAGTTTAAGAAATTCATTTAACATTACGAGTTCTAAACTTTCGATATTCATAATTAAAAACTACTTAACCAAATAACTTGCAAATTGATATTCAACGATAAAATTTGTCGTAGATTCTAAATATTGAGTCACAATTGGGTGTTGCTATTGGAAATTTTAAAGTTGGTGCGGATTTTAATATGAAGATAGTCCTTTATGCAAATATTTTGTATATCAATTGTTTCAATTTGTAGTAGACTTTATTCCATACAAAATGGTATATTAAGTTTAGCACTACTATAAAAACTAACAAAATAATCATCGGTGGTTCGTTTTTTTTTCCGCGGCTGTACAAATGTCCTACCAGTACCAAACTCGTGACTACTGAACTCACATTAGATTAGAAATGAGTTAAAATTAAATTTTAAAAGCCTTTGAGTAACGTTGATTAAAGGGACTTTTTAAAAACATGCTCTTAGTTTGAAATATTTTCTCCAAATGGTCAGTAACCGGTATGTGGTCTATAACTGGTGCATTCGCCCCAGTGACTTACAGACATTCTTTTTCGGACATTGTTGAAGTCCAGAATGCAAAAACAAAAGTAGGGCGAATGTACAAATGTCCTACCAGTGCCAAACCCGTGACTACTGAACTCACATTAGATTAGAAATGAGTTATAATTAAATTTTAAAAGCCTTTGAGTAACGTTGATTAAAGGGACTTTTTAAAAACATAATGATATGCTTTTAGTTTGAAATATTTTCTCCAAATGGTCAGTAACCGGTATGTGGTCTATAACTGGTACATTCACCCCAGTGACTTACAGACATTCTTTTTCGGACATTGTTGAAGTCCAGGATGCAGTAGAGGTCGTACACTTCACGGTGACCCATGACTTCGATCACCACTGAAGCTGGGGTTCTGTTCTAAAGGAAAATAATGCGATTAGAAAGATTTTTAGAGACAGTCTAATTATTTATAGGGCGCCTAATTCTTTAAATGATTATTAGAGTAAAATGTTGGTCTTGAGAAACTTACTCTGAACACGAATCCAAAGTTTCTGGCTGCTGAAGTAAGGGCCTCCTCGTCTGGAGATTGGGCCTGGTATTCCAGGATACCACCTGCAAATAGTTTGTATATTAGTTGAATTAACGTCGCCCTACAGCTACATAATGGAATATTAGACAGTTGTTTATTTTTAACATCTTTTATACATGAAAGTTAATGTATGTGCGTTAATCTGAACAGAGGGACGTTTGCGTTCCTGATTGGTCCTTTGTGAAATACCATAGCGGTTGAGTTTGACCTTTAATAGGGGTTTGGTTTGGTTAATTAACTTCGCACTAGAGCTGCACAGTGGGTTATTGGCGACGGTTCGGGGTCTTTCACGAAGGAAAGACCCGGGAACACATACACATTCACACACACACATTCATAGATGCACCTCGTTATTTTAGAACCATGGTCAGATGACGAGGAAACACCTGAACTGGCACCCAATGTCTTCAATAGATGTCGGGACTTTGGACCCCGATCAGATGTATCGTGCACCAGTCCCGTATACACGCCGTTAATTTTTGCGGATGTTCTGGACGACTTTTCTAGTATTTTTGTAGCGAAGCCGGCAACCCTCCGATCACAAGATCACTACTTTTTACTTTTCCTTGTCAAGTCCATCGCGCGGGATCGAACCACCAATTCTCGGATTAGCAGCTGAACGCCTTAACCGCTCGGCCACGGAGGCCCCCTTTAATAGGGGAGAGTAGAAGACGGAAATGAAGAAGATCACAGGCCTTGGAGGCCTAAAGTTTCTGTCAAGGTTAAATAAAGCAGTGATAAGCAACTTATGGTTGGCTAGTTGAATTAACGTCGCATAACAGCTGCACAATGAACAATTGCCGAATGTTCGGAGTCTATCTCGAAGGAAAGACCCGGGAAGACTACCTCGTATTTTGGACTCGTACGAGGACAACATCTGAGATGGTATCCCACGCAGTCACAAGGCGTCCGGACATTGGCCCACGATCGGATTTTACATGCATCAGTCCATTATACACAGTGGCTATATTTTTGGTCACAAAAAGAACGAATTTGACAACTCTCTCATTACTAAATCAGAGGGTTGTCATCGCATTTTGCTGGAGAAAGAACACGCGCTCATCTGATGCTGATACGAGCCCTTAACCAATTGGCCTCACATGTTAATTTTATGGTGAAGACACTAAACATTATATTTGGTTGACTGAATTAACGTCTATATAGAAATACTCAATGAGATATTGGGAACGATTTGGAAAATAATATTTATTTAAAAAATATTTTATTAAGGGAAAAAGGATTTATAACATTATCTTTTAGTCAGATATTAGTAAGTACACGCCATCCATTATTTTTGGTAATAGATTAAAGTTTTTATTACAATTTGTACTTAAATATAGGCATAATTCCCCACAGTACCGACTAAAATCCTCCGAAATTCCTTTACTTTTGATCCTGCTTCGCTATATGAGTTCAAATTTGATCAACGAGTAAACACCACTTGTTGTAGTATTAAATTAATGTATATAAAATATATTTAAAAACAACTTGTTACTGTAATAAGGGTTATTGTGCTTATACGAGCTGCCACCTCTTCGGTTGGTTGAATCGGAACTCAAACTTAATACCTTCCAATACAGAGCACGTATCTGTTTCAAACACCTGATGGACTGCTTTTGATGAGACGTGAGGTGTTCGAATATCTGATTATTACTTTGTAATCCCCTATATGAAATTTAGAGTAATAAAAATTTGGTTTTGGGTCACAACTTCGACGTTTTTTTTTCCTGATTCTGCACGTTTTGAAGTAGGCTAAATACAAAAAGTGGTTTTAAAATTTAGAATATACGTATCTGTGAACGAGGCATAAAATATCATGCTACTCTAAATCCCCGTTTAACCTTTTGGGTATATTTGACGAGTGAGACTCGTCATTTGCTTACTTGGGCAAAGTTACGGTGGACGAGTCTGACTCGTCATCTGAATTTAAGAAGCAGGCGTTGATGTTTACGGCACCCCCGCCAGTGGGCGTTGATCGCAAACAATTTGTTGTAGGGTCGGTCAAGAATGGGATCAATCGAACCTCACCAAATCCGTCCCATGGGCATAAAAATCTTCAAATAATTCAGTACTCAAAGGGTTAAGTGGCCCGCGGAGCTCTAGTCGGAATTGTACAGAATTTATAATCGGAGAGTTGTGTGTTTGAATTTCGTCTTGTGAATGCAGAGAACTTGTAATTGATGGGTGGCCATTATACTTACAAAATATTCGCCGTGCATAGGGAACTGTAGGTGGTCCAAACTTTCTCACACACCATCATATGCGACGAGTGCCAGCTAATGTGTTATCCTCGCTATATAATTATGGTTCAAAATAACGAGGTAGTGCCCTTAGATCTTTGGGATGGATCCCGAATTGTCGGCAATGGCCCAAAAGCGTAGCTCCATTTCATGGTTAATTTAAACAATTATGTCAATGACAACAATACTATACGGCCGCTTTTCCATTTAACGACACGACACCGATAAATCGTATACGATTTCCGTGATACGATATCGTGGAATGCAAAATATACATACGAAGCCTGGGCGCTTTTTCATTAGCCGATACGATAACGATACTGTCGTTGCCAACGAGACGATACAATTTATCGGAACGTTTTATCGTGGGCACGCACTTCTCCTACTTAATCGTGACGACATTTTGTGTTTGTTTTGGTAAAACGATTTGTCGTTTGCTGTAGTCTACTGCGTTTTTTTTTTAAAGTTTAATTGTCGGCATGGCTTTTAAATTCTATATTGTAAACTTATGTGAATGGATGGAAGGAAAGACCTTGCTTTTCGGATTAGTGGCGACGGTTGTGGCTAAAAGTGGGTAGGGGGGGGGGATCAAAACAAGAAGTGTATGTGCAGGGATTCAAATAAAACATAAAACACTTCTTCAGGGTGTCAAACTTTTATAATTTCATGCACCCAGAAGCGTTTTGTTCATTCTCTCCTTTTAATTCTTCCCGGATACAGCAAATACTACAATCACAATTTGTTTTAGTGTATAATTTGTTGCGATGCGCCATATCGGGAACGAGAATGTGTATGCTCACGGCAATGACGACCGCGAAATGAATGTAGAAATCGCCGTTTTCGGCGAACGATATCGGTGCAATGAAAAACTGACCACCAGACGATACGATAAAACGTTGTGTCGTCCCTTCGCGATCGTTCACGATTTATCGGTGTCGTTTCGTTAAATGTAAAAGCGGCCCAAAGCTGAAGTATAGGGTTTTATTTACCCGGTTTCTCTTCGGACATAACTGTGTGGCAGAGTGCCAGTAGTTTGAAGAACTCGAAAACGTTCGGGTCGCCGCTCTTGATGTCGTCCAGAAGTGTGTTGTCGTAGAACCTGAATTTGGCTTCGTGCAGGGGATTGAAAGACAAGTCAACAGTCTTTGTGTCCTGTGAAATACACCAATAAGCAATTTTCATAAAAAATAAAATTAATAATGTTTGCTACAGCATCTCAACACAGAAGTAGACTTTACATGGGGAATTGCGAGTCAATACAAAGAGCTGATTCAGCAAGGAGGGAACATGCATTGATTTCCATGAAAAAAGCTGACAAAAGGTTGAAATATATTTAAAAAATATATAGAATAGTTCATCTATAATAACAGATATTTTGGTGCAGTATTTAAAAAACTGTATTGTTAGGAAGTTTTCAAATTATATCCCTAGATATTTAATCCCTAGACCGGGAAATTAATTCGATACATGCGCTGGCAAAAAGGACTATTTAATTTCTGAATTTGGGAAGTGTCATTTGAAATTAAACTAGTCAAATATATCGAAAATAAGTATTTTAAAGCGGTACAAATAGTCAACAGCATACAACCAGGGAGAAGTGCCACTCGTCATTGACCGTTTGGGCCAGTTTCAAGCAGAACGAGCGGCACCTGTCATTCCCAGTCTAGGGCGTTAAACAGCTTTAGTGAAGCAATTTTAAATTTATTAAATTTTAAACAAATAGAATTTGGGTTAATTCCTAGTGTACGGTGCCCCCGCCAAATGCGATTTCGCGACAATTTGTGGGCGATAAATTTTATAGTTTGGCAACCCTATTTCATGACTTTCCTAGCAATATCACGATGTACGGCAACCTTTTTTTTAATTTGGCGACAAAAAAAAACTTTATTTTTTGCCTTGGCGACAACGGGGCACCTTACGCTAGGAATTTACCAGAATTTGTAGATTAACATTCAATTAAGTTCCTTTCGTCAACAAATCCTAGGATTCGCTGATGCATTTGCCACCATGAAAGAAGGAGAATACCTCGGTGATGGTGACGGGTTCGCCCGTGGTCTCGTCCAAGAGGTCCCCGTACATCTTGCCGTTGATGGAGCACTTGTTGAAGGTCATGATGTTCTGGGTTAGGGTGCCCGTCTTGTCGGAGAAGATGTACTCGATCTGGCCCAGCTCCTCGTTGAGGGTGGTGGTGCGGGCTTTGGCGGGGGTGTCGTTGTGCGCGTAGTACATCTTCTCGTCCCAGTTGATCAGCAAGCTGTGGAAGAAGCGGATCACCTCCACGCTGCGTTGACAAAAAAAAAAAAGAACGGGTTGTTAATTTACTGAGGAACGGGTCGTTCTTTTTCATGGGACGAGTTAACCATTTGCGGTCGAGAAAACATGTTAGATGTCTTACTTTCTTTTTAAGAAACAGCTACATCCCGTTTATGCTCCTTAATCAATGTGCACCGTCCTGGAGATCATCGACCCTTCTTTCTCAAACAAGCAATTCCAGGAAAGAGTTTCCACTTCACTGTTTTACACCAAGAGCCAATCAGATCTCTCCAGCACATGAGGCCCACGCAGGGGGCGGCCAAAATCATGTGAACACAGACTGAAAGGAACTCATTCCCAGCCAAACAGCCATAGTAACAACATCATACCTCTCTTGCTCCTAATGTAATTGCAATACCATCCTTTAAATGTAAGTTTATAACTTTCATAATTGCATCATTAAATATAATTTGCTTTCTACCTACCATGGCTAACATCAATTTGTCTGTCACCTATTTAATTAACCTTCTGAAATGGAGTCTACAATAGCGTGGCCGCACCAAACCAACAAAGCCGGCCCCCGCAAATGTCTAGATCTTTGTACAGCTCATACCCAATTGATGTCATTCTTTTAAATGGAGTTAAACAAAGAACAAGCTAATGTAAAGAAAAATGTTTTTATATATTTTTTATTTACAAGAACGTGCAGTTCTTGTTCGGTGGTTTGGCGAGCCGGGAACAAAAGAACAGGACGTTATTTTCATGACTGAAAGTAACTCTTTGCGCTCGAGTGTCGCTTCAAAAGTGGCAGAATTACGAACTTATACTCAGTTTCGGGTAGCCTGAAGAATTCTTCGGGTGAATATGTTTTGAGGGTCTACGTTTAGCTTTAAAATTGGAGTATTTAAAAAAGGTATTTAAACATTTCTGATTTTGAATATGGAGAATAGAGTATTTTCTCACTTCCGCCCTTATAGGATGGTGCTTAGTCCGTTGCACTTCAAGATTATTTGCGTTCTTTCTACGGAACAGTTAGTACGGAACACACATGTACCTAATAGTTGTATTATTGGTACATAATTGTTTTTGCACTGTAGGATGCAAAAACAATTGCATCTAATAATTGGACTGCATTTAGTAGATGTATGTAGCACTGTTACCTACATATTATATTGTCAATCATTTTGATGTAAAACGTCTTTCTGTTCTTTTCCCAAGATTTTTTTTATGCTCATAAGGAAAAAAAAAATCGCAACTTGTTCCTTGGATCAGCAAGAGAACAAGTTGCAAAAAAGATCCATGTTTTTTAAACACTAAATTATGCTGTTCTCGTTTACTTTCAAGAACAGAGAACCAAAATAACTGTTAGTTATGTTGTCCCCTGAGAGGGGACAGCGGGGTGGAAAAGGACTAACACTTAATGTCTGAGGAACAGCGTATTAGACAGCAATATAGGTCCCCACCTGACGTAGAGCGATATAGGCACAACAGTGTTCATGACGATTCCGTAAGAGAAGAAGACCAGGATGGCCGTGACGGTGGCGCCCCCGGTGTCGGACTCGGGCACCAGTTTGTCCCAAGGCACGTGGTCGCGGAAGTGGCGGCCCGTCACGCTCTCCCACACGCCGCACGCCACTGTACAAAACAAGCACAGGCTTAGCAGGAAGAACACGATCTGGAGGGGGACAAGAACGAGAAAAAAACACGACATGTCATGTCACACATATGGTAATAGGCACGGATTTTGTTTGCAGTGAGAAAAGGTGCATGAATATGGAGGTCAAAATCACGTCTACATACATAAAATAGGACCCGAGTAAACAAAATATCCTGTATGTACAGATAGCAATGTAGTGTGATACTTTATTGTTATAGTAATTTTATTTAACAGAGGAATGACTGTTACCTACATTGTATATTGTAGCGTGGACCGGGTTAGCTTTGGAACTGGGAGTGCAACTTTAGGACAGCGGGTAACTTTCTGCTTTTGGCCGGCACGCAATTACCGTTACCGAATACGCCGGTATTTACTGCTACCTCATTGGCTGAAAATTCGAAATCCAAACACTACCCGCTGTCTCAAAGTTACATCTCCAGTCTCAAAGCTACCCCAGTCTACATTGTTATCAGTGCAGATTGCCGTCAAATTGTACTGTTGCTGTCAGTGAGTCTCAACAGCTCTATTTTATCGACGCTGTCAATAGTTCCCTATATGATGGTCAGTATTTGATTTTTTCCTTGGATGTACCAAGTTATCGAATATAGTGGGAGTGGCGGAAGAACTAAATTTAGGAATCAACCTCTACTGCAAAAGCCGGGAATATACTCGTGTCCAGCCTGGTCCAATACGTTTCAAGAGAGGTCATGGGCGAGTAGTGATCTTTTCCGCTCCACCATTGGTAATGATCGTTAAATGTTCGTAAAACATCGTTCGATCGTAAAACCTTTAACAACCCCTACCAATGGTGGCTGGAAGGTATTGGAAGCTGGTCAAAGAGAACGACCAGAACCTTCCAACCACAAGTCAAATGGACATTGGACCACGATCAGCCAGTGTGGAGATAACCTATGCCACTGGTGTTTCATTAAAGCAGGGGGAATACAAAAATTAGAATTAAAAATATCTGCGACCAAGCTGGACACGAGTAGGATCCTGGCCTTTAAGCGAAAGCTGGTAGGTACCACGGTGCTAGCAGAAAAATGGCATCATATTAAACTCACATCCATAAAATAAAATGTGACTTATGTTTTATACTTTTTAATGAAAAATTAAACATGCAGGAATAATATCATTAATCCAAATAATACTACACAAGTAGCCGCCATTGAATTGGTAACAGATGTGAACACTTGAACGGCACATGCGCGGCCACTATATTGTACATATAAATCCCGCTTATAAAATTATTACATTTGTATCAATTAAATGAGTAGAAAGGTTCAATTGTTTAGTGTAGTAATTCCATGTATAGAATAAATAGGAAACAATGATAATACACGACCGACGATTGTTGAACTGAGGACCAAAGGGCGGCCATATTTTCGACGATTGCTTTAGTGCTATCCATAAACCACGGAGTAAAGAAGAAGGTGGAGGTGCGATCAAGTCCAATGCAATGCGAAGTAAGCAATCGCTTAAAAAGTAGGAACTGGCGAAGTATTTGGCGCTATTACAAAGCACTACTTTGTACCAGTACTTGGCGATAATTATTTTATAATTTAATTTACCTGTGAAGTGGAAATAATAGCATCCTTTATCGATTTAGAACTTGTACTGCATCCCACAACTCCACAAATAGTCGTTTTTTAAGTTTTAGCATGCGTTTTCTAAATTTGAAAATAATGCATCCCTCGTAGGAAAAATCACTGCAAACTAGGTTTGTTTGTGCCTAGTTTGGGGTTGCTAACTTACGTCTCATGAAATCCCGCCAAATCATCTCCACCTTTTTCTTTACTCCGTGTCCATAAACAGATTAGCATGAGGCAGTTTCCAGTGCTGTTAGTAAAGAAGAAAGCGTGAAACTCACTCCAATGATGATGATGTTGAGTAGCCTGTCGAGGCTTGTGCGCTTGAAGATGGTCTTCCCGCTGTTCTGCATGAGCTTGGTGTCCCTGCCCGCAAATATGACGACCCCGTAGCACCAGCGCGTGTTCCGCAGCACGCATCCCCGGTACAGCACCTTGTCGTTGTCCAGCGAGTACGTCTCCCCCTCCCACCTCAGGGTGCCCTCGTACTTGCTCAGGTTGTTGTTGGGGGGCTCGCAGATGATGTCGCCTGAAAAACAACAGTTTCACGGGTCAGAATGCAGATTAGTTGGTTGAATTCACCCTCTGCACTCGAAGAACATGTGTGATATGTGCGTTCTTTTTACGGAATTTTTTTGAAGAAATATTCTTTAGTGTGTTCTTTTTACGTTTAGGGTGGGAAATTATGGATATAGTCAGAATGCAGATTAGTTGGTTGAATTCACCCTCTGCACTCGAAGAACATGTGTGATATGTGCGTTCTTTTTACGGAACAGTCCTGTTTTTTTTTTTTTGAAGAAATATTCTTTAGTGTGTTCTTTTTACGTTTAAGGATGGAACATTATGGATATAGAAAAAGTTATACGTGAAGCTGAATATCAATCTCATTATATCAAATATATATTTAATGGTTAAGGGCTCTTGTCAAATGTTACCAAAACAAACACAAACAGGGATTGTGAGGAATTTCAATCAGAAGAGAGCTTTAGATCCCCAATATACTTGCTGCTTCTAGATGACAAAAATAATTTATATAAAGTTTGTGAGAGAATAACTTTTTAAAATCGAGGATATGTAGTTCTCGTTCAATTTGAAGAACAGGAAACAAAAAAAAAACGATCGTTATTTTGGTAATTGAGAGTCTTAATATTTCTTTCACCGATCATAAGTAATGTGGCGTCCTGGGAATTAACGAATTACGTTAAATGAAAGGACGTAATACTCATTATGATTTCCTCCTGCAAATTTATTATACAATGAAAGGCAATTAGAAAATTTGTATTGTTGTGTTGGGGGTTAAGGGGATGAAAAGGGAAAGTGGGAATCTCGAAAGTTGGATTAGTGCAATATAGGACTTAGGAGAAGAGGGAGGGGGGAGGGGGCTAAAAAATTGGGGGTACCGACTAAAGGGGCTCCGTGGTTGCTAACGACGGTCCTGTATCACATTTTTCTCAAAAGGAACAGAAAATGCAACTATTTTTTACCTGTAAATTTTCCAAACAAGCCATGATCTTCTCCCATTTCAGCTGTTTCTGGAAGAGCTTGGCGGCACTTCAAATTGGTTTCTCTGAAATTACAGCAACATATATAAATATACTATTTGATGTTTACATTTGCTGCAACAAGGTCAAAAAGTGCATGCATAAATTAAGGTTATAATGGATAATATCGCTTCTCACCCGTCCAGTTCCGCCGTCTCGATGTAACAAAGTCCATTGGGCTCACTTGACGACAAAAGTAGGAGATCTGCCTGCGAAAATAGCCGTTAGAATGGAAGCACTGCGAAACACTTCTATTGCAAACAGTGGCGGCGATTCGGGGGGGGGGGGGCACTGCCCCCGCACTTTTTTCGGATGTTACCTCAGCATTAGTTTCGGAAGTTGCCCCCTCACTTTTTAATATAGCACTTTTTAAAAATAAAATTTAATTAAATTGTTTTACTGCATTGTCAAAACTAGGAAAAATTACGTACCCAACTCACTCTCCCCACCCACTACTACCGACGTTAAACGCATTTATCAAACAAGGAAATGTGTCCATCGCAAGTAGTTAAACAAGACTAGGCCGTCATTTGAAGTGTCATGTCTCTGTAACTAGTATTTAAATAGCTGCTGAAAGTAAAACTACGAAATTTTTTAGTCGCCTATATTGAAAACGTTTTGTTACATATACATATATTTATTAATTTTTCAGCTATCCAATTTACAATATTGAAGTAAATAAACAGTTCAGTTGTCCTCTCTCTAGATTAATATACATATGCTTTTGTTATATAATTATTGTAATATATGTCTATCATAGGAAATGGAACATAATTATTATTTTTGTGAAAAAATGTTTTAAGGTCACCCGAATCCAATCTCCCCCCCCCCCCCCGTCACCTTTGATTTGGCCCCACCACTGATTTGGCCCCACCAATCGCCGCCACTGATTGCAAATAGTATGCTTTTCATATAGGGAAGGGAAGTGATAAGAGACACGATAGTTAAAAAGAGAATATTTTTGTGTTACAACCACTGAACTCTAACTGTAAGTTCTGGACGGCTCAAAACTTGTTTCCTCTATGTGCACGTTGAAGCCAATGTGGAAGCAGCCATATTGTGTTCCAACATTTTTTAAAGTGACTTAGTAGTATTTTTTGATGTCATGGCATTGTAGAAATATTAAATGTATATAAATATGATATTTTTTACTTATAGAATTATTTTTTATATTGCCAAACAAATATTTTTTTGCTCCTGCGTTTTAACTACTTCCACTTCCATTTGCAAATGACTTTCTATTTTAACAGTAGATTGCATTTAAAGTAATTAAAAACGAAAATGGAAAAAAAAACTCTGTCAAAAACAATATATATCGGCTTATTAAAACATGAAAAATATACGAAATATTGCGGTAGCGATAAAAATTGGGCACAACATGGTTGCTTCCACATTGGCTTCGAGTCAACGAAATGTCTTGGCCAATCCAAAAGTTACAGATCAGTGGTTAGAACTAAGGCAACCTACACAGAAAAAATTCTCCTTTGTACACGGGTGACGACTCTTAGTTTCCAAAATAACTACTTGTTCTTTTGTACCCTGTTCTTCAAATTAAACGAGAACTGCATGTTCTTGAATGTAACAGCGATTTTTTTTCGTTAACTTGTTGTTTACCTAACTCCATTTAAAAGTAAACGAGAACTGCATGTTCTTGAATGTAACAGCGATTTTTTTTCGTTAACTTGCTGTTTACCTAACTCCATTTAAAAGTATGACATCACTTGTGTATTAACACATTTTATTTTAACCCATTGCACTCCGATGTCGCCTCTCAGGCGCCAACCTAACGACTTGTTCTTTTGATTCCCTGTTCTTTAAAATAAACGAGAACGGCGTGATCTTGTGCTTAAAAAAAAATCGTTTTTTTTTTCAAATTGTTCTCTTGCAGATCCGAAACATATTACGATTTTCTCCCCTCTATGAGCATAAAAAATTGTGGGTAAAGTAACAGAAAGAGGAATAACTGTTCCGTGGAAAGAACGCAACGTCAAATATGTTCGCGGAGTGCAAAGTGTTAAGTCAGCAAAAATAACGACGTGTTATTTTTCTACTCTCATCTCCAAAAAGAAAGAGAACAACTTTAATCTTTTGATAAAAACTATTATATCAAAAATATTAATAGAAATTATTTTTGTTGTCCAGAAGTCCCAAGTATGTGGGTGATCTATAACTTTTTTCAGATTGAACTTCCTCAGAACCCCCAGGTCTTTTGTTAAACATTTGACAAATGTTATAAATCACTAAATCAGGGTGGCAACAATATTCTGGAAAAATGTTCCCTGATATTTCCTTGATTTCCATGATGGTGTCACAAAAAATTCCCTGATCTTACATTTACATTAAGAAATGTTGCAATCTGTGCTTTGCATAGAAACAAAGTATCTACACTACAATGATCCAATAAATATATTGCATTATAAATGAAAAATTATAAGCGATACTTATTGACATTTAAAAGAATAATTTATGGATACAACACAAATTATGCAATTGCAACAGGCATAATAGTAATTAAACGTGTTTTCTGGAAGTAGATAATGCAAAAAAAAGTAAGTTTTTTCAAATTATTTCTTTTGTATAGAATTTTAAATGTTTTATATGCTTCATGTGTCCTATTCCAATCTTCAATAAATCACATATTCATTAGTGCCTCACATGTTGCTTTCAATTCAAGGTCCAACGCACTTTGCTTTTGCTTCTCCCTCCAGCAGTGGTTCACGTTTCTTTTTTAAAAAAACTGAAAATATGAAAATGTGCATAACCAAACTTTTTTTAAATTCTTTTTCAGAACTAAAAGGAAATATTGACAATTAAATTACTCAGAATAGCGGGAATAAATGACGATAATTGCCGTTTTAATGATCAAAAGTTGAAAATTTCCCTGATTTTTTGTGAAATTTTGAAAATTTCCCTGACTTTTCCCTGATATTTCCAGAATTAAAAATTTCCATGATATTTCCCTGATTTTTTTGTGAAATTTTGAAAATGTCCCTGACTTTTCCCTGATATTTCCAGAATTAAAAATTTCCATGATAATTCCCTGATTTCCCGGTTTTCCAGGTTATGTTGCCACCCTTTAAATATATATTTGGCATACTGAGATTAATATTCTCAGCTTCACGCATAACTTTTTTATTTTTATTATTACCAACCTAAACGTAAAAAAAAAACACGCTATATATTAAATCTTTAAAAAAAATAGGATCAGAATAAAAAGTAACTGTTCCATTAAAAGAACGTATATATCGAACATGATCTTCGAATGAAAAGGGATATAACCTTCGAGCATGAATGGTCTGTAGTAGAGAGAATATGACGTCATAATCGTGAAGCCTACATCTCAGAGCGAAAAACCCATATCACGTGCCATCTCTTCAAAAGTATTTACTAAAGTTACGTACTAAGTACTATTAAAAAGTATTTTTACTTTTACCATGTTGGCTTCACTTTGATGTTAGCGAGAACGACGTCATGGCTCCTCTACTACAAAGGATCCATGCTCGAAGGATATAACTTTTTAATTTTTTTTAAATGGTTATATACTATTTATAGTTGACGTGTGTTTGAGGGGTGGGGTGCTATATAGCAGATAGGGACTCACAGCTACGAACTGGTCGTTCTCCATGCGTACTATGTCCCCCACCTGAACCTTGTACCATCGCTCGTCCATCAGGTGCCCCTCACGAAGCACCTGCGACGTCCGGTTGTTCACCAGGCTGTCGCTGCAATGGCGTTGCTGTGGAAGACAGGAAGCACAATGTTGACTGAAGCCACAATGGGAGAGTTTCACGTGACGTATGAACATGGTAACTTACTAGTAGTTTCGATTTCTTCCCTACAGCAGACACCTTTGCTGTTGTTTGTTGAGTCGCTACGCTTGCAATTATGGGAAAGTTTGTTTATAATATTTGTTTTTCTTCCAAATAAGTAATATTTTTATTCCATATATGAATAAATTTAAGAACAGAAATACTTATATTATATTTGTTTAAAATTAGAATTGCAATAAAATGCGGAAAAATGCTTTTATTTCAACACAAAAATACTTCATAAACGATGAGTACAAGCTACCTCAGTGTATGTAGTAAATATTTCTATATTGAGGTATTATTTAAAGACTAACACTTAAAATTATAGTACATGAGCTAAAGTTCCATGCTAACCCTACGGAACTTCTCCGGCATAGCGAAATTTTCTCCATATTCCGTTGGAACAGCGGTCTTCTTCTTCTCGGCGTGAAACTCCCCATAGAGATACATATAAAAGGACAATGGGTGACTTATCCGAAATATCTAAGAGTCGACGCTTTATTGCAGAGGTTCCCGATTAGCATTAAACCCCTACCTAAAACTAATATAGAACCGAAGACCCTTTTTTTTCATATACTCATTGAAAATTCCCATTTGAAAAGTAACCAAAAATTCCAAAAATCTGATTTTGAATAATATGGAATCAAAGGAAAATGACATATAATAAATAGTATATTGGGATATATAAAAATGTAAAAAATTTGTTCTCCTTCTGCTACTACTTTGAAATTGTTTGTACGTTTTCTTATATATATAGCATTTTTTTATGCAAAAAGAAATATTAGCGATTTTTTCGGAATTTGGAGGGGAGAGGCCTCCCTTAAACTTATGAGAACATTGTAAGAGTTGTGTGTTAGCGTTGCGAATATCACTTTATCAGAAAATTCGTCAATAATGACCATTCAATGCATTTTTATATTTTTTTTAAATTTGTAACTCCTGTGGCCCCCCTAGTATCGACCCGGGGACCCCTAGGGGGTCCGCGGACCACCCATTGGGAACCACTGCCTTAGTGCATGGATGTGGCAAGTGTTAATTCACTAATCTATCAGGATAACCATCTGAAAGGCAGTAGCTTTATTTTAAGCAACGAAAATAAATAAAAGTCGTCTGGTGTTTCTGCCAATCAAATATATTGTTTTTCACCTACCGCAATTATATAGTTATATACAGGGTGTATGAGAATTAATGTCCATTACTATATTATTTTGCATTTCCCAACTTTAGTGTAGTGTTTGAGTGCCATGCATTGCAGTTAAAATTGTGTTCTGGGTATCAATACATTCTGTAGATAACTTAGCATTCAAACAATCTATAATTTGTTTTAATATAGACTTGTTTACTATTATTTTCTCCTTGGAGTAAAGTAGGAAGCGGGGTTAGGATACTTTATAGGGTAGATTGTTTTTCACGAAAGAATGTCAGAAATATACCTTTTTGAATAGTAAAGCTTAGTTGGGGTAAATAAAACATTTGTTTTTTATTAAACACCATTCAAAATGTATATTCAAATTTTATTGCCCCCAAAAATCAATTCCAACTATCAAAAAAATCTTTTTTAAAAACATATAAACTAGAAAACTTTATAAATGACTTTTAAAGTTCCTTTTTTCTCATAACAATTAGCGAATTCCGATCGATTAAATTGCTCGTATAAATGAGAAACATTTTACATCAGGTGGAGTAAAGTAACCTCTGTTGACGGTATCTCTAAAACTTTGACAAGGAACAACGCATATGGCCGTAGCGATCCACTACGTGGCCAAGTTGACCAGCTAGTTGTAAAGATAATTTTCATGCACCCCGTAGGTTACAATTTGATGATTCCAATGCACACTTAACACCTGAAATTCTCATCCGCGCTGGCTCGTGCTCTAAGGGATTTACGCAATCTTATATCGATACTCCCAAAGTCATACCGACAAAACTTATATCGATACTCCCAAAGTCATATCGATAATACGTATATCGATACTCACAAAGTCATATCGATTATACTTATATCGATACTCACAAAGTCATATCAATAATACTTATATCGATACTCACAAAATCATATCGATAATACTTGTATCGATACTCACAAAGTCATATCGATAATACTTATATCGATACTCACAAAAATCATATCGATAATACTTATATCGATACTCACAAAAATCATATCGATAATACTTATACCGATACTCACAAAGTTATATCGATAATACGTATATCGATACTCACAAAGTCATATCGATAATACTTATATCGATACTCACAAAGTCATATCGATAATACTTATATCGATACTCACAAAAATCATATCGATAATACTTATATCGATAATCACAAAAATCATATCGATAATACTTATATCGATACTCACAAAGTTATATCGATAATACTTATATCGATACTCACATAGTCATCTATGGCATCTTTGAGAGCTGTCACCGTCAAAACGACGCCAAGAGGCACTGCAGTAGTGAGGGCAGTCAGGGAGGAGATCTGAGGTATCAGCTGCAAAAATAAAAAAGTGAATCGTCCTATTTATGTGTTATTGAATAATCCGTAAACTAATGTCATTTATATGCACTTAACCCTTTGTGCTCGAGGAACAGGTTTGGTATTTACGTTATCAGACCGATCGTTATTTTGGTGCCTGAGAGTCGCCCGTCGAGATCAAAGGGTTAAAAAATAAAATAAACTAATACTTTGTACTATTGAATATACAGGGAGTGAACTATATCATTCCCCCCAAAGTGAATGTGCAGAACCCGAAAATTCGCATTTCAAAAGTATGCCAATTTTAAATTACTTTGAGAAGAGGATTGAAATATTATATAGGGAAATTTGATGATACGACGCAACAGCCTGTAGTAATAAAAATTTGAAGCCTGTAGTAATAAAAATTTACTGTGTTCTTTAACACATAATGAGTGTATACTATACTTATACAAATATACTTATACAGGACAGTACCTTAAAAAAAAATCGGATTTTTTGTTTACAGCTTATGGAGTTTATAATTATTATCATGTCATTACCTGTCGTTTGATACTAAGATTTTGAAAAAATTCACATATTAAGTTATATAAAATTCTGAATTAAATTTTGGACAGAAGTGGACACGTCCCTTTTGGAAAAAGTCACTATTTGAAAATTTAAACATTTAATTGCTTAAAATAAAGCCAATATTTCGTGCATTCACTGTTGAATCTAAAATAGTTGAGAAATATTTGCACATGAACACCAAAACATAAATTTAGAATTATCAGTGATTTTGCGTGTTACACTTTTTCAAGAAATTGTCTTTTTCCATTTTTTGACACACTCTTCTCAAAAAGTGTATTTCCAATCAAAACGAAATTTTATGTACTATTAGTTTAGTGTAAAATCTACATGCTAAATCTAAATTGTAGTTGTTTTACTATAATAAAGAAATATATGTGCGAAAATATGAGCCGAAAAGTAAACAAAAATTATCTATTTAAAAAAATAAATTCAAAAAATATGGTAATTTTTTTCTCTAGTCCAAAACCAAAATTAAAATATATTCAGTAGTTTAATTATAATGTATTCTATACAAAAATAAAAATTGGTGATTGTATGTCGAAAACTGTCTTTGAAAAGTGTACTCTACGAGTTTATTAACCTAATATTCTACAGTAATAAAATTACTTTTTTCATAAGTATTTAGCATACTAAATGCAGAAAATACAGCGATTAAATCTTATTTCCCCCCATATGCATACAAAATATTATTCCAATTGAATTAATAATATTGTAGTTGCATTGTTTTTTTATAAGCATACAAAATTATCCGTTTTTGTTCATCGCAAACTGCCCGGTGACATTTCAGGGAAACACCAGGGATTTGCCCTGAGTTATTCAGAGAAAGAATGTAAAGGAAGATCTCACCTGTAGGACGAGGAGACAGAGAAAGTAGAAGTTGGCCAACCTTTGGAACTGTTCGAACAGATTTTGAGGCACAAAAGTAACCAGGCTGTACTTGGATGTCTTGATGAAATTATTCTGCAACAAGAAAGGGGCACTTGATTCAATTTTTTTTTTTTATGAGGATCTCTTCACGATATCCAACATATCTAAATTTGCCGTTTTAAAGAATTTTTCTTTCAAATAACCAATTTTTTGTTTGTTTTGAATACAGTTTTAAGGATGTCTTGGCAGTAGCGTGGCAATTAAAAAATTGTTCAACTTGTTTCATACCCAGAATATTTACCAACAAGAAAAATCGATAATTAGTAGTTATGCTTGTTGGTAATTAGCCTTCAATTAGAATCAGTTATTAATTTGCAACTGTTATTAGCTAATAATTTGTTAATTAATTAGTTAATTATATACATTTCTTAAGAAATAAATATATTTGTCATTTAAAAAAAATATGAGCATAATTTTTATAAATTTTATATAATTGTGTGTACAGTGTACGTAATTGTTTTTGCAGTGCACCTAACTTTTCTGAAAACGCCGATTTTATTTGTCATTCCAGAATACTAAATTATTTATAAATCGGGTTTCGGTTAAAAAAAAACGGTTAAATTTTTTTATTTAGAATCTGAAATAATATTGCTTATGTTGCTACTGCACTTGAAATTAGACATGCGGAATGACTAAACAAAAAAACCAACAGATTTTCAGGTTAGCACACTGTAAAAAAATGTACTTAAAATAAGTACATGGACGTACTTGTTTTTTTAAAAAGTACAATTGCATCGTAAATGAGCGATAACGTACTCACATTTAAGGAACAGTATATTCTCAAAAATTAGCAGTGCGGTTTAATATTGCTAATATCAGCTTCTGTTCAAGCCATCTTAACAAAGCGACCTGGCAAACATAAAATATTTGTTCAGATGATGTTCAGAAGATGGTATTCTACATTATTTGACGCTGATTGTTTAAATGGAAACTGAGTTATTACAATTCAATTATCTTACTTCTCATTCTTTTGGTACACATTTTTTAATATTTATTTTGTTTATAACTACTTCACGTCGCCCTGGTTGTACAACGGATAAGGCATTGGACTGCGGTACCCGAGGACCTGGGTTCGATTCCCTGTAAGTCTGGGTTGTAATTGTCGATATATATCGAAAGTGATTTATGAAAGCAGCCTATGAATGTACTCATTTTTGAGTACATGACTTTTTCAAAAATGGAAGTTATGTATTCGGAGCTATGATTAGCATAGAATGAAATCAAAAATGAGTACATTTTACTTATATTTGAATACATATTTTTAACAGTGCAGTAACAGATAAATTAAAAGATATTTAAATGTTAAAAAAAGGTTAGATCATACCCTTTTAGGTAGAATCAAATGAAAAAATTTCTTTTAATAAAAAAATAACTTTTTCAATTTAGGGAAGACACTTTTACTGAAAAAGGTAGTTTAGCAGAAGGTGGCGGTTGCGTTATTTGTAAAACTTAAAAAAAAAAAAAATTGTGAATGAATAAAAACAAAAATGGTTGAAATAAATACAATAGTTCGTTTCATGAGAATTGTATGTTAAAACTTTTAGGCAAATATGCCGAAACATTTATTATTAGATATATTATTTAAAGATTTATTGTATTATTAAAAAACAGATGAAAAGGAATGATAAAAATTGTGTAATTAATATTAAACACTGCATTAGTTTATACAGTGAATATATCACTCTTTGGATTCGATAACCATCGTGGTATTCGTACTTTATACCCATAACATCAGTAACATCAATTAACATCAATATTAAATATACGGGGTAGCCATGAAATTAGTTCCCCTGTTTAGAGGCATCTGTAGTGCAAACTAATGAACGGAATTACCCCGAATTTTATATTAAGGATATGGAAGGCATGGGGAGAAGATTTCATAAAAAAAAAAGTACCAAAAAATCCCTGATAGGGGAGATTTTGGCGTTGTTCGAACAAAACTGGTAAAATAAACATATAACAATAAGTTGCGATAAACACAAAAATTAAATTTGAGTTTAAATGTAAAAGATAATAAAGTTTTTATTCAACAGAATCTGGGCGCACGTAGGATTGAATTTGTTGTACAAGAAAAGCGGATAAAAAAAAATTCAATGTTGTTCTGGAGACAAACTAAATCCTATATGACGAATAAAGTCTGATTTCTTTTGAAGTTAAACACTACATTAATTTTTGTGTTTATCGCAACTTATTTTTTATATATTATACATGTTTTCTGCTCAGAGAGTGCCAAAATCTTCCCTATATCGGGGATTTTTTATACAATTTTTAAAAAACAAGTCTTCCCCCAGCAAAAAAAGTCAGCATGAAACCTTCATCAAAATTGTCAAATTGAAGGTTTTAAAAGGATATTGAAACAAAAAACTGCAATTTTTTTTAAAGTTTTTAATTTTTCTGCATAAAACCTTTAAAATATCTGCATCTCCCCTTCATGATTAAAAATTGAAGGTTTTTATGAAGTTTTTTTTTTTACAGTTTTTATGAAGGACATTGAAACAAAAACCTTTAATTTTATAGATCTTCAAAAAAAAACTGCAGTTTTCCTGCATAAAACCTTCAATTTCCAATAAAATATGAAGGTTTCATGCTGACTTTTTTTGCTGGGCTTCCCTTGCTTTCGATATCCTTAATATGAAATTTGGTGTCATTCCGCTCATAAGTTTTAGCTACAGATGTCTGTAAACAGAGGAATTTATTTTATGGCAATCTATAGTCGAACCAAATATCACAACGTCCTTTAACTCCCTTCTTATCTATTCCACGCCTTTCGTTGCGAAATGCACATTTTGAAAGTGATATCCTCGTATTTGGTTCGACACCTCGGCCATAAAAACCCGTCGTTAGGCTTGCCCTTTGAAGACTCGACGGTGCGTGATCGTTACCATAACGACCCGAAGCATCCAGGCAGAAAAAAATACGAACACCCTCTCCTCTCTTAATAGGATAAAACCACTGGCCAATTATCATTGAAGGCCCTTTGCTTTTACGTTATTCACGATACGCATTGCATCGCATCTTCGTATTGAAGATGAAGAAATATCACGGGTAGAGCAGCAATCGGCGATAGATAGCTGAAGTCATTGAGTTACAACACGAGATGATGAGGTATTTTACCGTTTGCATGTCATCTTCGTATTGAAGATGAAGAAATATCCTCTGTAGAGCAGCAATGTAGGACAGATAGGTGAAGCCAGAGAGTTACAACACGGGTTGATGGGTATTGTTTGTGTTTCGAAGGGAATGTAGGGTTGGTTCTTTCAGTGGCGTTCCAATTGTGTCTGGTAGACAGAATTAGCCGGGATTTGTGCCTGAAGATGGCGAAACTGCGTAAGGGCTCTTATATACTGGAGATATTTTTTGTATCTCAGAAAGTTGTAGGAAGGCGTTCTTATCGTGAAAGCAACTATCCGATGGCTGTGACATTGAAAGGATTAAAAATCCTATAAAGTTTCTTGTAAAAAAATCGTTTTACGTGTAAACGTTCGGAAGTTAATTTATAATTTTAATAAAGTGGTGGATCAATACTCTGTGACACGTTTTAAAATTTAATATGAAATCAAGTAATTGACGTTAATGATTCAGTAAGAAAGTGTGGTTTAAACGTACATTCTTCTTTTTATATCATATAAAATATTTAGATCTAAATTTGACCATAGATTAGGTGGCTAGATACCTCAATAACATTAGAATTTTGTGATAATTAGTTACGGATAATTTATTTTTTCACAAGCAGTTATAGATAGTTTATTTAGCGCAATCCACTACCATATTTCAATTAGGGTTCTCGCTAGGGAGGTTAAAAGAGGGGGGGGGGGAAGTAAGGGAGGCTCCCCTCAATGTTGCTAAATTCCCGTAGACTTGATTCGAAAAGGTGCTAAAACTTGTACACACTCAAAACAAATTCTCCCTCTTTCATGTTCTCTTGTTCTAACGTTGTTTTTGTCTTGTTAAATATTTTTTTTAAGATGAAAACGTTTCAATAAATGAACAAACCATTTGTCAACTTGTAATTTTAAAGGAGAAATTGTGTAATCATGACTTGTCATTGTATTGCTGCTAACTTTATTATAATTTATAGGTACTTATTTTTTTTTGTGGGGAAATCTTAAAAAAGGTTGTTTAAAAAGTAAGTAATGGCCTTCGAAATCACCTAGTGAGATTTCATAATCGAAACAGAATAAAAAAAAGCGACTGCTACCTATTCACCCACACTTACGGGTTTGGTTTGTTTAAATTAACGTCGCACTAGAGCTGCACAGTGGGCTATTGGCGACGGTTCGGGGCCTATCTCGAAGTAAAGACCCGGGAACGATGCCTCGTATTTTTGAACCATGGTCAGATGACGAGGACAACACCTGAGTTGGCACCCGACGCAACCTCAATAGGCGTCAGGACATTGGACCCTGATCAGATTTATCGTGCATCAGTCCCGTATACACGTCAGTATAATTTGTTGGATGTTCTGGACGACTTTCTAGTATTTTTGTAGCGAAGCTGGCAAACCCTCCGATCGCAAGATCACTACTTTTTTACTTTTATTTGTCAAGTGCATCGCACGGATTCGAACCACCAATCCTCTGATTAGTAGCTGAACGCCTTATCCACTGAGCAACTGGGGCTCCCCACACTTACGGGTGAATAGAAGCAGTGCATACATTTATTTTTTTATCCACCAAGTCAAAAATTAAAAAATATATATATATAATGAGGACTTATAGTACATGGCGCCACCAAAATTTAAAAGTAATACTCATAATTTTAAGTGTACTAGAAGAAGGATTAATATGGCGGGGGAGTTAAAAACCGTTTATATACAATCTATTCCACGGTAAGCTAAAAAATATAATTCTTCTACTTTCAACGTTTCAAAAATATGCTCTTCCTCTCTCACTACGAATAAATTTCTGTTTAAAATACTAGCAAGTTGAAATAAAAAATATATTTTGGTTACAAACAACACTTTTAGAAGCTGTTCTTCAGGCGAAACGAAACATTTCCTCTCAAAATTCACACAAAAGGGCGCATTTAAGAAGGAAATGCCACAAATTCCGAATGGTTTATTATTTTTTATCCGTCGAGTCTCTGGCCATTGTGCAGGAATCAAGAGCATTGGACCGGTTTCTGGCGTTTCCTTTCACATCGTAACTGACCGTTCGGCCTTTCAAGGTGAACGAAATAAAATACATTGAAATTGGGACGTTTCTTATAACTAGTTTTGTTGATTTTTTTTATTCTTGCGGATAGGGTTATGTTTAAATGTTGCAAGAAGAGAAAATTGTGTTTTAGAAATGAGTAACCCAAACGCAAAAGTAGTTATATCCGAAAATTCAGTAAGAATCGGTACTTTAAAACTTTTACTTCAATTTACTCAAACTGTGAAGTATATATACTTTTTACTTTTACTTCAAATACTATTCTAATATGGTGTTAAGTGAGAAGTTTACTTATCTCAATTTAAGTACATTATTTATATATAATAAAAAGTCAAAATCCGTTATTTAATATTCGTTATTTAATAATAAAAAATAAAAAAAAAGTCACTCAGAAGCACAAGTAGCTATTCCCAAGTTAATCAAGCTTTATACACAGATGCAAAACCAGTTATATCCAGCAAGCATGAACGTGAGCTAAATGATTTCTGATTGATTGGAATGTGGATATAGCGACTTTTGTTTCTTGAAACAAAACAATATGGCGACGCATCCAGTTGTAAAATTAGTTAAATCCTTATTCCATTTACAATAACGAGTATTAAATAATTACGTGAAAATTAAAATTATTAATATTAAAATTAAAATTTATATAAAAAAATTACTCAGTTACCTGAGAACTTAAGCAATTTAGTGAATATTTTTTGTATATTTATTCATTTTTATAAAAGTAAGTGATTATTCTATTATAATAGTTAAGTTTTGTCAGTTTTCGGGATTTACTCAAAACATCTTTTCGTGTATTTTAGATGTTTTTACCTCTAGACTACTCTAATAGTGTGTAAAAATATTCTGAAAGTTGTTTGTAGATTTCTATTAGAGACATTCAAGAAGATTGTTACTTGAAATATGAAGGAGATTCACTATTTGATGCTCAAGACATTTTGTATTTCTTTTCGTTAGTAGTGATTTAAAAATAAATAATTATATGACTATTATGTATATGATTTTCCAATATTGTTAGATAATGTTTTTTAAAAACAAAAACTATTTTATAAAATTAACTATAATTTTGTTATGAAAAATAATAATTTTGTCCAAGTTACAGATACAATTTTTTTTTGAAAATTACAAAGAGAAATTTACTTATCTCAATTTAAAGTACATCAAAAACGATGTCAGAGCATTTAAAATAGAGCAGCTATAAATGTTTTTGAGAAATGTCTAAAAAATATCTAAGAAAACGAAATTGATTAATTAACGTTCTATGAAATTTTTTTTTTGATTTTGAAGGCTCCATTGTTGTCCCACTTTATGATTCTACGAATACCATGCATAACACATTTGCATAGCATAAAATAAACCTTTTCGGCTTATTGTGTTTACGTCACGAACTAAACTTTTATTGTCACGAAGTAAGAAAAACACATTTTTGTTTCAGGGAACCTAAAAACGTTAAAAACACAAGAAACAAAATTTCATAAAAAAATATTCTTACCGATAATGGTAAGCAGAATAGAATAATATTTTGCAGAATTTTTTATTTAAATTATGTACCAAGCTTTAAGGTACCGTAAATAAGGGATACTTTGGAACCGGGTTGCTTCAGGTTAGGTATTAATTGCTTCAGATTAGCCTAGTAACGGGCGATTCAAGCTTCAAACCAGGTCGCAGTACTAGTTATAGGCAATCTCTTCTTCAATAGAGCTCTAATATTCGGTTGGGACAAAGTAATCCGCATGTGAAACAAAGTAACTCGTTATTATGGTAACTTAATTTTCGCTATAATACATCATGTATTGTAAGTTTTGACTCATAAGGTCATGCTAAAAATGTCTTAAGGATTATAGTTTTGTGTATCTTTGGCTCATTAAATGTTTTTAAATGGTCTGTATCTTGGTGTAACTTTCCCTTTATATTCTTCCTTTTTATGCTAGTGAATGTCATTTCGGAACAGTAACTTATACTCACGGCGTACTTGAACTGTGCATTGAAGACCGGATCGTTGGCTCGCACTCGTCTCTCCGTCTCTGGAAGAAACAAAAGTATATGAATTATATACTCAAGCATTGTACTTAAAGAAAATCTCAAACTGAAAGTCGAAAGAGCTCCCCCCCCCCTCCACTTTGTAAACCCTGGTCACACTATTAACATATATTTATATTTTATCTATACAAATAAAAAAAAATTACTTGCACAACGATAATTTCAAGTACTCACCTGTTTAAGCACTCCGTAATTTCGTTACTTAATTTAAGGAAGTGTTAATATTTGCGCTCAAGAAACATGTTTGAAATTTACGTTCTTTTTATATCTATCTATATCTATCTCTCTCTCTCTCTATATATATATATATTATATATATATATTATATATATATAATATATATATATATATATATATATATATATATATATATATATATATATATATATATATATATATATATATATATATATATATATATATATATATATATATACATGCGAATCGGTTAATTTTAATATTAACTTAAATAACGAAACAACAGCACACAGTAAATTTATCACGAAAACTATTTCCGCTTGGTGAGATTCTGGGTTCTCACACCCATCCCCGCGATTCACGCACGAGCCAATCCGTTTATCCAATTAACAAGTGCAGCCAAAATTAAAAAAATCATTTTGGGCTGCAGCTCGTTACAAATGCAGTGCATTAGCAGGTGCGGGAAACTCTATACTACGTAGAGGTTGCCATGGCAACGATGTAGCCGATTTCGAACTTCGCTTTTTGGCTGCAGTTTTTATTGGAGTTTTTCCCCTTCTGAATTGTGCATTACGGTAACAGGCTTACTATTTATCAGAGATTTTGTTTACTGACCGTAGAAATGTCATTTTCAATTCTAATCTTCATTTAAGAAAATTAGTAAAATATCTGATTTTAGTTTTAAAATACACTTATAAATTTAGGTGCAGCCCGGCTGAACTTTCTGTGGTCCGCGAGCCGCCACTGCAATAATTGATTTATATATAAAGAGGGTTGGTTGATTCTTCAAATGCAAAATGAGTAAAATGTACAAATATTTGTTTTATTAAATCATAAAATTATTTTCTATATTTAACCACCCCCCTCCCTCGAAAAAAAACCGATTGAAAGCTGAAATAAAAATTGTAATATTTTTCTTTTGACTTAATAAATGTTAAATAGTTCAAATAATTTAATGCGCAGTGGAATTTGGTCGTCTTTTCATACACCGGTTTCAAAATCGGAGCCGGTGACGGCGTCGGCGGCCAAATGCAATGTCACAAAAATAAAACTTTTTCACACAGTCCGATCGGACATAGTATCCGGAGCTGTCACCGGCTCCTATTTTGCCGGTGTGTGAAAAAATGTCTGTAAGCAGACATACCATTAAATTCTAGTATTAATGTACTAGATATTAATTTTAATTAAAGATATTAAATATTAATTAAAGTATTAATTTTATTTATTTATTATCAATAATTTTAATTATTTAAAAAACCTACTACAGTAAAAACCGCTTATAGCGATATTCAAGGGACCATCATAATTTGATCGTTATATCCGGAAATCGTTATATCCGGAATCGTTATATTAACGTGGACTCCTATAGAAATCCAAACTTCCTTTTCTTTTTACATTGTTATATCCGGCGTATTGTTATACCCGGCATCGTTATAAACTGATTTTACTGTATTTAAAATAGCTAATTTTTTTTTACGGGATGACGTCTAAAGCATCTGGCATTTAAACAATGAAATTATGTACTAACAAACAATTCACATATTAACTTAAACCCAACAAACACAAATACCAAATACAGATAATTGGAAACTTTACAACAATGGCACTATTTCTGAATAATTAGGTTTCGTTTCTCTGTTTAAGTTAAAACTCGTTAAAGATTTACGATTGAAGCTTGAATTTATATTTGCTCTGATTTGCGCTTCGAAAAGTTTTATAAAAAAATCCTTTGGATATCGTATTTAAACAGAAAATATGGGCTGTTTGTGTTCTACCAGCTTGCGAAACTGCTTTGGAAACAGAAAACCTTGCAGAAAGTGTGAAACTGTGGCACATTCAGAAGTTTTGGATACAGTGAGCGATACTTATGAGGATTTGTCGCCAATTGTCATTGAATTTCCGCCGAATATTGTCGGTTTTGATCTTGACATACATCTCGGAATGAGAATTTATTTTGAATCTGATTTGCCTTCAATCTCTGAAGAAGTGCAACAGCCGATGAAGCGTTGCAAAAAAGTTTCAACTTCAAACAGATTTCTTAAAAAGTGGGACAGTGTGCAATTTTTACAAGACTTTTAAAGCAGTAAAAATGTGTCCTATAACAACCAAATTTCTTCTTATAAAATTGAAATCTGCAATATAAAAAAAAAATTACCGAAAATATTTTCATGTGGACAGAAATAATCGATATTTTTACTTGTTATGAAAATCTTCCAGCGTGCCTGTTAAAAACAGATCCCCATCTCAATTTCTTACAATGGTTTTCCTGGATGAACTGTCCCATTTAAAGATATGCCCGGATGTGCACAATATGAAGGGTTTCCCGGATGAAGTGCAATAAATGAAGGGTTTCCCGGATGAAGTGCATGATATGAAAGACTGTCCGGATGCAGTGCACGATATGAAGGATTGTCCGGATGCAGTGCATGATATGAAAGATTGTCCGGATGAAGTGCATGATTTGAAAGATTGTCCGGATGCAGTGCATGATATGAAAGGTGGCCTGGTTGAAGTGCATGATATGAAGGATTGTCCGGATGCAGTGCATGATATGAAAGATTTCCTGGATGAAGTGCATGATATGAAGGATTGTCCGGATGCAGTGCAGTGCACGATATGAAGGGTTGCCTGGATGAAGTGCATGATATGAAGGATTGTCCGGATACAGTGCATGATATGAAAGATTGTCCGGATGAAGTGCATGATTTGAAAGATTGTCCGGATGCAGTGCATGATATGAAAGGTGGCCTGGTTGAAGTGCATAATATATGAAGGATTGTCCGGATGCAGTGCATGATATGAAAGATTGCCTGGATGAAGTGCATAATATATTAAATATTGTCCGTATGAAGTTCATGATATGAAGGATTGTCCGGATGCAGTGCACGATATGAAAGATTGCCTGGATGCAGTGCACGATATGAAGGGTTGCCTGGATGAAGTGCATAATATATGAAGGATTGTCCGGATGCAGTGCATGATATGAAAGATTGCCTGGATGAAGTGCATGATATGAAGGATTGTCCGGATGCAGTGCACGATACGAAAGGTTGCCTGGATGAAGTGCATAATATATGAAGGATTGTTCGGATGCAGTGCACGATATGAAGGATTGTCCGATGAAATGTACGATGTGAAGGATTGCTCGAATGAAGCGCGCAATATGAAAGATTTTGCGGATGAAGTGCAAAATAGGAAGGGTGCCCGGATGAAGTGCAAGATACGAAGGGCTGTTTTTTTGAAGGAAATACTAAAAAAAGGTTGAATATTTTAACTGAATTTGTAACTTCAGCTTTACATTTTATTGAAAGATTCCATGAACATTGAACTTTTAGAATGGTCAAATTCACAAAATGTATTTGTATTTTGCTAGTTTCCTCAAATAAATATCAATGTGTTGTAGTAAAGTGGTTTTCATTTGCGTGTGTGTATTTTTATTTACACAAAGAAACTTTTAATGAACAGAATAATGTTACAAAAAAATTTTATATTATATTTCAAGACTAGCTCAGTGCCATCATATAATTTAAAATATATAGAGGGCAAAAATATTTTTAGGCATATTTTACTAGAAATCCCAATAAAGTGGTTTGAATTCTTGAATATTTTCGCATTTAATTAACGTTATTTTATATTATTTTCTTTTTTTTGTGCATAATTTATGAAATACTTAACCAGAAGATATTTTTGTTTTTTCGGTTTACCTCTAAATGGACTGGAAGAATTTTCGTGAAACATGTACAGTTTATAGACATTCTAACTTAAAGTCTGTATTTTATTTCAAATTGACAACTGTAACAGTTAAATATTGAGCTCGATCAGTGGCGGCCCGTGGTCGAAAATGTTAGTGCAGCCGAAATCATGTGAATCCCCCCCCCCCCCCCCCCCCCTATTTTTCACAACCATACATGAACGGAAATTCTTTGTTATTTACTACTCAAATGAAAGTTTCCTTTCAATTTTTACGAAATGATAACATGCACACAAAAAAAAGAATCACTTGCTTTTTTTTAATTAAAGCAATCCCCTTTCTTTTAAGCATGCGAATCGGTCAATTTTAATATTAACTTAAATAACGAAACAACAGCACACAGAGTAAATTTATTACGAAAACTATTTCCGTTTGGGGAGATTCTCGGAAATTCTCGGTTCTCCCGCCCATCCCCGCGATTCACGCACGAGCCAATCAGTTTATCGAATAACCAAGAGCGGCCCAAATCACTCATTTCGGGCTGTACCCTCGCCACACATGCGTCCCATTGGGAGGGAGGAAAATCTCCATACTAGGGAGGAAAATCTCCATACTACGCAGAGGTTGCCATGGCAACGATGCAGCCGATTTCGAACTTTGATTTTTGGCTGCAGTTGTGATTGAATGGAGTTTTATCCCCTCCTGAATTGTGCATTATGGCAACAGGCTTGCTATTTACCGGAGATTTTGTTTACTGACCGTAGAAATTTCATTTTCAATTCTAATCTTCTTTAAAGAAAATTAGTAAAATATCTGATTTTAATTTTAAAATACACTAATAAATTTTCGTGCAGCCCGGCTGTACTTACTGCTCTAGTCCACGAGCTACCACTGTACCGAATATAACATGAAAATTTCTCGTAGTGCCTTATAGTCCTATGGAACAATTCTTGATATGTCACCCAAAATATCCCACATTGGATTCGAATCCTAACAACCCCTTTCACCTCTTGACCGTGAAAACAGAACACTGAAAGTCCCCACCAGACGACTTTTCCCCGTATTCAGACGACAACAATCGTCCGTTGACCGAGGTCGCCCATGTGTGGGTCTTAATTGTTTCTAATTCGAATCACGCAATGGCGACTCGACATTAACCAATCAGAGTTAAAGTGTGACACCGAATGAAGTGGGGTGAAGTGAGACGTTTGTTTGAGGAAGCGCATCCGTCGGAAGGTTTTACTTGTGACGTCACTACAGGGGTCGATGTGTCATAAAGATTACACCAGCAGAGATGTGAGTTAAGGCGATAGGAATTCACCTTTGATTTGTCATTGTTGTGGTTGGGATACGAGTGGGTGGGAAAGGTTTTGAGAAAGATAATTTCATCGAGTTCTTACTTTAAGATTTGGAGTGGCAATGAAGCGATAATGGTTTGAGAGCGAAGGGGTTATTCTCTGGTACTTTAAAAATACAGGTTTCGTCAATGCACAAAAAAGTGTTTTAGTGTACTTTACTTGCGCTAACTCAGCGATTATTTTTATTATGTGAAATTCGGTGTAGAAGTACACTCTTCGAGCATGAATGGACTGTAGTAGAGCGAATATGACGTTATAATCATGAAACCAACATCTCAGACCGAATGGCCTCAAACACGTGACTTCTTTTCAAAATTATGAATTAAAAAATACTCGCGATTGGCTGATGAATTGGGAAATGGGTAAGAGTGAAAATTTATGAATGGAATGACGTCATTAACCACGTGTCTGAGGCCATACATGTTGGCCTCACTTTGATGTTAGCGAGATTATAACTTTATGTTTTCTCTACTATGAAGGATCCATGGTCGAAGTGTACACTAGCATATATCAAAAGTTTCGTAATTGCCAACCAGCATTAATAAGCGCTGACTTTTAAAATATACCCCCCGTTGTTTAAAATGTAATATTTTTTTAAAAATAGTTTTTTATATGACATATTAATATAATTTAATGATATTATTATATAATAATAGCTGAAGTACCCGGCGTTGCCCGTGCTTTACGTATAGTTTTGGTAGATCTCTTCACCATAGCGCCATCTGATGGTTTTAGTAAGAAGTAATTTGAGTCATCTATTTTCGAAACAAGAAGGATAACTTTTTTTCGATTTTCAGATTATGGCATTTATTTTTAGTTTTCCTACAGAATTATCAGCAGGCGAAGTAATGACATTCCAAAGGAGCTACATAATATTCATTTTACGGTGTGAAAGTAGCAGTTAGTTGCAAAACCACATAAGTAGAAAAAAAATCAGTTTTAAATGCAGCTAGATCAAGATGCGCGTAGTCGCACCAATCGCAGCACAGTAATCAGTTTCAAAACCAGACAGGTATCATAGCTTGATGCAAAACCATATAGATCCAAAATACAATTTTTTTATTCTCGCTAAGTAATACTTATACAGAGATAATTTTTTTTTTAAAAACAATCTATAATGGCTATTTGTAAAAAAAAAATTAAAAAAAATAGAAAATTCTTTCATAAATAGTGCAAGTAATTAGTTTTCTGTTTCTCTTGGAAAAAATTGTCAAAAGGGATATTTCTGGTTTTCAAACATGAGGGCTCATTTGTGTTTAAAGGGTTGAGAAAAAAAGGGGGTAGGAAGTTCGAAATCTCATGTAGACAGTGACTTTCCTCTTGTTTTGAAGGTCAAGTGTTCAAAATTTCATCAAGCTCGGAATAAAACTGTTAATTTGTTATAAAAAACAAATCCTCCGATACTCCTTTTTACATATATAGATAGATATATTAATAATTACAATTTGTCATTTATCCATATAGACGGATTCCCTATCGAGTTATGGAGCTTTGAAATATCAACACATTTTGTGTCGCTCAAGTTTCTAATAATGACCAAAGTACCACCCGAGTCAAAAAGTTTGCTTATCAAAAATAATTAAGCTTTTTTTAAAAAAATTATTAAGTAGACATTTTGTATTTGCGGATTTCACAGACTTCAATCTTTAGAATGCCAATAAATACATTTCTATAATAATCCGACTAAAAAACAAACAATTCGTTGGAACAGTTTTCCAGCAATACCTTTTAAAGCTTCCCTTTTATTTTGTTCAATTTCGACAACCCTCAATTATCTGTCCTATCTATATCCAGAACATGTTTTTCAGAGACACACAACAACTTTAAAACTGTGTTTTACATTCAGAAGACACCAATAGTGTGGACTGGGCTGCCCATTGCTGTCGCGGGGCAACTTAGTAGCGGCACCCCTTTTCATACTCCACATAAATTAAAAAATTTGAATGAAAACTTATTCAAAAGTTTGCCAGGTTTTTGAAAAGCCAATCGGGATTTATCAACTACAAAATGTTTGATGCGGTTGCACTTCATTCGCATAAAATATTTATTCGAGAACTTCATTCTGAATAAAGTCTGCATTATTTTGTTCTTTTAATTGTGTTTATTTATGAGCCTAATTTTCTGTCAAACGGGATCAAATTTATGGCAAAACAGGATTATAAATGCCAGCATCCCTCCCCCCACGGTAAAGATGACCATCAAGGTTTGGAGTAGCTAGGCCGGCGTGCGACAGTCACGTCTTTACGATAGAATAAATGGCCACCTTGTCCTTCTATGGTGCTCCCCTTTGTTTGACTAATGACTCTCTAAATTAACAATTCCATGTTTCATGGGTTATGTTAACCAAACACAAAGTCACATTTTCGGCAAGGTTCAAATATATTTCGTAATAAGTCCAGGCGGGAAACATTAATAAAACTATTAATTATTAAAAATTTTAGGAAATTAATGCTAATTAGGCAATTAATTATGCGTATTGTTGACTTAACCCTTTGCACTCCGATGTCGCCTCTCAGGCGCCAACATAACGACCAGTCCTTTTGTTTCCCTGTCCTTTAAAATAAACGAGTGTTTAAAATAAATCTTGTGTTTAGAACATCAATATTTCTTTCAACTTGTTCTCTTGTAAATACAAAACAGTTTAGGATTTTTTTCCCTTTATGAGTATAAAAAAATCTGTGGAAAAGAACGTAAAGAGGAATAACTGTTCCAAAGAAAGAACACAAACCGCAAAGTGTTCTTGGAGTAAAAAGGGTTAAGTAATTAATGACCTAAATGAAAAGACAATTATTTGTTTAGATTTATTTCGGGAGGAGTCAGGATCCCATCCATATGTACTCCTCTCCCCTTCTTGAGTACATCTTTCTAATGTGCTTCTGTCTCTTAGAAAAATATATTGTAAAGAGACAGCAATTAATTTGTACCGCAAACTATTACAGTTAAAAAATATTGAAAAATGGAGTATTTTAAAGAATTAAAAAAAAAATGAGTGCTTTGCTAAGAAAACTGGAGATCCATGGACGTGATTTCCCATGTGTGTTCGATAGGGGGTTAAAGACTAACAGAGAGAATAATTCATAGAACAAAATCATATTTGCATAGATATAACTATTTTTATAAAAATTCTATTCAATTTTAAAGTTTATAACGCCAAAAGGGCAACCCATCATAGCATTAAAAATTCCATGTCTGGGGTTTCTAATGGCGGATTTGGAACAGATGTAGTATAGGACATTTGGCGCGTTTATTTTGTTGGCGTCGAAAAAAGTCGCAGATTGAAAGTCGCCACAAGAATAGGAAAATACCAACATTGCCAGGTGGGGATGCCATACTATAAATTTATCGCACCTATAAAACACGCCAAAAACAACTCGCGCACCAAATGTCCTATACTACATCTGTACCGCGGATTTCAATTTGTGCAGTGTCCATCATTTAATTTAGTAACTCCATAGTTAATACCTAAACTCACTAAAGTTATTCTATTTACTAGACTTAATTCGATGAAGGTGTAAGGACCCCCGGTCGACACAAGTTAATATCCGATTTGTGCAGTGTTATCCAATAGCGCGTCCAGTTTGTGTACATGTCCATGCCCACTAACCAATAAAGAAATGACAGACACAGCAAAATCCTAATCAGACACGAAAATCCCACTGCCAGAGAATCTCTGTCTTTTGGCTTTTAGGGTGAAAGGCCGAGATTAAGCCGACTGACCCATCAATAAACAAAATGGCTGACTAGATTACGGCATGATGGGAGGGGATAAAAATCTGGAACATTCCATCGTTCTCCCGCGCTCAGCATCTTCCCTTTTTCGAACCCGCTTGCGTGCGCAAAATGGCTCCTCCATTTGCGTGCGCCATGATTAGGCTTAGATCGTTGGGCCTAGAAGTTAGAAGAAGGTATTGTCTTTCTTCTTTTTCTTTTTAATGGCTGAATGGAATTTCCGTTGCCTTTCCCTTCCTGTTATTTGGGTAATGTATCTGTGGACATCTTTTATCTTCTTTTTATATATTCTTTCTTTTTTGTCAGGTTACGTGATGGTGTTCGACAGGGTAAAGGCAAAAGAGTCTGGCACGGGATCATAATTTTTTTTATTACTTCTAGTGGACACTTTGCACAGGACAGAAGATTGAGAGCTCCGGGAAATGGTCGAATATATGATAAGAAGTCGTAGTTTGAATGAAAGTGTCTGAAACTTTGCTGTTGGAATCAGGTGTCTTTGTTTTAGCTACCGTCACAACCTGGAGAACTTCACAATTGTGAGGAAACTGACAACTGCCCTGCCAAGTTCCTGTTTTTGGCAGGGCGTCCTGGCAATCTTGGTTTGTCCAACTAATAGAGGCTTAGTGATGATTGAGGCTTGACTGTTTCGGAAACTTGGCCAGAACAGTTGACAAAGTTGCCCTAATATGTTAAAGTTGCTACGGTTGACAGTATTTATATTAGTTTTTTTTACTAATAATTCCAGTATATCTGGAATTGACAGTCAAATGTGATGCAATTTATATATTTTAAATAAAAAGATACATTGATTACTAAACACTTTTATGGAATTTTGTACCAAAAAAAATCACATTTATACTAAGAAAAGAGGACACATTATATTTTCCTTATAAATTTCTGTTTGTTTAAAAGGAGGATTACATTGTATCTGTAATTTTGTTTAGATATCAAACTAAACAAAATTCATAATCCAGGGGAGAACAGAATATTAAAGTTGTAAATTGGTTTTCTTTGCGACAGCGTTTATTTTACATTTCCATCATTGTGATCCCAATGTTTCCTCTTGGTTGTATGTTTCAACATTTTTAAGAATTCAAAAATGATGGGTATTGCCTGTAAAACTGGCGATATATCGTTCGATGTCTCTCGGAAGGACTTAGTTTCAAACGATAAATTAAATTATACGTACCCATGCAAGTGACATGAATACATTTTAATATTGAATTTAACTTTGTTTAGTTTAAGGTAAACACACCTCTTTCTCTCTAAAGCTCACCAACCCCCGACGTCAAAGCAAAATACATTAAAAAACACTTCAAAACATCAAAGCAACAGATCGCGTTTGTTTACGTAATGACGTCGCCACTCAGACTTTTGAAAAACAGTGCCAAAATCAAGGCATGTCCGATAACGCTATGGTGGGAAAAATTGTAAATTAATAACTAATTGTTTAATATTTCGGCAGTTTCGGCACGTTTTGACAATCTATAGTTCACTGCTTTTCAAATGACACCTTGATCACAAAAATTAATTATATAGTTTAGGAGGAATGACTGTCACAAAATAGGGTCTTGCCAATTAAATATATAGATATTAAATTTGGGGTTTGGATTAATAGAAAAATGTATATAAAGCACGATAATTTCATATGTATTAGATTCTATAAGCTGCATAATTAGGCTTAAGATGTCTGTATTTAAATATTTTTTTCATTTGCGTTCGGGTTAAGGTAAACGGAATGCTTCCTTTATAATAAAAACGTATGTTTCCCGCCAAATACACTAAAATACCATATTGGAACGTCAAAAAAAAAAAAAAAAAATTCCCGATATAGTAACACGATCTTGACTAATAGTTTTGTTTTAATGGTTGCAGTAATGGGCAATCACAAGAAAGATTCCCAGCGTATATCACTTCCAAAATCAATAGTGCTATTCTGTAATTTTTTACTATTTCGTATAAGATATTTTAATTTGTCTCTTACCTGTGTGTTCTTCATTGCGTCTCCAACATTTCGCCATGGTCGACACTCAAAGCCCTCCATTGGCGATCGCTGGCATCATTGATGGGCCATCCTGAACAAGAGACAAGTGCACATTTAACATTCATCCTTCGCAACAAATACCACAAAATTAAAGGATGGTCTGTATCGTATAACATGTTATCGTTTTCATCGCTCATTTGAATTGTTAGGAAATTAAAATTATTCACAAATATCAGTACGATTATATTTATTATAAAGAAGAGTGCCTGTGGGTTTGATTGTTTTTTAATACAAATCTACAGTTTTATTCTGAGATTCATAATATTTCGCAAACTTGACTTTCAAAACAAGAGAAAGATCACTGATTACATGAAATTGTGCAAAACAACCCCATCCCTTCCTTTTCACCCCTTAAAGCAGAAATGACTTTCTATTAAAACCGGCAGATGGCGCCATGGTGAAGAATTCTTCCAATACTCTTCCGGGCAAAGCCGGCCATATAGCTAATGTTTTAATAAAACTAAAATAGACTTAAATAATTCTAAAAGGTCTAATATATAAATAAAGTTAAATTAATATAAAAATAAAATAAAATTAATATAAAAATAAAATACGAGTGCCATGTTAATTTTTTTTTAAGAAATACGTATTTATTTACAATTTTTGTATGTTACACTACCATATATACGAATATCCAAAAAATGTTTTAAATAATGCGTCAGAAATATGTTACAGGAGTATTAAATTTCAAATAAACTCCAGCAAAAAAAGTCAGCATAAAAACTTCATCAAAGTTGTCAAATTGAAGGTATTAAGTAGGAAAACTACATTTTTTTTTCTAAAGATTGTAAAACTTTAAAAAACAAAACACCTTTGTCAATGAAGGTTTTTGTTCCAATTCTTTCATAAAACATTAAAAAAGCATTCTGTAATTTTAAAACAATGAAAACAAATGAACAGAAAATGCAAATTTTTTAAAGATTTTATGCCAAATATTAAAAATTAAAAAAAAAATGCATTTTTCTTTTCAAATTTTTTAATAAAACCTTCCAAAAACTTTCAATTTCATAATTTTGATGGAGTTTAAATGTTGATTTTTTTTGCATGGACCCCAAAGAATAAAAATTGTGTTAATTGTGCAACATACAATTAGTGTACATTAGAAATACTTTTAAAGAACTAGAAAATCAATTCACTTTTTTCCTTTTATATATTTTACCCAAACAATAAAACGTTATTTATAAATTACCCCAAAAATTCATTATCAGATATACAATCATGTTTCTTTAAAAAAATATATTAATAAAAAATACACTCCCAAGAATCAAAGTTGTTTTCGCTCTCTATTACTTAAAATTGGGAAGTCAATATAAGTTTGTTTTATGCATTCTACATTAAATTAAAAAAAAATAATATATGATTTGTGTAAAACAATATATGATTTGTAAAAAGCATATTGAATGCAAAAAATATACTCATGGTTTTTTTTATACGTACGAAATAAAAAAAAACTTAGTTACGAATAATCATTGTTGTTTTCACTGTTTTATAAATGTACTGTAAAAACACATTTACAGAAGTTTGAATTATGTAGTTTTTTTTACGAACTTTATAATAATAATAAAAGCGTTATTTATGATTTAACAACTTATTCAATGTCAGAGAAATATATCATACAACATTATATTTCTATATAATACAAAATTGTATGTTTTAAAAATGTTAATTATAATATTTATTTCCAGGAATAACGGTCGTTTTCGTTGTCGCAACGTAATAACATAGTATAGGAATCGTCAAATGCATATTTATTGTCATATGATATGCATTGACTGCCCATATTTTGGTTAGTATTAATAGGAAAATATACTCTAAAAAGTTAAATTTGTTTTTTCCGCCCAGGTATGCATGTACACGTTAAAACCAATTCTACAGATCTTTGAAATATATTCGTTTATTTTTTTATGTCCCGTATTCATTACTAAGAATAAAAGCATAATTAATAAATTGTCAAAACATGTCCCATGTTAAAAAAATATTCATGTTTTATTTTTAAAAAACATTTATCAGAAAATACACTCTTAAGAAAGAATCATAATTGTTTTCCGAGGCAGATTAAACTACAACTAAACTCGAGATTTTATTCAGGAATGAATTTCAGTACGTTTCATTCTTTAAAAAAAAGTACTAATCAGAAAATATACTCAAAGGAATCTAAAACTATGAAATGTCAGAAACATACAATATCTTAACTTTTCATACAAATTGATTAGAAAACATGCATTAAGGAAGAAAAGTTGTTTTCACTTCTAGTATGTATGTGCGAGGCAAAAACTCTTTTACAGATTCGAGTATTTAATTTAATCGTTTATATTGTTTTTTTTCTTTTCTTATTCATTTTAAATTAACATAAACGTGGTACTTTAGAAAAATGTACTCAATGGTAAAATACTCTTATAAAAAAAATACAGTTTCTTAAAATATGAGTACGCATTTTTAACAGTGATGAGTCAGGATGAATCATGACATTTTTTTAATTTGTCTTCTGCAAAAAAAAAAAAAAAAATCGAATTGTTGGTAGCAACGACAGCAACTAACTCGGATTTAGTTTATAGTTTTTCTTTAAAGTCACCTGGTTTCTTAAAGTTCCTGGACTAATATTTTATAGATATTAAATACTTTTATCCTGATTGATTTTTTTCTTTTGTAACACAACCATTTAAAAAATACTTCTTTACTACTACACTATTTTGTTGCAATTTTTAATTGCACAATCTCTCTCCCCTTCTTTCTCCATAAAATTTAAAAATCGACAAAACTAACTTCTTTCATGAAGCATATTTAGATATAAAATAAATATAGAAGAATAATTTGTAATTTGAGTTATTTCACGTATTTTTTTAGTATTTATATTCAGCAATAATCGGAGTCCGGAAAATGAACAGTTTGGCCCATTCATTAAAACGATATCGTCTGAAAGGTATTCCCTAGTTAATAATTTTGCATCAAAAGACGAAGTAGGGTTCCCACTAAAGTGAATATAAAAATTCTTTACATTATCAGAATTTCTATTTTGTTGATGTAAATCAGTGGTTCCCAACATTTATAAGACTACGAACCACTAAATTAAAAGTCAGGTAAAGCAGCGACCACCATTTTTTAACCCTTTGCACTCCAAGAACTCTCTACGTTTTCCGTTCTTTCTACGGAACAGTTATTCATCCTTATGTTCTTTACCCTAGAATGTGTTATGGTTATAGAAAAAAGAAACATAATTTGTTTTGGATCTGCAAAAGAACGAGTTGAAAAAAATATCGACTTTTTTTAAACACAAGATCATGCTGATCTCGTTTATTTTAAAGAAAAAGGAACCAAAAGAACGAGTCGTTATGTTGTCGCCTGAGCGGTGCCAATGGAGGTCAAAGGGCTAATAGTGTCAAATACAATTCATGTGTCAAATATTATTTTGGCACTTTATATAATTTCAGTTATAAAATTTGCTTCAGTTTTGAATATTTGATTGATTAATTCATATTTTATCTTCTTCTTCTTGTCAGAAAGAAAGCAAGTATGGCAGAACATTTAATATCTTTTTAAAAGACAGAAATGTGGTTTTAAAACTAAGATGTCTGCACTTCATCCTATGCCACACTGTAAAAAAAAAGGTACTTAAAAATGAGTACCTGAACGAACATACTGGTGCTTCTTTGAGTACAATTGCATCGTAAATGAGCGATGAGGTACTCAAATTTAAGCAACTATACTTTTTAAAAAATGAGTGTGATTTAATATTGCTAATTTCACATTTTTTTCAAGCCATCTTAACTAAGCGACCTGACACACTTAAAACAATAGTTCAGAAGATGGTATTTGACATTATTTGATGTCGATTGTTTAAATGGAAACTGAGTTATTACAATTCAATTATCTTATTTCCCATAGTTTTGGTACACCTTTTTAACATTTAATTTGTTTATAACTTCTTCACGTCGCCCTGGTAGCTTAACGAATAAGACTATGGACTGCGGTGTTTGCAGATCTGGGTCCGATTCCCGGTAAGTCTTGGTTGTAATTATCGAGATATATCGAAAGTGATTTATGAAGACAACCTATGTAGACAAGAAACTGCTCTTTTTAATGCATTTTTACTAATTCTACTCAATTGTGAGTACATGTCTTATTCAAAAATGAAACTTATGTATTCTGAGCTATGATAATCATCGAAAGTAATAAAAAATTTTCATGGAATACATTTTACTGATTTTTGAGTATCTGTTTTTAACCAAGCGAAATAAACATATTTTTCTACCTTAGTTTGATAATATGTTATGCTATCGCTCATGTTTAGTCTTCTCTCCAGGTTTTATTTTAACAGCTCAGTGGGGAAAGAGATCCCCTGATAGAAATATACGTTTTTAATACATTCCTTTAAAATATATATCACAAAATATGTTAAAGATATTGGAACATAGAACATATTTTAATTTGCACTCCTAGAATATATTTTTCATTTGCGTTTTTCTTACGGAACAGTTATTCTTATTTTAGTTATTTTCCCCATAATTTTTTTTTATCCTCATAGAGAACAAAAAAATTATCATCTAGTTCGGATCTGCAAAAGAATAAGTTGAAAACATATCGATGTTTTTTAAACACAAGATCGTGATGTTCCCGTTTATTTTAAAGAACAGGGAACAGAAAGAACGGATCGTTATGCTGTCGCTGGAGAGGAGACAACGGACTGCAAAGGGTTAAAGGGTATGTGTATACACAAATGGAAGTATGCGTTAGAATAGCAAAACTCTCAGAAATAACGTTATCATTTTTGAAAATTTTGCGATCATCAAGGTTACTTTCTTCAATTTTGACAATTTAATCATTCAATCACTTGACTTTTATTATTCTTCATATCTTTAATTTTTTAACCAAAGTAATTTACTCAGATTCATTTCCGGTGGGCCTCAATTCAAACGAGCTTTTCTGGCATGTTCGATAGCGCGCTTGTCTTTGTACAAAGAGATCCGTGGTTCCAGTTTCCTCGTTGATATTTATTTGAAATCATCCTCATTTTGGAAATAAATAAATTTCGTGATAAAAAATTCGACAAAATGAACTTCCTCAGTTTGACGAAATATCTAATAGGAGCATGTAGCAAACGTCTTGTTACATCAGATATGATGAAAGTTTCTTAAAATATGAGTATGCATTTTTAACAGTGATGAGTCAGGATGAATCATGACATTTTTTAAATTTGTCTTCTGCAAAAAAAAAAAAAAAAAAAAAAAAAAAAAAAAATGTTGTTTGCAACTAGCTCGGATTTAGTTTTTATATATATTTTTAAAGTCACGCTTCCTGGGCAATTCTAATATTTATAAATAATAATTGCTTTTATCCTAATTGATTTTTTTCTTTTGTAACAACCATTTTGACAAAAAAATACTTCTTTTCTACTACACTATTGTGTTGCAATTTTTAACTGAACCATCTCTCTCCCCCTCTTTCTATACCTGTTTTCTGACACAGACAAAATCCCCCTACCGCATTGTTAAAAATAGGTATTCAAAACTAAGTAAAATGTACTCATTTTGGAATACATTCGATGCTTATCATGGCTACGAATACATTAGTTTCAATTTTGAAAAAGACATGTACTTAAAAATGAGTACAATGGGTAAAAATGAATAAAAAGAGCAGATGCTAACCTACATAGGCTGCCTTCATAAATCACTTTCAATAAATATCGACAATTACAACCAAGGCTTAATGGGAATCGAACCCAGATCTGTAGGCACCGTTGTTCAGAGCCTTATCCGTTAAGCTACCAGGGCGATGTGAAGAAGTTATAAACAGAAGTAATGTTAAAAAGGTGTGCCAAAGGAATCGGAAGTAAGATAATTGAATTGTGATAACTCATTTGTTCCATATTTAAGCAATCGACATCAAATAATGTGGAAAACCATCTTCTGGACAAATACTTTAAGTGTGTCAGGTCGCTTTGTTAAGATGGCTTAAACAGAAGCTGAGATTAGCAATTTTAAATCACACTGCTCATTTTTGCGAAAGTACGATTACTTAAATTTGAGTACGTTATCGCTCATTTACGATGCAATACTACTAATACTCATTTTTAAGCACATCTTTCTTTAACAGACTTTTGGTATTACTTTTTCCCCCCGTAAGTATTCTCTCCAGACCTTCAACACCCTTCATATGAAATATGACGTAAATCCCATTCATTAGTTTAATTCATTATATTAATTTTATTAACATTCATTAGTTTAGTTACAGATGCCTGTAAACAGGGGAGCTTATTTTATGGCCGTCCCGTATTTCAAGGAGCAAAAGAAAAAGGGTGCGATCATTTTAAATCCCCTACTTATTTCCGAAACAAATCGCCCTCACCAATCTCGCACCCCCACCCACAAAACTATCAGAAACTAATCAATCAATCAATCAATCCGCTCGTTAAACCCTAATGAAGAACGAAGCAAAATGAGTGTTGGTGAAGCTGAGGGAGATCGTTCCCCCAGACCCCCACACCCCCACCCCCTTCAACACTAATCAAACGCTTCGAGATAGATAGTAGAAGTACATTATAGAGAAGAAACTTTGTGCTGCAAAGGGTGTGTTAAGAACGCATGATTGAGGCCACACACACAACCATTTTGTTAAAAATTTTCGGTTCCCAAGAAGTTTGGCCCGGACTCCGCTGGGTGGAGCTTCGACGCACGCGGCGGGTATAGGGCGTTGCCATTTTAGTCTCGATAAATACTGGTTACAAAAGATTCGTTAATTATTTAGAGGCCCCGGGCCGCTGCTCTCGTCACGTGACCGGCCTAGCCTCGATGCAAAGTAGAAGAAGAAGACTCGGGGAGTTCGATGGGATGGTGAGAGGACGAGGTTATTTTTTTTTCTTTTCGTTTTTGGTCTTTCGCGTGGTGGGGTTTGTGCCGTGACAGAAACAATTATTTGAATTGGGCGTTTGGGGATGAACCTCAGACCGTTTTGTTACATATTAAATGCTTTTCGCGCCGTTTTTTTCGCGTAAATAAAATAAAATAGCGGTTTTACTGATTTTCATTTTTCTATTATCCGAGGCTTCATTATTGAATTTATTAATCCCGCATAAAGAGTTTAATGTCGTTTTTCTTATCTAATAGTTTTAAGGTTTTTGTTTCTATTACTCCCACTTTTTCCTTTAAATATTGCTCTGTGTGCGTCTACTTTAATGCGGCATTTGAATAGGCATAACGCACAATTCAGAATTAAAAACTGCAATAGTTTGTAACAGTTGCAAAAATTTCATTGCATCAAGCTTAAAAAGTAGATAAAAAAATCATTTAATGTATTAAAATTTTTCTCTATTACAGAAAATGGAATGTGAGCAAATAATTCGACTTTTCTAGTTTATATATAGAACTTTTCATATATCCAACCATCATAAGCATTTTTACTCAAACAAATAGACTGTTGGAATTGAACTAAATCACCCAGAAATATTTTTTTGTTTGCTAAAATGTACTCAGTTAAACTAAGTAAATTAAAAAAAAAAAAAGAAAAAAAAAAAAGAACGAGATCAAAACGTAAGTTCTGAATTTAAATTTAATTTCAAAATACCCACTTTATACCCATCTTAGCCTAGCTTTTTTATTAATATAAGTAGAATTAACACTGAAGTTGTTTAAAGTGCGCCAAATTCATAAAAACGATTTTATTCTTATAGGACGTTTTTTAAACTCGCAGATAACTACTTATATCTTAGCAACCAACATTTTAATACTACTTTTGTGACAAATCAACAAAATAGTTTGAGAGAAAACCACGTACATCTATGTTTATTGCTGTGTTGGCAAATTCAAATGAAATGCTTCCTGACACTTGAAGTTTGGTACAATTTTTACTTTATCAATTACAAAGTATTTTATCACTATTACAAATAAAGTAACGAAATTAAAATTTCGAGAATAATCTTTAGAATAAGTGCAAATGCTTTTATTGTAATGACGAGAACTATCAGTTGAAGTCAGTAACGACAACTTTAATAATCGAAAAGTATATATTAGTACGCACATTCATTGCTTGTCAACTTTTGGTAAATATAACATATTGGTGTCAATGAAAAGTTGGAGTTTAGATTTTTCCCCTTTCAAATAAGTGTTCCAAGTCAGAGAGTTGTAATATTAAACAGAGAGCGCCTTCAATGCCAGACTCTCGTAAGGCCGCGGTGTCAACATTTAAATACAAAAAAACATCACGTGGTTTTAGCGCTGCCACATTTGGCGTTCAGACAGCTGCAGGAGTTCCAAATTTGGCGCACTTTCTTCTTTTTGGTGATAAGGCGTTCTGTCCGTATTCAACTTCTTAACATATATGTAGGTATTTACTTATTTTCAAACAATATGCGCTAAATATTTCCTCTTCATTAACGAAACGAAAGTATCATTTTCTTTGTGTTCTCTCTCTATATATTTCTCCGGTTTTATTGTTCATATTTTCTTATTGAACTATACAAAATAACAATTGAAAGAACTTCGCTTATGGTAAATTTTTTACATAAAAACGTAATGCAATTATTTCAAAAGTACAAAGTAAGAAAAATATCTTTAATATATCTGTTTAACTCTCTTAAATTGTGCTACTCGTTTAAAAAAACGATATTTAAATACAAAATTAAACAAAAAACCATATTACCATACTTCGATCTCGCTTAGTTCTGAAAGTCGCCAAGGCCTGCCAAGTAATATTTGGCGCATGAATGAATTGGCATTTCCACAGATCACGTGGTTTCAATGATGCACACACGGAAATCAGCATTTTTATTCCTCTATTTGTATCATTACTCTATGGTCCAAGTATGGAAAAGGCCCAAGCTCGAAATCTTCTTGGGAAAAGTGGACATACAATGATTGTGCTTTTAGCCATCGATATGAGTAGCCCAAATCCAAAAGTAGTTATATCCAAAAATTCGATAAATAATATTTTGTTATCACTAGGTAGTCAATAACTTTTACTGAAATTTTAAAGTATAATAAAGAAGAAAAATCCATTATTTAATAATAAAAATTCAAAAAATAAATAACTAAGAAGCAAATATAGTTATATCCAAGCTATTCAAGCTATATACAAATGCATTACACGTGAACGTGTAAGCGTCATCAAGCGTAGTTTTTGATTGGTTGAAATGTGAATATATATCGGCTTTTGCTTCTTGAATAAAAACAAGACTGCGACGCGTCTTAGTTAAATTCTATTATTCCTGTTGCAAAACAAGTTATGTGAAAGATATAATTTAGATTACGAAATTCAGTAATCTGAGAATATTTACAGATTTTAGTGAAAAATTGTTGCCTTTTCTTATTTCTTACAAAACAATATTTTTGTATTATCAATTGTTAAGTTTTGACAGTTTTTACAATTTACTCAAGAAAGGTTTTCGTACATACATGTATAACTGCTTTTGCAAGTGGACTACATCTAAGGATTTCTGATGTTTTTGAAAGTACACATACAAAAAGTATTATAATACAATAATATTTAAAAATACATGATTTTTTTGTGTTGAAGCAAAGTAAGACAAGGATAATTGACCATAAGCCAACGATTATCTTACGAAAAAATTTACGTTTTGCTTCCAATAACCATTTCCCATTTTTATTATCAAACAAATCAATGTATTGATCATCAAGACGATTCATGTTTTACTGTGTTTGCATGTCAATACATAATGACTATAAATGACTATTCTTCAGCATACAAAAGGGTTTGAACACCTAAAAAGTCTTAATGACTATAAGCGCACGAACAAATGCAATTCAAATTGTATTAAAATAAATTCTAACATAAATCTATTATTAATTGAATTATATTCTTTAGAATTTATGCACAATATCACAAAATCTCTTCTTACTCTTTCGTAGTCAAGGTAGAAGATTTTTTTTAGATTTGAGTGCGGAACGCTCTATCGATCCTAAACTTTTTTCAACGAAACCACATCTCTCAGAATGGAGGTTTGGTTTGATTAAATAAAGTCGCACTAGAGCTGCACAGTGGACTATTGGCGACGGTTCGGTGCCTATCTCGAAAGAAAGGCACGGGAATGATGCCTCTTATTTTTGAACTAGGGCCAGATGACGAGGACAACGGCTGAGCTGGCACCTGACGCAACCTCAATAGGCGTCAGGACATTAGACCCCAATCAGATTACTCGTGCATCAGTCACATATAATTTTCAGAACATCCGCAAAAATTAACGGCATGTATACGGGACTGCTGCACGATAAATCTGATCTAGGTCCAAAGTCCCGACGTCTATTGAAGGAGTTGGGTGCCAGTTCAGGTGTTTCCTCGTCGTCTGACCATGGTTAAAAAAAAACGAGGTGCATGTAGGAATGTGTATGTGAATGTGTTCCCGGGTCTTTCCTTTTTTCGAGATTGACCCCGAACCGTCGCCAATTGCCCACTGTGCAGCTCTAGTGCGACGTTAATTAACCAAACCAAACCCATATAATTTGTTGCATGTTCTGGACGATTTTTCTAGAATTTTTGTAGAGAAGCTGGCCACCCTTCGATCACAAGATCACTATTTTTTTAAACTTTTCTGTGTCAAATCCATCGCACGGGCTCAAACTTGCAAACCTCTGATTACTAGCTGAGCGCCTTTATCCACTGGGATACTGAAGGCCCTCTCTCCGAATGGAAAGGGGAGCCCCAGTTGCTCAGTTGGTAAGGCGTTCAGCTACTAATCAGAGGATTGGTGGTTCGAATCCGTGAAATGGACTTGACATATAAAAGTAAAAAAGTAGTGACCTTGCGATCGGAGGGTTGCCAGCTTCGCTACAAAAATACTGGAAAGTCGTCCAGAATATCCAACAAATTATACTGGCGTGTATACGGGACTTTTGCACGATAAATCTGATCGGGGTCCAAAGTCCCGACGTCTATTGAAGGCGTTGGGTGCCAGTTCAGGTGTTTCCTCGTCATCTGACCATGGTTCTAAAATAACGAGGTGCATGTATGAATGTGTGTGTGAATGTGTATGTGTTCCCGGGTCTTTCCTTCGAGATTGACCCCGAACCGTCGCCAATAGCCCACTGTGCAGCTCTAGTGCGACGTTAATTAACAAACCAATTAACAAACCAACCAACCGAATGGAGAGAATGTCAACTTGTTTAGTTAATTACGAGACATGGACGCTTGAAGACGGTTTTAAATTGAAGGGGGAGTATAGTTAGAAGTTTATATAAATATTAGTATAAATTTAGGTTTTCCATTTTAATAAAGAAGCAGACACAACTGTCATCTCACAAAACTGCAGTGAGAAGCTTGATCGTATTAGATGAGATTTTATACCAATACGGTTGGATGAATGAACATTGCAGTGGAGCTGCACACTGATCTCTAACTGTAACTTCTGGATAGGGCAAGACATTTTGTTGACTTGAAACCGATATGGAGGCCGCCATGATGGTGCATACTTTTCTTGATACCGCAATATTTCGTATATTTTTCATGTTAAAATACGCCAACATATATTATTTTTGGGTAATTTTTTTTATTTTCTTTTTAAACCCATTTTAAATGTAATCTGCTATTAAAATAGGAAGTCATTTGCAAGTCAAAGTAGAAGTAGTTAAAAAGCAAGAGCAAAAACTATCTGTTTGGCAATATAAAAATTAATTCTACAAGAAGAAAATATAATATTTATATATATTTAATACTTCTACAATGCTTTGGTAATAAAAAACACCACTAAATCATTTTTTTAAAAAATGTTGGGGCACCGTATGGCAGCTTTCAATTGGTTTCAACGCGCCCGTAGAGGAAACAAAGTATTAGCCTTCCAGCAGTTACAGTTAGAGTTCAGTGGAGCTGCACCGTGGACTATTTTCCATGGTTCGTGGTCTATCCCGCAGAAAAGTTTCTTGAACACTGCCTCGTAATTCTGAGCAGAAGTTTTCGGCAGACGAGGAGTCATTTTGCGAATCTCTTATCATAATGACTGTTCAAAAACAGCCGGTATTCCTTTGGAGTAGTCGTTTGGGGCTTCCAAGCATAGAGTATAATACAAATAGAGGAATAAAAATGCTGATTTCCGTGTGTCCATCATTGAAACCACGTGATATGTGGAAATGCCAATTCATTCATGCGCCAATATTACTTGGCAGGCCTTGGCGACTTTCAGAACTAAGCGAGATCGAAGTGTTGTAATATGGTTTTGTGTTTGATTTTGTATTTAAATATCGTTTTTTTTAACGAGTGGCACAATTTAAGGGAGTTTAACAGGTATATTAAGGAGATTTTTCTTACTTTGTAGTTTTGAAATAATTGCATTACGTTTTTATGTAAAAAATTTACCGCAAGCGAAGTTCTTTCAATTGTGATTTTGTATACTTCAATAAGAAAATAGGAACAATAAAACCTGAGAAATATAAAGAGTTTCGCTTCTTCGAGTATTGAACACAAGGAAAATGATATTTTCGTTTCGTTAATGAAGAGGAAATATTTAGCGCATATTGTTTGATAAATAAGTAAATACGTACATATATGTTAAAAAGTTGAATACGGACAGAACTCCTTATCACCAAAAAAGAAGAAAGTGCGCCAAATTTGGAACTCTTGCAGATGTCTGAACGCCAAATGTGGCAGCGCTATAACCACGTGATGTGAGTTTTTCTTTTCAATGTTGACACCGCGGCCTTTCGAGAGTCTGGTATTGAAAGCGCTTTCTATTTAATATAACAACTCTCTGCTTCCAAGCAGTTGAATTTGACATCTCACCACTTTTAATCACATGTCATTAAAAAAAAACTTTAAATTTTATTAATGATATAATGTAGATCTAAGGTTTGACGGAGTGACCCAGGGTGATTTGCTTAATTTTTTAAAACAAATTATAAATTTAATGAGTATACAAAAATCCCCTTGATGTTGTTCGTGCAACAATCTTCTTTGCACTTTCACGAGTGCCTGCCAGTGTATCTGCAGATTCACTAGCGAATGTGGGAAATCAAACAACTTTCCGCACTTACACGTATTGGCCAAGTGTATCATTAGGTCAATGCGTGTAAGTGTTGAAATTTGAGAAAGTGAGAGAATACTAATGATAGTCCCTAAAAAACCTGTAAATATTTGAAGTTCCAAACCTATCTCCATAATTCATTTTCGAAGTACTCTGAACCATTCGCATATACCCGTTATAACATATTAATATATTTTTTAAGACATGGTGACCAGAATTGCAAATGCATATAATTTTCGATTTGTCTGTGTTCTCTCTACTCTAAAATCACTGAGTGGATTAACCTCAACGTTAAAAATTATATTAGGGAAGACTCTAGTTGCGGAAAGAGGATACCATTGATATTCCGTAAAAACTATAAAATATCCGAATCCTAAAACTTACTTTTTCGTTTTTCACATGAATCCGTCTTTTTTTTTTTTTTAAATTCATCTGGGTACAAGGTTTATCGATAGAAACTTGAGTACCATAAAAAATATACTTTCAGAGTCCCAAATATGTATTATTTTATTTTGATAGACTGATTGGTCTTTATCCCCATGCCTTTTATCTCCATAGACAGATGAAAGATGGGACGCGTCGACAAGGTTGGCTATTAATGTTAGGCATACGTTAGCCTGTAATTTTAGTTCTAATAAAAAAATCGTGGTGGAGTGTATGCTGAAACGGAAGAGAACGACCATTCCGACAAGTCCATTTGACTAGTTGACAGCTGAAGACATTTGTCTTTGAAAGTGACGATTTGTCGAAAATTATTTCACTATGAAGTCAAAATATTATTCTAAAAGTCAATTGCGGCATAGGAAACGTAATCAGTTTGAAAGAGCAGTTCAAGGAGAGCAAAACGATACTAATAATTAAACTTGTGACAAGTGCGAAGAGATCTAGAGCTTACAGAAGGCGAAAGAAGGAGCATACCGAGAAGACGCACGTATAAAGTATTTAAAAACCAAACTTTACGGTACAGTGTTGATTGTGCCTACGGTATTTTTTTTTTTTTCTTGCAAAACGTCATCTGAATAGACCGTCATAATTAAAAAAAATATGTCGAACATTTTCTGATTACTAAAATAATACCTATAAGAATACAAAAACAACAAAAAAACTACTAGTTTGGAGTGAAGTAATACATTAATTAACAATCATTATCTGGATACTAGTGAAATAAAGTTAGTAAACTGTCCAAATGCAGTACATACAAAATAATCAGAAAATAGCTTGGAACATTTCACACCTGAAAGTTGGCTTTCGTGCACTCTGAGTCTGTCAAAGGTTGGTTTGGTTTGGTTTGGTTTTGTTAATTAACGTCGCACTAGAGCTGCACAGTGGGCTATTGGCGACGGTTCGGGGTCAATCTCGAAGGAAAGACCCGGGAACACATACACACTCACACACACATTCATACACACATCTCGTTATTTTAGAACCATGGTCAGATGACGAGGAAACACCTGAACTGACACACAACGCCTTCAATAGACGTCGGGACTTTGGACCCCGATCAGATGTATCGTGCACCAGTCCCGTATACACGCCAGTATAATTTGTTGGATATTCTGGACGACTTTCTAGTATTTTTGTAGCGAAGCTGGAAACCCTCTGATCGCAAGATCACTACTTTTTCACTTTTCTATGTCAAGTCCATTTCCCGGATTCGAATCACCGATCCTCTGATTAGTAGCTGAACGCCTTACCAACTGAGCAACTGGGGCTCGTCTGTCAAAGGAGAAACTAGTTTTACAGAAAACTGACGGAGTGGGGCAATCCATTAATCCCATGGACTCGAGTAGCGACCAGTTCTTTTGTTCAGTGTTTTTTTAAATTGAATGAAACACAATAACGACTTGTTATTGTGTTTCCGGTTCTTCAAATTGAACGAGAACTGCATGTTCTTGGACATAAAAATACGCATATCTCTCGTCATCTTGTTCTTTATCTAACTCCATTTAAAAGTTTGACACCACTTGGGTATCAGCATGTTTTAGGAACGCTTTGCACTCTAATGTCGCTTTTAAGTTACCCCAAAAATAACGACAGGTTCCGTTATTTTTTTCTTCTATGTTCTTCAAAATGAAAGTTAACAATTTTGTCATCTAGAAGCACCAATTATGTTGGTGATCAAGAACTTTCTTCAGATAGATGTTCCTCACAACCCTTTTTTTTAAAAAAAAACAACATTTGATAAATGTCATAAAGCACTAAATATATGTCTAGTATACTGAGATTCGGGGTTCCAAATGAGTGGTCGTTAGTCATATTCTGCACCTAAAAATTTCATTTGACGACAGTTTGTTTACACCACGGAGTAAAGAAGAAGGTGGAGGTGCGATCAAGTCTGAAACCGGTTTGCAATGTGAAGTAAGCAATCGCTTAAAAAGTAGGAACTGGTGAAGTATTTGGCGCTATTCCAAAACACTACTTTGTACCAGTACTTGGCGATAATTTATTTTATAATTTAATTTACCTATGAACGGGAAATAATAGCATCCTTTATCGATTTGGAACTTGTACTGCATCCCACAACTGCACAAACAGTCATTTTTTAAGTTTTAGCATGCGTTTTCTTAATTTGAAAATAATGCATCCCTTGTAGAAAAACTACTGCAAACTAGGTTTGTTTGTGCCTAGTTTGGGGTTGCTAACTTACTTCTTATGAAATCTCGCCAAATCATCTCCATCTTTTCTTTACTCCGTGGTTTACACCGAGTCGTTGTTTTTTGGGTGTAACATCAATTTCCTATAATTGTTCTGACACTTTTCAGTAATTTTGTCAGTAAGACGGGGATATTTTTAGAGTACAAATATATCTTAACAGTTGGAAGCTCTGTTTAAGCAATTAGAAATATTTAAAATTACGCCCAAGCAGAGCATTTTGGAAATTGCCAGGTTCCAGCGACGCATAGTTTTTATCTCTTAATGTCGAAGCAAACCCTGCTAAGATTGTCAGTTTGGTTTGGTTTTGTTTTGTTAATTAACGTCGCACTAGAGCTGCACAGTGGGCTATTGGCGACGGTTCGGGGTCAATCTCGAAGGAAAGACCCGGGAACACATACACACTCACACACATATTCACACACACATTCATACATGCACCTCGTTATTTTAGAACCATGGTCAGATGACGAGGAAACACCTGAACTGGCACCCAACGCCTTCAATAGACGTCGGGACTTTGGACCCCGATCAGATGTATCATGCACCAGTCCCGTATGCTAAGAATGTCAGATTCACGCCGAACTGTTTTGTATTTAACTGTTTGGTAACATTATCCACGCTAAACGTAAAAAAGGAAACTCTGAAGAATACCTATTGGAAAAGAACAGAAACGGGATGCAACTTTTACATAAATAGACGTAAATATCAAACATCTTTCTCGAGTGCTAATGGTTTAAGTAAAATGAGGTTTTTAGTATTAATATTTTTTACTTAAAAATAACAAGTGCGAAGCCCGTTAAATTAAAAATGCGGTTTTATAGCACTTAAAAAAACAAATTAGGATTCACATAATAGGACAGAACCACCAAACCTAAATAAACTTCAAACAATTAGCCCTTTAGAACGTTAAAGCCTAAAAGTGTTTTTCTATTAATTTTTGTGACTAAAAAGTAAAAAAAAATATATGAAAATACTTTTTGAATAAAACCTTTTTTTAAATATACTAAAAAGTAAAAAAAAAAAAAACTACTGTTTTTATTAATTAAATATAAAAACGCTGCAGCCATCAAATAAACAGCTTTGAGATTTCATTGTATAATTGCCTCATCCTGTTATTTATTTACTTTTTAAATTTATTAAAAAAAACATCCTTTAAAAAAAAACAAATTATAAATTTAATTTTCGATACCATACTCATATTTTCCATGTACCTCCTTTTATTACTATGCCACCTCCAACATCGATTTCGATACTCTTATTATCACTTATTAAATATCTAAAGATATCAGTGATATACAAACCTTATTAAACCCATTAGTAAGTTAGAACCCATCATATTTTGAAGTTTTATATAAAAAAACAATTATCTGTATTACTATTCTATGCAAATTGAATTCAAACGCTCGAATTGGCCTGGACCAATCAAAAGACTACAAATAGCCTCGGCGACGGTGGTTCGGTCAGTAGAGCGTGCCATACCACGTGGTCAGGGTAAGTGATACAAATAACAGGAGGCGGCCGAGCATGTCCGGCCGTACGTTAGCAACCGGGATTCAAACATTAAATGGCTTTTCATTTGGGCCTTGGAGTCATATGCTGTGATTCAACCCTAGGGAATTTGAGCAAGTATCGTTAAATTTTTTTGGGGTGTTTGGACGTTCAACGAAAGAGCGAGGAATGATATTTAAGGACCGCGCGCTACAGACTAAGCTACAAAGACGCGTTTGAATTTTTTTTTAAAACATGCTACTTTATGCAATATTTTCAAAATTTTTAAAATCATTTAAAATTTTTAATTGATTATTACAAATTTTACTCTTGTTGTTATGGGATCATTAGTTTGCGAGATTATATTGAACAAACATAGATTTTGCCCATGATTTAAACCATGCAAAATTATTAGTATCATAATTTAACCTTTTGCACTCCGATGTCGCCAGTTCTTTTGTTTCCCTGTTCTTTAAAATAAACAAGGACAGCATGAGCTTGTGTTTAGAACATCAATCTTTTTTTCAACTTGTTCTCTTGTAAATACAAAACAGATTATGATTTTTTCCCCTTTATGAGTATAAAAAAAATCTGTGGAAAAGAACGTAAAGAGGAATAACTGTTCCATAAAAAGAACACAAATCGTAAAATGTTCTTGGAGTGCATAGGGTTAAGGAAATGAATATACTTGATAATATTTTAAATCTCATGTTGATAGTTTATTATACTATAGTCAAAATTCACATTTGTGAGATTCTCAATTTAGAGGCAAATATATATTTTGTATCTATATTATTTTCTATCTTTAATGAGATCAATTTTGATCTATAATTTTATTTAAATCTTGTAAATAACATATTTTAAATAATGAATTACTTTTTCTAAATGACATATTTCACTATAATATCTTATAAATAGCTGATTAGTGATTTAAAAGTTGAGAAGTTTTTTTTAAATGTTAACCCCTTCGCACTCCAAGAACACTTTGCGTTTTGTGTTCTTTTTACGGAACAGTTATTTCTGTTTATGTTCTTTTCCCCATAATTTTTTTTTTGGCTCATAGAGGAAAACAAAAGCACCATCTATTTTGGATCTGCAAAACAACAAGTTGAGAAAATATCTTGTTTTTTATTAAACTCAAGATAATGTTGCTCTCGTTTATTTTAAAGAACAGGGAACCAAAGAACTGGTTGTTCTGTTGGTGCCTGAGAGGCGACAGGTTAAGAGTATTCATGATATATAAGATAATCTAAAACTATGAATCTTTTGCTTTCGGTATCTTAAAAAATGCAGGATATATGAATATAAAATGTAGAGAAATATAAGTGTTAAAGCCTTTTAAATATTAACCCTTTGTACTCGAGGTATATGTTTGATATCTCGTTCTTTTTATAGAACAGTTACATCCTATTCCTGATTTTTAAAGATGCATTCTTTAGGGCGTTTTTTTAAGTTTAAAGTGAATAATTATAAAAATAAAAATTTTATGACTGATGCTAAACCCTTTGCACTCCAAGAACACGTTGCGATTTGTGTTCTTTCTACGGAACAGTTATTCCTCTTTACGTTCTTTTCCACAGATTTTTTTTATGCTCATAAAGGGGAAAAAAATCCTAATCTGTTTTGTATTTGTAAGAGAACAAGTTGAAAAAAAGATTGATGTTCTAAACAAAAGATCATGCTGTTCTCGTTTATTTCAATCCTTTGCACTCCGCGAAGCGAACATCTTTGACATTGCGTTCTTTCCACGGAACAGTTATTCCTGTTTCTGTTCTTTTACCCACAATTTTTTATGCTCGTAGAGGGGAGAAAATCGTAATATGTTTCGGATCTGCAAGAGAACAATTTGAAAAAAAATCGTTTTTCTTAAACACAAGATCACGCCGTTCCCGTTTATTTTAAAGAACATGGAACCAAAAGAACAAGTTGTTGTGTTGGCGCCTGAGAGGCGACATCGGAGTGCAAAGAGTTAATATTAATCTCAGTACACCAAATATATATTCAGTAGGTTATGATGTCAGTCAAATATTTTTTTAAAAAAAGGGGGATAGCGGGGAATTTCAATTTGCAGAGAGTTTTCGATGACCCACATACTTGGTGCTTCTAGATGACAAAAAAAAATTCCATTAAAGAATGCGAGATAAATAACTCTTTAAACCCCAAAAATATGTTGTTCTTTTTCATTTTAGAGAACAGAGTAACGAAAATAATGCGTCGTTATTTTGGTGACTTTAAGGCAACACTCGAGTGCAAAGGGTTATTTAAATATGCTGATTCCCAAGCGAATATCATACTTTTAATTTAAGTTAGATAAATAACAAACTAACAGAAGTAAAAGTTTTTCTATGTTAAAGAACAAACAGTTATCCTTCAATTTAAAGAACAGGTCGTTATTTTGGTGACTGAGAGTCCCCACTCGAGTCCAAAGTATAAAACAGTGAATAGGTTTCCAGTAATAAAGCTCTCTGTAGAACCAGTTTCTCCTTTGACAGACTAAAGTTGCAGGAAAGCAACCTTTCCAGTGCGATTCGCTTCGCACTAAGAGAGCAATTCGCTGATTGGTTCACGGACAATTTTCATTCAATTATACACTCTTATTAGACCTTTATTCAGCATTACAAATTAATTTGATCTTCAAAGCGTTATAATGCGTTTCCGAATGATATTATTTTAAAGAAGTATCCATGTTGAAGCTGCGGTTTATATATCTAAAGGCCCGTACACGTGAAAGCTTTTCACTTTCAGGCAGTTTATTGGAAGTATATATAACTTCCATAAACTTCAAATCAACTTCTCATAACTTCTTTCGAAATTCGAAGTCTGTGAACTAGAATTCTTGCGTCTCATGTTTACGCTTGCGAAAGTACAGTAGAATTCCAATTATCCGAACTACAGTTATCCGTTTCAAACAAAGCGGATCACCAATTATCCAGATGACTTTGCGAAAAAAAAAAGTTTCTTATCTGTGAATCAGCAGAATCCACATTTTAAAAGTTCCTTATCGGTGAATCAGCAGAATTTACATTTTAAAAGTTCTTATCGGCGAATCAGCAGAATCCACATTTTAAAAATTCCTGTTCGGTGAATAATATAGTTTATAATTGTCGTTAAGTTCTCTACTAAATTAAAAACTAAAAAGGAAAAAATAAATATTTAAAAAAAAAAAAAGGAAAACCGACTTTAAGAAATATGTGCTAAAAAGTAAAAAATAATTTAATTTTACGAGCTAGTTAAAGAAATTAGATTATTTAATATTAATTTTATACTTATTACAACTTTTTGAAGTTGGTGCCGATTTACAAAAAAACAAACCTAAATTTTGGCTCCTATTTTAAAAAAAAAATTGTGATAAGTATGAAATTGATATTAAAGAATTCAATTTTTTTCAAGTTTATCGTCAAATTAAAAATTATTTTTTACTTTTTAGTGCATTTTCCATAAAGTCGCTTTTTCTTTTTTTAAGAAGATTGTTTTATATTATAAAAAGTTAATCGACGTTCAAAATTCTTTTTTAATTATATTATAACCTATAATCTGGTAAAAAATTTGTTTTGTTCAAGTTTGGCCTATATGAGTTTTCTGAAAGAGTAAATACAATAAACTGTATTCAGTGGATTTTGCTTGATTTGTAAACGATATAAATTCTAAAGTTTATTTGAAATTAATATAATGTTCTTAATTCCAAAAATATTCTATTTAGAGACAGCGTATTTTAATTATTTTATTGGGTTTTACTGTTCCATGAACAATTGGAAACACATTAGTTTGACCTTCACAGAATGTTTACGAATACAAATTTTGTCTATATATAGACAAGATATCTTAATTGTTTGTTTATAATATTTTATAGCTAAATAGACAGTTGGAAACATCTTATTTTTACCTCTAAAGAATAATTCTAATTTTCGATACATAATTTCTAAAAATACTCTATTTACAGACACGATATTTTTAGTTCTACAAAAAATTGAATACAAAATGAACCATTTTTGTAAAGATAGAAGTTTTAGCCATCGTTATTCTAATAAGAAATTTCTGTTAAGTTCAGATTCTTTGTATTGTTATAAGCAAGTATATACGAAACTTTCAGCAGTATATCTATCGCAAATAAACTAATAGTATATCTAGCACAGAAATAGTTAATAACAGAAAAACTGGGTACAATTACAAAACTGGAGTACATTTGAACATTTTCTTTTAATAAATATTTTGCATTTATTTTATTTTTTATAGTAGCATACTAGAATTCCTTCATACCTGCAATGTATCCACAGTTCGGCCAAATTTCTTAAAATACAGTTTTCAACGAAATATATACATATACCGTCCCTTAAATCTAACCTTTCCAATTTAAAGTTCTGATATTAGAAATCAAAGCATGTTAACTATTCAATTTTAAAATAATTAAGAATGCACCTGATATATTTAGAACGTTTTTATAAAATTTATATTAAAAAAAATTAATTGAAACTAACTTAATTGAGAACTTGAAAAGTTACTTAAATGACTCCTTTAAACATCTAATCTATTCGTAGTAAATTGTCCCATTTTTATATAAATGCACTTTTTATTTATTTTATGTAAAAGGTAAATATATATGAATAAAAAATATTTACAATATTGAAAATAAAAATTTCATCAAAGTATAAAAGTTATTTAATTGCCAGCAAATTTGATTACTGTTTATCATTATTTTTATGAATTTTTTTTCTTCCTAAATTTGGACAAAACATATATCAATATTCTCTAATTGAGATATGTAATGACATATATTATTTGTTATTTAAATTAACATCACAATATAAATTTATAAATAAACAATGGTCGAAGTATGGAAAGACCCAAGAAAAATGACGAGAACACCTGAATTGCCATTATTGTATTAAAAAAATTGCACTAAACTTTCATACCATGATCAACGTATGTACATTTGGTCCATTATATATTTAAAGTAAAACTCAGAATTTCCAATATAATGATTTTTTTAAATAATATGTTTTTTTTAAAGTTACTAAAGGTACCACTAATTTTATCTCACTTTTACTGCACTCCTGTGTAGTGATTAAATAATTATTTAATGAATGCTAGTTAATTAAACGACGTGATACAAGTCTTACAATTTGAATGAATTTCTATACAGTTAAATATACGGACTGAAAAAAAAATATACTGATAAAAAATTAATTTACTCAAATAAAATAAAAGAATTCAACTGAAGGGGACGCGGCACCAGTTAAATTTTTGAATCAAAGTTTAAATGTATATTATTTAAATTTATATGAGAGAACAATATTTCACACAAAAATTTCATAATTGTTTGCATTTTTTTCAAAATTTTAAAAGTTTTTTAATACAATAAGTTCTTTTTAAATATTTATATTTTTTCACCCATATTTTTCTCAGATCCTTTGAACCTTATAATACATAAGAATTAGCATGGTCATTTTGTATACTACATGTATCATGTAAATAGTTATCCATAGTAACACAAAATGTTCCCTTAAAACTCAATTTGTTTAACTTTAGTAATTAAAATAATGCTATTCATTGAGATAATTCGCAAGCTAATTTATAATACACACATATTTTTCAATAAGCTTAAAAAACCCATTTCTCTATTAACAATAAAAAAAAGACAGCGTTTCAAAGAACTTATGATCAAGGAAACCCAAAAATAACAAAAAAAAATTAAAAATTTCGTTCCTTGAAAAACATTCCAGTCATCCAGCATAAAATCTTAAATAATATAGACAGTTCTAGAATTTTTCAAGCATGTTTAAAAGATCACAAAATGTAATTTTAACAAATAAAAAAAATCGAGAATTTTACAATTTTTGGGGTTTTTGTAACCCTATAAAATTTTAAATCGACTTACGTGTAAACGATCGACGAGTTTCTCCGGGAATAACCGCGATACAATTCAAATTTGCATAAGTTAGTTACTGCTACGTCTAAACCCGTTTTAACACAAACTGATATTTGTTTTACTGATTATGCCGACTAGTATTACTACGTTGTTCTCAAACGTAAAAATACAGAGAATGAAAGTAAAAATATTGCGCAATATATATGACGCATCACTTTGTATTGTGGATAATTTAGAAATGCAGCATAAGAAACGTTTTTTGATAATTTTGTTGTTTTACTTCTCATTTCAAAAATCTGTTTAAAGTTTATGATGACGTTTTATGACTAATCATATATTTTAAAGTAACTGAGCTAAAATTTAGCTTTTCTATTAAAAATTTTTTTTGCCGTTGCATGGAAAAATTGGATAATGTGATTTGTGTTTAATTGGGAAGTTTCCTCGTATTAGGCTTATTATTGTTTTAGAATTAGTGATCTAATGATTGTAGTAGTACACTTTATGCAAAAAGCTAGTTTTAAAATGTATTACAAGTTGGATAAAAAGCTTATTCAATTGAAAAATAGGGATAATAAATTTATTTAGTTTAGAAGATTCCAAACTACAATTTTTGCAAATAAAATTGAGAAGTTTCCTCGTATTAGGTTTAGTATTGTTTTAGAATTAGTGATCTAATGAATGTAGTAGTACATTTTATGAAAAAACTAGTTTTAAAATGTATTAGAAGTTGGATAAAAAGCTTATTCAATTGAAAAATAGTGATAATAAATTTATTTAGTTTAGAAGATTTCAAACTACAATTTTTGCAAATAAAAAAAAATCAAGAATATTACATTTTTGGTTCTATGTCCCCTTCAGAATATGTAACCGGCCTTAAAATTAAATTTTATTTACAATAGAATTTCGAAATACCCCCCCCCCCCCCCTTACAGGACCAGCAGGTCGTTGTAACGAAAGGTCTTGGTAACGAGTTACAAAAATATTACATGCAAACTAATAAACCGATTGCTACTTTTAATGTTGGTCATGGTAAAAAAAAAGGGTCATAGTAACGTGGTGTCCTTGTCAGAAAGGTCTAATATGATTGAGCAGCCCAGATGCAAAAGCATCTATATGCACTTTTAACTATTTTGAGAAAATCAAGAAAAACCGTCAGGCGATATAATGCTGTGATAACTTTTTCTTGCAGTTTTTATAAATCAATAGTTTTCTTTCATTGTAAAGTAGAAATTCAGGTTCAAATAATGAAGTTAACTAATCATACACTAATATTATTTTTTTTAATTTTAGGATATAACTGCTTTTGCATCTGAGTTACTCAAATCATTTATAGAAAAAAATATTTAAAAAAAATTTCATGTACCAGATTTAAACTAATTACCTAATTTTTTTATGATTTTAAGTTGAAAATATTTTAACCTTACAAAATACACCCAAACAAAAAGATTTATTACTAAAATTAGAATGACTGGAAAAAAAGGTTAGATTAAATTTTTATACCAAGATTTTACCTTACTAGTGCTTATATTTTGGGGAGATGTATCTAAAAAATCAGTCCCAATATCATAAAAGTTTTTTTGTATACTTCAAAACCACACAAACGCATTTATAATTTTTATATAAAACTCCCTTAAACTCCTATAATTTTTCAAATTTTCCAAAACTTGTTGTTACATTAAAAAATATTTTAATTGAGATATTCTTTAGCATAAAAATATAATTTTTTTAGTTCATTACAACCAGTATGTTTCCAATAAAAAAATTCGGATATTAATAGAGTAAACTCAAAAATAAATTCAATGGATTTTTAAAGAAACAAAAAAATATTTGTCAATACAAAAATCCGATAAAAAAAAACCGCTTCCTTTACTTTTATAAATTTAATTCAAACTCTGCAATTGACTTAAACTCTGAACTGAAAATTAATCTAAACATTTAATTGAAAATAAATTCAAACTGTTAATTGAAAATTATTCCAACTCTGAACTGAAAATTACTCCAATCCCATAAATTTCCGTACTTTTCCAACTTTCAAATAAAGTCGAATTCAACAGGTGCGGGACTAACCTCTATTTTAACATAAGCATGAAAGCTAAAAAAAATAGAACACCATGTGTATGCAAATGCAGACAAAAGAAATCTCACCAAAAAATCCTAATTACCTGTGTCCGGTTTTGTCGGATAGCCTTTGTCTACTGGCATCACCTGTCTAATCCGGGATACCTGGAAAAAGTCGTCTGCTCTCCCACCACCCACGCCTCCCCTATCCATCGATCCGGACGCCCCGCCCACGTGACGTCACGAAAGTTCTTTCCAGGACACACCCTTTCTAGCCCCCTCCCCCCCAACACCAATAAAGAAGGACATAGATATGAAGATAGATGGATGCCACATCATCTTTGGAAGAGTCGGTATTTATTGCCGAGCTTCGAATTTCAGAACGCTTTGTTATTTGAATTACCACATTCTTACCCACAATAGAAAATGGTACCCATATACCTACATTTTTTATAATTATTGACTTTAAAATTATTCGAATTTATCAACCTTTGTGGAAATACTTGATTTTAAAATTATTCGAATTTATCAACCTTTGTGAAATTATTTGATTTTAAAAAATTTCGAATTTGATCGAACCTTTGTGGAAATACTTGATTTTAAAATTATTCGAATTTATCAACCTTTGTGGAAATACTTGATTTTAAAATTATTCGAATTTGATCGAACCTTTGTGGAAATTCTTGATTTTAAAATTATTCGAATTTGTCAACCTTTGTGGAAATACTTGATTTTTAAAATTATTCGAATTTATCAACCTTTGTGGAAATTCTTGATTTTAAAATTATTCACACTTGTCAACCTTTGTGGAAATTCTTGATTTTAAAATTATTTGAATTTATCAACCTTTGTGGAAATTCTTGATTTTAAAATTTGTCAACCTTTGTGGAAATTCCTGATTTTAAAATATTCGAATTTATCAAACTTTGTATAAATTCTTGATTTTCAAATTATTCAAATTTATCAACCTTTGTGGAAATTCTTGATTTTAAAATTACTCGAATTTATCAACCTTTGTGGAAATTCTTGATTTTAAAATTATTCGAATTTATCAACCTTTGTGGAAATTCTGAATTTTTTTTATATGACTTTCGTGCATGAGTTGTATGGAACTCACAAAGTGCTCCGAGAAATATAAAAAGCTACCCTTCAAGGAAAATTCCAAGACAAGTCCAGTTTTTCGTCTGGGAGGCCATGCAAAATGTGTCTTCATAAAGAATGGATGTTATACATGAAGTATATATGTTACCGTGAAACTGTAAAAATCCGACAGTCAATTCCCGGATTTCCTGGTTAGAACTAGTTTTATCATAGCTTCTTCGTTAATACCAGTATTAACTAGGCAATACTATAATTAACTGATAGAACTAGAATTTACGGAATGAATATTACGTTTATAGTTTTTACTAGTTAAAACTAGTTTATGCAGTACCAAAAGGTGTTTATGCAAAGAAAAGGAACGTTCTGAAACTCTAAATGCCGTGACAGCTTACCTCTCGGAAACAAATAAAAAGCGACTGTTTATAAATTTTTTATTTAATAAAATAACAAACTTTTTATTTGCGTTTTGTCGTTTTTGTTTTCGAATAAGGAACAAAATATTCCCAAATAAATACTTGTAGTTTTAGTCAATAAGCATATGTTTTTTTTCCTCCGTGAAGACAAGAATTTATTTATTTTCTGATTGCTGTTGAACACCCTTTTGTTTTCAAATACGTAATAATTTTTTTTGTTGAATAATTACCTATAGTCGTTGTTGATCTTACGAAATTTCAATTAATACTAGTTGAAACTAACCACAACCAGGTTTAACTTCAAAACATTTAGTTAAAACTAGAATTATCTAAAATAAATTGTTAATTCTAATATTGCCTAGTTAATACTGGTATTAACGAAGGGGCTGTGATAAAAATAGTTCTAACTAGGAAATTCAGATATTGACTGATTTCGGGTTTTCACGGTAACATAAACAAGTCACAGAACGAATACCTTAGTCTGTGATACGAGTTGTATTTAACTCACGGAACCTCTTAGCCAAAAAGGTGCGAGTTAAATACAAAACATATGGAAGCGAATATTTTAAAGTCGAACTCAGTGGCTCAGTGAACTCAGTGGATCTAGCTATAGGGCATTATGGGTAATTTCCCCCTTTTTGTTTTAATAACTAATACGGACTAAAATTAATATATCTTCATTTTGTAAGGAATTTAAAGACAAAATTAGTTAATTTCAGAGAGTTGTAATATTAAATAGAGAGCGCCTTCAATACCAGACTCTCGTAAGGCCGCGGTGTCAACATTGAAAAGAAAAACTCACATCACGTGGTTATAGCGCTGACACATTTGGCGTTCAGACATCTGCAGGAGTTTAAAATTTGGCGCACTTTCTTCTTTTTTGGTGATAAGGAGTTCTGTCCGTATTCAACTTTTTAACGTATTTACTTATTTTCAAACAATATGCGCTAAATATTTCCTCTTCATTAACGAAACGAAAATATTTTATTTGTGTTCAATACTCGAAGAAGCGAAACTCGTTATATATCTCAGGTTTTATTGTTCATATTTTCTTATTGAAGTATACAAAATAACAATTGAAAGAACTTCGCTTATGGTAAATTTTTTACATAAAAACGTAATGCAATTATTTCAAAACTACAAAGTAAGAAAAATCTCCTTAATATATCTGTTAAACTCCCTTAAAATATGCCACTCGTTAAAAAAAAACGATATTTAAATAGAAAATTAAACACAAAACCATATTACCATACTTCGATCTCGTTTAGTTCTGAAAGTCGCCAAGGCCTGCCAAGTAATATTGGCGCATGAATGAATTGGCATTTCCACATATCACGTGGTTTCAATGATGGACACACGGAAATCAGCATTTTTATTCCTCTATTTGTATCATTACTCTATGGTTAATTTAGCATACAATTCTTTTCATAATGAGCTTGAATTTTACTTCTGGAAATTTTGAATACTACCTCATAAATTTAGAGTCCCTGACAGATGATAGGTCAATTCTGTACGTATCACACCATTCTACACACTTGGAGAACAAAACTAATACGAGAATAAACAAGCTTGAACAGAGGCTGAGATGAGCAATATTAAATCACAACGCTCCTTTTTTTAGAAAGTACGATTACTTAAATTTGAGTACGTCATCGTTCATTTACGACGCAATTGTACTCAAAGAAAAACAAGTTATGTTCAGGTACTCATTTTTAAGTATCTTTATTTTTACAGAGTACTAGTGCAGAAATCTTACATTTAAACTGTGTATAAACTTACCGCATCGATTGGACTTAAATTGGATATTTAGATACTTGTTTTGTGTGGACTTTAATGTGGTATTTGGGATGAATTCGCTGCAAAAATTAAAAAAAAAGTACTTTACAAATCAATGACTAAAAGCACAATCATTGTACACTGTAAAAAACAGGTGCTTAAAAATGAGTACATGAACGTACTCGTTTTTTTCGAGTACAATTGCATCGTAAATGAACGACGACGTATTCAAATTTAAGTAATCGTACTTTCTCAAAAATGAGCAGAGGGATTTAATATTGCTAATCACAGCTTCAATTCAAGCCATTTTAACAAAACGACCTGACCAACTTAAAATATTTGTTCAGAGGATGGTTTTCCACATTATTTGATGTCGATTACTTAAATGGAAACTGAGTCATTACAATCCAATTATCTTACTTCCCATTCTTTTCACGTACCTTTTTAACATTACTTCTGTTTATAACTTCTTCACGTCGGATAAGACTCTAAACAGCGGTGCCTGAGAATCTGGGTTCGATTCCCGGTAAGTTTTGGTTGTAATTGTCGATATTTATTGAAAGTGATTTACGAAGGCAGCCTATGTAGGTTAGCATCTGCTCTTTTTATTCTTTTTTACCCATTGTTTTGAGTATTTCTGAGTACATGTCTTTTTCAAAATTGAAGCTAATGTATTCGGAGCCATGATAAATATCGAATGTATTCAAAAATGAGTAAATTTGACTTTTTTTTATACCTATTTATAGCAGTGTAAGTTCATGTTTTGGCCTAAATGAAATATTGGGATCAATGTAAAGATGGAGTCTATACTCGGGGGCAACCTAAGTTGAACCTGAAGCGGAAGCTATGATATGTATAAATATTCAATTGCTTTAGGCTCAACTTAGGTTGTCCCCGAGTATAGCTCTTTCCTCCTAACGTTAATTCAGTTCGAAAATTCCTGGTTTGGTCCTATGCGATGGACTTGACAAAGAAAAGTAAAAAAGTAGTGATCTTGTGATCGGAGGGTTGCCAGCTTCGCTACAAAATACCAGAAAAGTCGTCCAGAACATACGCAAAAATAAACGGCGTGTATACGGAACTGGGACACGATAAATCTGATCGGGGTCCAAAGTCCCGACGTCTATTGAAGGCGTTGGGTGCCAGTTCAGGTGTTTCCTCGTCATCTGACCATGGTTCTAAAATAACGAGGTGCATGTGAATGTGTTCCTGGGTCTTTCTTCGAGATAGACCCCGAACCGTCGCCAATAACCCACTGTGCAGCTCTAGTGCGACGTTATTTAATTAACCATTAACCTAACGTTACTTCTAAATAATAAATTTGTGGTACAGGTTTAGAAAACAAATTTATACAGTTTTTAATTTTTTAAATTTTTTTTTCTGAAAGTCTACAATAGTAAACATGCAATGACTGCTTTTAGCTATCGAAATGAAGGTGTCTGAGAAACAGTTGGAACATTAGACATTTATTAAAGAGAGATGAAAACTATTGATTTATTGAAATTGAAACGATTAATGCAGAAGGACAAAACTCAAAAACTTTAAATTTGTGTAATCAATTAATAAAAAAAATATTTTCTACAATTTTTCTCTTTCAAAACAATTTCCTACTCACAAGAGTAGATGTTAATGTTCTTTTATATCGATAAAAACCGAGATAAATATCGTATTTAAAAGAAAGAAATAAGCAATGCACTCTGCGTTGAAAAGATATCAATTAAATCTAAAAAAAATAACTTGTGCATGACTTTTGGATAAAAAAATCAATATGAATTTATTTTTCGCGTGTTAAACATGAACAAAAAAAATCCTTATTTCAGTTCATTTGTTGTTTGTAACAATATATGGATAGAGTATTTATATACATAGTTACGAGTAACGCCTACTTTCGCTTTTAATACTTTCATTTAAGGAATAATCACGTGATGCTGATATGGTATACTTTTACTTGGCATTTGAATCAATAGCTTTTCTTTTAGGAAAATCTAATGATTGTTGTTAGACTTTTCAAAGAAATGTATGAAAAATAAAATAAAAATCTATCCAATAGTAAATTTAATGGGACTAGATGTCATAGGGGAACAATTATACCAGTCACAACTTAATCGGAAGGTAGAAACCATTATATTTATATAATATATTATATTAATAGATAAATGGAATAGTTTGTCTGAAGAAATGAAGAGTACATTGTTAAAAATTTCAGTTTAACGTTGCACCATATCTTAGCGTTCTGCAGCAACTTTCACATTATTATGGTGCAATCTAGGTTGAACAAAAAATCTTTAATCGGGAATAGCGCAGTTTTTACCAAAAAATCGTGCTATCTCCTAAACTGCAACCGAAACCTTCGCTGAATCTGCATCAACAAACCCACAGACAGGGGTACCGTGGCCCGGTTGCTAAGTGGGTAAAGGCGTTCATCTGGTAATCAGAGGATTACTAGTTCGAGCCCGTGCGGTCACAAAGATTAGAAAAGAAGTATCGATCTCGTGATCGGAGGGTGAAATATGAGAATATTTTATCTAAATTTTAATGAGGGTAGCTATTTTTGCAACGTTTCACCGCTAAAGTGGTAGTTATAAAATGGTAAAACTAAGCACCAAATAATGGTTGTAGATAAATGGGTACCAAATTTTGGTGCAAGGTCGTAATAATTTTTAACAGAGTTGGTAGTTTTAAAAATCAACTAGGTTGGCATTGGGGGATTGTTAGTATGCGTTAAACGGGATCAACATTACTGGGTTTAGAGCTTGTAGTGGGTCGTTATTATTTGTATTTGTAAAATATACATTGGAAATCAAATATTAGTGATGTATTTTAATGATGTAAAGTTCCATTTTGAAAATACAACAATTTTTCCGTAAAATGTTTATGTTCTCAAATTACTTATAATCTAAATTTTAACTCTAAACATAACTTGTTTTACAACTGGAATAATAATATAAATGGTTTTGCAAATATATACGCAGTAACTTTTTCTCCAAGAAACAAAAGCAGCTATATCCATATTCCAACCAATTAGAAATCAATTTCGCTGACGTTTACATTTGCTGGATAAAATTGATTTTTCATCTGTATAAAGCGTGGATAGTGTGGAGATAGCTAATTTTGCTGTTATTGATTGACTTCTCTTTTTGAATTTCAAAAATAAAAAAAGTTATGCGTCAACTGAATATTATTCTATACCAAAAGTATATTTAGTGGCTTATGACATTTTGTCAAATGTTGAAGAAAAAAAAAAACGGGTTTAGTGAGTTTGGTTTGTTTAAATAACGTTGCACTGGAGCTACACAGTGGGCTATTGGCGACGGTTCGGGGCCTATCTCGAAGGAAAGACCCGGGAACGATGTCTCGTATTTTTGAACCATGGTCAGATGACGATGACAACACCTGAGCTGGCACCCGACGCAACATCCATAGGCGTCAGGACTTTGGACCCCGATCAGATTAATCGTGCACCAGTCCCGTATACACGCCAGTATAATTTGTTGGATGTTCTGGACGACTTTCTAGTATTTTTGTAGCGAAGCTGGCAACCCTCCGATTGCAAGATCACTACTTTTCTACTTTTCTTTGTCTAGTCCATCGCACGGATTCGAACCACCAATTCTCTGATTAGTAGCTGAACGCCTTATCCATTGAGCAACTGGGGCTCTGGGTTTAGTGAGGAATTTCAATCTGAAGAAAGTTTTATCCAAAGCATATTTTAAGTAATTTTCACTGGTGGGGATAAATACTTTTCTTTGGTCAAAGGTAGGTTGCTGATAGACCTCGATGTCAACCTTTTCGCGGGGGCTCCGCAATAGAAAAGTTGCACTGGCTGTAGGCTAATACCTAAACAGGTGAAAACTTTCGCTATGGGCGGCAGGAAAAAGAGTTTTTAAAGTTTTGTAGTAGGATGACTCGCCTTACAGTAAGAGGTGTGTAACAATTGTTAACAATCCTTCCTCAAAACATGCAGATTTGGGGATGGGCCATTCAGATGTCGAAATACCGAAAAGCGAAATCTAAGACGATCTGTATAAACAATTAACGAGACGTCACCTGTCCGAACAGGTGTAATTACCTGTTATGCCGCAAACAACATACTTTAGACCAGATACGTTATTAAAAATACTTTCCCGTATACCATGGTTGGAAAGTGTCCCAAGTCCACCATTGGATACTCTATGGGACACATATTGTCCCAGCCTACACGTAAAGGTTAACAAAAGCTTTCTGCAAAAATTGCTAAAAATAATTTGTTTTGTCAATTCAAACTAAATTAATTTAGTTAATTTAACAAAAATGATCGATGCTTTTCCCTTTTAGAAAATATGTAGGACACGAATAAAAAAAAATGGGAGATCCACGTGAGTAGTGGGACTTTTCTTAGCACTGGTGGGTAAAGTGCCCCACCAACTCTATGTTAAAATATTCTCTGGTTTTATCACTAGTAAACTTGGTGCTTCTGGAAGACAAATATAATTTCTTTTAAAGTTCGTGAGAGAATAACTTTTTTAAAAAATCAAGAATATGTTGAAAGGCGACATCAGAGTGCAAAGAGTTAATAAAATATGATGATACCCAAGTGATGCCATACATTTAAATAAAGTTAGATAAAAAAAAAACTTGCCAACGAAGTAAAATCTTTTTTTATTTTCAAGAACATGCAGTTATAGTTTAATATGAAGAATAGGGAGCAAAAGAACAGTTATTTTGGTGATTGTGGCTCACCACTCGAGTTCAAAGGAATAATTCTTACGGTTGAAGTTAAAAAAATATATAAATATTAGTTATTAATAATGCGGGAGTTTCACGTGACGTATTAACATGGAAACTTACTGGTAGTTTCGATTTCTTCCATACAGCAGACAACTCTCTGCTATTGTTTGTTTAGTCGCAACGCTCGTAATATATGGAAAAGTTTGCTTATAATATTTTTTTTAATTTTTTTCAAATAAGTAATATTTTTATAATATATATGAATAAATTTATATACAGAATTACTTATATTTTATCTGTAAAAGTTACTTATAATTAGAATTACAATGAAATACGGAAAAGTACTTTTATTTCAACACAAAAAATGCTTCATAAACGATGAGTACAATCTGTCTCAGTGAATTAAGTAAATATTTCTATATTGAGATATTATTTAAAGACTAAAACTTAAAATTATAGTACATTAACTAAAGCTCTATGCTAACCCTACGGAACTTCTTCGGCTTCGCGGATTTTTCTCCATGTTCAGTTGCAACAGCGGTCTTCTTCTTCTCGGCGTGAAACTCCCCCATTATGCAAGCAAGGGTTAATACTAAAAAATTCAATGAACTTATTATAAAAAAATTCTTTAGTATTATATACTTGTATTGACGTATAGGGTAAATACTACGTTTCAGGGTCACCATCACCAAAACTTTATAAAAGATACTGCCCCCTACTTTTCCCATAGGGGTGGGGCTCCCCCTTAAGGACCCCTCTATCCCCGCGGGGGCAATTTCGACGACTAATCTCAGCTGGATTGCGCTATCATCGAAAGCTGATTGAGGCTAAAGACGAATCCATTAGACGGTCGCATAACGAGGGCCCGGGGAATTGTTCCGATCCAGACACGCCTGCCGTCATCAAGAATTTGTCGTGACGTCGAATCACGTGATTGAAGGCAACGGATTCCGATTAATTCATAGACAGAGAGTGGTCGCTTTGTTGTGGCCTTCATTAATAAAAATTATATTCTTTGTGATCAAAATGCAGGGTGGTCCATAAAGTACTACCTGACTTTAAAATCGAATAACTCGGGAACGGAGATAGATTGAAGAATGAAAAAAATTTGAACGTTTATTTTGAAAGTCATAAAAATCTGATATAGAAGTTTCAAATTAAGTACAAATATTTGAGACAGGGGCTGTAGTCGCAGTAGGGAGTCCGAGAAATAGGCTATAAACTGTTCTTTGCAAGCATTTGTTACAATCATATCGCAATCGATTCAGAATGTGCACCTTTCACAGCTCAGTGATGGTGCAATAGAAAAATGAAATTTTCAGTCACCCTCTGTAGTGTGTGAACAGAAATGGACGTACAGCCGGAGAAAAAAAAAACCGAACCATCTATGATTATTTCGTTAGTGTTTATAGTAGAACTAAACTTAATATACCATTTTGTATAAAATAAAGTCTACTACACATTTCTATACAAAAAAAATTTGCTAATTTGTTTTTTTGCTATATTAAAATGTGCATCAACTGATCATTTCAGGGGTCATACACAAATTTAAATTTACAGAACTTAACAGAAATCTTCACTAATTTTGAGAATTAAAAGCGATGTGATCGCGTTGGCATAAAATTCTAAATTCTTATATAAAGGCGAGGGATATACGGGAGTGGGGGAATGAATGACCACGGGAAAAGAAGAACCATGGCTAACGCCAAAATATTTTCTACCCGCGTCCTTTAATTCATGGTCCAACTAACACTTTGTTCAATGTAGAGGTATCCCCTAAAAAAAATCGATACATATTGTCTAATATCTTTGCATATTAATGTAGGAAATTAACGAACATTTATATTTAGATTATTTTGAGGGCGGGGAACATTTCTGCGCTACCAAAAGTAGGTGTTGCTATTAAAAATTTTAAAGTTGGTGCGGATTCGAGTATGAAGATAGTCCCCTATGCAAATGTTTTGTATATCAATGTATAGTAGACTTTATTCCCTACAAAATGGTATATTAAGTTTAGCTCTACTAAATAAAACTAACGAAATAATCATTGGTGGTTCGTTTTTTCCCCCCGGCTGTACATGACACACAATCAACTGTTTAAACTCGCCCAGTGTTACAAAACTGTTCTGGAAAACAACCTTCAATGAGCCCCACAAAAAGTAGTCTCAGGGTTAAGATCGTGTGAGTATGGAGGCCAATCCATTCGTACAGCGCCATCTGTTAAAAACATTTGTAACTAATTTTTAAACTTCTGTATGAAATATTTACGGCTTTCAAAAAAACATACCATTTGTTTGACTCTTACTGTCTATCTCCGTTTCCGAGTTATTTAATTTAAAATCAAGGAGTCCTTTGTCGGACCCCCTCCCCTGTATCATGGTTGTCTGCTTAGCTCTTGTAAGCACACACAGTGTTCAAAACATCGTGGTTCGTATTCCGCGAAGAGGGAAGTGCATTTTTATACAAATCACAGCTTAATCGGGATGGTAGAAAGCATTTTTTAAATAGGGTAATAGAAAATGGAATAATTTGCTTGAGTAATTGGTTAATTCTTCAAGATTGGGAAGTTTCAAAAAGCAATTGGAATGACATGGGGGGAATTGTGAGGAGTTGTTAGATAGACAGGACCAACCTTGCTGGGCATAGAGCCTGTAGTTGGTCGACAATATTTGGATTTGCTTATTGTTGAGTTTCAATGCATAATCGAGTTAAACAATTAATACACGGTTTTTAAAACCATTTAAAAGTTTTCATACAGTTTTTAATGCGCACCCCAGGAAACTTGCCAAATTTTATTCAAGTTATAGAATTAATATTTAACGTTCAAACTAACGTATAGTATTCTATTTTTTTTTGGGAGTAAGGAACGCTAAAAATATTTTTAAGTCAGTAATAATAAGTTCATTATTTTTTCCCCAAACCTATCAATTATTATATTCCCAATATTCGAATACCATTTTAAATTATTTTAGGAGCAAAAAACAGTGGGGTTTGATTTAAAAATAGTTTTAGAAGTAAAGAAAATCGAAAAACCTAACGTCCCCGGCAACATCAGAGACACACCCCGTTTCTATCGATATCTCCAAGAAGGCTGTAAACGGCGTTTATCAACTCTACAATTGAAACCTCGTGTTTAACTGTAAAGTCTAAACAATTGTATATTAACGGTAACCTATGCCAAAGATAGTACTATCGGGAACAAGCATTAATTTTCCTGTCCTTGACATCTGCGCTCTCTCAGCATTTTATAGATATCCGTTTAAATTCTTTATCCTTTCTTTCTGCATACAATGACTACTCCAACGGATATTCGATAATAACGGGTATTAGCCTTGGTATTAGACACCAACACCCTATTTACATTTTTCAGCGAGATAAGATCGATAATGGAAATTCTATGAACAAAGGAAATGCGAGATGATCATTTCCATTCAGGCATGGATACATTTCGTTGGAGATTCAGAAATTATGTTTAGTTATGAAATCATGGGCTAATTACATGTGGGTATAATTATCTGTGCATTTATAATAATAAAATGTATGTGTGTGTAACGTAAAACACCTACTTCCTTTGCGTATAACACACTGAAAATTTATATATGAGCCGTCTAGTTTCAAAACCAGATGAATACGTTTTCATAAATTTTACAGGTGGCGCTACAAACGATTGACAACCATGTATACTTTTTGGAACTAAACACACGATTTTTAATGCATTCCTAGACGGCAATAGCCCAATTGCGGCCGAAGGGAGCCGGGTTTAACATATTCTCAAAGAAGAAAACATTTTTTTATCGCCCAGACAAAAAGTTGCCATGGGCCGCAATTGGAACTTTCCGTCCTAGACAGTATTCAGACACTTTTGGTCAATACCTCCTTTGCAAGGGGACGTAGTGCAGTGGTATGCGTACCACTGGGGGGCAAGACCGTCGCTAAGGGGTTGGGCGGGGAGACCCCCCTCCAATGATCTTTAAGTTCCTGTAGACTTTGCAAAATCGCAAACCTAATTGAGAAATGTGTGAAACATTTAGCTTTTTTTAAAAAATGAATCTACTACAAGGTTTCACGTTTAAAAAAAAGTCAGATATTTCATAAGTTTGCCAACTAGGTTTGTGATTGTGCAAAGTCTACAGGATTTTATCAACATTCTTACGTCCCAAGTGGGCTTAAGAAATGTTGGGAAATCATTGTAAAAAACTGCAATATTTTTAAAAATTTTACTTCTAGTCGGGATAGTAATTTCCCATCTATGTGGGAAATGTAGTCAAGTCAGGAATTTACCAATATTCTTTGAGCCGCGTAGGCATGACAAATGTTGGGGAAATCATCTTAAAAAAACTATCAAATTTGAATAAATTTTACTTCTGATCGCGTTGGCAAATTTCCATCAAGTTTATAAACTTGTTTCACATGTTTGCCAACCCGGTTTGTGATTTTGCCGAGTCTACAGGAATTTACAAACATTCTTTTAGCCCTCGTAGGCATGGAAATTTTGGGGGAAATCATTCTAAAAATTGCAACATTTTAATAAATTTTACTTCTGGTTGAGTTGGCAATAACTAATCTAATATTAATTTTCCCCGTCCCACGGTTAAAAGCAGGTAAATTACCAGTAAAAAGGGGAAAATAAAATCCTTTAAGAAAAATTTGCAAAAAGTAAAAAGTAATTTTTAATTTTACGAACAAGTTGAAAAAATGAGAAGGATTTAATCAATTTTATACTTATTCTTTTACTTATAACTTTTTATACTTATAACTTTTTTTTTTTAAATCACAGGCAAAATTTAGGTATTTTTTTTTAAATTGACATCAACTTCAAAAAGTTGTAATAAGTATAAAATTGAATAATTATATTTTTTTCAACTTGTTCGTAAAACTAAAATTTATTTACTTACATTTTAGCGCATATTTCTTAAAGTCGTTTTTTTTTCTTAAAAAGATTACTTTATTTTTCCCTTTTTAGTTTTGAATTTTAGAAGGGGGTTTCGCCTTCTGCTATTATTCACCAAACAGTGCGTGTTTTTGCTCACATTTTCCAACGTTTCAGATCCGGTTTAATAAATGCCAGGATAGCAAAAGTATATTGTATCTCCCTATCCACGCTAATAAATGCCGGGTGAACTAAATGTCATTGTTGTACAATCTTTATTCAACAATGAAATGACTGGAAATCAGAGAAATTGTTAAAAAAAAAAGTTCGGTTAATCGATAATTCCGGATAGTTAAATGCCGGATAACCGAATTTATTTACAAAAGGTATCCAAGTGAGACATCTATTATTCAGCAATTTTTTTTCCAAATAACTGAATTAGGACAAACATCTTGCATAATACATACATAAAAAATACATAACAGTCGAATTAATAACCTCTATCTTTTTGCGCGCTTTTCAGTCGGTTAAAAATACCTTACTTTCTGAAAATCAATTTAGAGGATATTGGCAAATTGTTTTTTAATAATTTAAATAATAAAAGAACGTTTAATGTAGTTATTATTAAAGTTATAATTTGCTACAAATCAATAGAGGAAGAATATAAATCAAGTGCAAAGCACGGGTATTTAAACAAGTGCAATGATAAATGAATTTTTAAAAATTCCATAATAATTTTAAAACTAAAATTATTGAGCAATACATCGATACAATTTCAAACATTTAATTATTAATAAAAACTCTATTATAACCATACATAAGTTTTTACAATCATGAAAATGGAAACTTTTAGTACATTTTATGAATTTAAAATAATTAAATTAAAGACATATTTTTAAAATTATTTTACCGCTAATGTATCAAAACAACTGCTATAGCTTTTATTTTGCATTTCTTAATAATAATCCATAATAATCGACAATTAAAAAAATATATTTACCTAATTTTTAAAAATATCCCTCATCCAACGGATATACTCTTCAAACTAACCTTTAAAAGCCTTCACCATTCAAACAGATATGACAGGAGCACATATGGCTAAAACTTACATCTACATAAAATGAACTCTAACTGACAGTTGTTTACAGGTTGTCAATGGAAACAGCTGCCCTCACAAAAATACCGCCAAACTCGTGACGTTTTTTTTGTTCTTTAGTTTGCATTTATTCTTATTAGTTTCCTATTATTTGACATCTTGCACAATAATCGTCTGGAAATAAACCAATAGAACAAACGTCGATTTTCGCGCGGTATTCGATTAAGTTCGATCACATATGGATCACGTGTCCATTCGAATCAAGTTTAAAGTTGTCATTATTGTAGTTTTCTTTTTTTTTTAAAAGAATGTGATTGGTTGCCTTGTGAAAAATGATTTGAATGTTTTTGTGTTTGGCATGGCAACAAGTGGTGTTTTTAAAACGATTTAAGCGTGTAATCTGCGTGTTTTGTTCGAAATTAGGATGTTCTACATTTGTCACGCAAATTTATTTATTCATATGATCTTATATGTTTTTAGATGTTTCATATTTTGTTTTTAACCCTTTGCACTCTGTTGTATCCTCTCAAGTGACAATATAACGACCTGTTCTTTTTGGTTCCATGTTCTTTAAAATAAATGACAACAACATGTTCTTGTGTTTAAATTGTTATCTTGCGGATTCAAAACACATTATGTTTTTGTTTTCTCCCTCAATCAGCATAAAAAATTCTGGAGAAAAGAACATAAACAGAAATAACTGTTCCCTAATAAGAACGCAATTGTTAAAGGTGTTCTTGGTTTGCAAAAGGATTAATATATTTTTTACCTTATATTTGTCAGCAAATCTTATTCATTCGTGGCCGTTTAAGGCTTTTGTCCGATGACATTAACAACACAAAGTGGCGGCTGGGGTTGCTGGTGATCCCCTTGTGATTCTAAGAATAGGGGTCGTCCACAAACGATGTTACGTTTGGGTAAAGGGGGTTCATGAAGCTGCGAAATTTTGGACGAGGGGGGGGGGGTTACAAGAAGTGTGATGTCACACAAATCGCCTAAAAAACATTGCAAACCAACAGAAAACCAAAACAATAAAAAAAAATTCAGAAAAATAAACAGTTTAGTTTCCGGTTTAAATATATATAGTTGCAGTTAAAAAATAAAATTTCAAATACAATCTTAGTGCTTTGTTTCCGAGTTGTCAGTATATGTATATATCATTTATTTCGTGCTTGATTGATGTTGTTGGTAAGAGGACATGTGACAGGGAATCGGGGGGGGGGGGGGGTATGGTGAAGTGTGGCAGTTTGTGATTTGTGATACAGGGGGAGGGGGTAAAAATATACGGAGAAAAGATGAGACATCATTTGTGGACGGTCCCTTAACAGGGCGACGAGCTTGTAATTTGAGGGAGAGGGGGGAACAACCGATCAAAAAGTAGGTTGGTTTTAATAACCCTTTGTGGTTGAAATGTAACTCACAATCACGAAAATAACAAGCTGTTCTTCTGTTCCCTGTTCTTTAAATTGAACAAGAACTACACGTTCTTGAGCATAAAAAAACATTTCTTTCGTTAGAGTTTGTTCTTTATGCAACTCCATTTAAAAGTATGACATCACGTGGGTAACATTAGGGAAAAGATAGGAGCAATGAATCGGAAAAATAACAGGAACGGGACGTAACTGTTCTATAAAAAGAACTGAAATATCAAAAATGTTCGTCGAGTGCAAAGGATAAAGGTCTTTTTTTTCACGCACCGGTAAAACCGGAGCCGGTGACGTCGCCAGTCTGATATTTTTTTCACATGCCTATTAAGCCGAAGTAGTTGCCGATCATGGTGCCTTTTTTCACACGCAGCGCAGTGGGTGGTCTAATGTAAACTATAGGGTCATAAAGTCGGAAATCAAATAAAAACATTTTTCACTCCTTTCAATAGTAAACATCTAAATTACGTCCAAAACGAAGTCTTATGTTCATAGAAAAATTCAAAGTGGGGATTTAAACACAATTTTTGTAATCAGGACGAGTTAGTCAAAAGTTCATTTCTTGTGTAAAATGTTCATATTGTTCTGAATGTTCATTTCTTCCATTGCTAAACCTTTATTTTCAAACATCCCCGGTGTCCTCAAAATTTGTACTACATCGATCTGATCAAATCCAGTAAATGTCATTTAAGGTGTTAGGGGAAATATTCGCCGCTTAATAAAATTAAAATAAAAGCTTTTTTTAAATGCCATTTTGCATTTCCTAAAAAACTGACCGGAAACGATGGCGCAAAAAAAGTTGTTTTTCCGAATTTACAATTTTAACACTTCTTTTATTATCATATTCTCTGCGATGGATAAACACTAAATAACTAGTAACTTAATTTAGGATTTAATCTTTCTTGGGATATTTTGTTCAATGAAACACAAGCAGATAAACATACCTTAAAATAAGTAAAAAAAAAAAGAAAAGAAGGATAATTTGAATCGAGAGATCTTGAAACTTTTTTTCACATTGAAAATATGAAATCATAATTTTGAAGTAATTTATAGTTCATTAGATAACTGAAAAATTAATAAATATATGTACAAAACGTTTCTAAAATAGGCTAAAAGTAGTAGTTTTATAATTTGTAGTTTTACTTTCAGCAGCTATTTAAACTCTAGTTACAGATACTGTACACTTCAAATGGCGATACAACATAGTTTTATTACTTGCGATAGACGCATTTACGTGTACAATTAATGCGTTTAACATGTAGTAATGGGAGGGGAAGAGGTACGATTTTTTTTTCTTGATTTGGTTGGTTAATTAAAGTTGCATTACTGCTGCACAATGGACTATTGGCGACGGTTTCGTGGTCTATCTCAATGGAAGGACCCAGGAACACAGCCCCGTATCTTTGAATCCTGTATTTGAACTTGTATTTTTGTTAGGAGAAGATTCTTGGTTTGGCAATGCATTGCAGTAAAACAATGGACTTATATTTTATTTTTATGAAGTGCTATTTTAAAAAAAGAGAGGGAGCAACATCCGAAAAAAAATGCTGGGGCTAACCCCACCCTCTTACCAGCCCCCCTACCCTCGAATCGCCGTCCCTGTGGACTTCGACAAATATAAATTCTATGATTATAAGTTTTTTGCACTTTCAAATCGAGATTCGAACAACAACCCTCCCACCGGTTACGATACCTGTACCAGTGGCGGCTCGCCCACTACAGCAAGTACAGCCGAGCTGCACCTAAATGCATTAGTGTATTTTAAAACTAAAATCAGATATTTTACTAATTTTCTTAAATGAAGATTATAATTGAAAATGAAATTTCTACGGTAGTAAACAAAATCTCCGATAAATAGCAAGCATGTTCAGGAGGGGAAAAAACTCCATTCGACCAAAACTGCAGCTAAAAAGCGAAATTCGAAATCGGCTGCATCGTTGCCATGACAACCGCTACGTAGTATGGAGATTCCCCCCATGCTAATACACTGCATTTGTGAGAAGGTACAGCCGAAATGAAATTTCTTGTTTTAGCTGCACTTGAGGTTCGATATGCTGATTGGCTTCGAGGACGAAACGAGAACTTACGAGAATATTTCACAACGGAAATTGTTTTAGTGATACATTTACTGTGTGCTGTTGTTTCAGGAAATGGTCCTGCTGTTGTTTCAGGAAATGGTCCTGCTGTTGTTTCAGGAAATGGTCCTGCTGTTGTTTCAGGAAATGGTCCTGCTGTTGTTTCGTTATGTAAAATTGACCGATTTGCAGGTTTAAAGAAAGCAGGATTGCTTTAATTTTCAAAAAATAAGTAAGTGTTTTCTATTTTTTTCGCATGTTATCATTTCGTAAAAATTGAAAGGAAACTTTGATTTGAGTAGTGAATAATAAAGAATTTCCGTTCATATATGGCTTTTGGAAAATAGGGGGGGGGGGGGGGATTCATATGATTTCGGCTGCACTAACATTTTCGACCTCGGGCCGCCACTGACCTGTACTCTACCACCCACCAACCTTTAACTGAACAAATAATACATTGTTTCGCGATATAACAAAAGAAAATGACAATTTAAAGGACTTAATTCACAAATTTTATTTTTTACCAAAGTTATCCCTCTAAATCTCTATGTGTAACCCACTAGTCATTTTTTATTAAAGCAGTCAATAAATCAACTATTTTGAATAAATTGCTAAAATATTTTATTAAATGTTTATTAAGTAAAATATTTTTTTTTGACTTTGAAAAAAAACATCCAAATTATAGAAAGAATCATAAATTATAAACTCAATTGTTTTAAATAAGAACGTTTCCAATAAGAAAGTAATTAACGATTAAATTTTTCCGAAAATGAACTATATGCACGTGTATTCATCAGAAGGATAAACAAAAGCTCTTGTTAAGAACTTCCCATCTACTTGTGAATAAAAAAATATCGTCTGCAATTTTGTAAGTACATAATATTTTATTCGCCATTGAAAATTTGATTGTTAATCCTCATAAATTTAATCTCGACATCAAATTGTGCATAATATTCACTGTCGAATATTAATATAAAAATTTTTCAATGAACAGTATGCATAACCTGGTGTCGATATTAAATCTTGTGGAAGAATAATCATTTGTACATTGGCAAAGAAAAACACAGACGATAATTTCAACATGTGAAAAAATACAGAATAAAAAACCAGGTGCTTTTTTTTTATCCACAAGAACACAAAGTTTTTCGAACTGATTATCGTTTGCATTTTATTATCGTTATAGCTAAAACAAATATATTGAGAGTTTTATTAAATGTTCACAATAGATGTTTTCTTTTGCAAAGTTATTTTTTTTTCCGCCGAAGGTTTCAAATTTATGTGATGGAGTTGTCTAATGACAATGACTAATTTTTAGAGCACATTACAGAAGAGCATGTGACATGGAACGTATCTCATCCTTATCATAGTAATACAGATACTATTTTTGTCCAAATATGTATGTGTAATAAATCAAAATGCTCAAAACTTATACAATGTGAGGGTACATGAACAATGTCATTTTTAAAATCATCAGACTCGCCTGTGTCAAGTTTACGTCTGCTACTAAAAGATTAATATTAAGCCGGCGCCACATATGCGGTATTCGCTGAATCCCGAGCAACGAAACCTTCAATAATCGCCTTAAGACGCATGTGTGGACGGGTCGCTCGGTATTCGGCAAGTACCGCGTCGCTCGCGTTTCGACGATTTTCAGCACCACACTACAAAGTGTTCGCCTTACCACGAGCAACTTCGCTCGGGTTAAAGCGAGCAAATTGAATAATTGCGTTTCCCACTCATTTCGGGAAAATGGAACACATCTCGAAGCGAGCTCAATGGTGATTGGCTATCGATATTTTATTCTATATTTTGATGACCAATTACCATTGACTATCAATTTAGTACTATTTTCTTTTTAATTAAAGAGGGAATATTGTTCTTTTCGTATCAATTTGACTTTAAAATATATCGTGGTGTTTGTTGTGTTATTATTTTAGAATTTTTATTTAGTTTATTCATTTATTTTTATGAAGTTATCTGTTTCACTTAAATATTTGTGTTCCATTTACTTATTTCATTTATTTATCAATAAAATTATTTCATTTATTTATCAATAAAATTATTTCATTTATTTATCAATTAAATTATTTCATTTTATTACTTATTTATATATTTGAAGCATTTAACTATTTTTATGCAGATGCGAAAAAATGAAGATATTATTTTAACATTTCTATTCGAGTTTTCAATGTGTTTAAACGATTTGAAGTCTCACGACCTAAATAAAATGGAGTTTTGTCATGAAACGTCTTTAAAACCATCTATAAAGGGTGTGTGTAGGGACATAGTAGTCATGATAGAAACACCATTTTACGCTTTTAGGATACCGATTCCGACACTATAACTTTCTAAATATAGCACGTTTGACCAGCCGATGATCTAAAGTTTCATATTTAAAAAACTTTTGGTGTTTTGAGCTTTTTTTTATCGTATATTTACTTGTTTAGTTCGTCTACTTAAAACAATTCCTTCGTTTATTAAGTTGTGAATTTTACTAAATTATTTGTTCAGATTATTTTTTTTATTTATTAATTAATTTAATTTATTTGTTTTTTCATTTAGATTTCTTGCATTTAACTGTTTTGATGAAGACACAAAAATATGAAAATATTTAAATAGTATTTTAAAACCTCAAAATGAAATGTCATTGATTTAAACGTTTTGAAGAATCTTGAGTTGAAAAATAAAATGTGGTTTTGATGTGAAACAGTTTTAAAACCAGCTATTCTTTAAGGTGATACATTCTGATACTGTAACATAGTAAAATGAAGCACGATTGTTATAAAAAGAAATTTGGCGGGGATTCGTGTAAAATCTTGAACTAAAGCAAAGCATGTACGGAGAGCGGACGTGGAACATACGAGGAATCAGGCGTAGCAGTTTTCATATATTCCTCTGTTAGCGAGGTTTCCGTTGATAAACGAACCTTATTTAGATATTAGTTATCGGTATTACTTAATATGTCAATTTTAAAACTATATAAGATATGTTTGGTTGAATTGACGTCGCACTAAAGTTACAGAATAAACTACGAGCGACGGTTCGGGTTTTATCCCCATAGAAAAATTAGGGAACGCTGTTTTTGTCATTGTGAGCCGTGGTCAAATGACTTCGACAACACATGAGCTGGCACCCCACTGGTTAATTTTTATACAAAAAATTTCAAACGTTTAAAAAATATATAAGTTTTTAACACCATTGACATTGAAGCAACAATGCCAAGTATTTTACTTTTATTGTTGCTGAATACTTCGTTTTTATCGACATGATATTACAAGGCTATATTCGTAAAGGCTTTTTTAAAGCTTAAATTTTAGGAATTTTAATATAAAAATTTTTTTCTTACAAAAACATCACTTTAAATATCAATCGCAATAGCATGTAAAGTCATGAACGTAAAAATTAAAAAAAGTACTAGTTTTAGGTATTTCGAAAACTACTCAAAATAATTGAATAAATCTAGATTTTGATAAAGTTTATTTTACACAGTGCACAGAGAGTGATATGCGGTGGCTACGCTAACAAACACAAAAATCGCGCAGCTTTTACTACGAGTAACGCCGGGCCATATTGCTAAAATACCAATAAAACAGTAATTAACGATAGAAATTTTTCCGAAAATGGATAAACAAAAGCAAAGTGTCAATCTTTATACATTTAATCTCGACATCAAATTTTGAATAGTATTCACTGTCGAATATTAATATAATTTTTTTTAATGAACTCTATGTTGACCTGGTGTCGATATTATATCTTGTAAACAAATAATCGTTAGTACATTGGCTAAGAAAAAAGCAAACGATAATTTCAATATGTTAAAAGATACGGAATAAAAACCAGATCCTCAAGACAACGTCAACGTGCATAAAGTCCATTATTTATACTTAGTTAAAAAATGGATTGACACTAAAGACATTTTTATATGTAGCATGCAAATTCAATTATCAAAATGAGAAATATTCGGTGAAAAATTTTGCCAGAACACTTAAAGTTTTTCGAACTGATTATCGTTTGAATTTTATTATCGTTATCGCTAAAGCAAATATATTGAGAGGGAAAATATATATTCCAGAACTGAAAATTAAATCATTTTCAAGTGTACCAACAAAATTAGGATACACTGTTTTTTGTAATTTTTCAATATTCTATGCTACAAAATTTCAACGGTTTCAAGGAATCTCCATGTGCATGGCATTCTGGAATCTATGAAAATAATAATAAAATATTGCACTCGCAAATGGCTATGAGCAAAATAAAAATGTAAGACAAAAAAAAATGATTTCCAATTTAAAAAAAATTTCATTGTAATTATCACAAATTAAAAATATGTTTTTAAAGAACATAAAAGTATTAGAATATATTTATATTGTACAAATCTGTTAATAAAATAGAATATTTTTCCATCATAAAAATATTGTAGTATACTATTTTTATCAAAATTTATATTTTTATTAAATCCGGCCATGCTTCCTACTGCGAATAAATGTTCTGAAATCGGCAAGTATACTCGCAAGAAGCCGAGTTGCTCAGGTTTTTGTAATCCGAGCAAGTAATAGTAAATCGCTCGGGTTATGGCGAGTCGCTCGGGTTAAGACGAGTCGCTCGGTATTCGGCGAATACCGCATATGTGGCGCCGGCTTTAAAAAAGAAACATAAATATTTTGGAAATTCTCAGGAGATACGCGACTTTAAGAATACGAAATGCAAGAGTCACAGCACACTTTTAAATATTGAGCGAAAGGAAGCTGGCAGAACAATCCATTGATCAACCTTGAAAACAACTGGTGAAATAACGCTGATTTTAAGATTCAACATTACACATTGTATTTATAGAAGTTAACAGCTGGTATATACCTGCCATTTAAAAAAGTGACTTTCAAAAAAAAGTAATAAACCAGATTTGAGATTAAATTTGAGCGACGGCACCGAGGCAGGATGCAATGTTGCGGTATACAATGCCGGGTCTCGGACTATGTGAAAAAATTATAATTTAATATCATTGCCTCGTTTTTCTGGAGTGTGAAAAAGCGGTCGAATGCTGTTTTTTCATAATCTAACCGTAAAAAAACCCGTTAAATTAAAAAAAAAACATTAACCGTTGCCGGTGATGGAGATGACAACGGCGAATATTTTCACACTGCGGCAACATCGAAGTCGGTGACTGTGCCTACCAATGATTTTTTAAAAGAATTTGTAAGAAGGGGAAAAAAAACCTAAAAATTTGAGATTTAGGGGACCTTCAAAATTGTTATGCACCTACTTATAAACGCTGGTATAGCATTAATATGCTGTTTTTGTATCTTTGTTGAAAACCTTCTAAAATGTATAACTTATTTTCCACACTTTTCGATTTTATTTTAAACAGTCTGTTGTTTCTGATTAACAACATAATATATTTATTTAACCCGACCCCTCCCTTGAGATATACGGGTATTAGTTGCAATGACACAGATTAGAAATATTATACATGATGATCACTGTACTTCTAACAAATAGTATGATTTTGAGCTACTCGCTCAATGAAATACAACATGAAATATGTGTGCATTATATCAAGAACACTATGTAGGGTGGTTTCCCCAACCATCTGTAAATGTACATAAAAAACTTAAAGAAATTAAACTTAAAAAATCTTTCAAACTTGTCAGCGTGAGCACGAGACTGTACATCATTTTGATTGTACATCATTTTAATCAATGTTCACGTATTGGTATTGTCTGTCTGAGAGTTCATAAGTATTAGTCCAATACTGACGATACACCAATGTTCACAGTGTGTATATGTGTTAAACACTAGGTGCGTAAAGAGGTGACTGGGATCACCGATAGTGTCTGACGCACCGTAAACCGTTAGCGTGGCACACGTTGTACAAACAACAGTTCGTAGCAGTTAGCGTCGGATATTTGAAGATTTACAAGTTTTTCTTTTCCATGATGGCTTGTACAATTGATTGGAAAAAAGGGCCGTGTGCCTTATTTAGAAGCAGTTTCCCAAGTGGCAGCACAGGGAAGTGGATGCGTAGAAAATTATTAAGAACATAAACAAGATTTACTTTCCTGAAGTTCTATCGATGTCACAACATTGTTCGTGATAAATTTACTCATTTTTCGATTCGACAGAAATACTCGAAAACAATGAAAGAAAATTATATGGTCACGATGAGAACAACTACTATGTTGAAGTATATGTAAGGAAAACAAACACCTCACACCGGGACCGATAAATGTCTTCGAGCATGAATGGACTGTAATAGAGCGAATATGACGTCATAATCGTGAAACCAACATCTCAAACCGAATGGCCTCATGCACGTGACTTCTTTTCAAAATTATGAATTAAAAAATACTCTCGATTGGCTGATGAATTGGGAAATGCGTAACTGTGAAAATTTATGAATGGAATGACGTAATTAACCACGTGTCTGAGGCCGTACACGTTGGCCTCACTTTGATGTTAGCGAGATTATAACATTATGTTTTCTCTACTATGAAGGACCCATGCTCGAAGATAAATGTAGATCTACGTGAATAAGTGTACATAAAGAAACATTGAAGCCGACAAATCGGATGCCGGGTCGGTATCCGATTTGCCGAGTTCAATGCTTTCCTTATGTACACTTTTTCACACAGGTCTAGATATGTATGTGCTGTGAGGTGTTTGTGTTTTCTGTACATTTACTTCAGTAACGTAGCTATTCTCATCAAAGCCTGAGAAACAGAGCATTGGCTTTTATTTCTCCTGCTTGTAAAAATGGCAGTTTGAAGAAACAGTTTAGATGCAATACAATATTTAAAAATTTTATGCATATATTATGGATGGATTTTATATAGATTTTCTTAGTTTATAATCACTGAAGAATAATTTTGGTCGAAAACTTGAAACATGGTTTCTCCTTTCACATGATCGGGACCCTTCCCACCCAAAAGCGCGGCAATCTTAGCCAAACGTAACAATTACGTTGGGTGGGGACGAGTTCCATTATCATTGTTGTTATTATTTAATGAACAGCCTTAAATTATTAATTCGTTCTCGATAAGCAGGTGTAAGCTTGTTTTAATTTATGATCGTGTACTGTCTGCGGAGAATTCGGAAACGATCAATATTTGGTTGGTCGAAAAACGTCGCACTAGAGTTATAAGATTGCGATTTTTTCAGAAATAAAGACCAAATAACAAGGCCATCCTTAGGGGCGTGCGACGCATATCACCGCACAGGGCCCACCGCTTTAGGAGGGGCCCCGTATCCCGGTTGGATAAAACAATAAAAGTGTTTTAAAGAAAATGAATTCCTATAATTTAAAACTCCATTAGGTTTTTTAAAAATGTGTCTGTTTACTCATTTATCTAGGATATGCATGTTTAATGATCAAGTGTGCTGGGGCGCTTATCCTTGAAGAAGATTCCACATAAAAAATTAACTCTGCAGTCCACTATCAAAGGCGGATCCAGAAAAATTCTGGAGGGTGTCCAGCAGAGAGTTGTTATATTAAATAGAGAGCGCCTTCAATGCCAGACTCTCGTAAGGCCGCGGTGTCAACATTGAAATGAAAAACTCCCATCACGTGGTTATAGCGCTGCCTCATTTGGCGTTCAGACATCTGCAGGAGTTCCAAATTTGGCGCACTTTCTTCTCTTTTGGTGATAAGGAGTTATGTCCGTATTCAACTTTTTAACATATATGTACGTATTTACTTATTTTCAAACACTCACTCTTCATTAACGAAACGAAAATATTTTATTTGTGCTCAATACTCGAAGAAGCGAAACTCTTTATATTTCTCAGGTTTTATTGTTTATATTTTCTTATTGAAGTATACAAAATAACAATTGAAAGAACTTCGCTTATGGTAAATTTTTTACATAAAAACGTAATGCAATTATTTAGAAACTACAAAGTAAGAAAAATCTCCTTAATATATCTGTTAAACTCCCTTAAATTGTAGCACTCGTTCAAAAAAAAAACGATATTTAAATACAAAATTAAACACAAAACCATATTACAATACTTCGATCTCGTTTAGTTCTGAAAGTCGCCAAGGCCTGCCAAGTAATATTGGCGCATGAATGAATTGCCATTTCCACATATCACGTGGTTTCAATGATGGACACACGGAAATCAACATTTTTATTCCTCTATTTGTATCATTACTCTATGGTGTCCAGTAGACGCACTTAACCCTAGATTACTAAACATTCGTCATACTGTCGACGTTGCTCAAAGGCGATGTGTGGCAAACATCAAGCAAACGTCTGCTTAGATTGTAAAGTTTAAAACCATCTTGATTTGTTATTTTTGTATTATAGTTATTATTTTTTCTGCATTATGCATATTTAATAATTAAATAAATAATTGCAAATAAATTTTTTAAATAATGTAGTCAAATTGACGAATGTGTTGTAAGCATGAAACGTTTTCTTGTATGTTGTAATCTAGGTTTAAGAAGGAAGAGGGTCCATGGGGTGCGGTCTCATCCCTACATTTTCATAAATCATAAGCGTCTTCATGAATATTAGATTATTACTTATGTAAGACAATACGTATCATTAATTACCTAATTAGCATTAAATTCGTAAAATTTTTAGCCTTACTTTTCTATGATTAATAGTTTAATTTTTCTCGTTCGGACCCTTTCCTATATAATTTTTTTGCTTTCCAAATCTTCTGCGAAATAAATTCCTGGGTAATTCCTTGGCATAGTATTTTTCACTCAAGCTAATATTTTGATAAAAATGTATATTTCCTTCACTAATTGCTTGCATACTAAAATTAAGCTATCCTTTTAAATTGGTGATCATCATTGCTGTGCAAGAAGGAGGGAGAGGGAGGGGGGGGGAGTTATCGTACCTGGCACTTAAGTATGGGCGTGATTATTGTGATCAGTTGGGATATCACTGTATCTTAGATTGATTTAGTGATGTTGTCCAAAAGTTGTTAATGCTCGACTTCTTGATTTTGTAAGATGCCTCCGTGGCCGAGCGGTTAAAGGCGTCAGCTGGGAATACGAAGATTCGTGGTTCGATGCCAGGCTTGACAAAGAAAAGTAAAAAGTAGTGATCTTGTGATCGGAGGGTTGCCAGCTTCGCTACAAAATACTAGAAAAGTCGTCCAGAACATCCGCAAAAATGAACGGCGTGTATACGGGACTGGTGCACGATAAATCTGATCGGGGTCCAAAGTCCCGACGTGTATTGAAGGCGTTGGGTGCCAGTTCAGGTGTTTCCTCGTCATCTGACCATGGTTCTAAAATAACGAGGTGCATGAATGAATGTGTTCCCTTGTCTTTCCTTCGAGATAGACCCCGAACCGTCGCCAATAGGCCACTGTGCAGCTCTAGTACGACGTTAATTAACCAAACTACGATTAAAGAGGGAATAAAAGAAGTGAACCAGTCTGTATCACAGACCCCCATGCTCATCCACCTGAATCCGCCCATATCCACTACATTACTATAAAATTGATGTTAATTAGAATTTGTTATATATATTTTTTATGGGCTTTCCAAAAATTTGGATTTATTTTACCAATCCAAACTAAAGGGCCCCATGGCTAGGTTCGAAGATGGCCGTCAGAACGTTACGTTCATGAGTTTTTAGAAGAATCGATTTATAGCCTGCCACCGTGGAATACCGGTTTAGTACTATAGAATAAGACAACATGATTTCAACCCAAATTATTAATTTTTAGGGTGCTGGATGCGTTTTAACTAAGGAAAAGTACGGGATCAATGGACCACTGAAAGTGTTGCTGTAGAGGTTAAACTGCATATTTCAATACGTCTGTTTCCCAATATTTTATTTAAAATTAATACAAAAATATCACAACGCTCATATAGATCCCGCATTCCTAAACATTTTAGGTAATTTTCGTCTGAGTGAAATGATAGTACAGTGCATATACTTGTAGAAAACATGTAACTTTTTTTTTTGGGATACGCCCAAAACACTTTGTTACACTAAGCATAAAAACATTGTTAAAATTTTATGATAAAACATCAATATAAAATTCTAAATAACACTCTGGATTATTTTAAAATAGAACATACCTGCTGTAAGCAAGAAGGATTTTTGTCAATACCACGGACCAGGTAAACAAAATAATTCAACTTTGTTTATAAACAAATCCCCTTTTGCGTTGAAGAAAATGTCGTCAATAATATCGGAACTTTGGCGCAAGTAACGAAACGGCAAAGTGACTTAATCAGAAAAAAAAATATCTTAAATTTCTGTTATCTTATCTCGGTGTTTAGAGACGTAACAAAGGTGTGCGCAGGTAGCAAGATTAATTTTTCATAAAATAAGGGGTTGTAAAACACATCTGGAATTCGTAAAGGTAATGTAAAATATTGCAATATTTTTCATGTTACTAAATTCCTTTTATTGCCCATTATGTAGCTCTAGTGTGCAATTCAACTAAAATTTATTTTGTCAGTACAACTGAGGAAGTTTTTCCAGTAAAAGTAAATAATAAAGGGGCATTCCGCCTATTAAATTTTCATCGATAACTTTGGAGCGGAAGGTCTAAGGTTTCGATTTCCAACGCCGATGTCAAGTAAACAAGGGGGTGGAGCTATTTGCTGTAGATAAAACCAATAATAGACACGAAATGAAAAACTTACCTGAAGTTATTTTGGCGATGGTTGGATGAAATAACGTGGCACTACAGCTGCACAGTAGGCTATTGGCGACGATTAGGGGTCTTTTTGGTTTGGTTTAATTAACGTCGCACTAGAGCTGCACAGTGGGCTATTGGCGACGGTTCGGGGTCTATCTCGAAGGAAAGACCCGGGAACACATACACATTCACACACACATTAATACATGTACCTCGTTATTTTAGGACCATGGTCAGATGACGAGGAAACACCTGAACTGGCATCCAACGCCTTCAATAGACATCGGGACTTTGGACCCCGATCATATTTATCGTGCACCAGTCCCGTATACACGCCATTAATTTTTGCGGATGTTCTGGACGACTTTTCTAGTATGGTTTTAAATTGGATAGTATTAATCTAACACGAAGTGACTTATGAAGTATATATATCCCATACGGAAGGAGCCCCAGTTGCTCAGTTGGTTTGGTTTGGTTTTGTTAATTAACGTCGCACTAGAGCTGCACAGTGGGCTATTGGCGACGGTTCGGTGTCAATCTCGAAGGAAAGACCCGGGAACACATTCACACACACATTCATACATGCACCTCGTTATTTTAGAACCATGGTCAGATGACGAGGAAACATAACACCTGAACTGGCACCCAACGCCTTCAATACACGTCGGGACTTTGGACCCCGATCAGATTTATCGTGCACCAGTCCCGTATACACGCCAGTATAATTTGTTGGATATTCTGGACGACTTTCTAGTATTTTTGTAGCGAAGCTGGCAACCCTCCGATCGCAAGATCACTATTTTTTTACTTTTCTATGTCAAGTCCATTTCCTGGATTCGAACCACCAATCCTCGGATTAGTAGCTGAACGCCTTGCCAACTGAGCAACTGGGGCTCTTGCTCAGTTGGTAAGGCATTCAGCTACTAATCAGAGGATTGGTGGTTCGAATCCGGGAAATGGACTTCACATAGAAAAGTAGTGTTCTTGCGATCAGAGGGTTGCCAGCTTCACTACAAAAATACTAGAAAGTCGTCCAGAATATCCAACAAATTATACTGGCGTGTATACGGGACTGGTGCACGATACATCTGATCGGGGTCCAAAGTCCCGACGTCTATTGAAGGCGTTGGGTGCCAGTTCAGGTGTTTCCTCGTCATCTGACCATGGTTCTAAAATAACGAGGTGCATGTATGAATGTGTGTGTGAATGTGTATGTGTTCCCGGGTCTTCCCTTCGAGATAGACCCCGAACCGTCGCTAATAGCCCACCGTGCAGCTCTAGTGCGACGTTATTTAACAAACCAAACCAAACCCATACGGAAGAGGAGGAAAGAGGGCTGCTCGGAAAATATCGCCTAGGGCCGAAAAAATCTTAAATCCGTTGCTGATTGAACCCAGCGCTCATTGGATGCTTGTCCCGGCCGCTAATCAATCGGCCACTATGGGCTACCCGAACACTGCCTGTAACTTTTGAATCAAGAAAAGGTATTTAGAAAAAAAAATTGAAAAAATAAAGTTGAAAATTAAAATAAGTATTTTTTAAAAATTCTATCGCGGGATTCTGAAAGTCACTGACCAAAATGGGTCCGAGATGCCAAAACTGACTGCTTGAAGGGGAAGAGAAGCACCAACCGACTGCTTCAAAGGGGTACCAGCTGTATTTGAACAGTTATTATGATGCGATATTCTCAAAACGACTGACCCAATGCCAAAACCAACTGCTCGAAAGTTCACTTAAACTATAGGTTTCAAGATATGTTTTGTACTTATATTTAGTGGTAGATTTTATAATAGTTTGTTTATCGTTTTTAATTAACGTTGAACTAGAGCTGCACAGTGGGCTACTGGCGACGGTTCGGGGCCTATCTCGAAGGAAAGACCCGGGAACGATTTTATTATAGTATAACGATTAAAAGTTTTTAGGCGAAATTTACATGCTCCAGAATTAACTTACGTCTCATCTCTGCAAGATTAGTTTTCGGTTAGAATTTTTAAAAATTTAATTCACGATCTCATAGCCTTAAGCCCATCAGGTTTTAACGCCACGAGGGCCTCCGTGGCCAGTGGATAAAGTCGTCAGCTGGGAATCAGAGGATTCCTAGTTCGATGGATTTGACAAAAAAAAAAAGGAGAAATCGGAGGATTGCTAGCTTTGCTACAAAATACTAGAAAAGTCGTCCAGAACATCCACAAAAATTATCGGCGTGTATACGGGACTGGTGCATGATAAATCTGATCGGGGTCCAAAATCCCGACATCTATTGAAGGCGTTGGGTGCCAGCTCAGGTGTTGTCCTCGTCACCTGACCATGGTTAAAAATACGTGGCATCATTCCCGGGTCTTTCCTTTGAGATAGGTCCCGAACCGTCGCCAATAGCCCACTGTGCAGCTCTAGTGCGACGTTAATTAATCAAACCAAACGGCCCGAATTTTAAAAATAATTAATTTAATTAGTTATGTACTATCAAAGGATGAATTCGTAAATGAAAATGAATCGGAATATGGATATTTCGTCATGTAACTCTCATTACCCCGAAGATATACTTTTGATGTTTTGTCACGATGAAGAGGTTATTTCTTAGTAAAAACACGAATTTTGCTGTAGTATGTAATGTAATTTAATGACTATTAAAAACAATATCATTCAACGATCATAAACTTTTAAAGTGTGCACTTTGCTGATTAATCTTTCTTTTCTTAAAGTAATCCGGATAATCCGCTTCGTTTGATCAGGATAATTGGAGTTATAATGTATTTAATTATAAGAAATCAGTTCAAATACACAACTTGAAAGATTATATGAATAGCCCAAATGCAAAAGCAATGCATCCAGCACACGTGAAATTAAGCGATTATGATTTCTCATTGGTTAAAATGTGGATACAGCGGGTTTTGCTTCTTAAAGAAAAAAAAAAAAATTGCGACGTATATATTTGCAAAATCATTTTAATCCTTAGTCCAGAGCAAAACAAATGACGCGAAATTTAGATTATAAATTATTTAGTATTCTGAGAACTTATACATTTTATTGAAAACTTGTATATATATTTTAAATTTTACAAAAAAAATATATTAAGTTGTGACAGTTTTTTGCGATTTACTCAAAAAAATCTTTTAGTGCATATATCAGCTTTTGCATATGGGCTACTCATATCTAGAAGTTAATATCCCAACAGTTCATATTATTTTCAGTTAAATTATATTTTGTTAAATAACTTATTACTTACCGTTGAACGCCCCAGCATAATGGATGAGACTTTGTGTGAGAAGTACATGTTGTTTATTGAAAAAATATAGTCACGCAGCAAAGAAAATTACACTTCGATATAAGGGAATATCTCTGGTCTTTACTAAAATAGTAGTGTAAATGAGCATCGAATGTTCCCGACAACGAATGGAATTTCATTGAAACAATCGGAGAAATTTTAATTTTCCGAGAACACCAACTAAATGTAAAATGGGGAATTTCTCGGATTGTGTTTAAAATGCCAAGATTTGCAATGGTAAAAACGAATTCTTGTTTTGCATTTCACGGAAAACGCAAAATTAATCAATGTGAATATTTGTAATTTTCAGAATTTCTTCGTAAAACAAGCAGCAACTGCGCAATAGTCCATTTAAAATTCATGAAAGTGGAAAATGTATCTTGGAATACTAAAATTTTACGTCATCGTCTAAAAGGTTTATTGAGTAATCCAGATGCAAAAGCAGCTGTATGCACGAAAAGCTTTTTTGATTAAATCGCGAAAAACTGTCAAAACTTAACTATTATTAATTGAATAATTTAAACGTTATATTTCACATAACTGGAATAAGAATGTAAGTGTTTTAGCAAATGCTGCATCTTTTTTTCAAGAAGCGAAATTGTTCCACATTCCAACCAACCAAAAATCACATTTGCTGATGCTTACCTTCAATTTTTACTAGATGCAATTGCTTTTGCATCTGTATAAAGCGTGGAATATAGCTACTTTTATTTCCAAGCGACTTTTTTTTATTAATTTTATTAAATAACGTTTATTTTTTAAAATTAAAGCCAACATTATAAAGTATCTATTGATACAAAAATATTGTGTTTCGAAATAACTGCTTATGCATTTGGGCTACTTTGGTTTCGTTAATTAACGTCGCAGCAGAGCTGCACAGTGGGCTATTGGCGACGGTTCTGGGCATATCTCGAAGGAAAGACCCGGGAACGATGCCTCTTATTTTTGAACCATGATCAGATGACGAGGACAACACCTGAGCTGGTACCCAACGCCTTTAATAGACGTCGGGACTTTGGACTCCGATCAGATTTACAGGGATGGGAAGTGCTAAAGACCAGTTTGGAGCAATTTTTGGAGCAGCAAAATTTAAGTTTTGGAGCAGAAAAACGACAAATTGTAGCAGCAAAACTGAATATTTGTAGCGGGAACGCAATAAATTGTAGTGTTTTGGAGCAGCAAAATTTAAGTTTTGGAGCAGAAGCGCGACAAATTGTAGCAGAAAACTGTAGATTTGTAGCAAGAATGCAATACAACGTAGCAGTGAATTTTAGCATATTAAACAATAAAACGTAACAGTGAATTTTAGCATATTAAACAATAAAACGTAGCAGTGAATTTTAGCATATTAAACAATAATTGTAGCAATTAAAATTTGTAACATGCAATTTTAAATTAGATGTGGTACACTACCCAAGGTCTAAAACTCTGAAGGTCTCTATTGCTTATTTATGCCATTTTTTTATGCAATAAATCAAAACCGGTAGAGGCTATAAATGAGACATTTTAAAGACAGTTCAAAATATTCAACAAAAATTAGTTTTTAATTAAGAATTATTGAATTTTCAATTTTTTTTTACAATATATACTTAATTTCATATGTTGATTTTTTCCCCCACTGAATTGTGGTTTATAAAAACCAAAACAGTGTTGCAATCTTGCATATATTGTGCATGAAATCTATTAAGAAGGTTGTTACTGTCTAAGGGAAATAAAATTATATAATTTTTTCGCACAAACTTTAGAATTAAAGAGTAATAATTTGATGGAAAACCTACGTTACTACTTATTTTAAGCATGTTAAGCGTAGGGGTGTGGTTTAAACACAAAAATATTTATTAAATAGTATATAAACATTTAAATCAAATATTAATGCCAAAACGAATTGCAAATCCCACAAAAAAAAGCTTTTTTCAAATTGTTCATTGTTATTACATAAAATATAACAAACCTCAATTTCGTAAATAAATAATATTTTCAACTAAGAAATAAAAACCCTAAAACTGTATTTTGCTATTTACATCTTTTTTATACTGTTAAGCTTTATGAGACCATTTAAAGGCAATTAAAAATATTTAACCAAAAGAGTTTTTAATTAAGAATTAACCAATTTATACAATATATACTTAAATTTCAATTTTGAATTTTTTAGTAAAATGCAGTTTATACAATAAACCAAAACACTAACAAACTACAATATCGCATACCTTGTGCATGAAAAACACAATTTAGAATGTCACCACTGTCTAAGGGATATAAAATTCCTTAACTTTCCCACACAAACTAGATTTATTAAATAGTAATACATTTATAGAAAACATACCTTGCTATATTTTAAGCATGTTAATCTAAATCATTAAAAATTACACTTAAGTTATTATCTTAAAAATTAGTTTAATAAGAAATTTGAAAACTTTCAAAAAGCTAAATAAAAGCCATTTGTTTTTTTTAAGTTGGAGGGTTGTTAGAAAGAAAAGTTTCCAATAAAAATAATTAATTTAATAAAATATATGAACATTTAAACAAAAAAGGATTAAATTGGAATTTTAATTTCATCCAAACAAGAAGAAACAAGATTTTTTTTTTAATCCATTTTTATTACTGAAAATTACAAGTCCTAAATTTCAATTTCGTGAATTAAATTATATTTTCGGAAAATGTAACGTAATTTTGTTAAGTAGTGCAAAACAAATCATGATAAAACAGGAAGCAGTGAAATATAATGAACTTATATATCGGATGCAAAAGGATTGAAAGTCTTCCAACGGAGATCGCAGCAGATCGCGTTTAGCGAATTTCTACAAGTTCAAGGTTTCCATGAATGAAAATATAAAACAAAAGAGTGCCAAATAAAAATTGCATTCGGCAGATGCGACGTAATTATAGTTATAATCATTCATCTCAACTTCAGAGTGATATCATCCCCGTTTGACGAAGATCGCAAATATTTCTACATATTCAAAATGCTAAATTTTTGTGAAATTATCTGTTTTTTTTAGATTGAGCATCGATTCTTCATAAAACAACAAACGAACTGAAATTTTCCAATGATCAAGTGTATTTTAATCAAATACCCTTGACTAAAAATTCGGACAAATCTCAAAAAGTTATTACCTTAAATTTTACAATTCACAATTATTCCTACATGTTAAAAGATGCTCTATTCTTTTAAAATTCTCAGTTTTTCAAGATTGAGCATCGATTGTGCACACAAAAAACAAAAACGATCCGATATTCCAATGATGAAATGTGTTATGACAATTAAATGCCCTTGTCTAAAAAGTTGAACATCAGGAATAAAGTCCTTTTTAATGACGCGAAATTATTCCATTTAAGCATTTCTCTGCTTGAACGTATAGAACCTTACATTTCTACAAATACTATTTAACTTGAGAAAATGTGCTTAAATTTTCTCCCATTTCCTCTTTCTAAGGTTGCCTTAACTTCGTTTATAGGCAGACAAACGGGCACCAAGACTTGGCGCACGTTTTTAACAAGGATTTAAAACAAAATTGGCGCAGAATCGCACATAAATGTGGTTTTGTAGCAAGTTGGCGCAGGATATCACTTTTGGCGCTCTCTGGCGCAGAATTCCCATCCCTGGATTTATCGTGCACCAGTCCTGTATACACGCCGTTAATTTTTGTGGATGTTCTGGACGACATTCTAGTATTTTTAGTAGCGAAGTTGGTAACCCTCCGATCGCAATATCACTACTTTTTACTATTCTTTAGTCTAGTCCGCGCAAAGGCTCGAACCGGGGACCCCTTGGATTCCCAGCTGAAGCCCCAATCCACTCGGCCACTTTGGGCTACTCAATTGTATTGTTCAAGGTTGTTTTGGTTAATTAACGTCGCACTAGAGCTCAGTGGCGGCTCGTGGTCAAAAATGTTAATGCAGCCGAAAACATGTAACTCCCCCCTTCCCCCTCACCTTTTTCACAACCATACACGAACGGACATTCTTTAAAATTTATTACTCAAACCAAAGTTTCCTTTCAACTTTTATGAAAGATAACATGTAAAAATAATAGAAAACACTTACTTATTTTTTGAAAATAAAATCAATCCTCCTATCAAACTTGCGAATCGGTCAATTTTAATATTAATTTAAATAAAGAAACAACAACACACGTGCAAACTTATCGAAGACTATTTCCGTTTGGAGAGATTCTTCGAAATTATTGTTTTCCTCCACCCCGCCTCGCCGATTCAGCAATGAACCAATCATTTATTCGAAATCCCTAGTACAACTAATTTGAAAAAATCCTTTTGCGCTACGTTTGTGTCGTCACATCCTCCATTTTAGCGTGCTGGGGAAGTCATACTACGTAAGGTTGCCATGGCAACGATGCAGCCGATTTCGAACTTCGCTTTTTAGCTGCAATTTTTATTGAATGGAGTTTTTGTTTTTTCTTCTCCTGAATTTGTGCATTACGGAAACACGCTTACTATTTATCGGAGAATTTTTTTACTTAGAGTTGAAATTTAATCTCCATTTCCAATTCTAATCTTCATTTAAGAAAATTAATAAAATATATAATTTTAGTTTTAAAATATAATAAAATTAGGTGCAGCCCGGCTGTACTTGCTGTAGTGGGCGAGCCGCCACTGCTAGAGCTGCACTGTGGGCTATTGGCGACGGTTCGGGGCCTACCTTGAAGGAAAGACCCGGGGTCGATGCCTCGTATTTTTGAACCAGGGGATATTTCAAGAACAGTAACTGTCGTCAATAACCCGTTGTGTAGTTTAAGTGCGATACGTGCGACGTTCATTCAACAAACAAGTTTTAAAACTACGACTTGTATTAAAAAAAATCAACTGCACGCATCGTACTACTTTCTATTACCATATATCAGAATTTTTTTTGTGTCAATTAGTGTTTGAAATTTCTTTTCCAAACAACAATCTTCTACTTCGATGGCTCGCAGTTATCTCTAAAAATATCGACTCAATTTGTCATGTAGTGTGGATAAAGGACTAGCAGTGAATTAAAAAATAGAAAAAAAAATCATGTAAATAACTTATTTGAATTAACGTCGCACTAGAGCTGCACAGTGAGCTATTGGCGACGGTTAAGGAACCATCTTGATTCAGGTGAAAGTTGGTAAAAACTGAAGGACGAAAATTTCAACATTTCAGTTATATTCACAAACGCAAAATGTTTTTAAATTGGAAAAGGCATTATTACAGGGTTTTTACTCAATATTTAGATAAAAATTCCCTGACTTTTCCCAGAAGATTTTCAAAAAATTCCAGACCAAGATTTTTTATTTTTTTACATATTAATCTCGAAGCTGGGAAAATAAAGTGCTTGTAAATAATAACCTAACAAAGTAAGCAAAATCGAAAATTTAGAATTTTTATGCTTTTTCATCAATGACAATAAAAAAACAGGCACTTATGGCTAACATTAAAAAAAAAAAAATCCCTGACTTTTTAAGCCATTCTCATTTCCTCTGGCAATTCCAGGTGAGTGGGAATCCTTTACTAGCATTGAAAGTTCTACTTGTTTCAACGTTCAAGTACTGAAAGAAATTACATTCGCTTTACAAACAATTACTGTACTCTTTACTAACTGCTTAAAATTCTGGTTAATTGTTAAAATTCAGGCATGCAAATATGCCACATTACCATACTTATTCAAATTTTAATAAAATATACTTAGATTCCTTTACTTAAAAATGCATTTACTATATACAACCTGATCGGATAGTGGGGAAATATATTAATTCTTAATTGTGTGACAACACTGTATAACATTCAACTAGAGAATGAGTTTAGTTCTCTGTCATTACATATTTTATTGGCTTTGACAAATTGTCAGCCACATTGAGCAATAACATAATTTTTCCCTCGTCCTGTACACAAATCTGTCTTAATACGGAAAAATTTAACCCATGATTTCGAAAGAAAGACCCAGGAACAAGGTCTCTTATTTCTCAATTATGGTCAGATGATGAAAATAACAGATAAAGCTATCTAAATAATGAGAATTTCATGACAGTGAACCACGATCAGATTTACGAGCACACACATGGCAATGGGCATAGGAAAGGGAGGTGCTGATATGAAAGTTCGTATTTTAATGCAGTCAATACACAAAATATTTTTTCATTACTATAAAAAAACGTATATCCTTACTTCCAACACACTTGCTTTCCAAATGCAAGGCACTGATTTTTCATTGTTAGTTTGGTTCCTTGTTCTTTTACCTAGTATAGAATTTGATAAATTGTCGATCACATTGATGCCTTTTTTCTTTGTAATATTTATTTGCTCGGATAAAAAAAAAAAGAACCAAGTACAGACTCAGGGTTCGTAGGTATTTTCCAAAAATAAAGTTTCTAAGGACCTTAAAAACGGTAAAATCTTTATAAATTACGGCAATTTTTTTTATACATTTATAATGAAAAATTAGCTTTAAAGTTGCAAATAGGTTTAAATTTCATATCAAAATAAAATTACGTAAATGAATATAAAAGAGGAAAATAGCAACTTATTTAGATAATTTGCACCTAAGGACCCTTTGGATAAAAATTAGGCATTTCTAAGAACTTTATAAAGGTCCTTATGGACATCAAACAAAAATAAGAATTTCTAAGGACCTTACGAACGCTGAACAGGGATGCCACTTAACCTTCAGATTAAAATCCTTTAACTTTTCTAGAGGATTTTTTGTTTTGAAATTCAAAACTCATGTTTCATGAAACTCAACGTTTTTTAGAAAAGATTAATGTAGAAAGAGACCTATAAAAATCAAGTATTTGCAAGTGTCAGGAAAGAAATACAACAAGGTACTTTCAGTTAAAATTTAAAAATATTCAGACTTTTCCAAGAAAAGTTGAGAAATTGTTAATTTTCAACAATTCCAGACGCATGGCAATTACATTATTTCCAAATATGGAATCATTGTCATAAAATATATTTTATCTTAGAAATGCCTTATTTCTAAGATAAAATTGCCTTATTTCCAAATATGGTAATGTGAAGTAAATAAGAACTTTCCTCGCCCACCTCAGCGTACTGTTGAAGTGAGACTTTTGTCTTCATTAACCATGCAAATTTAAATGAACAATTAAACTATATATTAAACGAGCTCAATGTCTCGAAAATATCATCGCATTTCAGTCTCGGTGGGAGATTATCCAGTCTGATAACAGCTCTTATCAACACATTGTCCATTTCTTTCTCGATTGAAAGAGCGGAGTTCAGATAGTGCCTTGCTTTTTTTTTAAGAATACACTTAAATACATTGCAGGTCAATAATTCATTAATTGTTGAAATCAAATACAAATTATGTGAGAATAAAGATATTGCAGTCTTTAGGATGGTATAGGTTTCATTGTTTATTGATGAACATTTAACGAGCCCACTATTTCATGTTTGATTTCAGTGTCAAGTTCAGTCAGATTTTGTAGCCTAACTTAAGTTTCAAGACAAAACTTTTACCCATGCAATCCCAATAGCAGAAAAATTCTTAACAGTCTGCGACAAGATTTGTCTGCAGCTTAATTTATTATATATTGGTATACCTTTCATGAGCAAGAATTCGATTATAGAGAGAATCTCAGCAATAGAATTACTTTGTTATTCATGTTTTTTTCACGAGCTGTTATATCATTGCTAGATTAGTATTTATCACTTAAATAAAAAAGTACTAATTATTTAATCTTTTAAATATTATATCTTTATGAACAAGCACATACCCATTTATTAAATAGTTTCAGCATTTAAAACAAAAACTCCTTTTATTAACAATATTTTCTATGGAAAGGACAATACTTATCCCCTGACTTTCTTAAATGAGAGAAAAGTAACCTAAAAAGAATCTGCAGAAAATGTTCTAAAGTAGTGCAGTAATAAAAAAAAAATTCGTATTTTAGACTTCCGCAAAAATTTGTCTGCAGACCTTTGGAAAAAGCTGCGTCGTACGACGCACGTCGCCGTGTTTCTGCTTCCGGGCATGCAATTATATAAACATATTTATTTATTTTTTATAGATCACGATAATTCACAGAAACCAATATTCTAAAATTAAGTTTATTATAAAGATATCATACAAGTAACTGCTCAAACACTGGACACACTCTAAGATATAATGTGAGGTTACAATAACAGAAGATTTAATAAACAATGCATTTTGACATGGTTAGAAAAAAGTAAAACAAGAAATTTTAAAATGTCAAACCATTTGGGGGTGGAAGAGGGCAAGATTAAAATCTAGCAGAAGTGTAAGTGTCAGTAAGCAATGGCACGATTAGCAAATTGCGATTGAACAATATCACAACATTTAAGAAATTATGTACACAAGATGAGATACTCTAAGAAAAAATATGCATTTTTTTTGTTTACTTATTGTTTTTTTTTTATAGACTTCCAACAATCCAAATTGCAAAAGCTTCTCTGAAGAAAGTGGGAAGCATAATTGTCTATTCTGACTTTCCAGACATGTATTTACCAGCAGCTAGAATGAAAAAAATATATATATAATATATAATTCACTAGCTATTATCTAATTTCATATATTGACAAATGTCACTAATTTTTCAATGAACAGAAAACATCAAATAAGTTAAACACTCCACTATTATAACTTTTAGATAATAAATACAGTCAAACCCCGTTATAACGAACCCTCAACAGACTGGTTCAGAAGTTTGCTGTAGCCGAGGGTTCACTATATCCGAATTTTCAAATATTGACGATATAAAAACTTCCTAAAGTCCTTAAACACGTTTTGTGCGAAACAATTACACTGAACACTGAATTGCAATTAGTAATGGACAATAATAAAGTAAAAGAAATATTTATTCTTAAAAAACAATTAAATTAATATACTACTACTTAAATTTATTTATCTAAAGTATGAAAAGAAGTTTTGATTTTTTGTTGAAAGCATCAAAAGAGTCCATTACATTCTTATCCACAGTTTCTGTTGCAAAGAAATTATGCAAAATGTTCACAGCTGCCTTACCCTTAGCATCAGAAATTGAAGGACCTGAACTAACATCCCCTTCGTATGCAATATCTGTAGATAAACGATAATCACCGTTTTCTATTCTCTTAATAATTTTCGCTTTATCCTCAATGGGAAAAGGCATTAGCAAACAGGAATGATTTTAAACCTACGCGAAGTCCACAATCGATAATCATCAGCAATAGAATGAAAGAAATAGGCAAAAAATGTATGCTAAACCAGTTGAACGGGGGAAGGGGAGGAGCTGAGCAGAAGTCTATTGTCACCTTTGAAGAACCTGGCTTCTGTCAAAGGAACAAAGGGTAAGGAATAGGCATTTGAAAATACATTAGTGGCATAGGAGTTCGGTTGGGACCAATTGAAAAGTTCGTTACAACCGAGGGATGTTTATACCGAGGTTTGACTGTAGTTAATCTAAATACTGATATCCAAAAAGTATCTTCACAAAACATCCAAGATACACACTTTTTTTTTAATTTAATAAAGTATTATTTTTTTTTGTGACAACGTTTACAACATTTCAATGTCTGCATCACAAGTCACACACAACATATTGAGCAGGTAAGAGCTTTCCAACCTGGTTCTGTGAAGCACAGAGAACAGTCTCAATGGCTGTTATAATTAGACTTTTCAAATAGTATATAGTGGGACATAACAATGTTTTTCAAGTATCCCCATAAAATAGTCCAAAAGGCATGATATGTGGACTAGGTAGCTAGACTTCTTTGTGTTCAACTCAACATCACAATGTGTTGTGTTTGTACATTAAAATGTACTAAATATTGCCAAAAAAAACCCCATCTTTGTATTTTGCAGACATCCTGCATATTCTTCATACAAAGAAAAAAAGCTAAATCGATTTAAAATTTTGTAATTTGTTAAATTTTACCTGTAATTTGCACTGAGTTGTTGATGAGACAACATAGGAGAAAAGCTCACAGGTAGATATTTTACTGTGATGATTTCCTAGTTGAACATAAATGTGTCTAGACATTCATGTCTAAATTGATTCACAAATATTTAGGTTTTTTTATTACAAAAAGGTTTATACTAATATAAGTACAACAGGATTTATGTTTGCCCACACTAATCTTAGAAACGATCCTATTGTGTTGAGACTTGGTAAAATCATAGCTGTTACTAAGGTTTTAAAGACTTTTTTCTTAATTAGAATTATCCATAAAAATATTTTTGTTAAGTATTTCATACATCAATATAAAAATAAAATTTTGTCTAATTCGATCCTGGCATCTGTTAGGTTTGAGATTGAAAATTGTCAAGCTTAAAATAGCAGTTCACAGATGAAATTGTGCGTTGATAGTTTAAAGAGAAACAGGGTTATTACAACTTGCTTTTTGTTCTCTGGCTCCTTTTAATTATGTTTATCTAGACCTACTGTATAAACTTTTGATAAATTAGTAATTGATAAAGGGCAATTCCATGATAGTTTCGGTAAACAGGTTCTTATGAAAATCGGTTTTATTAGGGATAAAAGAAAATTTGAGAAAACCACTGACCTATATTTAATATAAAAACATTACCAATTCAATGGAAAAAGAACACAATTAAAACATTTATTCTAACCAAACCAATAATTATCACTAACCAACCAATTTAAAATAATAAAAGAGAAATTGATTTCTAATTAAATCACTAGATGGCACCAGGAGTCGATCTTTATATGTTTTTTGCCTTTACATATTTTCAAAACCAGATTTCAAATTATGCAATTATTGAGAAGATAACAAGTTTCAATAAACGAGATGGTTGCTTATTAAGATCCAAATTCTCTTACTATTCCAGGTTTAAAAATATTCCAAACAATATAAAAAATAATTTAAAAAAAAATATATTAATATTGGAACTCATGAAATTAAGTATACCCAAAACACCATCAAAGTGAAAAAAAAAAAAAAAAAACAGTAGAGAAAATCATGTCAATAACAATGAAATGAGTAATGACAATTCTTGAGAAACAAACACCATTGTTTTTTAGTCGTAAAACCCATAGACTACCATACAATGATTTCAGGAAACCCACTACGTTCTCAGACTCACGATATTAAAATAAGGAGTAATGGACTCACCAATATTAAATTTATTAATCTAGACAGACGAAAATATTGACCTTTTTCGACTACCATTTACTCAATAAGAAAAAAAAGAGCTTAACATAAAAGAAATAAGACTTACACAAGAGCCCCATGTACCATAATATGGTATAACGATTGATTACTAAAGAATATTGAATGTTGTACAACACGCTAACACAGGGTTTATAAACATTTCCCGAAAATAAGGAATTTTTAAGTACCATAAAGAATTTATAAGGACCTTTTTCCCAGTGTTAAAAAAAATATACATCCATTTGTAAAAATAGGCAAAAATCCGTTTCTTTGTAAAAACAAAATTATAAGGGGAAAGTAGGTGCTGTCAGTTACAGTTATTGGGTTCAAAGAAACTGTCTTTTTTACTTATATATACAAAGTTATGTTTGTTTCACTTCAAGAGCAAACATTCGCAATAGTGGTTTAGTAAAACGATTTAAATGAAAGACAAGACTTTCTAAGAGTCTTTGATAACTTTGAAGTTTCCAATGACCCTTTGGACAAAAATATTGAGTTTTAAAGTAAATTATAAGAGCCCTATGAACATGAAACAAAAATGTTCATTAGGAGAGTGCTATCAGAGTGAAGTTAAAAGAGTTAAGGGTAACCCCCTACTTTATTTTGGTTATTTCCCGGATATTATGCTTACAAGTTGAGACATGTCAAACTATATATATATGCCAATTGAAAATTAGAACCATTCGCTAATCCAAGTGAAAAGGTGCGAAAGTGGTCATTAAATAAATGTCAATTTTTTTTATGGCAATTAGAAATTGTTCAGTGAGAAGGCCGACATTTTATGAAACTCATCGATATTGATTGGATTCTGATAAGATCAAAACTTGGCCAAAAAATATTATGTTAGAGAATTAAAAAATACTTTTAGAACAATATGCCGATTGGATTAGGATTGCTAAAACTATTTTGGTTACAATTAAGTAATCAACCAGAGAGAAAAGTTGGAACAGCAATAGTTTTATCGACCAAAGAGGCAAGATTACTAAACAATAGAAAGACCAACTTCTCCAGGAACCAGTTTTTCCTTGAGAGGTTGGTTTGCATAAATTATTATAAGAACATTGGAGACTGTAAATTTTAATACAAAAATGTTATTTTTATTTAACATGTTCAGTGTGGACGGTTAAATCCATATTTATCGTCCAATGGGTTGGGGTCAATTAACCCTAAGCAGTATCTATCAGCAAGTGAGTCACAAGGTCAGTTGACTTATTACCACACCAAACGTGCTAAGTAGTCAAGTGTTACAAATTACTTGCCAAACCTCAAAACTAATACTTAGGATTCGAAACTAGAGTTTAACAAAAACTGACAAGGAAACTTATTTTAAACAGGAAAAATTCTTTGCAGTATGTAATGCAGCTCAAATAACCATGATATAAATAAATTGAATCACATGTATAGAAAACAACAAACAATAACATACAATGGATATTTCACAAAACTAAAAGGATACAAAATAAAACAAAAACTGAACTTACAAAGCTCTAATAAATATAAACTCATGGTTAGCCTGGATTAATTGTTGCTCAAAACCAATCATATTCTTCTCTTCCATCAACTCTTTTTAAAATGTAAAATATTAAATCCAGGGAGTGTAAATGCTCAATGGTTCGAGAGTGTGGCCAATTTGTCAAATCCAACATAACTTTATGCCTGGCTCATGTCCTTGACATCCGAAACACTGGATTGGTTGACTTCCCTCAGAAACAACCAATCCAGTGTTATGAACTACTGATGACAAATGCAAGGACATGCCTTCAGGTATTCAGCTAAGATGAGCAGTGGTGAGGTATAATAAATAAAACAGATGTGCATGAAATGAATCTCTACCATTTAAATTTTTTTCCAAAATAGCCTCTCACTAGAACGACACAATGGACTATTGCCAATAGTTTAGGACATATTTTGAGGAAAGCCCATGAAAACTGTCTTGTAACTTATTTACATTTTAATAGGGATCGATAAGTGCATTACTTTGCTAAAATCAGTTATGTAATAAATAATAATCACGGAAAAATCACACGCTCGCTAAAATAAACCTCAGATTGGACGGAAAGTTTTGAGGTATGGGATTCAGCGTTGTCTACCACATTATTCACACTACAGCAACACAACGGGCTATTGGCAAAGGATCTATTCCATAGGAAAGACCCTGAAGCATTGCCTCGTAACTTTGGTTAATTGGCTTAAGGATCATTGTTGTCCATACTGCATCAAACATGATCAAGCCTGTACAATATTTATAGGTAGTGAAAATAATTAACTTTATCCTTTAAAAGTACTAAATTTCATTATGAAAAGCAATGGAGATTAAATATGCTAGGATGTATAGGATCACCTAACAAAGTATGAATCTTCACATCAATATCAAAGAACAATAATCTATGCGATAGAAAGTGAAAATTCGATGAGGACATGAAAAACCGTTAAAGGTGCAATGCAGAGGATCACAATTTTGAACCATGGTCAGATGACAAGACGTGAAATGGCACCCCACACACCAGATTGCCAGCATGAGGACATTTAGACCACAACAGATTCAACATGCACTAATACAAGATTACATGGTGGACTACGATGAGTCTCAACTCTTGGATTTAACGACTTTATTGCACTCATAAGGCAATATATTCAAATCCTCAACCCTTGGATAATGAACTTGGTACTCTTTTCACCAGGCCACTGTGGGCCTTCAAAATTATGAAGCTTTCCTTTCGAGTTAGATCCTAAACAGTCACCAATAACCCATTGTGTAAGCTTTAAAGGACATAATAAAAAAAAAGTCCTTTCCGTTATAAATAACGGATTTCTCCCGGACGGATACAATAAGGGCAGAAATGATAAGTAAACGCCTGGAACAATCCGGTAAAGGTATCTTTTTGCTTCTTAAAGTCTTTATGTTACCTAGAAGAGAGTATATTTGAAAATATAATCTAGCGTTCATAACAAACACAAACAATTGGCTATATAAACCATTTAAAGTACAAGACGACTTTTCTTACATTTGGTAAGAAACTGGACAATATATTAACATTGATAAAAACTGTTAATGATTCGACAATATTTGTTAATTGTCCACGTCATTGCATTATTTATTGTAAAATTGTTCTTTCTTTTAGTCATAAGTTAGATTTCTGATAAACTGATTTTAACTATTCTTTTAAAATAGAGCTCTGTGTACATTCTATGAATGCACAATTTTAGTTTTAGTATATATGCAAGTCAAAAATGCAGAATTTATTAATTATAAAAATTAATGTTTATAAATATGTTCATGAACTTGCATTGTTTAATTTTTTTTCGTTAAGCTAAGTATAAAACTATATTTGGTTTATATATTGTTTCAATATAAATCTTTTAATTGTAATTGAATTTGTATGTACATTGTGTGTTAAGATAATTTTTAGAATAGTAAATAGTTCAACTAACACTTTTACTTCACAATACATGATTAGAAATTATAATCCAGCCATTATACCAACAAAGTTCATAATAAAAAAAAATGCTTGTGGAATGAATTTACATTTTATTAAATGAGCCATTTATATATTCTTTAATTATATGATAGGGTAGTTTTGTTTCTAGTGAAGGCATTTATAACTATTTAAAATGTAGTATTTGGCAAACGTTTTCCCATGTCTCTTTCAATACCCTTTTCTCAGACTACACTCAGAAATAGACATGTGCAAAAAATGTAAAGTAGAAAGTAAAAATACGGCTACTTTTTTAAAAAACATATAAAATATGGAAAATCTTCTTCTATTTTAAGCTTATCAAGTTTCTTTGAGATCAGTCATAATGGGAATTTTTAATGTCAACTAGAAAATACACATAAAAAACATACATAATTTTAACCCGTTTTACCACATACCAAGTCACAACAAAATTAAGGGAAATTTGTTTCCAAGATACAAGAAAACACAGACCCTCCTGTAATTGTATATATAATTAGTACAACTATATGAAATGTGCAATCCAAACAAGTATGTTTTCATGTTTAAGTGAATGGTTCGTACGTATTAAAAAAAATCATTTATAATGACCTTATTTTTCAAATGCAATTTTTTTTATATATTTGTATGCAACAAAAAATTAGTTCTAAATTCACAAATAGGATTGCTTAGTAAAAAAATATTAAATAAATGAAATTAAAAAAAAAAAAAAAAGTAAAATTGGGTGTAAAAAAAGTCTGATACAAAGTATAATAAATAGATTAAGTACTGATCATACCATCCTTGGCCAGGCCTGCCACCCCACTTGCGGCCTTGTTGAGGGTCTCATCGATGGTCTTCCTGTTCTTCAGGAAGAGGGGACGGATGACTCGGTTGTACAGGACGTCGGATCCATTGTTGGAAATGGGAGCGAAGCACCACACAAGGAAGAGGCACTAGGGACGAGGATACGATCAATTCAATAGTTAAAATTGGTAGAGAGAAAACTAATAGTAACCAGTTAAATGAAGAAAATTCATGCATTAGAGAATTACAGTCGGAACAACAATCGGACAAAATTATTAAAATCGATAAATTATACAGACAGCCTGCAGAAGTTGGCATATACAGATTATATGTTCACCACTGTAAATTACCTTGAGGAGCCAGTAAAATGGAACAAATCCAATGATGATTTCAGAGAAAAACTCCACTAAGCTAAAAGCAGCAAATGTCACCCAATAGGTCAGCCATTTGGTGTCATCTTCTTTGTCTCTAGTCTCAAGGGCAACAAGTCTGAAAAAAAATATTTTACAGTTACATTTCAAAACATTTTAATATATACTTGTCCTTCCTTTGACAACAGAATCTGTTCTAATTAAAAATAAGATTTTTCGAAGATAATTTTTTTCTTCTTTTCAGATTGCTACCATTTTTTATGTATTCAGGGTGGTATTTTGGGGGGATAGGGTATGTAACCAATGTATCCCCCAAGTAACAGAATAATTATTGCACACCAGTTTTAATTAATCCTTTACAAATTGATGGTAATTCAAATTAATTTGTTAAGGTTCTGCAAATTTATAGAGGAATTCATGCTGAACAATTTCATCAATATAAAATTAAACATTTAATTAAAATATTAAAGTCGTATATTGCAATAAATTAGAAGGAAAAAATCCAAAAATATATATATACCATATATTATTACCTGTACTGAAGCTATCTCAGTCTTTCTACAAACAATTTCAAATCGTTATTATATCGCATAGGTCTCAATATTACTCGTGATTAGCCAATCCACAAAAAAGCTCATATCTTTATTTTAGAAGCATTTTATTGTTGTCCAAAATTAAAAAATAAAGTAAAAGAAGGCTCTAAATTGTCAATGATTCATCATGTCTAAAACTGTACACCGCTATTTATATTCATGAATCTTTCCAACCTTCAATCGCACCTTTTAAGTCCCCAATATTATCCTATAATAACATTTTATATTTCAATTTTAATTATAAACCATAAAGTTCAATTTATTTTCCTTAATATAATTTAATTAAAAAGGTTTAGGGATATAACCAAAAGTCATTTGAAATATTTTCTCGCAAAACTTAATTGCCGCCAATGAAAATTTATTTTGAAATTTTTAGTTCAACTTAGGAATTAGTATTAAGAATTTTAAAACAACACTTGAAATCGCGGAGTAGCGATGTTCCGATTTTATTGATCAAATTGGTTGCATCCAAAATTCTAAGGCTAGCATTGATATCTTTATATATCATTATCAACGAATAAAGCCTTCATTGCAGCTGGGGGAAGTATGATTGTTTATTTCAAATAAATTAGAAAAAATCTGGACTTCAAACTTTTGCTATGCTTTAAAAAAATTTTTGTTGGGAAATAACGTCAATTTTGGTTGCGTTGCTACATGATGTGTAGCAAGCTTTGTGGCGACCTCAAATTCAAAACATCGTCAATCGCTGCGATTTAGTTGCTCGAATCCGACCTACTCGATTTCCGAAATTATTAAATTTTTAATTAAAAAGAAGTCGAAATCCACGGTGGCGACTAGATCAAAAATTTTCGATCGCCACTTTTAAAAAGTTAGTCGCTACGTGGCGACTGTGAATTTCCCCCTTTATTTAGGTATGTTCAAAAGAAATTTGAATTTCACTAGGAACTTAGCAAATTTTGAAAGATCTATTTTTAAAATAAATTGAGTGGTTGGGCAAGTACCTAGTTATATTTAACTTTTTATTTTCTCGTGTGATATTTCAGTCTCATGCAATTGCTCCCCCCCCCCCCAATTTTAATGGAATTTATTAGATATTTGGTTATCAGTTAAGCTAGATTGTAACAAAAAATGGCATTTTAGCCAGACTGTTTTTCCGATTTTTAAAAATAGAATTATTTCAATTCAGTTCTACAGTTATTTGACTACATATTAAGATCTAATTTCCTTATGCCAAGAAAAAGGTAAATGTCAAAAACCGCTAATTTAATGACTATTCTAGTAAAAAAAATTGAGTTTGCATTTTTATGGTGGAAAAAACCCATTTTCCCCCCTTCAAAATATCACCCTGCCTCTTTTCATTTCTAGAGTAAACACTGGGTCATTATGCTGAAAAAATGTATAATACTGCTTATTTAAAAGTAAAATTGAATTAAAAATACTCACGATACATAGGCAGGATAAGCAAATCCTATGCTATTACAGATCAGCTCAGCACCATGACCAAGGATCATATATAGAGCCCATACTCCAATCAAGCCTGAAACAATATCAGAATTAAAGCCAACAGAAAGAAAAATTAAGCTACGCTGAAAAGTATCACAAAACTTTATACTATAGTAGGCTTTCACTCTTAATAAAACTAAGAACCCAAGGATTTTATATCCGGATAGCAAATTGTGTTAACTTATGCCCATTGCACAAATAAGGCTAGCCGCCACACTGGCAATCACTACACATGCAACTAAATTATATAGTAGCCTTTCAAATTATATCAGCTTACTGAGCAACTTTTTTATTGCACAAAATATCCTTTTGCTCGCTGCCTGCACCTACAGCTTTAGCAAATAATCAACAATTTGGTGATTTGATATGGATTTTGATAATCAGTGTCTGACGATTTCTCACCTACCCCTCGAAGATTGTGAAATACGAGAACTGGCAGCTTTTAATTGGATGCAATTAAATAATTGTTCATAGTTGGTGCAATTTTTTAGTTGAGACAAAAATATACGGACATTTTATTTTCATGACGATTAGGGATGAACCGGATAGTGGTTTTGCCGGATACCGGACATCCGGCGCACATTACAAACCGGATATCTGAACTGGATTTTGCCGGATATCCGGCAGTTTATTTTTTATGAAAATAAATTCTCATACACACTAGAAAAAACGGAAATCGGTCAAAAATTGAGAAATATTTTTTTATTCTGTAATATTTCCCAATTCCTTATCTTTAATGTGATACCAAAATTGAATAAACATTCAAAAAACTTTATTTCCAAAGGGTTATTCTAGGGTGCTGCTAGCAATGGTCGTATGTTTTGTACATTTTACACTTAATTTCTGAATAATTGTAATTTTACCATATGCCCTTTCATTCCAAACATGAAAACTCAAGTTTGCTCAAACTTTTGAGAAATTTATTTTTTAATTCAACTTTATATTAGTTGTGAGATGTGATGACCCTCCACCATAACGATTCGTTAAAAATATAATTTTAAAGATAAAAATTCGAAAAAAGTGGGTTTTTTAAAGTCTTTATTGGTTAAAGGGAGAATCTGCACACTGTGAATACGTTGGTCAATTTTCAGGAAAATACTTAAAGCAAGAACAAAGAAAATTGATCGCCACAAAAAAAAAATCTTTGATGTTTTATTCATCCGGATATCCGGCACTTTACTTCCGGATATCAGATAGTTAAAAAGCAGCCGGATAGTTACCGGATATCCGTTTCATCCCTAATGACGATAGATATATGCATGTTACTTAATTGAAATCAGCGATATAATGAATAAATTTGAGATTTCTGATAATTTTACGAAAATGTCATATGTTTGCATTGCTGTAAAGTTAAAAAACCAAGGCATCAGAATGATGTTGTAAACAATAGAAGATCCTTTCGTAGATTACAAACTAATTAATATAGAAAAATAAGGTTCATAAGCTTAATGACTATAATATGAACAATTATTGGTGTAGAGCTGGTATATTTGTGGAGCTGATATTTTCAGTTCAGGCCAACATGCACAATTTCATTAAGTTTTAAAATCCTTTTCCTCCCTCCCCCTGATCAACCTCTTCAAAAGTTTAAATTTCGGAGTCACTACTTTTCTTGTTTAGAGCAAAATTTATATACATTGTTTTTGCTAAAGTAATTCAAACCAGCATTTCAAAATGAGAGAATAAAGGTATTATATCCAAACTTCACTAACTAGTGTCAGGTGTAAAATAACTGCGGCGGCGTAAAGTACTAAGCCGGGGTATTCAAATTATTGGTGGAAATTTCGACCTAATACAAGTTTATGCCCAATGGGCCAGGTAAAATGTTTATTATTCCATCTGTTAGGACCAGCAAATGGATTAACTAGGATTTAGTTGTATTTTGCATCTACTAAAAATTCCAGTTTAATCATTGTAATTTTACACCGAGGCATCATTTTGGACGAATAACTTTTTAATAAAAATTTTAGTTGGTGACCGGATTTTTTTACACTTAGTCGTTTTTTATGTGTAACATTGATTTAAAATAATTGCTCTCAGACTTTTTAGTAGGGATGAACCGGATAGTGGTTTTGCCGGATATCGGATATCCGGCGCACATTATAAACCGGATATCCGAACTGGATTTTGCCGGATATCCGATCGGATCAGATATCCGGCAGTTTCTTTTTTATGAAAATATCTTCTCATGCACACTATAAAAAACGGAAATCGGTCAAAAATTACCAAATATTTTTTTATTCTATAATATTCCTCAATTCCTTACCTTTAAGGTGATACTAAGATTGAATAAACATTCACAAAACTTTTTTATTTACAAAGGGTTAGTCTAGGGTGCTGCTAGCAATGGGTGTTTGTTTTGTACACTTTAAACTCAATTTTTAAATAATAATACTTTTACCATATGCCCTTACATTCTATACATGAAAACTCAAGTTTGATTAAACGTTTGAGAAATTTATTTTTATTTCAACTTCATATTAATTGTCAGATGTTATGGCCCTCCACCATAACGATTCGTTAAAAAAAATTTAATATAATTTTAAAGTTAAAAATTCAAGGGAGAATCTGCAGACTGTTAATACATTGGTAAAATATTCAGGAAAATACTTATAACAAAGATAATTGATCGGCAAATTTTTTTTTTTTTCAATGTTTTATTCATCCGGATATCCGGCTTGGTAAATCGGATATCCGGCATTTTGCTTCCGGATATCGGATAGTTAAAAATCAGCCGGATACCGGATATCCGTTTCATCCCTACTTTTTAGTAATATTTTTAGAGGCAAATATACAATTATTCCTAAAATATGATAGTAGAATTAAAGTAACATTTGTTAACAATCAAGTTATTTATTAACATGGCCAACAAAGTAAGGAGATTTAAAGAACTTTTTTCAAGAACTAAGGGATTTTTAAAATGTAAAAATTCCTGAATTTTGTACAAATAAAATTTCAATAAATGCTTTTTAGAAGCTTATTTTTAATTTAAGTGTTAAAGTTAAAAAGATATAGCTAACATTTACTTTTTTAAAAAAAATTACAAATTTAATGTATGGAAAATCTTTTATAAATTTTATATTTCTTTCAATTGAAGACATTTTAGATCGACAATAAAGTACTTATGACGCTCTTGAAGCAATCTTTTGATACAACTATAAAAACACTTAACTTTAATTAGGCATAAAGTGCTTCTTGCGAATCTAGACTATAAATAGACATAACAAGGACGGATCATCTACCCGACAGTTATTTTACCCAAATTACAATCAAAATGGTCTACATTAGTAATTTTGACAAAACAATTAACAACGAAAAACGCTGACTGAAACTAATTTATAATTTTCCGCAATTATTAAAATAATTTCATTAGTAACACATAATATTAATAGCTAAAATTTCATCATCATCCCGCAAAAATTAAAACATAACACACCACCAATAACTTTTTTAATATTAAAATAGACGCACTTTATATAATTTTCATTTTATAAACAATGGAGGAAAGGTGTAAACTTACCTAAGGCTAAATACACACGTTTGACTCCAGTTGCCTTCTCAGCTTTTTCGAAGTATTCTGTGATTTTGTTTTTTTCGTGTAATTTTTTGTCCAGTTTCTCTAAATATCCTGAAAAGGCAGACATATTTGATTGTAGGAAAGGTGAAATTAGTTAATTATGAAAAATTGTTCAAAGCCGTTGACAAAAGGGGGCTATTTTCAAAACCGGGTTTCCACGAACAAATCACATGCAAGAAAGAAGGAAATAGTAGTAGTTGAGAAGTCTTCATCTGCCGCTTGTGACAACATTTGCAACATCACGTGGTTAGGTTTATTTATAACTATATTTCATCAAAAAATTTCAATCTTAAATTAAAAACAAAATTACAGATAGGATATGAAAGAAAACTAATTAATAATAAGAATAGATAAAAATTGAATGGAAAATTTTAAATACGGCATAAACCTGTATGACCAATGAAAATCAGCCGTCAAATGACGTAATCTAAAATGCATTGGCTTCATTCCGAATCTTAATATTACATATTGCAGTCGATAAGGTTTGTTTAATAACCTGACCATAATTTAAAATGGACGAGTAGAATGACCACGCCCACAGTGACGTCAGAGGTAGTTTGTTTGTGGGATAGCGTTAGAATTTCTCTCAAAACTACTAATATATTGAAAAGCTGGATGATATTTATTTAGAATATGATGTTAAAACACAAGGTAAACGAAATTAATGCAAAATTTGAACATAAAAAAGCGATGTGATTGTTTGTTTACCATTAATCGGCAACTTGCACGTGCTCGAAATCCCACAAACAAGGCTAAACTCCGCCCCGTTCTAGTTGTCCATTAAGAGGTGAAATTCAGCTAACAGCGGACGTTACTAGGTTTAATTATATGTAAATTAAGCTTAATGAAATATACAGGACCAATTATGTTTGGAGGTTCTCTTGGACCCTTACCTGTTAAGAAGTTCAACTTCGTTTATTTTTTCTTTAGTAGATTTCTCGTTTGGTTGGTTAAATAACGTCGCACTAGAGCTACAAATTGGTCTATTGACGACATTTAGGGGTCTATCTCAAAGGAAAGACTCGGGAATACTGCCTCGTATTTTTGAACTGTAGTCAAATGACGAGGACAATACCTGAGGTAGCACCCGACGCAACTTCAATAGGTGTCAGGACATTGGACCACGATCAAATTTAACGTGCACCAGTCCCGTATACATGACGGTGGTAACTGAGGATAATTTCAGTCAAAAATAAAAAACGAAAATGAGTTTTCGGTCTTGCTAATATTACCAAATGTGTCTTTATTTAATGGAACACTCGGACATTTTTGTGTCTTCTTTGAAATCCCTGAAGTACAGCCATAGATATTCAGCATTAAAAAAAACAGCAAATTTTAAAATCAATTTTATAGGCAACTCTGTTTTTGCTGATATCCTGCTGTTGCTCTGAGGCGAAGATATATAAAGAAACGAACAAATGAATGTTAATCTCCCTTACTTGACTTGCTGAACCTGGCGGGGAAAATAAGTTACCTAGGAAGAACTTATTTTTCTATTTTAATTATTTTTTTTAAAGTTGTGCAACCGTAGGATTCTTTTGCAAAAATATGACTGCTACCTTCCGGGTAAAAACTGAACGAGCAAATTTTTTTTAAAATTTTAAGCAACATGTTTAATTGTAGAGTTTCATAACGTTATAATTATGTTTCAACCGATTTTCGAGTTTTTCCCTTTCAATATAATTTTTCTTAACACATATTATCCTTTGAACCGTAGCGGGCCACAACGAGCCTCTTGGTCTAAATACACAGGCCCGTCGCACCGTGGAGGGGGACGAAGGGCCCGCCCCCTCCACATTAATCTGGAAAGCCTGAAAGTTGGGAATTTCAACTTCTAAAAATCCCGAGTTGGGAAAATTTATGGCTGAAGAAAATTAATATTATTAGCAAATGAAAGCTAGGAAAGATTAGAAATCGCCCAACTTGTAAGATTATATTTAAATTAGACCTCAGAACGGACACTATGCATTGGAATACGGGTGCAACAAATCAATACTTGTGAGAGAACTGTTTAATATTACTTAATATATATATATATATATATATAAAAAGACGAAAAATGTCGATAAGTTGGAATTGGGAATTTTCAGCACTTTTGAATTGGGAATTTCGAATAATTGAGTAGAGAATTTCGAATCTTTAAGTTGGGAAATTTCTTGTTTCACCCCCCCCCCCCTAATATTTTTTGTGTAACGTCAGTTGTGATACATCCAACTCTGAATGGATAATAGAGGGCAGTAAATTTAATTTGTTACTGAATTGTAATTGGCGACTCATATCCAACAGTTTTGGGAAAAATATGGATTTCTAGCAAAATTTGCGTTGACTTGTATGTGAGTTTTTTTATCCTGAAGTATTTTCTATGTGCAAGCATAGGATTTTTTAGTGAATAAGACTAGTCGCACACAGCAACAATTGCGCTGCAACTTTAAATCAACTGAGTAACTAGAAAAAAAATCACACAATTAATTGCATCTAACACAAAACTGCGAGGTCTCGGAATTCGCAATCGCCAAAGTGAAGTGGAAAAATTGCTAAATTCGGAATCCACAATCCATATAATCCACGGAGTAAAGAAGAAGGTGGAGGTGCGAACATGTCCAAAACCGGTTTGCAATGTGAAGTAAGCAATCGCTTACAAAGTAGGAACTGGCGAAGTGTTTGGTGCTATTCCAAAGCACTACTTTGTACCAGTACTTGGCGATAATTTATTTTTAGTACTTGGCGATAATTTTAGGAAAACTACTGCAAACTAGGTTTGGTTGTTCCTAGTTTGAGGTTGCTAACTTACTTCTCATGAAATCTCGCCAAATCATCTCCACCTTTTTCTTTACTCCGTGATATAATCGCAGTTGTAATACACGCAGTTCTATGAGAATTAATGTTTTTTTTTAACTTGACGAAACATCGAAAGCCACGCAATTACTTCCATACTATAGCACTCGAACTGTTCGATATTATGCAAAGCTTCATTTTTCTTATAATTATTTTGAGATCGCACATGTAAAGTGTTTCGTCAGTTTTGTTGGCAATAACGGTTAAATGTTTATAATGGTGAACTCGTTTCATGTTTAAAGCGACAGAATTACTGCTGGAGAACACTGAAAGTAAAAAGTTTGCGAATACACATCAATGGGTAATAATGTGGACGGTGGTTTCCAACAACTTCCGAGGGTTTACCTGCGTGATTTGAGGAAGAAAACGGAAAAACGGTTCAGAAGCGTCGAAAAAGAAAAAGAAAGAGGTCACTATAAAGAGAAAAAGGAACAACAAATAAGCGATGAAACACAATTAAGTATGTTTTCGTCACCGCAATTTATGATTTTTGTGTCAGGATTCCACAAAATGGGCCAGTTTCTTGCCAGCACTTTAATTTCCACGAAATAGATGGTAACAAAAGAGTAACAAATTTTCAACGCCAAATTTGGTTTGTTAGGCAGGTTTCCATTTTCAACATCGATGTCACGTAAACAGGTGGTGGAGATACCTGCTGTAAATTAAACCAATCAGAGGCACGAAATGGAAAAATAACCTGGCGTCATTTTGAAGATGGTTTATAGCTTTTACGAAACTATTACTAAATTTATGAAATAATAAATAATTAAGAAACAACAAATGGTAAAATTGGCGTAATAAGTAATGACAAAGTAATGGTTGAAAAATTAACGAATTACGATTTTTATTAGAATTTGGGTATGTTTTCAAAACATATTACGCAAATATTGTGGTATGTAGCTAATATGAACTGAAATCACATTGGGCGACATTAATTTTGACGCCTTGGCAGAATGCCCCTTATCCTTTACTTTTACCTCGGCCAATTTCTCGCCAATACTTTTATGTCGAGAAATTAGATGGTAACAATGGAATACCTTAGGCGGAATACCTTAATAATTATATTGGCGGTTTTTAGTTTTAAAATCGGCTCCATCCGTTTTAATAAATTTTGCAGAAGTCACCAAAAACGTTTTTCCGCCACGTATTAAGGTATACTAAAGCCAGGGGCGGCTCGAGGTAGATTTTCCACATGGGCAAAAATTATTGTGACGCCCTTTCCCCCCCCCCCCCCCCAAAAAATATCATTAACATTTTTTTGTTGCAAATTTAATAGACCTGAAAATGTAGAAATGTTACGTTATTATACAAAATGCTAAGTTATTACACATAAAATTTTTTGTTCATTGAATGTTTTTTTCCATCCTAATTTTGTCCTAACGAATTTTGCTTCCTAAATTTTTACTTCAGGTACTTGGGTTGTTTACCTATATAAAGAATTTTAAAGGAAGTTGTTATTCGGCTGCCAAATATTCGGTATATTCATTCGGCCAAATCACTATGCGTCACATCCCTACTTTTTATCGTTATACAGTATACATAATTGTATACGTGGGTGCCAGAACCAAACAGCTCCAATTTTTTCTGATTTAAAAAATTTCACTTATTTTTATAAAGAAAAAGATTCTCTATCGATTGGGTCAAGAACCAGACAGCTCTAGGTAATGGCTATATATATATATATATAAAGGAAATTGACTTTTGTATCATATAGCTGCAAGAAACGTGCAGTGTTATTAATCTGTCATGAACAATTTTGAAAACTGGAGCTGTGTAGTTCTTTCACACACGTCTTCAATTATATAACTCGTCATTCTCTTCAATTTAAGCAAGCACTTGACACGACCCGTGATTAGAACTAACGTTACAATGATTAAACAAGCCAGCGTATGCTCGAAATGGGATTCATTTATTGCAATACAAAGGCCCGACGGGCTAGTAGATTAATGACCAACAGTGCCGACGTGGCTCACCGTCCTCTAAAACGATGGTAGGTTTCTTATCCCCATAATGGCTGGAGTTATGAGGTTTTGAAATATCCACACTTTTTGTGTCGAGCTAGTTTTTGCCAATTACCACTTTGACGTCCTGAATAGATTTTAAAGACTTAATCACGTCCAAATATACTCACATCTCAGATAGTAATACTCTCCCATCTGTAACGGATTTTTTGTTTTAATTTTTTAATCAACATTTAATACGAACGTTCTTATAATCATTGTAAAATTTTATGAAGCCTGAAGGCATTTAATATTAAAAAAAACCCGTATAATAATTATTTTTAACTATTCAGTAATATTTGTTATTATAAAGCGCCAAGACATTATCCGAAATTTGTTTAAGTAATTAAGCCAATTAAAAATAACCAAAACGGTTATTGTTAAATACATAAACAGGCTTGTCTTAAAATCATCAAACTACTATAGGCTAAAGTCATACTTACAGTCTTAAATGTGCAACATAGTAGCTCACCCCTAAAAAAAGGGTATGGGCTAATCCAAATGTATGCGGGTTGCTTTAGATGAGGCGAAGGAGTGAGAGAGACGACGCAGCACAACGAATAATGACCATTACTTGGCCCAGGGCATACCATAAGACCATGGAATTGTAGAACACTTGACCTTGGAGCTAATGCTGCAAGTCACTCTTATTGGGGGGAGGAGGGGGGGGGGGGTGCTACACACAATGTTGTTTTTTGGGGGATGCGCTCTTTGGGTGCGGGGGGGATGAGGGAGAAGAACTTTTTCCCGCCGTTTTCATTCGCCCCTTCCACAAAGCCCCCTTCTAGTTTTGTTTCTTATTACTCACGGAGGAAAGAAAGTATTACTCAGTAACAGGACAGGAAATATAAATTCTCCCCCACTCCCACAACATTCCGGTAAGGGACTTTTGGGGTGAGGATCTTCTGTGTCTGCGCTATAAATTTGAAATGTATCTGACATGTGGGGGAGGGGGGGGGGGGAAGCTTGCGGCTACTGGTCGTTCTTGGATCCGCTGACACTTAGAGGTCAAATTACTTCCGAGGTTACAGAAAGTTTTCGAAAGTCTGGGTCTCTACTCTAGATTTAGACAGACATATTTTGTGATCTTAAACTTCTACTGTATTCAATAATAAATAGAAAAGGCGTAAACTTAAAATTTGTGAAATAAAGTACAGTTTTTATTTAAACAGTGAGCTTGCAAAATATTTTATAGGGGTACTATAGCATCATCGTTATACATTTTAAGAGCGAGCTGACTGCTTTTGTACAATCATCGGACAAAAAAATAAAAAAAATTATACACTTCTCTGTTCATAATACTGTAAAATGTGTTGATATGTGAACAAATTCAGCAACAAAACTAATTAGTTTAAGAAAATCTACTTGATTAATTAACACGAAAAACAATAAATAAAAATTAATTTATCAAAATGAAGTTTTAAAATTCAGATTATGTTCTAATATTTTGGAAAATTTAATATTTTTTAAAACTGAAGGGTTTGAGTTTTATAAAGGGTTTGAGAAGTTTTTTTTTTTTAATAAAATGTGCTTATTTAGTGTTTTTGAGGAAATCGGGTAGACACAGTCCCTACTGAAATGTAAGGTTTGGTTAGTGATACTTTGTACACGTGCCTCCTCGACCTGCTCCTTCTTGTGTTTTCGATAAGCTCTAGATCTCTCCTCACTTGTCATAAGTTTATACTTCTTGGTATCATTTTTTTCGTTTAGAACTGTTCTTTCAACCTTTTAATTTTGCTTTCCCGAAGTTGAACTTTAATGTGATATGTTCGTGTCATCTTAGCTTTCTTCGCTAAATCGTCACTTTCCACTCCACACATTTTTTACATAAATGGGCAATGTTTTAAACTGTCAACTAGTCCAATGGAATAGTAGAATTTGTCGTTATCTTCACTTTACACAGGCACTCACCATGACCCGTCAATTAAAACTGAAGCTACAGTGGTTACACAGGCCAGATTATGCCAAAGTTTGACCCGCCACATTGGTGTGTGTAAATCTCAGAAGTGGGAATGGATTAGTATCTTACCTGGTCAACCTAACGGCTCTCAACATTATATTTTTTATAATATTTAATATTAGGAGAAAGTTTGCTAATTGAAATCACGCTATTTTCTTGTTTACTACTGGTTTTTAATTTGACTGTACTAATCTGACATGAAGCGAGTTCTAAAGTACAGCCGCGAAAAAAAAAAAACGAACCACCGACGATTATTTCGTTAGTTTTTATAGTAGAGCTAAACTTAATATACCATTTTGTAGGGAATAAAGTCTACTATACATTTATTTACAAAAAAATTTCATAGTGGACTATCTTCATACTCGAATCCGCATCAAATTTAAAATTTTCTATAGCAACACCTACTTTTGATAGCGCAGAAATGTTCCCCGCCCTCAAAATAATCTAAATATAAATTTTCGTTAATTTACAACATTTATATGCAGATATAATATATTGCATTTATATGCCACATTGGACAAAGTATGAGTGAGACTTCGAAATGAAGTACGCTGATAGAAAATGTTTTGGCGTTAGCCTTGGTTGTTCTTTTCTCGTGGTCATTCATTCCCCCACTCCCGTATACCCCTCGCCTTTATATAAGAATTTAGAATTTTATGCCAACGCGATCACAGCGCTTTTAAGTTCTCAAAATTAGTAGACATCTGTTAAGTTCTGCATATTTTAAATTTGTGTATGACCCCTTAAATGATCATTTGATACACATTTAAATATAGCCCAAAAACTACAAAGAGGAAAATCATGAAATTTTAGATATGCATATAAAACGTTTTTCTGAATCCATCACTATGAAAATATAGCATGGTTGCTATTCATAAATTTTATGAATATTAATATCCTAAATTAAATAAAATTAAAAAATATACATATAAGTAGTAAAAGTTAGTGTATTTTATTTGGGTTGTTTAGAAGTAACACAGATAAAAATATCAGCTTACTAAAATTATTATTTCGAAAGATATGATTAAAAGTTTAAGAAATTCATTTAACATTACGAGTTCTAAACTTTCGATATTCATAATTAAAACACTACTTAACCAAATGACTTGCAAATTGATATTCAACGATAAATTTTGTCGTAGATTCTAAATATTGAATCAAAATTGGGTGTTGCCATTGGAAATTTTAAAGTTGGTGCCAATTTTAATATGAAGATAGTCCCCTATGCAAATTTTTTGTATATCAATTTGTAGTAGACTTTATTTCCTACAAAATGGCATATTAAGTTGAGCTCTACTATAAAAACTAACGAAATAATCATCGGTGGTTCGTTTTTTTTTTCCGCGGCTGTACATATTACTTCAAAATTGCAGACGGAAAAGAGCAAAAGGGGGCCGTTTGGAAAATTTTGCAAAAAATCTTAAATCCGGCGTTGCATACATTTATTTTCTATTGGAAGTTTTCAAAAGAATTTTAAAAGAGGGCCAACCCTTTCTGGTTGTTTATAATGAAAAATTATCAGCAAAAACAAAATGTGAGCAGAAAAAAATTCATAGAGAACGATTGACTAATTTTTTTTGAAATTTAAATTATGGTGTAGCATGTTTAGTTCTTGCTTCTTGATGGTTGGTAAAAATTACGTTACACAAGAACTGCACAATGGGCTATTAGCGGCTTTTCGGGAACTATCTGGAAGTAAATACCTTTGAACACTACCTCGTATTTTTGAGCCATGGTCAGATGACAACTTGCTTCTGGAGTTGGGGAAAATTCGCTTATTTACTTCGAAGACTAAACGGAATAGGTTTTGAAAATCATTACACTGACTATAGTCAGTTGTAAATTGTAATAAAATGTTTTTCCAATAAATTTGTTATTCAATTGTATTGATTAAAATAGATATTAAAAAAAATATATTTTGAAAATGAAAAAAAAAAAAAAAATTGGCGCCCTTTGAGGAGGTTGGCGCCCTGGGCAATTGCCCAGTTTGCCCTGCCCTTAAGCCGCACCTGACTAAAGCCATGAGTTTAAATGCATTTTAGATTGAATTTAATCATTTTTATTCATTACCGCTTTGCTAGGTGATGAGTGCAACAAAAACTTGTAAAAATAAAAAGATTTTACGAAAATGTGGATTGAGCTGGTTCAGAAACTGATTGATCCAGTTAAAAATAGAAGTAGCAGGAATCCCACATTTCGATGTAAATTATATTGGCGAGAAATGCTCCCATTATGAAGAATCTTATCCGATTTCAGCCAAAAGTTAAACAAAAATAAACATAGTGGGGATATTTGCAGTTTGCCACGCTAACCAAAGGGCTATTTCTATATTCCATTTGCTACTTGTTGCAATACTTTTGCGGCGTAGAGATATTACAAGTGCCTTCGGTTTTCCGTTTATTATCAGTTCATGCAATTATTTAAGATTATGTATTATCAAATAAGAAGCTACGACATTAAAATTTCATTTAAATTGGTATATTTTCTTGAATGGGATAAAATAAAGTGTTTGGGTGCATTTGGCGCACTTTTCTGTAGAACATAAGATGATACTCATTTTAACACCATATCGCATAATATTAGCTTCTTGAAGTTGTAGCCAAAATATTTTTTCTTTTTCTTTTTAACGATAAAAATAATTAGTGTACCCAATGCATGTACCTCATATGAAATGCTTCCCTGTCTTGGAGTCTCCATTTTCTCCGGCGAAATGACCAATCAGGTTATCATGTCTTCACTTTGAGTTCCTCCCTTACGATATTGCAACAATTCCAATTTAATTTGGCAACATGACAATGTTTGGCTGCAATTTGCACCATCTTAAACATCCTTGCCGATAAATAGATTGGTTTTTTTCCAGACACGAAGAATGTATCGGAGTATATAATCAGCAACCCGGATTTCCTCGACGATCTGGTAAAGAATCATATTGCACAGGATAGGGTTCGAGCCTGGATCCGCCAACCCACAGAAGAAGGTGAGTTGAGGCTCCCGAATTATTATTATCTGATACAAGAAATTGGGTTGGAACAGTTCCTACTGTACCGTAATGTTTTGTTTGTGAACACATTGTAAAATATGAATACTTGAACCTACTCGTTTTTCTTTAAGTACAATTGCATCGTTTATGAGCGATGACGTACTCAAATTTAACCAACCGTACTTTTTAAAAATTGAGCAGCGTGATTTATTATTGCTGATTTCATCTTCTGTTCAAGCCATCTTAACAAGGCGATCTGACAAACTTAAAAAAGTTGTTAAGAAGATAGTTTTCCCACATTATTTGATGTCCATTGCTTAAATGGAAATTGAGTCATTACAACTTGCTTCCCATTTTTTTAGTTCATTTTTTTAAACTTTTCTTCTGTTTATAACTTCTTTACGTCGCCTTGGTAGTACAACGGACAAGACACTGGACTGCGGTGCCTGAGGATATGGGTTCGATTCCCTGTGAGTCTTGGTTGTAATTGTCGACATTTATTGAAAGTGATTTATGAAGGCAGCCCATGTAAGCAAGCTACGCTATTTTTTATTAATTTTTAATGTACTCATTTTTGAGTACATGTCTTTTTCAAAAATGAAACTAATGTATTCGGAGCTATGATAAGCATCGAATGTAATAAAAAAAATAGTACATTTTACTTATTTTTGAATAGCTATTTTTAACAGTGCAGTTGTTAGTTTGATGGCTGAGATACAATATACATGATTAAAGAAATTATTTGCAGATTTTAAATTGATATCAGTTTTTGTTTAACATATCTATGCAAAATGGAATGGAAAACTTCTCTTGTTTGTCAAGTCTCATTAAGATCAATCCAACCGATTCTGTGATCAGCGCAAACAAAATTTGAATTGCACATCAATTTGAAAAATGCATTAGGGAAAACATTTTTATAGTTATAAACTATTTTTAACAGTGTACTTTGTACGCGCTCCTACTCTTTTTTGTGTCTGCGGAAAGATAGGTACTCAAAAATAAGAAAAATGTACTCCTGTTTGAGTACATTCGATGCTTATCATGGCTCCGAATATATAAATTTTATCTTTGAAAAAATCATGTACTCAAAAATGAGTACAATGAGTAAAAATGAATAAAAAGAGCAGATGCTAGCCTACATAGGCTGCCTTCCTAAATCCCTTTAAATAAATATAGACAATTACAATCAAGACTTACCGCAAATCGAACCCAGATTCTTAGGCACCACAGTCCAGAGCCTTATCCGTTAAACTACCAGGGCAACGTGAAGAAGTTAAGTTGGCGACGTGAAGAAGTGAGTACACATATTATAATGATCCTCAAAAAGGTGCTCTAGTGAAGCCCCTCATCCCCTATCTAACAAAAAAAAATTCTCTTAGTATCTAAATTAGAACATAAATCTTGCATGAACATACATAAAAAAAAATACATAACAGACGAATTGATAACCTCTCTCCTTGGCGCGCAATTTGGCGGTTTTAATTTAAAGTTTCTGGACGCTTTATTTTAAAGTTTTGGTTGGCGCGCTGTTCAGTCGGTTAAAAATAGAGAATATTCGCTATTGTGGCTGTAAAATCGCATAAGCGACAAGTGTGTTAATTTAAAAATTCATGATCTTGTTAAATTAACAACGATTCAAGATTTGCTCAGATTTTTTTGTTGAATTATTAATTTATTAAAAAATACTCGATTGTATGATTTCAACTCGTACAAAATGTTTAAAACAAAATTTTACCAGCCCTTGTACTATATAGCGTGAAACCCAACACAGTACAGGATTATCATTATGATTAAGTTTCAAAACATTTTTCTATTCACTAGCAATAAAATTTTACAGTCAAAACTGTTAAACTGTTTTTGGGGGCCAACTCAGATTCTTATGAATTTCTGTTAGTAGTACCAAGCGTCCTGTCAGAAGGAAGGGAAAACCTCTAAATGATCGTAAAGGTGAGTATTAGTTAGCAGCAGTACGCTGCGTCCTTCCAGAAGGACGTTGTATATTCTATAAATAAGTCTTATAAATATGGGTTACGCAAGAAAAGTTGTATACCATCGCCAAGTTTTGGCTACAGATTACAGATGTTTAATGTGTATGCTGTTGGTTACACGGCACACTACAGTAATAACAGTTTGTTTCATACATTCAATAGAATGTTTCCGGCAATGTTCGTCACAGCAGTAGCGATCCGTTCCTTCAGTTCTTGCAGTGTTGTTGGCATTCACCATCATCGTCTTTTCATCTATCACACATCTTTGAGGGCCTTCCTTATATTTCTAAATAAAAAGTGTTTTTAAAACCCATTTGATGAATCATTTAGCGAGCTTATTTTCAAAAAGGAATATTTTCCTGGCTGGGATTCAGCAGCCGTTGCGAACGCTGGTTGCCGACGAAATTCAAAAGATTCAATTCTAAATGTGTATTTGGGACAAAAGAAGTGAATCGTCTGAATTTCATCGCCAACCAGTGTTTGCTACGGCTGCTGAAACACAGCTAGAAAATGTTTTTTAAAAAAATAAACCCCTTATTTACTAACCTTGTATTTTTGTCATTATTCCATAAGAATCTGTAGGTGCAGATACCGTGTCTGAAACAGGTTTGGACGACAATGACGAGCAAGACGAGACATCTCAAAAGGAAGAATGGAACGAAGAAGAAGACCCAAAAGACGAATCGTCGAAATCTAAAGAAGATCTTCCCAGGATAGAACGGAAAGCGTCTCCTGGAAAGGACGCTCGTCCAGCAAGACGAAATACTAGGAATTCCAGAAGACATAGCGCTTTTGAAGAATATGCAAGTTTAACTTTAATTTCTTTCTACACTGAGTGGGCAAAATATTATGACCATACCCATATTTCCTACTCTAGTAGTACTCTAATAATGCGTTCAGAGATCCTCTGAGAGGACCCTTGATTAAAATCTCCAGTAATTTGCTGCACCGTTGGCCTTCGGTTGTCCCTTATAAAACTGGACAATCTTCTTTCTCTACGAGCGTTCAGTAGCCGCTGACGACCAAAAGAGGCTCGTTTGGATCTAGTTTTCTGGATAACAGTCCAGTCTTTCAACACTTTCTCTATAGCTGCTTTTGGCGCTTTTTGTACGCAGATATTTACTTTTAGATGAGAATTTCGCGACCTACTTCACAATACATGTGCGCTAAATACATCACATTCTTACAAGCAAATCAACTATTGCAACAAGCAACTTAACCAGTTAACCACGTCAACAACAACAAAAAATCCATCAATGGTTTCATTCATATTTATATATTAATTCATTTTTAACACCAAAGTATAAAAAAATATTAAAATTGCATTAATAACAAATAATTAAAAAAATTAACGGATTTTTTTGAAAATTTAGCAAAGACTGATCAGGGGAGGAGGGTTTGAGTGATTGTCACAATAACATTTAACTCACGAGCTATATTTAAAAATAGAATAAATTACAATTGAAATGGGATAGATTTTTAAAATAACACTGTTGAAATTTACAGGTACATAATAGTTAATTTTAATATATTATTATTATTTTTAAATAAATTTTTGGTATAAAAGCATTTTTTGATGCATATGTCATAATGCATTTTGTAATGTATATAAACTTATACTTGATTGAGGTTCGGAGTAGCATCATTCCATGCAAGTTTATCTTCAATAGTACAATATCGACACACATTTGTTCGTGTTTTTTTCAGATGTCTCAGAAGGATGACAGGCACCAGAAGCTGCTTATGATCAATAGAAGCAGACTGGTTTTCCCCTTTATGCATGCCACTGATGACCTCAGCGAGCTCATAAATACCACGCACGCTGACGTTACATTCGACGAGATGGAGAGGTAGGTCAAATAGCCTTTATATTTTTTCTCATATCAATCAATATGTAAGTACCCCAGCTGCAAAAGCAGCTATACTTTTAACTTTTTTTGAATAAATCGCGATAAATTGTCAACATTGATAAAATTGAACCATTGATAAAAAGGAACTATTATATTAAAAGGGTATTTTTTCTTGTAAAAAGGAACTTTTTTTTAAACTAAACTGTGTAATTTTTCTGATTACTGACTAAGCTATAATCTAAATTTGAATTTTTATATAAATTGTTTTGCAACTGGATAAAGGATTTAACTATTTTTGCAAATGTATGTTCAAGAAGCAAAACCTACTATGTTTACTATGTTCTATCCAATGCTATGTCCTATTCAATTATAAATAAAGTTCAGTGATGCTGTAACGTTCACTGGATATAACTGCTTTTGCATCTGTATCCAGTGTGTATGCTGTGGATCTACTTATTTTCTTATGAGCGACTTCTCTTTTGAATATTTATTAGTAAATAAAGGTTTTTGCTCCTTTATTATATTTTGAAATTGAAGCCAAAACTATGAAGTACCTATTGATACCAAAACTCATTTATCAAATTTTTGGATATATCCTGTTTTGCATCTGGGCTACTGATATGACAGTCTACACTAATGCCATTACTACTACACTAATCTCCATTAAAAATTCGAATTTTGTATAAATATATACTTTTTAACTGTGAACCTTCACTTATTGTATTATCAGGCCAGATACTTATAATGTCGAATCCTGAGCATGCATGAATGTTAAATTCTCTTTTGAAGCTACAGGAAGTATATTGTAAATCCGGCTCAGATATGGCAATTTTTGTTCAAAATACTGAGCGGTCCAAATTGTTGGTGAATGGTCATTGTTTACCTTTATCGTATTTTGCTGTATAAACGTAAAACAACATTATTTTCCCCAACTACTTCACTTATGTGTTACACAGTCGGAACTTTTAAAGTTTAACTAAGTAACAAGTTTAGCTTTAATAGCAACAAACAAAGTAGATAAATCATAGCAAAATGAATATTTAATAATACAAAAAGAATTATATTAAGCCTCCAAATCGCCCAATAATTTTCGACCGCCATGTATAGTTATTAGGTTTAACCTTGTAATAAACGTATTAGACATTGACTTTTCAATTAGTGGTATTTGCATGCCTTATGGGAAGTCAAATTTCTCTCTTCTTTCAGTCATCTCTTCCCATACACAGAACTCAGTTCTGACGACATCAACAAGGCATTTATCAAGATGGTGGGAAATCTTTTTGGAAAATATGGGTGAGTTTCAATGCATTCTTGAGTTTGGTTACGATGTGCGTAAATCCCACGTCTTGTTACTATCTGTAAATTTAAAGAGGTTGACTTTCCAATTCATTCACTTTAATAAATACCCATTTTATTAACGAACATTTCCATTCGTCTTTCGACGTGTTAACTTCTTTTTTTAACTGAAAACTTACAGTTTCCGCTTTTCTTAACTCGTAGTTAGTATTTCTATAAAAAAAAAGAAACTGGCTTATAGATCCTAAAATGTGCTCTGATATGAACACTTTTTTTTAAAAATAAAACTTCTTTAGAGAGTTAATGAATTACTAGTGAATAAGTGTGGTCGAAATTTCATTCACACTCCCCATACGCCGTACGTAGGTCAGAGAGTGGAGGGGATTAATTACGAACCTGTTTAACGATGTCCACCTTCCTCTACACGATGGTAGGTTATTTATCTCCATTATTATAATTAGGAATTATGGGACCGGGAGCATATTGTAGCCAATGACGATATTCCCACCGCACGGTGCAAAGGTCAGAAAGGAGAATGGTTTAACAATTGCCCTTGTCTTACGAGTCCGACTTTCCCCTACATGAATGTAGGTCATTTTGTCCCATAGACTGATTCCCCTTATAGTTATGAGGATTTTACAAATGTCGTTTTTTAGGTTGCCACCCCATGCGACCTCTGTATAAGTATCGATTTTAAAGACGTGTCCACGTCAAAACAGAAATGTTTCTGAGAATTGTTTATTTAACATTTACCAACTTAATATAAAATATGATAAATGTAACGTTAAAAAAACCTTTTTTCTGTTGAAAAGAATTAGGAAATCGAGAATTTTCTGGCTAAGCGTTTGAAAGGCCGCGTTTCGAAACCGACTTAACCCAAGCGTGCAAAAGTCCTTGTCTCTGACAAGAGGCCTTTTATTCGCCAAGTACAACTTTTTTTTCTTTTATGCTTCCCGATCGCCGCTGTCGATTGTGGAGGAAGCAGGAAAAGTTGCTTTCCGATGTACATTAAAGGAAATAATAATATATATTACAATGACGTACAGGCTTTCGGTAATAAATAGAAACAAGCAGTGACGTAAATATAGCAAGCTAACTATAGATAGGTTTTACACAGGAGGTTTAAGGCCTAAGCGACACGAGCGATCGCTTGGGGCGCCGAATAGAAAAGGGCGCCAAATTTTGCCGAACGAAAAATAAATGAATGAGTGAATATAAAATAATCTTTCTAAAAAAAAGAAAACCAACTTTAAGAAAAATGCGCTAAAAAGTAAAAAATATTTTTCAGTTTTACGAACGCATTGAAAAAATTTAATTATTTTGGTATGATTTTTGTAAATTGGCACCAACTTCAAAAAGTTGTAATAAGTATAAAATTTACATTAAATAATTAAATTTTTTCAATGCGTTCGTAAAATTAAAAATTATTTTTTACTTTTTAGCGCATTTTTCTTAAAGTCGGTTTTCCTTTTTTTAGAAAGGTTATTTTATTTTTCCCTTTTTAGTTTTTAATTTAGCAGTGGGCTTCGCCCCCTATTATTATTCACCAAGAAATTCAGGTAGCAACTTGTGCTCGACAATGTATATTGTAAAACAATCCCTATCAATGACAATAAATAATGCTGGTTAAACGACATGTCATTGTTGTACAACTTCTGTTAAACAATGAAAACACAATGGGTTAGGAGGAGGTGGTTTAGACAAACGGAAAAACGAATAGGTAGGCTGTGTCTATCGAAATGGCCGCAGGTGTTAAGGCGTGTAATGTCACATTCAACAGGGTATTCGGGTAAAAATTTATTTAGTTCTATAAAGGTATAATTAACTACTCTGCCAAATTTCATTTTCCTGGGTTTACGTAATGAGGGAATTTTATTTTAGCCCCGTGCGCAGAACAGGTATTTTATCTAGAAGTTCGCTAATAGCTTTTCTGTTCCGTTTAAGGAATAAGGATCACTTCACCAAATTTCATTCTCCTAAGTATACTAGAGGTAGAAAAGAACGGGCGTATCACTTTTCGTTTAATTTTTCATAACCATTTTCCGTTTCCTTTCTGGTAACCATTTCCTGTTTCCTCTTTTTTGTTGTTGCTAATATGCCAATAATTTTTATGAGGACCCGATTTTAAAGACGTTACAAGTCAATAAAATAAATTGAATAAATGTTTTAAAAAGTCTAATACACTACTATTTAGTAATAATCTTAAAAAGTAATAATGTTATGAAATGTCTTGGAAAAAAATTAAAAACTTAATGCGGATCATTGATTTATTGATGACTGTTTTTTTTATTCACAATATTTTCAGTTGTAAGAGGCTAAAAATAAAAATCTGGAAAAGTATAAAAAAGTGCTTTCAATTAAAATCATCATAACATTTCATTTTAAATTAGAAAAAAAAATCGTACATTTTGGAGATGAATTTTAAACTCATGCTCGGGTAACAGGAAATAAAGCTCTCATTAAGTGAAATAAAATAAAATTGCACTCATTTAAAAAAATAACATAAATTTTTTATGATTCAGAACTTTTAAGCAACGTTAGAATGACTTCCTATAGTTCATTAAAACTAGATAAATTAAAATATTACGTTAGATATTAACCAATGAACGGTTTTAAAAATGTGTTCCTTTTTTTTAATTAAGGTATTGGTATTTAATAAAAATTGCCTTTTATATATTTTGCAGTCATATCGTGCTCTACTGGTAATTTTTTTTATTGAATAAAATTCGCATTAACTTTACACAATTCTGTCGGTTTCTTCTCGAAGAAGTCTAGAATCATGATTGTAAAATATTTCTCAGTTTGACTTTTATTTTATTCTGTCATTCCTTGTCTTCAGACGCAAGTGACGAAAGTTCGTTCTATCTTACGAGGAAGGAAACAACAGGTCAAGAGTAATCTGACGACCTTTCCTCTTGAAAAACGGCGTCGATTTACAATGTAAAGACAAACGATGAAGCTTTGTCTTTTGTATGCTTCACATACTCCAGTTTAACTTAAATCTAAATATTTTTTTTTATCTATAATAATAAAATAAAGTGTCTGTGAGTGGATCGTAAAAGAACTATATGCTCTGCTTATAAAAGGCCGAAAATTTATATATATAGGTATTCTTCTTCCACAAAATGTGCACCTCAGTCGCGGAATTTTGAAATTCAGTTTAGTTTTAAATGAATTCACATCGGTTTAAGAAGCCATATTTTTAAAATTTCCATATAAAAAGAAATGTCGACATTGTTGAAAAGTTGTAAAAAGCACAGTCAAAAATAAAATTCTTTAAAAAAAAAAATATATATACGTTTATTCTAAAAATTTATTGAAACAGATGTTTCTTTATTATGATATACTGTTATATTAAACGAACAACTATTTAAAATCTGAAACTGTTTTTGTTTTTTACATAAAAAAAATTAATTGCTTTATTTACATTTGAAATACTCAAAGGCTAGTAAAATATTACTTTAAAAGTAAATTGTTACTAACAAGAAAGTCAAGGATAGACCAATTTTTGGTCAGTTATTTAATCTCGCCAAATAGGATTATATCTCTGAAACATCATTTCAAACTAGGAATAGTTACATTTTAATATTAAATTATGCTTACCTCATAGGTGAAAATCTAAGTTTATATATGCGTTGCTTCATTTCATCCTATATTATATAATTTTTTTTAAATGCCGTGCGAAGAATGAAATTTTTTTCTAGTACCCTATTTAAGTTAGTAGTACATGTAATTAATTGGTAAATGTTTATTAATTGGAGGATCTATTGCATGTGTTGAAATATTGGTGTTAAATTAAATTAATCTGTAATAATAAAAAATAAATTACTATAAATTAAATTAATATAAATTAAATTAAATGAATCTAAATTAAATTAATATAAGTTAAATTACTATAAAAATTAAATGAATCTAAATTAAATTAATATAAATTAAATTAATATAAATTAAATTAAATAAATATAAATTAAATTACTATAAAAATTAAATAAATATAAATTAAATTACTATAAAAATTAAATAAATATAAATTAAATTACTATAAAAATTAAATAAATATAAATTAAATTACTATAAAAATTAAATAAATATAAATTAAATTACTATAAAAATTAAATTACTATAAAAATTAAATTACTATAAAAATTAAATTACTATAAAAATTAAATTACTATAAAAATTAAATTACTATAAAAATTAAATTACTATAAAAATTAAATCACTATAAATTAAATTAATATAAATTAAATTAAATGAATCTAAATGAATCTAAATTAAATAAATTAAATTAAATAAATATAAATTAAAAAAATATAAATTAAATAAATATAAATTAAATAAATATAAATTAAATAAATATAAATTAAATAAATATAAATTAAATAAATATAAATTAAATAAATATAAATTAAATAAATATAAATTAAATAAATATAAATTAAATGAATATAAATTAAATAAATATAAATTAAATAAATATAAATTAAATAAATATAAATTAAATAAATATAAATTAAATAAATATAAATTAAATAAATATAAATTAAATAAATATAAATTAAATAAATATAAATTAAATAAATATAAATTAAATAAATATAAATTAAATAAATATAAATTAAATAAATATAAATTAAATAAATATAAATTAAATAAATATAAATTAAATAAATATAAATTAAATAAATATAAATTAAATAAATATAAATTAAATAAATATAAATTAAATAAATATAAATTAAATAAATATAAATTAAATAAATATAAATTAAATAAATATAAATTAAATAAATATAAATTAAATAAATATAAATTAAATAAATATAAATTAAATAAATATAAATTAAATGAATATAAATTAAATAAATATAAATTAAATAAATATAAATTAAATAAATATAAATTAAATAAATATAAATTAAATAAATATAAATTAAATAAATATAAATTAAATAAATATAAATTAAATAAATATAAATTAAATAAATATAAATTAAATAAATATAAATTAAATAAATATAAATTAAATAAATATAAATTAAATAAATATAAATTAAATAAATATAAATTAAATAAATATAAATTAAATAAATATAAATTAAATAAATATAAATTAAATAAATATAAATTAAATAAATATAAATTAAATAAATATAAATTAAATAAATATAAATTAAATAAATATAAATTAAATAAATATAAATTAAATAAATATAAATTAAATAAATATAAATTAAATAAATATAAATTAAATAAATATAAATTAAATATAAATTAAATTACTATAAAAATTAAATTACTATAAATTAAATTAATATAAATTAAATTAAATGAATCTAAATTCTATTAAATTAATGTTTAAGTACTTTTTAATTGTGATTGGCGATTGTGAAACTTTCGAGTTGCTAGATATGTCCTATGTCAAGTTGACGAAAAATTTGGCACACTAAACATAATGGCAATCTCTTTTGTTACCATTATCGCGGGAATGCCGCACTATAGTACTTTAGTTAGAACCCTCTGACTATTTTTCACATGCGTGCCTCGTGCAGGTTTCCCATGACAGAGCTGTGCTACTTCCTGACCACAATGAAGGCCAACTACTTGGACGTCGAGTACCACAACTACAGCCACGCCTTGAGTCATGCGCAGTCCATGTTCTGGATACTGAAGAAGAATCCGGGAGTCTTCACTGAGCTCGAGGTAACCCTCAAATGGAGGCCTTTGAGGAGTAGTAGGCTGTAGGACTGGGTTGCAACCAGAATTGTATCCAAATCCATTATTAATATGATTAGAAACAAATGCACATGGCATCCTTTTATTATGTATTCTGCCGCCCAATTGCGAAACTTGTTAAATAACCCCACCAAAAGAAAGAAATAATTAAACATCGAGATTTTCGTGTCATTTTGTTCGTTGAGCAATCCATCCTATGTGCTGTCCACTCCTCTTAAATTCCCTTAAATATTTTTAAAACACTTCTAAACCTTCGAAAATCCGATGCTGCTGTAAAACTCATTAAAACCGACCCTGTGCATAAATCATTAAATTCATTCGATTCGACCTGATTTAAAATTCGTTATATTATATCTTCACCTGTAAGTACATTACTTGGTAGCTAAAGGCGAATATAGCAGCAAGCTCCCTTTAGTCCTCCAGATAAACTTATAAATACGATTGAATCAAAATTCTGAAACATTTTAATAATATTTGTCAGATTTTGGAGAAGCCGATGAGGACTGTAAATATAGTTCACAATTAACTACACGTTAGATGCGGAAACATTTCATTGGTGCACAACACTTATTGGATGACTTTTTTACTTAAAAAATCTGCATTATATTTTTCTGTTTTTTGAAAATTAAAATTGAGACTGATATCCTATGAAACGAGACTAAAGTTTAGAACGCCCACGACAACTAAACGAAACAAAATATTTTTTGTTTTCGTAATTCCGAAATCCTTAGAGAATATCTTTTATCCCATATTTACACACCAAAACCGTTCGATTGCAACGAAATCTATTTATATGCCTTCGATATTTTCCAAAGTAAAACGTATCTTTGATAAGGATTGTGAACAAAGTTCTTGTGGACATGTATCAAAGTTGTTAAGGGTTATCAAATGAAGGAGTTATTTTTGCCACGAGGATTTGACTCTAAAATAAATGTTAGATATCAGGTATCTAACGTTTTACTGTTTTTATTTTATCTTTGCTATTTTTTTCGTACGGGCGTTTGCGATAAACTAAATGAAGGTCAATTTTATAAAATTTTTGCCTGTATAGCGTTCTAATGTAATGAATCAAATTAAAGTCAAAATGGGATAAAATAACGATAATCGAATCATTGGAAATAGCGTACGTTTGTTTGTTTTTCATATGTTAATGACGTAGGATTGTGAGTAATGGTTATGGACTATTGTAACGTAAAACTGAATCGCTAACACTGTAAAGGTAGTAAACATGTATTTGCGTTTTTCTTCTGTGGAGGTTCTCTGAGATGCTGAATTGGTTCAATGTAAAAAAAAAACATACTTAAAAATGAGTATCTGAACATGCTCATTTTTCTTAGAATTCAATTGCATAGTAAATGAGCGATGACGTACTCAAATTTAAGCAATCGTAATTTATCAAAACTGAGCAGTGGGATTCAATATTGCTAATCTCAGCTTCTGTTCAAGCCATCTTAACAAAACGACCTGACACACTTAAAATAGTTAATAGTTATTCAGAAGATGGTTTTCCACATTTTTTTTTATGTCGATTGCTTAAATGGAAAATGAGTTATTACAACTGAATTATTTTATTTCCCATTCTTTTGACACACCCTTTTAACATTTCTTCTGTTTATAACTTCTTTACGTCGCCCTGGTAATACAACGGATAATGCACTGAACTGCGGGGCTTGGGGATCTGGGTTCAATTCCCGGAAAGTAGTTACAATTTTTGATATTTATTGAAAGTGATTTATGAAAGCAGCCTATGTAGGAAAGCAACTGCTCATTTGAATCATTTTTACTCATTGTACTCATTTTTGAGTACTTGGTCTTTTTCAAAAATGAAACTTATGTATTCGGAGCTATGATAAGCATCGAATGTACTCAAAAACGAGTACATTTATCTCAGTTTTGAGTACCTATTTTTAACAGTGTTGGGTTCAAAGAATTTCTAGAGAAACTAATCGATCGGAGAGAAAACGCAACCGACCGGAAGAAAAACATGTACAGAAATACAGAAATGACCTATACAGAAAAACGGGCTATCCATTTAAGTTTCCCCGTTTATGCAAAGAGCGTGCGCAGAACAATTGTATCCACTGTTAAAAATTACTTCTTAAAAATAAGTAAAATGTACTAATTTTTAATTACATTCGATTCTTATCATAGCTCCGAATTCATAAGTTTCATTTTTGAAAAAGGACATGTACTCAAAAATGAGTAAAAATGAATAAAAAGACCAAGCTTGCTTATATAGGCTGTCTTCATGAATCACTTTCAATAAATTTAAATAATTACAACCAGGAGTTACCGGGAATCGAGCCCAATCCATCTTCCTGATGTCGTCCGCACAGAAATACAAAACTATATCCGTTGTAATACCAGGACAACGTGAAGAAGTTAAGCAGAAGTAATGTTAAAAAGGTGTGACAAAATAATGATAAGTAAGATAATTAAGTCGTATTAACTCAGTTTCCATTTAAGCAATCAATATCAAATCATCTGGAAACCCCTCTTTTGAACAAATATTTTCAATTTGCCAGGTCGCTTTGTTTAGAGAAGGCTTGAACAGAAGCTGATATTAACAATATTAAATCACACTGCACATTTTTGGGGAAGTACGATTACTTAAATTTGAGTACGTCATTGCTCATTTACGATACAATTGTACTGTTACAATTGTACAATTGTAAAACGAGTACGTCCATATACTCATTTTTAAGCACATTTTTTTTTACAGTGTGGAAGAGTTTTTGTAATCCATTTCATCGGCCTCCGTGGCCGAGCGGTTAAAGGCATTCAGCTACTAATCCGAGGATTGGTGGTTCGAACCCGTGCGATGGACTTGACAAAGAAAAGTAAAAAAGTAGTGATTTGGTGATCGGAGGGTTGCCAGCTTCGCTACAAAATTACTAGAAAAGTCGTCCGACTGGTGCACGATACAGGGGTCCAAAGTTCCGACGTCTATTGAAGGCGTTGGGTGCTAGTTCAGGTGTTTCTTCGTCATCTGACCATGCTTCTAAAATAACGAGGTGCATGTATCAATGTGTGTGTGTGAATGTGTATGTGTTCCAGGGTCTTTCGTTCGAGATAGACCCCGAACCGTCGCCGATAGCCCACTGTGCAGCTCTAGTGCGACGTTAATTAACCTCATGTCAGGCATCATGAAGATCAAACCAAACCAAACCAAAATTCATCCCATGTTTACGAATTCTGTTGCAGATGAAGGCGCTGATGATCGCGTGCATAGCGCACGATGTCGGCCACCCAGGGGTGAACGAGACCTACCTGAAGAGCGTGCACGGGGGCATGCAGAGGATGTACGACGATCCCATCCTAGAGAACCACCACACGCAGACGTGCCTCCTCATACTGCAGGTGCCCTGTTTGAAAACTTGTCGCAATTGTGTGGATGGCCGCGGGTTCGATACCTAGCATGTGCCTAGCGATTTGGTAATCGGAGGGTTGTCAAATTTGTTTCTTTTGCGACACAAAAATATTCACCGTGTAGAAAGGGTATGGTGAACGTTAAATATGATTGTGGTCCAATGTCGTACACTTCTATTGAGGTTGCTTGACCTCAAATGTTGACATCTTCTTCTGACTATGGTTCAAAAATAGAAGGCAGTGTTCCAGGTTTTGGTTTGGTTTGGGTTAATTAACGTCGCACTACAGCTGCACAGTGGGCTATTGGCGACGGTTCGGGGCCTATCTCGCAGGAAAGATCCGGGAACGATGCCTCGTATTTTTGAATAGTGGTCAGATGACGAGGACAACACCTGAGCTGGCACCCAACGCCTTCAATAGACGTCGGGACTTTGGACCCCGATCAGATGTATCGTGCACCAGTCCGTATTCACGCCGTTATTTTTTTGGGTGGATGTTCTGGACGACATTCTAGTATTTTTGGTAACGAAGTTGGCAACCCTCCGATCGCAATATCACTACTTTTTTTACTATTCTTTAGTCTAGTCCATCGCAAGGTTTTGAACCGGGGACCCTTGGATTTCCAGCTGACGCCTAATCCACTCGGCCACGGAGGCCTCTTAAAAATAGGAGACGGTGTTCCAGGGTCTTTCCTTTGAGATAGACCCGACTGTCGACGTTAGCCCACTGTGCAGCTCTCGTGCGACGTTAACTCAATCAACCAACTACAATATGTGGCTGGGAGTTTTTTACCAGATGGTTGGTTGGTCCATTTACGTCCCGCTAGAGCTAAACAGTGGGCTATGTTCTTTATCCGAAGTTAGTATCGTTAAAAAACTTCGTACTAGAGCTACACAATGGGCTATTGGTCGACGGTTCTGGATCTTTCCCAAAGAAAAGACGCTGAAACACTACCCCGCCATTTAAAACCAATACGAAGACAACACCTACATGCGGCCACCTCACGTACATGATGCCTGGCATGAGAACGTTTGGACTACGATAGTTTTAATGTGCACTACTCCACTATACACTGTTGATGGTTTTATTTATGGACATTGAGGAAAGAAACTGGTAACTTTTTCAATTGAGTGTTTGTTGGACTCGCATATGGAGTCAATCCTCCGGCCACGAGTCTATTACTCTTCTGTCTAGGCCACCTACCAGCCGCAGAGAATTTTGGTTCGTATTTCAACTTGAGAATGCAGTAAAATCGGAATAGAAGATATGCCATTTTCATTACTTATAACGCGCTAAAACGCAATCGCTGTGTGTTGGGGACTACTGCAAGTTAAATGTGTCGTACTCCAATTTACAATGTATGACAATATAAGTATATAATACTGAAGAAATATTTGTCTAGTAAGTTATTGGAATTTTTTAGTTTTAACTCTTGCATAATTGTTAATTATATTTAATCATTTTTATTATTTATATTTGTTTTAAATCTTTCATGCTTAAAAAATACTCCTTTGTTCCCGGTTGACGAGTCTCAGTTGCCAAATTAACGGCCTGTTCGCTTGTTCATTGTCCTTCAAACTGAAGGAGAACTTCATGTCCCTTGAACATAATTTTTTTTTTCTTTCATTAGATTGTTCTTTACCTAACTCTATTTATAAGTATAACATCATTTGGGCATCAATATATTTTATTAATCCTTTGCATTCTAATGTCGCTTTCAGTTACTCGCTTTCATTTACTTAAAATAACGGCGCATTATTTTCGTTTCCCCTGTTCTTCAAAATGAAAGTGAACAACATATTCTTGAGTTTAAAAAAAATCATTCTCTCATCAACTTTAATTATTTCTTTCATAAAGAAGCACCAAGTATGTAGGTGATCTAAAAATGTCTTCCGATTAAAATTCCTCTCAATCTCTGTTTTTTTTTTTTTTTTTAAATTTGAGAAATGTCAAAAACCACAAAATATATGTTCGGTATACTGAGATTAATATTCGGCATCGCGCATAATTTTTTTATTTATATAATTATCCACACTAAACGTAAAAAGAACATGTTAACTTCTATATTCTAACGTTCTACGTTAATGTTCTAACTTTCTACGTTAACGTTCTAACATTCTCGTTAACGTTCTACGTTAACGTTCTAACGGTCGACGTAAACGTTCTACGTTAACGTTCAAACTTTCTACGTTAACGTTCTGACATTCTCGTTAACGTTCTAACGTTCTACGTTAACGTTCTAACGGTCGACGTAAACATTCTACGTTAACGTTCAAACTTTCTACGTTAATGTTCTAACATTCTCGTTAACGTTCTAACGTTCGACGTAAACGTTCTACGTTAACGTTCAAACTTTCTACGTTAACGTTCTGACATTCTCGTTAACGTTCTAACGTTCTACGTTAACGTTCTAACGGTCGACGTAAACGTTCTACGTTAACGTTCAAACTTTCTACGTTAATGTTCTAACATTCTCGTTAACGTTCTAACGTACGACGTAAACGTTCTACGTTAACGTTCAAACTTTCTACGTTAACGTTCTGACATTCTCGTTAACGTTCTAACGTTCTACGTTAACGTTCTAACGGTCGACGTAAACGTTCTACTTTAACGTTCAAACTTTCTACGTTAATGTTCTAACATTCTCGTTAACGTTCTAACGTTCGACGTAAACGTTCTACGTTAACGTTCAAACTTTCTACGTTAACGTTCTGACATTCTCGTTAACGTTCTAACGTTCTACGTTAACGTTCTAACGGTCGACGTAAACGTTCTACGTTAACGTTCAAACTTTCTACGTTAATGTTCTAACATTCTCGTTAACGTTCTAACGTTCGACGTAAACGTTCTAACGTTCTACGTTAACGTTCTAACGTTCTACGTTAACATTCTAACGTTAAAGTTCTAACGTTAAAGTTCTAACGTTCTAACGTTAAAGTTGTAACGTTCTAACGTTAAAGTTCTAACGTTCTAACGTTCTAACGTTAAAGTTCTAACGTTCAAACGTTAAAGTTCTAACGTTCTAACGTTAAAGTTCTAACGTTCTAACGTTAAAGTTCTAACGTTCTAACGTTCTAACGTTAAAGTTCTAACGTTCTAACGTTAAAGTTCTAACGTTAAAGTTCTAACGTTCTAACGTTAAAGTTCTAACGTTCTAACGTTAAAGTTCTAACGTTCTAACGTTAAAGTTCAAACGTTCTAACGTTAAAGTTCTAACGTTCTAACGTTAAAGTTCTAACGTTCTAACGTTAAAGTTCTAACGTTCTAACGTTAAAGTTCTAACGTTCTAACGTTAAAGTTCTAACGTTCTAACGTTAAGTTCTAACGTTCTAACGTTAAAGTTCTAACGTTCTAACGTTAAAGTTCTAACGTTCTAACGTTAAAGTTCTAACGTTCTAACGTTAAAGTTCTAACGTTCTAACGTTAAAGTTCTAACGTTAAAGTTCTAACCTTCTAACGTTAAAGTTCTAACGTTCTAACGTTAAAGTTCTAACGTTCTAACGTTAAAGTTCTAACGTTCTAACGTTAAAGTTCTAACGTTCTAACGTTAAAGTTCTAACGTTCTAACGTTAAAGTTCTAACGTTAAAGTTCTAACGTTCTAACGTTAAAGTTCTAACGTTCTAACGTTAAAGTTCTAACGTTCTAACGTTAAAGTTCTAACGTTAAAGTTCTAACGTTCTAACGTTAAAGTTCTAACGTTCTAACGTTAAAGTTCTAACGTTAAAGTTCTAACGTTCTAACGTTAAAGTTCTAACGTTCTAACGTTAAAGTTCTAACGTTCTAACGTTAAAGTTCTAACGTTCTAACGTTAAAGTTCTAACGTTCTAACGTTAAAGTTCTAACGTTCTAACGTTAAAGTTCTAACGTTCTAACGTTAAAGTTCTAACGTTCTAACGTTCTACGTTAACGTTCTAACGTTAAAGTTCTAACGTTCTACGTTAACTTTCTAACACGTTCACGAGAACACTTCTTTTAAAAAGAACAAGAACGTGATTGCAAATTTTCCACAAAAAGAACGCAAACATCAAACATGATCCTCGAGAGTTCAAAGAGTTCATTTACTCGAAACCATAAATTATTCATGTTATGGACATAATGAGATAAAAAAGCATCGTAATACTTTGTTGGTTGAATACACTTAAAGGCGTCGTCGTCGGATAGGGGCATTACATTTTAGAGATTTTTTGGGTATGTTATCTTGAAAATGTTATCTTACTCTGAGTCAGACACAAAGAGATTTCCTCAGTTACGAATATGTGATAAGAGAGTGCAAATATAAAACAGGAAGGAAGACAGTGTTATTTGAACACATGCTGTTGCTGAAAGGTGCCTTATCAATGTCAGTTGCTTTGACAAAGGGTAACAATCGAAATCGCATTTTTGACGCGCTTGAAGGAATCAGAACAAAGTTCGGTTTTCTTCAGGCTGTTGATTGGGATTTCAGTTACTGGATGACGGTTGGTGATTTCCAGCAAAAAAAAAACTTTATAAAAATTGTGAAATTGAAGGTTTTATAAATTGAAATTAAAGTTGGTAAATGAATTAAAAGAATATTGAAACAAGAAGATTGCGGTTTTTTTCTTACAGTTTTTATTTTCCCCCACATAAATATTTAAAAAATTTCCTTTCAATAATTTCAATGATTCAAACTTAAAAGATTTTTGCAAATTTTTTTACAGGTTTTATGAAGGATATTGAAAAAAAAACCTTCATTTTAGTAGATTTAAAAAAAAAAAAAATCCTTCAGAAAACTTTCAATTTTGAATTTTGCTGTAGGTTTTATGCTGAATCTGTTATGTTAAAATTAAAGTAAAAGAGTTTCGCAGTAAAATAATTTTAGTTAAGCAAATGAGTTTACTTAGTTTGGAAATACATTACTAATGAAAAATTAAGCGTTTGAAATAATTTTTTGTAATTGTATTTTTTACGGAGAAACAATTTGACGTGAAAAGCCGGCTTGAAAGTCAGCTACATGGGGTATGAGGATACAAACCCTATACTACGAATTTAGGGAGATCCATTCCTATACTATAGCTCCTTGAAAAATAGCTCGATTGACATGAATTTGGTCCCGTTCGATTGGTTTCTTAATTAATGATTATAGAAGGAAAACCTATTTTGAAAATAACAGAAATAAAAAATAAACGTTTTAATATAAGAAAGATTTAGATAATGCAATTTTTAAATTCCTTATTAAATTTCTTTGAAATTGCAGAATAAACAATTAAGAAATAAACTAATAATGTTTTACCCCAAAAGGCTTTACAAATGCTGATATAAAATATAAATAAAAGTTCAGTCGCCAATTTTATTTATGAACGTTTCTTTATAATGACTTGATTGAGAACCCTCTTTCTTCAGTTAAATAACAAATTGTTATGTTTTACCTTATATTTTTTTTTTCAAAATCAGAGATCTATGGTTTGGTTTGGTTATATTAACGTCGCACTAGAGCTGCAGAGTGGGCTATTGGCGACGGTTCGGGGCCTATCTCGAAGGAAAGATCCGGGAACGATGCCTCGTATTTTTGAACCATGGTCAGATGATGAGGACAACACCTGAGCTGGCACCCAACGCCTTCAATAGACGTCGGGACTTTGGACCCCGATCAGATTTATCGTGTACCAGTCCCGTATTGACGCCGTTAATTTTTTTGGATGTTCTGGACGACATTCTAGTATTTTGGTAGCGCAGAGATCTATGAATAGGAACTAGTTTACTTCAACGTAGGATCACACAGATATTTTTTATATATAAATTTCTTAGTGCACATATGGGATAACTGAAAATTACCTAATTTTTTAGAACGGCCATTTAACCCTTTACACTCGAGGAACATGTTTAATATTTAAGTTATTTTAAGAGAACAGTTACATTCCGTTCCTGTTCTTTTTAAAAAGCTATTTTTTGCAGAGTTCTTTTTCCGTTTAGGGAGGATAATTATAAAAATTGAAAAGTTATGCGTGAAGATAAATGGTAATCTCAATATACCAAACATATATTTAGTGGTGTGTGGCATTTGTCAAACTTTTAAAAAAAACAGGGGTTGTGAGGAATTTCAATCTGAAACAGGTTTCAGATCATCCACATATTCTTGGTGCTTCTGGATCACAAAAACAATTTCTATCACAGTTTGTGAGAGAAAACATTTTTCTTTTATACTCAAGAAAATGCTGTTCTCTTTCATTTTAAAGAACGGAGAAAAAAAAATAACACATCATTATTTTTGTAACTTAAAGGAGACACTTTTGTGCAAAGTTTTAATAAAATGTGTTGATACCCAAGTTATGTCATACCTTTAAATGGATTCAGAGAAAGTACTATGAAGTTAGATAAATGACACGCTAACGAAATAAAAGTGTTCTTTTATGTTTAAGAACACGCAGTTCTCGTTCAATTTGAAGAACTGGTCATTATTTTTGGTGACTGAGATGCACCACTCGGGTCCAAATGTTTAAAAGATTGTAGCGCTACTATAAAGAATGGAAAACAATAATCTCGTGAGTTTCTGATAATTACAAACAAAACTCGTTGTTCATCTACCTTGATTAGGTCTATTTGATTACAATTTGAGATGTCAAATGCGCTGAACTGTAACTGAATTGTAACTGAACTGTAACTGAATGAATTCAAAACTTGTTTCTTCTTTTAGGCGCGTTGATGCTAATGTGGAAGCAGCCATACTCTTCCCCCAAACTTGTTTTAAAGGGATTTAGGTTTTTTTTTTAATACCATAGTATTGCAGAAATTTCAAATGTATATAAATATTATATTTTCTTCTTATAGAATTAATTTTTATATTGCCAAACAATATTTGCTCTTTTTAACCACATCGACTTTGACTTGCAAATGACTTTCTATTTTAATAGCAGATTGCATTTAAAATGGGTTGCAAAAGAAAATGGAAAAAAAAACCTCAGCCGAAATCTTGTTTTAACATGAAAAATATACGAAATGTGGTAGCGATGAAAATGGGGCACAGTTGTTACCCCTTCAGTTGGCTTCAAGTCAACAAAATGTCTTGTCCAATCCAGAAGTTAAAGTTAGAGATCAGTGGTCAAATGAGCTATTGACGTCAAATTCAAGAAAACCCAACCGTTCATAAGGCATCGTTATTAATCTATTTATGTACGAAAGCGAGTGATGGACATTTTGTGTTTTATTACATAGACAACCTTGCGAAATCAAAAGAAATACACACTGTTCGAGACGAATGAGATAAAGTTGAATGATGGATGTCTGGAAAAGCAAAAATAATTCTTGCATTGCATAAGCTAATAAACACGCGTGAGCAGCTGTCTATTTACAAACCAAAATGTACGAAATCAGCTGCAGGTGCATGGACTCTTTTTATTTCAACATAAAATCTTACCGTGCCTGTTAACGCAGTTTTATTCGGTAGCAGGGCCGAATTTAGGCATAGGCTGCAGGCTGGGGGCCCGCACCCCACACTTAGAAAAAACAGACAATTTGCGTAAAAAATATTTAGAAGGAGGACAATCCAAATACTAATGAAAATGGTTTACTACAATCTCTTTATGATGGAGAAATATTCTATTTTTTTTAACAGACGTGTAACGTAAATATCCATAACACCTTTATGTTCTTAAAAATATGTTTAATTTGTGATAATTACAATGGCATTTCTTTATTTTTTTTTGGAAATTAGTTTTTATCTTTCTTACATTTTTATTTTATTTAGAGACATTTGAGGGTAATACTAGTGCAATATTTTATTATCATTTTCATAGATTACAGAATGTCATTGCAACTCGAGATTCCCTGAAACCATCGAAATTTTGAAACGTATTGGAAATTTACAAAAAGCAGTGTATCCCAATTTTATTTATACACTTACAAATGGTTTAATTTTCAGTTCTGGAATATATATATTTATATATATATTCAAAAAAATTCCAAACACCCCCACCCTCGTTTTATTGGGGGTATCCTACACCTTCCCCTCCCCTGTAGTTAAGGGGACCCCTCTAAATCTAAATCCGACTCTGTTTGGTGTATAGTAGGTCGCTAAAACGAGTTAAAAAAATCGGGTAGGTATAGATCTTACTGCACCGTAAGTAAGCTGAATAAGTGGCTTCCTCGGCATGCTCCTTCTCGTGTCTTCAGTAAGCTCTAGATCTCTCCGCACTGTAAGTGTAGACTTCTTGGTATCATTTTGTTCGTCTTGAAATGCTATTTCAATACGTTAACGTTTCTTGTGCTGCAATTGAATCTCCTAGTCATTTTCCACTCCACACAATTTTCACACAAATGGTTTAGGCTGTCACCTAGATAAAAAAAAATTACCAAAAATCTCCATTCTCTTTTATTTAAGAACGTACTAACCACGATTTGACTTCAAATAATTTTCATGTGGCAAAACACGTTTTAGAATTTAGCTGTTCACTTTTAGTGTGAATTGGTGAGTATAGATGGCAGCACCAAATGTAAGTATTGCTTCAAAAATAATTATGTTTCGAAATAAAAATGAAGAGCTAACATTATAAACGCATTTTTACACTAAAAAAGGGATTCGTGGGAAACGCAAATGACTTTTCTCCTCAATGCATTGACTCTTGTACATATTACAATCTTCGGCAGTTCATTTAATTGAGACTAAACGTGTTTTAGATGGATAAAATTAGTTCGTTCGATAAAACATTCGGAGGAGAATGCAATGATTAAGTTTTAGAAATGATGAATAAAACAAGTTTTGAATATTTGGTGTTCCAAATGTAAAGAAAAAGATCGCGACATATAAAATCAGCAATTTCGATTTAAAAACATGTATATAAGCACGAATCATCGTAAACACATACAAAAAAAAAGTGGAAATGCGAATAATGGCAAAATTAAAATAGAACCCATTTAAAGTGAATTGATACTAATAGAGTGGTATATACAGTACAGATTTGAATTGAATGATAATAAGTTTAATTTTTTTTTACAGGAAATCAAGTGTAATGTATTCTGCGATTTGAATTCACATGACTACAAACAAGTAAGAATGATATTATATCTAATTATAATTATTGACCGACTAAACAGCGCCAACCAACCACCAAATGAGACCGGTTATCAATTTGACTGTTATGTTTTATTTTTTTAATGTATGTTCGCGCAAGATTTCTGTTCCAATTCAAATATTCACAAAATTCTGTTTTTGTTGGATAAGTTTTGTTGGATATAATCAATTTATAAATATGACAAATATCATAATATTATTAATAATTCATAATTATAGGAATATCCACAATACCATTAACAAATATATTAATATTAACAATGCTATTACTAATAACAATGCTATTAATAATTCATTATTATATCCATAATTATGTGGAATAGCAAGTAAACAGCGAATATAATGTAGAAATTTATTAAAAGGAATATTTCCTCTCATTCTAAAGATACAATATTGTCATTTTAGAGATGATTTCATTCTGAATATGCAGTACAATTTTGATAATATTATCTTAAAAAACACATGAATTTGTTAGAACGTGTTCAACATAAGGCTTCGAGAATGAACTATAGAGGAAGACTTGGAACTTTAAGCATGTATACACTCTGGAGAGAGACGGACTCGAGCGAATCTTATTTAATCATTTAAATTTATCAAATCGGGTAATATTAAACACATATAATTTAATACAACCAATGCGTATAAGTGAAGAAAGGGTAGATAGATTAAGATATTAGTGAATATGTATACTCTGGAAGAGAGAATTGTTAGTGGATATTTGATTCAACTGTTCAAATTATTAAACAGGCGAATATAGAGGGTTTGGATATGACTGGTAAAAAGACAGGTCTTGGGTCTAAATTAAAAAATCATATTTTAATCGGGAAGGTTAAAAACACGATTTTTATTATAGGATAACTGACAAATGTGGAACAACTTGCAAGTGAATATTGTTAATTCTAAGGGAGTAACTGATTTAAAAAAGTTAAATATTCATTGAGGAATAGTTAAGAGAAACTAGACTGGTCCAACCGTGTTGGGTCTTGAGCCTGTTATTGGTCGTCAATATTCGTATTTAATTTATGTATGTATGTATGTTTGTGTTTGTTTGTGTGTTTGTTTGTTTGTGTGTTTGTTTGTGTGTTTGTTTGTTTGTGTGTTTGTTTGTTTGTGTGTTTGTTTGTTTGTGTGTTTGTTTGTGTATTTGTTTGTGTGTTTGTCTGTGTGTTTGTTTATTTATTTATTTGCGATATAAAATGAAGCTTTTTGCAATTGAGCAAAGTAAATGATTTTATTGAACGTCTGTGTGTCTCGTTTGACGTTTTGCAACGTTACAACGACTTTGTCCAAACTGTAAAATCATTAATACCAAAATCATTTATTGTTATGTGTTTTGTGTTTTGATAGGTCCTAGACGACATAAAGTTCGCCATCTTGTCCACGAACGTGCACAGGTACCGGGTGCAGTGCGAGAGAGTGCGGCAGATCATGGAGATCGGAATAGACCTGGAGAAGCAACAGCACAGGTGAGGCTGAAGTCACAATGCTTCTTGCATAGCCATGGTAGCCATGGTACTTCGGCCATCTAAAGGTTGGCAGCCAGTGGCGGCGATTCGGGGGGGGGGGGGGGGGGCAAGGGGGGGCGGTTGCCCCCGCACTTTTTTTGGATGTTGCCCCCGCACTTTTTTAATATTGCACATTTTAAAACTAAATAACAAGTCAATTGTTTTACGGCATTGCCTAACCAAGGAAATTTTTTGAACCCACTCCTCGCACCACCACAGGCATTAAGGAAAGGGGAGGGGGGGGGGGGTAGGGGGGTCAGGAGTTTCAAACCCCTTTCATTGAAAGTCAAGTGAAAAAAAAAATTTGAACGAATGTGGTATCGTTATTCTTTAAAAATAATTCCTCATTTTAAAACTATAATAAATTCTTTATCTAAATTGAGCAGCTTCGTTTTCAGATTTCCAGACAGTATTCCAATAATTCATTGATTGGCGCCTCACATTTACTCATTCTGGTTTTTTTTCGGAAAAAGAAATAGCGTATCTTTACATAGAAAATGCAACTGTTTGACCTTCAATTCAAAAAATAGATCAAATCCCCTGCTTTTATTTATCTGATACATCAAAATAGTATTCGGTCTTAATAAAATGCGTTAAATGAGATGTTTATTGTGTAATACTGGCGCCGAACAATTGCGTAATCTATAGGCCTGTAGATAAGTGGGTAGGGGTTGTCATGAGTTTGTCATTAATGTCTTTGTTTTGATCTTCGTCTGCTCTGCTTTTTAGCGAAATGAAGCGAATTGTGCAAAATTCAGTTTTAAATTACTTTAATAAAAAGAACAAATGTGAAGTTGAACATGACAGCAGCAGTAACACAAGCACTACCGTTTCCATTCAAGAAAGTTTGTCTATTTGCAATCTATGCCACGGAATTTTCAAAATCGCGCAAGTATACGTTTAAAGATACCATTATCTTGATTTGTAACATTTATGTATGATATTTCGAAATCTTTTACATCATTCATATTATGCGATTGTACTTCAATTTAATTTAGCATTAATTGTTCATTTTATAATTTAATTTCAAATTATTATTGGAAAATTAATTCGAATTTCAGTAATCATTGATATTCGTAAATTTCGACTCTTATCGCACTTCATGAAATGCGTAACGAGGATACAACGAGGTTTAATTTAACCGTGAATAGATCTATTTAAAAAACTTTTGTTTAAACGTTGATTCATTCCTACACGGATGAGATGTTTTTGCTTTTCTCAAAATATCCATTTAAAAAGAATAGTAATAATAATTCGACAATCAGATCTTGTGATATTATTATGATTTTGGTTTAGATTTTTACAAACCCGTGTTGGAAAAATTTATGCCCAAAGAAAATTTATATTATTAGCAAATGATAGGGAAGATTAGAAATGGTCCAACTTGTAAGATTAAATTTATATCAGACCTCTGAACGGACACTGCATTGTAACATGCGTGCAATAAACCAATACTTTTGAGAGAACTGTTTAATATTACCTAATTTATAAAAAAGTTGAAAATGTCGATAAGCTGGAACTGGGAATTTTTAGCGCTGTTGAGTTGGGAATTTCGATCGTTAAGTTTGATTTGGTTAAATAGCGTCGCACTAGAGCTGCATATTGGGCTTTGCCGACGATTCGGGTTCGAGGCCCACCTCGAAGGAAAAACCCGGGAACAATGCTTCATATTTTTGAACAATGGTCAGATAACGAGAACAACAACTGAGCTGGGCATCCGGCGGCGTTAAGCCGGAAATTTTGAATTGTTAAGTTGGGAAATTTCTTAATCGTTACCAAACAGATATTACAAGGAATCTCAAACTTTAAATTTGTTCTTTAAATTTATTTCATAATTAGGGAGTGATTTATTAATTTTAAAAATAGTTATTGACAATTGTTAAATATAATTAATGACAATGATAACTGATGATGTTGTTTATCTGCCAAAGTATTCCTGTTTACTTGAACGAAAATTAATATTTTTTTAAGAAAAAAAAAGTGGTGGTGGGTTGGGAGAAATGTTTGTTGATTTTTGTGGGGTTCAGTGGGTTAAGGATTCCTCCCTCTAGGTGAGGGGGGATAGATGCCAGATGCCTAGGGATTGAAAGGGTGAGGAGGGAAAATTTCCTCCATTTCTTTTTCAATACTGATACAAATGGAAAAGATACCTATCCCTTTGGAAGTCGGTCAATAAATATGTTAATTAGATTCTTGCAACAATCCGTATCCTTCCAAACAAAATTGGGAAATAATCGGTAATGGGTTAATAATCGACCTGGGCGTCCCGCACTTATTTTAAGTTAGTATTCTTTCCTTCAAATAACTCAAAATAGAGAGTAAATATATAAATATGCAATATTTATTGTTTTGGCGGTCAACATTTTTATACCCCCCCCCCCCCCCCCCGCCCGCGCTTGTTTCGTCTTGATCTTGCCCCCCCACTTTTACCACCCAATCGCCGCCACTGTTGGCAGCCACTGGTTTGGCTGCCAACCTTTAGATGGCCGAGGATCAGTCAGTCGAAAATGCGACAAGTTGCGAACCAGCACTTTCTAATAACAATTAATAAATTTTAGATACTGAATATAATTCAGATCTAAAGTTATATTTTTTTCATTAAATTATCTTTTTACGATGTTATTTCAAACCAATAAATTTTTTTTGTCGTACTTTAAGTAGTTAATCTAATTATTTGGGCTTTCATGCTGGTCATTAACTTTGCTATACCTGGTGCTACTCAAAGCTTCTAATATAAGTACTGTATTTCTATTTTTCCTTTTCGAAAACACATGTTAAATCCGCAAAATACATCCGCAAGCCAACAAATTCACCAACAGGAAGAGAAAATTATACTTTTTTTTTCTCTACAAAATAAATAGAACTTATATCAATTCAGTACTGTTTTTAAGCAGACATATGCTAAAAAGTGGCTTCCAAAAACAATTATGTCTTATTTTATCGCAAATCTGTTATACATAATTTGTTTTTTATTTAGATGTTTTTTTTGTCGTAAAAAAAATAAATATCATACAACCAAGTTTTCATATCAAAACCGGAGTATCTTTGTAATTGAAAATAGTTTCACGGACCACTTTAAACATGCACAGCAAAAAAAAAGTTACTTAAAAATAAGAATATGAACTATACTTTTTTTCTTTACAAAAAACTGCTATTAAAAAAAAAGAAAACTGCAGTTTTTTATTGTATAAAACCTTCAATTTCGCAATGTTTTATGGTGACTTTTTTGTTGGGAAGTCATCTATCATATAAAAACTCTAGAAGTATACGTTAAAGTTTAAACTTCCAGAAATAAACTATCTTTAGATATGACTAATTGATCTTTTGATAAAGTAGTTGATTCTTTAATTTAGATTTTTATTCTTTGTTGTATAGGCAGTCGTTGAAGTCCCTGCTGATGATGGCATGTGACCTCTGCAGTTCTTGGAAAAGGTGGGAGGAGCACAGAAATATCGTCTGGAGCCTGTACAAGGAGTTTTTCAACCAGGTGAGACAATTGTCCATGAAACAATATTCAAAATTTTATTAATTTTGTTTTTACAAAAAACTACAAAGGTTGGTCCAGTGAACCCGTTAAAAAAATATGGCGTAAATTTAATAAGATAAATTCTCCATTGCCTTTAAGCTTTAACCCTTTGTACTCGGGAGGTAACTCTCAGTCACGTGAATGTCACATGACCTCTTCTTTTTCTACATGTTCTGAACTCTAAATGTAACTTCTGGAACGCTCATAACCATTTCCCTCTATGCGCGCAGTTGAAGCCGTACTGTAAGCATCCATACGGTACCCAAACTAATTTTTAAAAACGATTTTTTGGGTTATTTTTAATGTCAAATCGTTATGTAAATGATAAAGGTGTTTAGATATTGTATTTTCTACTTATAGAATTAATTTGTATATCGCAAAAAATATAGTTTTTTGTTTGTTATCCACTTATTATTGGTTAAAATGGATCTCAAAGAATTGGCACTCAATATGAGTTTCAAAAGAAAATTAAAAATAAGAAAACATCCAAAAGAACTACAATTCAGAATATTTCAGCATGAACTTACGAAATATAGAGGTAGCAATGGAAGTGGGATGCAATTTGTTAACTTTCAATTGGCTTCAAATCAAGGAACTGCCTTGCCCAATCCAGAAGTTACAGTTGGAGATTAGTTGTACTAGAACATAAGATACGCTTTTTTTCTCGATAGCTTGTTCTTTATCTAACTTCATTTAAGTAGATCCCAGCAGTGGCCGAGCTGTTAGAGTAGCAAGCTTATATGCGGAGGGTTGAGGGTTGGAATTACGACTTTGAGAATGCAGCGAGCTCATGATCTGAGGGTTATATGTTCCGATTTCGACTTTGAGAGCAAAAACTAAACAAAAGATTTATATGTTGGTTCCCCTAGGTACATTCATGCTAATCTTAGAGTTATCAAGCACAGTTGAGTGGTTTTGAATGTTTTTATTTGAAGATGATCTGACGAAAATACAACCCGTAGACACCGTGGATTTCAGCTCACAGCATACCAAATAAAAACAAAATCCGAAGTCGTTCCTACAATTTTTAGAAATTTCAAAACACAGAACGGTAAAGAATACCCCTTTAAAATGAACAGGCTCGGAATATAGCTTTTCCATGAAACGACCGAAATATCAAACGTTCCCCCGGGTGAAAATAATTAATTTCTGATAATTAAAGTGTTTTAAGATGTTTTATTTTTAGGGTGACAAGGAATTGGAATTCGGACTCGATTCGCCTCCTGTCATGATGAGAACGAATGCTGACCACATTCCGAAATTCCAGGTGCAAATGACAATTTCCTCTTCTATACCCTCTACCACCCACAAAAAACAAACAAACATTTGATGAGTCATTTTTTGGGCAACATTTAAAAAAAAGTGAAAGAATATTGAGCATTGTAAATACATTTTTGAATTGAATTGAAATTGTAAAATTAAATTAACTGTAATGTGCAATAATAAATTGTAGCGTGTTTAAGTAAAAGTGTAATTAAATATTTTCCCGGTAAATGTTTTATTATTATTTTAAACAATCTTAATTATTTGTAAAAAAACATTTGTGAATGTAAAAACTGGATACATATCTGAAAAAGTTTGTGATTTCAGATGCAACACCATGACTATGAACGGCAGAGATTAAAAGAGACATTAAAAAAAATACTATAAATTTTTAACCTGTTATTTTAATTTTTAATATACATTATTGTTGTACGTTCATGACACATTTGATTAAACACAAACATATACTAATAAATATTTAGTGATATGCGTTTATTCGCTCATATATCTGTGATTACTGGTCCGATTTTGCTGAGACTTGGTGAAATTGCATAGTGTCCACTAAGAAGAAAGTTTTTAAATTGAAATTTTTTCGATATCTTAATTAGAAGACGAGTTGTAACCATACAAATATTTTTTCTGTGCGTTTTTTCAGTTGACGCAAGACTAAAATTTTGTTCTCGCTAATCTTAGAAGCTGAGGTACGCACCTTTTTTAGAAACTCGGCAAACTTGAAGTAGCTGTTTAGAAAAAGGTTTTTGTTTCTGAGTTATTACAACCTACGTTTCTTATATATACTCTCTACCCTTTGGTATGCCTTTTTGTTACATGTTAGTTTAAACATAGCTTTTTACTAAGTACACCTATTTCGATACTTTTCAAATTACTGAATTGCTAAGCAACGGGTCTGGGTTTGAATCCCAGATAAGTCATGTTCGTAAAGTGTCATGTCATTGGATGTAAATTCAGTTTGAAACCGCGTGAATTAAATTATTCTTATAGGATAAAGGACGATCTAATAATGGTCCACTTCCATAGATTTTTCATAAAAATCCAGCGTTATTTGTAGAAAAATTATAATTCAATAAGCCGTTATAATTAAATCTTGTTTTATTTAAGGTATAGGCATGTTCACTTTCATGTTGCGCCGTTTTCATTAACCCAATGCAAAGAACGGCATCCTAATATGTATTTTTCTTATGTTTGTAGACATCTTTTTTGGAAGACACTGTTCTCCCTATTTGCCAGTTGCTCTCAAATGTATTCCCCTGTGTCGATTCTGCAGTCCAGTGTACGAAGTTAGTATTTACCTGTCATTTTAATTTCTATAACACTATATCAATAAACCCTGTTTTGGTTGGTGTCACATGAGCCGTCTAGTTTCAAAACCAGATAGATCCATTTTTTTTTTAATTTTCAGATAAAGTAATTTACTTTTAATAGATTCATCAGTGGGTGAAGTCTTAACATTCCACAGCAGCTAGATTCTATTCATTTTGTGATGTAAAAACACTTCATACAAGAAAATTAACTATAATTTAAAAAAGTAATTTGTTCGTATGACATTGTAGAACTTGGTTTCATTGATATTTTATAGTTTTAACCAATTTAAAAGACGGCGTTTTAACAGAATTTATTTTAGAGTAATGTATAAAAGTAAATGTTCTTTAAAATATAACATTTATATTTTTATAATATTTGAAAGTTTTCGTGGCTAAATATATAAAATAAGTATTACAAGACAACACTGTTAAAAGTGCATGTTCATATTTGAATAAACTTTGATCATTGTTGTTGAAACGGAAGCCTGCTAAATGCTCCTATTCAATATTTCGTCAAACAGAAATATTAATTTTATCGTTTTTTCACGACATTTATTTCGTCAAGAATAAAAGCAATTTCCAATATCGATAACTCGATTCGAACCATGGATCTCTCAGTCCGAAGAAAGACGATCTACCGGTCGCGCTAGGAAAGCTCGTTTGAACCTTGGCAATACACAAATAAGAACCAAAATTGAACCGAAACCACCGGAACTGTATGGGAGTAATTTACTTTCGTTAAAAATGTGAAGATTCCTGTTTCGTCAAAAGTCACGTGATTCAATGACGAAAAGATTGTTAGAATGGATGAAAGTTGCCATGACGACCGCATAATGCTTAAAAAGGATAATGTTATTTCTGACAGTGAAGGGAACTTTTGAAAAAATAAATTAAAGTACTGAATTACTTAAAATTGTTGTTTCAAATATGGAAAATGTGTTGTTATTTCAACTAATGTTAATTTATTTTATTTCGGTTGGAATTCTTGCTTCCCCTACTGATTTTACCTCCCTTATTTTTCAATTATATATCACACAATTGAATTTTTTTTCCTATATGTACGTGGAATAAGTTTAGTGTGTTTAACTTTTGCCTTTTCATTGCAGAGACAATTTGGATTGTTGGAAAACCTACGGCTGAAGTATACAATGATAACAATGCATTCAAAACTGGAACTTATCTTGAGTTTAAACCGCTGAGCTAGAATGTAATATAACTATAAGCACTGGAGCAAGGACCACTGATATACAACTGTAATTTCTGCATTGGACAAGACTTTTTGTTGTCTTGAATCCAAATGTACTGCACTTTCATCGCTACGACACAATTTCGTATATTTTTAATGTAAAACAAGTTGAATTGTATTGCTTTTGTCTGAGTTTTTTTGATATTTTCTTTTGAAACCCATTTTAAATGCAATCTGCAAATAAAATAATTTAACTTTTTTGTTTGTTGCTAAGCGACTTGTTTAAAAAGTAAACGAAGTACTTGGGCAAAATATTTTTCATTACGCCAATACAGTTCATTGTGATACAGACAAACAATGACTATAGGCCAAATATTTGTAGCCACCGCAGGGCCGGATTTAGGCATAAGCTGCAGCCGTAGGGACCCCGCCCCCCCCACCCCCCCCCCCTAATACAAAACAATCAAATTATGGAAAAATTTATTTAGAAGGATGATAATCCAAATCCTCATGAAAATAGTATACTACACTCTTTTTACGATGGAAAAAATTTATATTTCTCTTAACCAATATGTACACTGTAAATATACCCTAACACTGTTATATTCTTTAAAATAAAAGGCTTTATTTGTGATAATTACAATGTCATCGTTTTACTTTTATTTTCTGGAAATCAGTCGTTTTTATTTTTTTACATTTTTATTTTGCTAAAAGCCATTTGAGGGTAACACAAAAACGAGTTTATGTATTAATTTATCAAAAATGTATCATATTAACCATAAAAAGAGCCACAAGATGAAAAAAAAATGACAGCTTTGTTCAATGAATTTTTTTTAAATATTTTTTTTTCGGCTTAAGTATTTTTTATGAAAGGTATATTTACAATTTGCGTATGAAAATGTCGCAAATTCAATAGTTCTTGATATTTGACAAACTAAAGTACAAACTTCTGCACTCTTAACAAAGCAACGTATGCAAATATGTCTTAAAAGCATATATAGTGTAGATGAAGGCACTTGTAAACATGGGGCACATGTGAATCGTATCTATTTCAATCCAGTTAACCTTCCTTAAAAATTATTCAAAAAGTACGAATAAATTATAATAACTATTGCAAAAATATTTAGCGATTAATGACAAGATAATAGCATTTCAAAGTCATTATCTTGACATCTTTACCATATCTTGGTGAAAATTACAAAGTAAGCAACCTTATGCTATAAATAAGTTGACTTTTTTAAGTAAAAAATGTTTTTATATGAATTAGTACAATAATGATTTTTTTTTAGGAATGTAGTATAAAAGACTTATATTGATATGACATCTAAACATAAACGATACAACACATTAAAATTAAGTAGGAAAATGAAAATACGTGTATAAGCACATAAAGTATTGATCTAATGTGACATTACATGTCACAATTGTTGAGCAGTGTTAAAGAGTGTTTTTCACAAGTTAAAAAATCCCACTGTTCTACTCTGAAAATCATTTTACCAACATTCCTTTTTATAATTTTTTATGCAAATTGAAAACAAGGACTATCCTCTCAACCTTCGCTCCCCCGATCTCAGTTCCCCAGTGAGTGAGTGGCCTCTCAGCCACTGTGCCCCGAGTGAGGCACAGCGTTGCCCGAGGAACACCACGCGGAGGTGGGCCACTCGTCGTTCCTCAAGGGCTGTCTTCTCCCTTCCCCCCTTCTCTGTGCGATCATGGAAGATATATTTTTGGACTGAAACGAATAATTGCCAATGGATTTCTCAAATGATGGATGCATAGTTATTTTTTTTTATTTGAGTTAATGTGAATTGAATTTGGTTAAAATAGCACGAAATGCAAATGAAATGAGGTGCCGAAAGTTTAGTATCGCACTCTTTCTCTGATGTTTCACGGAGAAGACAACCCCGAAGTAGAGCCTTTGAAATGTAGACTCCTCTTCTTAACAAAATGCACTCTTTCTAAAGTAGTGGCTCTCAACCCCAAAAAACACTGAATTGACTTATGGTATGACTTATTGACTAATATAATTTTTGTTCAAATGTTCTCGATAATTAAAACCTATTTGGTTTTGTCTTGTATTTTTTTTTGCATAATTAAAGGCTGAGAACCACTGAACTATAGAATCCCCATTTGTGGCTGCTCACAACACATGTGGGCAGTACTTAAAACTTGCTTATAATCATTTACATGTTGCCGTTGCATTGTAAAATATTATATTTTTTTTCTCTCGCATTTAAAATGATTTAAATCAATTAGTTCTTATATTAAAAAATTATATCGAGAAGAATTTTTTTATCTAAATATATATTTTTTAAACGACCACCGCAATCAAACGACAACCTACATTTGCAACTAAATGAAGTTGACTTAAAAATTTATGAAAATGATTAAGTGTTATTGTAAAACAATTTCATTACCAATACAAATACATACATACATAACATACACATACATATATTTAAATTTAAAACAACAACATTTTTACAATAAAAACATTCAAAAAAAAGTTTATTTATAAAAAGCTATTTTTTAAATTAAAAAAAAAACAATTCTTTTAATTTTAAAAACTATTTTTTTTATTAAAAGAAAATTTTTTAAATTTAAAAACAGTTATTTAAAACAAACAGTTGACAAAGAAGATTAACACATTTAACATTACAAATACGATAGAAACGTTAACAAAAAAATATCAAACACACAAATGAAGTAATTAAAAAATATCTTTTAATTATAAAAAATATTTTTTAATTAACAAACATACATACACACAAACAAATAAACAATAAAACTTCGCCACAAACCATTTTTTTAACGAATATTTATACAAACGCACATTAAGTGCCACTTGTAATAACATTATTTGTGGTCTTACAGTATGTCATAATCGAGTTTTTACAAAGCCATAATCAGGTTTTTACAAAGACATAATCAGGTTTTTACAAAGACATAATCAGGATTTTTAAAGACAAAATCGGGTAAATGTCATATTCGGTAGTAGGTCATTTTCGAGAATTCGGTAATACGTCTATTCGTTACATACTTAAGTCAAGAATGGGTTTTTTAGTAGGCGGAAGGAAGAGCTTTGCATTAAAATTTAGAACAAACATCAATTGAAATGCGACAATCGGATGCTTTTAACATTTTGCTTCAGTTTCGTTTTTTAATGCTAGGACAATACACAATAAACATGGACGGACGGATATCAATTATGAATATCCGAACACAAGGACAAGAACATTTTCAAAAGTACTTAAAACTACTAAAACAACTAACACTACTTAAACTACTCAAAACAAGACATACAACCTGTTCAGCAGCTTGCGAAGAACTGCAGAACCCTCCTAGCTGCAGAAACCTTGGTGGCCGTGCTCGGGACGTCTCCACGGTGGAACTGCTTGGTCAGGCGCTGCTGTCGATTCTCCAAGAAGTCACACTTGGCCGCCCCCTCCTCGTAGTGCCTCGCCGACCGCAGTTGTGTGAGCCTGCTCCTGACCGACCTCAGGACCTGGTAGTGGTGCACCCGCCGGGTGGTGTTGGCGTGGAGATCCTTCTGGAGTCGCTTCTGGAACCACTCAGGATCTTCACTCGGTCCCTCCACAATGCGGTGAAGGTGGTGCGGGCGGAACCAGGGTCCGGAAGTCTTCCTGGCAGTCACTGGGGGTCCTTCTGGCAGGTCCGACGGTCCGTTGTGTGCTCCTCCCAGCCTGGAGTTGGCACGCCGTTTCCTGATGAGGGGTCGTCTGTCGTTGGACACCTCCTCCGGGTTCTCCTCCTCATTCTCGCCCTCCTCTGGAATGCAGGGAAGATGTGGGCGGAAGCGGGGGCGGATGATCCTCCGGAAGCTCCTGGCAGCGACGGCAGGGGCTGGCACTCCACCGCATTCTCCTTCGTCCTGAACCATCTTGCGTGAGCAGCATGCAGATCCCATGACGACTTCTGAAAAGTATAACAGTAATAAATAAAGGTGTTAGTCCATTTTCGTATTTTTAGGAGTCGTATAACTTGCCAGCCAACCCGCTTATACAGAAAAGTGTTATCTTCAATTTGTGCGATGGTCAATCCATGACTCAAACACACTCGCTCAAGAAGATATAGCTTCTTGTTGGATATTTTTTGACATTTGTGTTTGAAGAAGCCCATGCACTGCTCAACTTCTCTCTTGGAATTATGGCTGTAAACAACTACTTGTAACGATATATTTTAGCTAGTAACTTGATATTAGAAATTGTACCTAAATTTAACAGCATAGTCATGTAATAACATAATATCTTTCAAAATAGTTTAGTATTCCCATCCATTACCAATGACTACTCTCATTACTTAACTTCCATTTGGAAACCCGTTTCCGGGTTTTGTGAATGATTTCCTTTCTTTGCTGCGAATGACGGCAATTAACATATAGCATTTTTCTATAATTATTAGTTGATAAAGTGTTAAACAAAACTTTTTATCGAGACATTTACATAAGGTATTATTTAGAATATAATTTTCCATTTGAATCAGTTTGGAAAGAAGTGTCGAAATTTAAAACTGCGAACGATTTTTACGCCGTAATAGTACATGTATAGATGACCAAATATACCAATTGAATAACCTATTCGGGATAACATTTTATTAATATCCGAATTCATATTTAATAGTTGCACTAAAATTATGAATTGGTTTCTGCGATCGCCATCTAATCTGAAAAATATAAGACATCATTCCATTGAAACTTTAGAAATTCAATTTACATTAGACAAAATTCCATCTAATTTGCCACTGAACTTTAGTTTACTTTCAAAACATGTCATTTTTCAACGTTTTTTAAATGTTTGCAAAGTAATTAGCATTTATATGAATATTAAACATTTCTTTAGTGTCTGATTTCTTACGCCATTTGAAAATAGAATTTGCTACTCCATATGAATGCTAATTCTTTTATTAGTGATTTTACATGATTAAATTATAAACTAAAAGCACTTACTAGACTTGTAGTTCTTCTCTGTCACTTGAGGGTTTTAAAAGATGATTTTTATCGCTGTAGCAGAAGTCAGAACAATCTCAAATACTTTTATTTCAGAAGTTGTGCTGGGCTACAGAAAGCAAATAGCGATCTGATAAAAATTTTAATTGGCGGCTCTTAGGCGAGTTTTACAACAAAGGAAAAAATTATGAACTGCCAACAAAGAATTCGTCAACAAAGCAATTTTAATATTGTTGAGATTTGATTTTTTTAACGTTACATTTGTGTTTCAAGAAGCTTTGAAGAAGGTGATATTTTCACAATTTCTTTGCTAAGCTCTTTGCCTCTCCGCATGTGACATGAATTTACACTGTTTGGTATCATTTTGTTCTTATTGAACTTCTCTTTCAACATATAGAAATGTGCCGTAATTGAATTTTATGGATATTTTGACTGAAGAGGGAAATCTTCGACAAATTGTTACTTTCCACTCCACACAATTATCCTACAAATGACTGAAACCGTCAACTAGTCAAATGAAATTGTAGAACTTATTTTCAATTTAAGCCTAACTTGCTGTGATATGTCGATTAGGACATAAGTTACATGGTTTAAACAGGCCAGCATATGCCCTAAATGTTACTTTTATCAGAACCCTTACAAGGTATAAAATACAGTGGATGCTTTGGTATAAAATACAGAGAGGAAGTGGATTAACATTCTCACGAACAAGTAATTTTCCGAAATTGGGTTTTCGGTATTTCTTAGTTAAGGTCCATAATTCTGACTAAATTTTTCAATTTAATCGTTGCAGACGTGGATTTAGAAAAGTTAGTTACGAAAATCGAATTAGTGCAGAGTGACACAATGTGTTATAGGCGACGTCTTCGATATCTTTCTAATCACATTTGCCTCCAAGTAGCTTTTAAGTAAGTCGTAATCCTGGCTACTTTTAGTAGACAATTTTGTGTATTATTAAAACTGCCTGATTTCTAGCAAAATGTAGACTATCAGCAACATAGCCAAACTTGGGAGGGTGGGGGGGATGGGTCAGGAGCATAACACCTTCCGGTCAAGATCCGAACCATCCCCCCCCTCCACCCCCTTTTGGCCAAAGAAAGTTTTGTTGTACCATATAACACTACCACTACTGCTCCTCTAATACAGCTTTATAGTATTAGTGTTTCAATCTTTGAGGAGTTCGCCATTTCCAGTAACCCCCCTCAGAACCCCAGAAGTAAAAATATCCAGACCCATCCCCCCTTTCCCTTGAATATATTGTGTAATTTTTGTTGTCAATACATAATAAAAATTTTTGTTACAAAAAAAGAATAGAAAAACAAAACAAGTAATGAGAAATTTATTAACTGCCAGCAATATGGCCGGGCGTTGGTCGTGGTCAATTTGCGAAGTAAGAGATGCGCGATTTTTTTGTTTGTTAGCGTAGCTAGTCGCATTTCGATCTCTTTACCCCTGTCTAAATTTATTCAATTACTATGAATAGTTATCGATGTATCTAAACCTTTTAATTTTTATACGCACAACTTTACATGTTATTGCATATAAACTGATTTTTTTTTCAAATATATATATGTTTTTAAATTTGCAATATAAAAATTCATAAAATTTAATTTAAAAGCATTTAGCTATTTATGCCTATAATATAACATGATAAAAGTAATGCATTTTGCAAAAATAAAACACATGGCGATGTTGCTTGAATGCCAAATGTTGCAAAAAGTTCTTTGGGTGCCAATTAGCGGCCGGAGTTTTGGTGTCCGCCTTTAATAACTATTTCTAAGAAAAATAAACAATTATTTTATTTTAAAAGTGTTTACGGTGGTCCATTCCGACACTCTAACAGTTTCCTGTCCGTAACAAATAGCACTATTGGCATAGGGCACTATTGGCATCACTTACCAGGTTTGTAGTCTTCTTCTGGAAATTAATGGTTTTAAAAGACGATATAAATCGCTTTATCGATTTCAAATACTTTTATTTCAAAAGTTGTGCTTGGCTCTAGACAGCGAATAGCGATCTGAGAAAAAATTTAATTGGCGGCTTTTAGGCAAGTTTTGAAACGAAGGAAAAACTAATATTTTTTGAAAGAAAAATATTATGAAATTCCAACAAAGAATCGCCAACAAAGAAATGTTAATATTGTTGTGATTAATTGTTTAGTGTTACATTTGTGCTTTAAGAAACTTTGAAAAAAGGGATTTTGTCACTATTTCTTCGGTGAGCTCTATATTTCTCCGCAATGGACATAAATTTAGATTGTATGGTATGATTTTGTTCGTATTGAACTGCTCTTTCAACTTATTTACATTCTATATGCCGCATTAGGGATATGTGGGTGAAGGGTGAAATTTTCAATAAATTCTTACTTTCCATTCAATATTTTTTTTTATTAATGACTGAAACTGTCAACTAGTCACATGGAATTGCAGAACTCGTCATTATATTCAATTTAAGCCGCACTTGCTGCGATATGTCGATTAGGACACAAGTTACATTTGTTAAACAGGCCAGCATATGCCCTAAATACAACCCTTATCTGCTCCTTTACAAGGTATAAAAGACATAGAGGGAGTAGATTAATACTGTCATGAACAAGAATTTTTTCGAAATTGGGTGTTCGGTATTTTTTAGTGAAGGCCCATAATTCCGCCAGAAATTTTCAATTTAATCGTTGCAGACGTGGTTCAAGAAAGTTAGTTACGAAAGTAGCACTAGTGCAGAGTGACACAATGGGTTACAGGCGACGTCTTCAAAATCTCTCCAATCACATAAGCCCCACCCAACTTGTGTAACTCTCTTCTTCTGCCTCATGATAATTTTTCCTCAAAATCGTAGGAATGTGTAACGATATATCTGTAACTTAAAAATTAATTATATCAGAAACAATAGGAGTGTAAATCCATGCAACTAGAAATAAGCCATTTATAGTAATTGATTAATACCAATTTTGGTTTTAAATTTAACTGGGGATATTTGCCCTTGATGTATAATACTGAACAAAATATTGTTTATTGGAAACACAATCGGTGTTTGGGGTTTGTTTTAGACGGAAATAACATATTTAAAAATGACTCTTTGATCTTTAGTAATAATTTAATAATAAATCGTGGAATATTCTAAGAAAAATTACAACTGCTGGATTCATAGTAAAATGTAAGACTGTATCGGGGACATAGCCACGGTGTGTGGGTCTGGGGGGGGGGGGGGGGACTCGCCACACCTTCGTCATGTCAAGGTCCCCCCCTCCCCCCCCCCCCCAAATATATTGTGAAACTTTTAGTGTCAGTCAATGCTTAATAATTTTTTCGCATAAAGAAAAAGCAAGTAATGAGAAATTTATTAATTATTAACAATATGGCCCGGCATTGCTCGTAGTCAATTTGTGAAGTAAGAGCTGCGCGATTTTTTTTATTTGTTAAAGTAGCCAGTCGCATATCGATATAAGCCGTTCTGTAAGCAGCTATACGGTACCCAAACTAGTTGTTAAAAACGATTTTGTGGGTTATTTTTAATGTCAAATCGTTACGTAAATGTTAAACGTGTTTAGATATTGTAGTTTCTGTTTATAGAATTAATTTGTATGTCGCAAAAAATATTTTTTTTGTTTGTTATCCACTTATTATTGGTTCAAATGGATTTCAAAGAATTGGCACTCAATATGTTTTTCAAAACAAAATTAAAAAGAAGAAAACATCCAAAAGAACTACAATTCAGAATATTTCAGCATAAACATACGAAATATAGAGGTAGCAATGGAAGTGGAATATATTTTGTTAACTTTCAATTGGCTTCAAATCAACAAACTGCCTTGCCCAATCCAGAAGTTACAGTTGGAGATTAGTTGTTCTAGAACATAAGATACGCTTTTTCTTCATCTTGTTCTTTATCTAACTTCATTTACGTAGATGCCCGCAGTGGCCGAGCTGTTAGAGTAGCAAGCTCATAATCGGAGGATTGTGGGTTGGAATCACGTCTTTGAGAATGCAGCGAGCTCGTGATCGCGGGGTTCGAAAATTCGAATATCGAATTTGAGAGCAAAAACCAATAAGAAACATATGTTGATTCCCTTATGGATACACACATGTTAAATGCAGCGTGTTCAATCATAGTTGAGAGGTTTTGAATATTTTTATTTGAAGATGATCCTAGCGGACATTTGATTGGTGTAGGGACACTAATGGCAATTACGTCGTGTAATTGAAGGAAAGAGATGATTTGGAGAAATGGATTAATATAAGGTCAAGAAGGTCAGTTGAGGCAGTTTTGCTGCCCAAAGGCATAAATTAAGGAATTCTGGTGTTTTTTTAATGTTGAGTTGGTTTGTTGGTTTATATTTTTGAAAAGAAACAACATGTTTTAATAATTGTATTGAATTCGCGATGTTTTTTTTTCTGGCTAAAACATTTCAAAATGGTGACACAGAACTATTAATCGCCTTTGAAAACACTTTAAACGAGTTTTCAAACGTTAAGTAAACGATAAAAATGCAAGCGTTTTAAATTTGAAGGCAATACACTTAAATAAACTTATAATACCGAGTGGTCACAAATTATTGGGCGAGGGTCATTGTTTGGCTGTTTAATTCCCCATAATAAACCATTATTTTCGCTATGTTTTAACTATTTTGTTTGTTGCTAAGCGACTTGTTTAAAAAGTAAACGAAGTAGTTGGGCAAAAATATTGTTCGTTATGCCAATGCGGTTTATTGTGATACAGCCAAACAATGACTATCGGCCAAATATGTGTAACCATCCAAGGGCCGGATTTAGGCATAGGCTGCAGCCGTAGTACAAAACAATCAAATTATGGAAAAATTTATTTAGAAGGATGATAATCCAAATCCTAAAGAAAATAGTATACTACAAACTTTTTACAATGGAGAAAATTTATATTTCTCTTAACCAATATGTACACTGTAAATATACCCTAATACTGTTATAAGATAAAAACTCGTCTTATAGAGCATTGCGTTAAGAATATTAAAATACAAATGCAACGTTAAAATACGCAATAAAAGTCCGTAATAATCCGGACATGTTTCGGGAGATACATCACCCTTCATCAGCGGAAAATGTAAAGTCTGTGTGTAATGAAATTTAAATAAACCCAAAGAAATCTAAAATGTTGCCAAAGACTAAAAAACTAACTAAAAACTATTACAAACGGTTGGAGTTAACTATTGTGTGCCAACAAGCGGGAAACATTGGGACCGCAAACGTTTCATTGACAACCGAATCAATATTACTAAAAATATGAAACGCCTCCAGGAAGTCAAGTTCAATTGGAGATTTAGGTTTGCAAATTAAATGTGAGTTAGAAAAATTAAATATATGACCATGTTCCCAAGAGTGCTTGGCAATGGAGGACTTCTTTATTTCTTGTTTAACAGTATGTGCTTGGTGCTCCTTGATACGAAATCTTAATGCTCTCCTTGTTTGACCAATATATGACATGCCACATTGACATGAAATACTGTATATGCCCCAGTTATTAAGATCGTCAATAGGGTCTTTAAGTTGTGTGAACGTGATCTTATTGATAGGTGAAAATATGGAACGTATGTCGAACCTACCGAGAATTTTAGAAATTTGATGGCTGATCTGGGGATAATATGGTAAAACAACTAAAGACTTAGATCGCTCAGATAGACTAGAATTTTTAAATGGATTTTTAAGTTTATGTAGGGCCTTATCAACGACGTTGGGTGAGAAACCTCGATCCGAGGCGACGGCTCTCAAATAATTAAGTTCAGTCTGGAGTGAATCGGGTGTAGAACAGATGTTAAGAGCACGATTAACAAAAGTGTAAAATGCAGCCATTTTTTGTTGTATGGGGTGGCAGGACTTAAAATGAGGGGGCAAAGAAACTGCGAAGGGTTTTCTATATACGGTGGTGGATAAATGGTCATCTTTACGAGTAATTAAAACATCAAGGAAAGGAAGAGTATTGTTGGATTCGGATTCGGCAGTGAATTGTATTTTAGGATCTATGGAATTTAATACAGGGAGAATTCCGTCAACTTCTCCGGTGGAGTTGTTTAATAGGGCGAAAGACTACTTTCGCCCTATTAAACAACTCTAAATGTTGATATTTGACAAACTTCTGCACTCTGCACTCTTAACAAAGCAACGTATGCAAATGTGTCTTAAAATCATATATAGTGTAGATGAAGCAACTTGTAAACATGGGGCACATGTGATTTGAATCTATTGCAACCCAGTTAACCTTACTTAAAAATTATTTAAAAAGTACGAATACAAGATAATAACTATTGCAATAAAATTTAGCAAGTAATGACAAGATAATAAAATTTCCAAGTCATTACCTTGACCATATCTTACCATACCATATCTTGGTGAAACTTACAAAGTAAGCAACCTTATGCTATAAGTAAGTTGAGTGGCCTCTCAGCCACTGTGCCCCGAGTGAGGCACAGCGTTGCCCGAGGAACACCACGCGGAGGTGGGCCACTCGTCGTTCCTCAAGGGCTGTCTTCTCCCTTCCCCCCCTTCTCTGTGCGATCATGGAAGATATAGTTTTGGACTGAAATTAACAGTAGCCAATTGGTTCGTTTTAATAGCACGAAATGAAAATGATATGAGGTGCCGAAAGTTTAGTATCGCACTCGTACTCTGATATTTCACGGAGAAGACAACCCCGAAGTAGAGCCTTTGAAATGTAGACTCCTCTTCTTAACAAAATGCACTCTTTCTGTAGTAGTGGCTCTCAACCCCGAAAAACACTGAATTGACTTATGGTATGACTTATTGACTAATATAATTTTTGTTCAAATTTTCCTCGATTATTAAAACCTATTAGTTTTTGTCTTGTATAACTTTTGCATATTTAAAGGTTGAGAACCACTGAACTATAGAATCACCATTTGTGGCTGCTCACAACACATGTGGGCAGTACTTAAAACTTGCTTATAATCATTTACATGTTGCCGTTGCATTGTAAAATATTATATTTTTTTTTCTCTCGCATTTAAAATGATTTAAATCAATTAGTTCTTATATTAAAAAATTATATCGAGAAGAATTTTTTTATCTAAATATATATTTTTTAAACGACCACCACAATCAAACGACAACCTACATTTGCAACTAAATGAAGTTGACTTAAAAATATATGAAAATGATTAAGTGTTATTGTAAAACAATTTCATTACCAAAAACAAATACATACATACACAACATACACATACATATATTTAAATTTAAAACAACAACATTTTTACAATAAAAACATTCAAAAAAAAGTTTATTTATAAAAAATTATTTTTTAAATTAAAAAAAAAATTCTTTTAATTTTAAAAACTATTTTTTTTATTAAAAGAACATTTTTTAAATTTAAAAACAGTTATTTAAAACAAACAGTTCACAAAAAAGATTAACACATTTAACATTACAAACACGATAAAAACGTTAACAAAAAAATATCAAACACACAAATGAAGTAATTAAAAAATATCTTTTAATTATAAAAAATATTTTTTAATTAACAAACATACATACACACAAACAAATAAACAATAAAACTTCGCCACAAACCATTTTTTTAAAGAATATTTATACAAACGCACATTAAGTGCCACTTGTAATAACATTATTTGTGGTCTTATAGTATGTCATAATCGAGTTTTTACAAAGACATAATCAGGTTTTTACAAAGACATAATCAGGTTTTTTAAAGACAAAATCGGGTAAATGTCATATTCGGTAGTAGGTCATTTTCGAGAATTCGGTAATACGTCTATTCGTTACATACTTAAGTCAAGAATGGGTTTTTTAGTAGGCGGAAGGAAGAGCTTTGCATTAAAATTTAGAACAAACATCAATTGAAATGAAATCGACAATCGGATGCTTTTAACATTTTGCTTCAGTTTCGTTTTTTAATGCTAGGACAATACACAATAAACATGGACGGACGGATATCAATTATGAATATCCGAACACAAGGACAAGAACATTTTCAAAAGTACTTAAAACTACTAAAACAACTAACACTACTTAAACTACTCAAAACAAGACATACAACCTGTTCAGCAGCTTGCGAAGAACTGCAGAACCCTCCTAGCTGCAGAAACCTTGGAGGCCGTGCTCGGGACGTCTCCACGGTGGAACTGCTTGGTCAGACGCTGCAGTCGATTCTCCAAGAACTCACACTTGGCCGACCCCTCCTCGTAGTGCCTCGCCGACCGCAGTTGTGTGAGCCTGCTCCTGATCGCCCTCAGGACCTGGTAGTGGTGCACCCGCCGGGTGGTGTTGGCGTGGAGATCCTTCTGGAGTCGCTTCTGGAACCACTCAGGATCTTCACTCGGTCCCTCCACAATGCGGTGAAGGTGGTGCGGGCGGAACCAGGGTCCGGAAGTCTTCCTGGCAGTCACTGGGGGTCCTTCTGGCAGGTCCGACGGTCCGTTGTCTGCTCCTCCCAGCCTGGAGTTGGCACGGCGTGTCCTGATGAGGGGTCGTCGGTCGTTGGACACCTCCTCCGGGTTCTCCTCCTCGTTCTCGCCCTCCTCTGGAATACAGGGAAGATGTGGGCGGAAGCGGGGGCGGATGATCCTTCGGAAGCTCCTGGCAGCGACAGGAGGGGCTGGCACTCCACCGCATTCTCCTCCGTCCTGAACCATCTTGCGTGAGCAGCATGCAGATCCCATGACGACTTCTGAAAAGTAAGAACTGAAAAATATAACAGTAATAAAGAAAGGTGTTAGTCCATTTTCGTATTTTTAGGACTCTTATAACTTGCCAGCCAACCCGCTTATACAGAAAAGTGTTATCTTCAATTTGTGCGATGGTCGATCCATAACTCAAATACACTCGCTCAAGAAGATATAGCTTCTTGTTGGATATTTTTTGACATTTGTGTTTGAAGAAGCCCATGCACTGCTCAACTTCTCTCTTGGAATTATGGCTGTAAACAACTACTTGTAACGATATATTTTAGCTAGTAACTTGATATTAGAAATTGTACCTAAATTTAACAGCATAGTCATGTAATAACATAATATCTTTCAAAATAGTTTAGTATTCCCATCCATTACCAATGACTACTCTCATTACTTAACTTCCATTTGGAATCCTGTTCCTGGGTTTTGTGAATGATTTCCTTTCTTTGCTGCGAATGACGGAAATTAACATACAGCATCTTTCTATAATTATTAGTTGATAAAGTGTTAAACAAAACTTTTTATCGAGACATTTACATAAGGTATTATTTAGAATATAATTTTCCATTTGAATCAGTTTGGAAAGAAGTGTCGAAATTTAAAACTGCGAACGATTTTTACGCCGTAATAGTACATGTATAGATGACCAAATATACCAATTGAATAACCTATTCGGGATAACATTTTATTAATATCCGAATTCATATTTAATAGTTGCACTAAAATTATGAATTGGTTTCTGCGATCGCCATCTAATCTGAAAAATATAAGACATCATTCCGTTGAAACTTTAGAAATTCAATTTACATTAGACAAAATTCCATCTAATTTGCCACTGAACTTTAGTTTACTTTCAAAACATGTCATTTTTCAACGTTTTTTAAATGTTTGTAAAGTGATTTGCATTTATATGGATTATGAACATCTCTTTAGAGTCTGATTTCTTACGCCATTTGAAAATAGAATTTGCTACTACGTATGAAGGCTAATTATTTTATTAGTGATTTTACATGATTAAATTATGAACTAAAAGCACTTACTAGACTTGTAGTTCTTCTCTGTCACTTGAGGGTTTTAAAAGATGATTTTTATCGCTGTAGCAGAAGTCAGAACAATCTCAAATACTTTTATTTCAGAAGTTGTGCTTGGCTATAGAAAGCAAATAGCGATCTGATAAAAATTTTAATTGGCGGCTCTTAGGCGAGTTTTACAACAAAGGAAAAAATTATGAACTGCCAACAAAGAATTCGTCAACAAAGCAATTTTAATATTGTTGAGATTTGATTGTTTAACGTTACATTTGTGTTTCAAGAAGCTTTGAAGAAGGTGATATTTTCACAATTTCTTTGCTAAGCTCTTTGCCTCTCCGCATGTGACATGAATTTACACTGTTTGGTATCATTTTGTTCTTATTGAACTTCTCTTTCAACATATAGAAATGTGCCGTAATTGAATTTTATGGATATTTTGACTGAAGAGGGAAATCTTCGACAAATTGTTACTTTCCACTCCACACAATTATCCTACAAATGACTGAAACCGTCAACTAGTCAAATGAAATTGTAGAACTTATTTTCAATTTAACTTGCTGTGATATGTCGATTAGGACATAAGTTACATGGTTTAAACAGGCCAGCATATGCCCTAAATGTTACTTTTATCCGCTCCCTTACAAGGTATAAAATACAGAGGATGCTTTGGTATAAAATACAGAGAGGAAGTGAATTACCATTCTCACGTACAAGAAATTTTTCGAAATTGGGTTTTCGGTATTTCTTAGTTAAGGTACATAATTCCGACAGAAATTTTTCAATTTAATCGTGGCAGACGTGGATTTAGAAAAGTTAGTTACGAAAATCGAATTAGTGCAGAGTGACACAATGTGTTATAGGCGACTTCTTCGAAACCTCTCTAATCACATTAGCCTCCAAGTAGCTTTTAAGTAAGTCGTAATCCTGGCTACTTTTAGTAGACAATTTTGTGTATTATTAAAACTGCCTGATTTCTAGCAAAATGTAGACTATCAGCAACATAGCCAAACTTGGGAGGGTGGGGGGGATGGGTCAGGAGCATAACACCTTCCGGTCAAGATCCGAACCATCCCCCCCCTCCACCCCCTTTTGGCCAAAGAAAGTTTTGTTGTACCATATAACACTACCACTACTGCTCCTCTAATACAGCTTTATAGTATTAGTGTTTCAATCTTTGAGGAGTTCGCCATTTCCAGTAACCCCCCCTCAGAACCCCAGAAGTAAAAATATCCAGACCCATCCCCCCTTTCTCTTGAATATATTGTGTAATTTTTGTTGTCAATACATAATAAAAATTTTTGTTACAAAAAAAGAATAGAAAAACAAAACAAGTAATGAGAAATTTATTAACTGCCAGCAATATGGCCGGGCGTTGGTCGTGGTCAATTTGCGAAGTAAGAGATGCGCGATTTTTTTGTTTGTTAGCGTAGCTAGTCGCATTTCGATCTCTTTACCCCTGTCTAAATTTATTCAATTACTATGAATAGTTATCGATGTATCTAAACCTTTTAATTTTTATACGCACAACTTTACATGTTATTGCATATAAACTGATTTTTTTTTCAAATATATATATGTTTTTAAATTTGCAATATAAAAATTCATAAAATTTAATTTAAAAGCATTTAGCTATTTATGCCTATAATATAACATGATAAAAGTAATGCATTTTGCAAAAATAAAACACATGGCGATGTTGCTTGAATGCCAAATGTTGCAAAAAGTTCTTTGGGTGCCAATTAGCGGCCGGAGTTTTGGTGTCCGCCTTTAATAACTATTTCTAAGAAAAATAAACAATTATTTTATTTTAAAAGTGTTTACGGTGGTCCATTCCGACACTCTAACAGTTTCCTCTCCGTAACAAATAGCACTATTGGCATAGGGCACTATTGGCATCACTTACCAGGTTTGTAGTCTTCTTCTGGAAATTAATGGTTTTAAAAGACGATATAAATCGCTTTATCGATTTCAAATACTTTTATTTCAAAAGTTGTGCTTGGCTCTAGACAGCGAATAGCGATCTGAGAAAAAATTTAATTGGCGGCTTTTAGGCAAGTTTTGAAACGAAGGAAAAACTAATATTTTTTGAAAGAAAAATATTATGAAATTCCAACAAAGAATCGCCAACAAAGAAATGTTAATATTGTTGTGATTAATTGTTTAGTGTTACATTTGTGCTTTAAGAAACTTTGAAAAAAGGGATTTTGTCACTATTTCTTCGGTGAGCTCTATATTTCTCCGCAATGGACATAAATTTAGATTGTATGGTATGATTTTGTTCGTATTGAACTGCTCTTTCAACTTATTTACATTCTATATGCCGCATTAGGGATATGTGGGTGAAGGGTGAAATTTTCAATAAATTCTTACTTTCCATTCAATATTTTTTTTTATTAATGACTGAAACTGTCAACTAGTCACATGGAATTGCAGAACTCGTCATTATATTCAATTTAAGCCGCACTTGCTGCGATATGTCGATTAGGACACAAGTTACATTTGTTAAACAGGCCAGCATATGCCCTAAATACAACCCTTATCTGCTCCTTTACAAGGTATAAAAGACATAGAGGGAGTAGATTAATACTGTCATGAACAAGAATTTTTTCGAAATTGGGTGTTCGGTATTTTTTAGTGAAGGCCCATAATTCCGCCAGAAATTTTCAATTTAATCGTTGCAGACGTGGTTCAAGAAAGTTAGTTACGAAAGTAGCACTAGTGCAGAGTGACACAATGGGTTACAGGCGACGTCTTCAAAATCTCTCCAATCACATAAGCCCCACCCAACTTGTGTAACTCTCTTCTTCTGCCTCATGATAATTTTTCCTCAAAATCGTAGGAATGTGTAACGATATATCTGTAACTTAAAAATTAATTATATCAGAAACAATAGGAGTGTAAATCCATGCAACTAGAAATAAGCCATTTATAGTAATTGATTAATACCAATTTTGGTTTTAAATTTAACTGGGGATATTTGCCCTTGATGTATAATACTGAACAAAATATTGTTTATTGGAAACACAATCGGTGTTTGGGGTTTGTTTTAGACGGAAATAACATATTTAAAAATGACTCTTTGATCTTTAGTAATAATTTAATAATAAATCGTGGAATATTCTAAGAAAAATTACAACTGCTGGATTCATAGTAAAATGTAAGACTGTATCGGGGACATAGCCACGGTGTGTGGGTCTGGGGGGGGGGGGGGGACTCGCCACACCTTCGTCAGGTCAAGGTCCCCCCCCTCCCCCCCCAAATATATTGTGAAACTTTTAGTGTCAGTCAATGCTTAATAATTTTTTCGCATAAAGAAAAAGCAAGTAATGAGAAATTTATTAATTATTAACAATATGGCCCGGCATTGCTCGTAGTCAATTTGTGAAGTAAGAGCTGCGCGATTTTTTTTATTTGTTAAAGTAGCCAGTCGCATATCGATATAAGCCGTTCTGTAAGCAGCTATACGGTACCCAAACTAGTTGTTAAAAACGATTTTGTGGGTTATTTTTAATGTCAAATCGTTACGTAAATGTTAAACGTGTTTAGATATTGTAGTTTCTGTTTATAGAATTAATTTGTATGTCGCAAAAAATATTTTTTTTGTTTGTTATCCACTTATTATTGGTTCAAATGGATTTCAAAGAATTGGCACTCAATATGTTTTTCAAAACAAAATTAAAAAGAAGAAAACATCCAAAAGAACTACAATTCAGAATATTTCAGCATAAACATACGAAATATAGAGGTAGCAATGGAAGTGGAATATATTTTGTTAACTTTCAATTGGCTTCAAATCAACAAACTGCCTTGCCCAATCCAGAAGTTACAGTTGGAGATTAGTTGTTCTAGAACATAAGATACGCTTTTTCTTCATCTTGTTCTTTATCTAACTTCATTTACGTAGATGCCCGCAGTGGCCGAGCTGTTAGAGTAGCAAGCTCATAATCGGAGGATTGTGGGTTGGAATCACGTCTTTGAGAATGCAGCGAGCTCGTGATCGCGGGGTTCGAAAATTCGAATATCGAATTTGAGAGCAAAAACCAATAAGAAACATATGTTGATTCCCTTATGGATACACACATGTTAAATGCAGCGTGTTCAATCATAGTTGAGAGGTTTTGAATATTTTTATTTGAAGATGATCATAGCGGACATTTGATTGGTGTAGGGACACTAATGGCAATTACGTCGTGTAATTGAAGGAAAGAGATGATTTGGAGAAATGGATTAATATAAGGTCAAGAAGGTCCGTTGAGGCAGTTTTGCTGCCCAAAGGCATAAATTAAGGAATTCTGGTGTTTTTTTAATGTTGAGTTGGTTTGTTGGTTTATATTTTTGAAAAGAAACAACATGTTTTAATAATTGTATTGAATTCGCGATGTTTTTTTTTCTGGCTAAAACATTTCAAAATGGTGACACAGAACTATTAATCGCCTTTGAAAACACTTTAAACGAGTTTTCAAACGTTAAGTAAACGATAAAAATGCAAGCGTTTTAAATTTGAAGGCAATACACTTAAATAAACTTATAATACCGAGTGGTCACAAATTATTGGGCGAGGGTCATTGTTTGGCTGTTTAATTCCCCATAATAAACCGTTATTTTCGCTATGTTTTAACTATTTTGTTTGTTGCTAAGCGACTTGTTTAAAAAGTAAACGAAGTAGTTGGGCAAAAATATTGTTCGTTATGCCAATGCGGTTTATTGTGATACAGCCAAACAATGACTATCGGCCAAATATGTGTAACCATCCAAGGGCCGGATTTAGGCATAGGCTGCAGCCGTAGTACAAAACAATCAAATTATGGAAAAATTTATTTAGAAGGATGATAATCCAAATCCTAAAGAAAATAGTATACTACAAACTTTTTACAATGGAGAAAATTTATATTTCTCTTAACCAATATGTACACTGTAAATATACCCTAATACTGTTATATTCTTTAAAATAAAATGCTCAATTCGTGAAAATTACAATGTCACTGTTTTACTTTTATTTTTGGAAGTCAGTTGTTTTTATTTTTTTACATTTTTATTTTGCTAAGAGCCATTTGAGGGTAACACAAAAACGAGTTTATGTATTAATTTATCAAAAATGTATTATATTAACCATAAAAAGAGCCACAAGATGAAAAAAAAATGACAGTTTTGTTTAATGAATTTTTTTAAATATATTTTTTTCGGCTTAAGCTTTTTTTTATGAAAGGTATACTTATAATTTGCGTATAAAAATGTAAAAAATTTAATAGGTGTTCTTGATATTTGACAAACTTCTGCACTCTGCACTCTTAACAAAGCAACGTATGCAAATGTGTCTTAAAATCATATATAGTGTAGATGAAGCAACTTGTAAACATGGGGCACATGTGATTTGAATCTATTGCAACCCAGTTAACCTTACTTAAAAATTATTTAAAAAGTACGAATACAAGATAATAACTATTGCAATAAAATTTAGCAAGTAATGACAAGATAATAAAATTTCCAAGTCATTACCTTGACCATATCTTACCATACCATATCTTGGTGAAACTTACAAAGTAAGCAACCTTATGCTATAAGTAAGTTGACTTTTTTAAGTAAAAAATGTTTTTATTTTATTTAGTACAATAATGATTGATTTTTTTAGGAATGTAGAATAAAAATCTTAAATTGATATGACATCTAAACATACACGATACATCAAATTAAAATTAAGTAGGAAAATGAAAATACGTGTATAAGCACATAAAATATTGATCTAATGCGACATTACATTTCACAATTGTTGAACAGTGTTAAAGAGTGTTTTTCAGAAGTTAAAAAATCCCACTGCTCAATTCTGAAAATCATTTTACCATAATGCCTTTTTATAATTTGTGATGTAAATTACAAACAATTACCATCCCCCCAACCTTCGCTCCCCCGATCTCAGTTCCCCAGTGAGTGAGTGGCCTCTCAGCCACTGTGCCCCGAGTGAGGCACAGCGTTGCCCGAGGAACACCACGCGGAGGTGGGCCACTCGTCGTTCCTCAAGGGCTGTCTTCTCCCTTCCCCCCCTTCTCTGTGCGATCATGGAAGAGATAGTTTTGGACTGAAATTAACAGTAGCCAATTGGTTCGTTTTAATAGCACGAAATGAAAATGATATGAGGTGCCGAAAGTTTAGTATCGCACTCGTACTCTGATATTTCACGGAGAAGACAACCCCGAAGTAGAGCCTTTGAAATGTAGACTCCTCTTCTTAACAAAATGCACTCTTTCTGTAGTAGTGGCTCTCAACCCCGAAAAACACTGAATTGACTTATGGTATGACTTATTGACTAATATAATTTTTGTTCAAATTTTCCTCGATTATTAAAACCTATTAGTTTTTGTCTTGTATAACTTTTGCATATTTAAAGGTTGAGAACCACTGAACTATAGAATCACCATTTGTGGCTGCTCACAACACATGTGGGCAGTACTTAAAACTTGCTTATAATCATTTACATGTTGCCGTTGCATTGTAAAATATTATTTTTTTTTTCTCTCGCATTTAAAATGATTTAAATCAATTAGTTCTTATATTAAAAAATTATATCGAGAAGAATTTTTTTATCTAAATATATATTTTTTAAACGACCACCACAATCAAACGACAACCTACATTTGCAACTAAATGAAGTTGACTTAAAAATATATGAAAATGTTTAAGTGTTATTGTAAAACAATTTCATTACCAAAAACAAATACATACATACACAACATACACATACATATATTTAAATTTAAAACAACAACATTTTTACAATAAAAACATTCAAAAAAAAGTTTATTTATAAAAAACTATTTTTTAAATTAAAAAAAAAATTCTTTTAATTTTAAAAACTATTTTTTTTTATTAAAAGAACATTTTTTAAATTTAAAAACAGTTATTTAAAACAAACAGTTCACAAGAAAGATTAACACATTTAACATTACAAACACGATAAAAACGTTAACAAAAAAATATCAAACACACAAATGAAGTAATTAAAAAATATCTTTTAATTATAAAAAATATTTTTTAATTAACAAACATACATACACACAAACAAATAAACAATAAAACTTCGCCACAAACCATTTTTTTTAAAGAATATTTATACAAACGCACATTAAGTGCCACTTGTAATAACATTATTTGTGGTCTTATAGTATGTCATAATCGAGTTTTTACAAAGACATAATCAGGTTTTTACAAAGACATAATCAGGTTTTTTAAAGACAAAATCGGGTAAATGTCATATTCGGTAGTAGGTCATTTTCGAGAATTCGGTAATACGTCTATTCGTTACATACTTAAGTCAAGAATGGGTTTTTTAGTAGGCGGAAGGAAGAGCTTTGCATTAAAATTTAGAACAAACATCAATTGAAATGAAATCGACAATCGGATGCTTTTAACATTTTGCTTCAGTTTCGTTTTTTAATGCTAGGACAATACACAATAAACATGGACGGACGGATATCAATTATGAATATCCGAACACAAGGACAAGAACATTTTCAAAAGTACTTAAAACTACTAAAACAACTAACACTACTTAAACTACTCAAAACAAGACATACAACCTGTTCAGCAGCTTGCGAAGAACTGCAGAACCCTCCTAGCTGCAGAAACCTTGGAGGCCGTGCTCGGGACGTCTCCACGGTGGAACTGCTTGGTCAGACGCTGCAGTCGATTCTCCAAGAACTCACACTTGGCCGACCCCTCCTCGTAGTGCCTCGCCGACCGCAGTTGTGTGAGCCTGCTCCTGATCGCCCTCAGGACCTGGTAGTGGTGCACCCGCCGGATGGTGTTGGCGTGAAGATCCTTCTGGAGTCGCTTCTGGAACCACTCAGGATCTTCACTCGGTCCCTCCACAATGCGGTGAAGGTGGTGCGGGCGGAACCAGGGTCCGGAAGTCTTCCTGGCAGTCACTGGGGGTCCTTCTGGCAGGTCCGACGGTCCGTTGTCTGCTCCTCCCAGCCTGGAGTTGGCACGGCGTGTCCTGATGAGGGGTCGTCGGTCGTTGGACACCTCCTCCGGGTTCTCCTCCTCGTTCTCGCCCTCCTCTGGAATACAGGGAAGATGTGGGCGGAAGCGGGGGCGGATGATCCTTCGGAAGCTCCTGGCAGCGACAGGAGGGGCTGGCACTCCACCGCATTCTCCTCCGTCCTGAACCATCTTGCGTGAGCAGCATGCAGATCCCATGACGACTTCTGAAAAGTAAGAACTGAAAAATATAACAGTAATAAAGAAAGGTGTTAGTCCATTTTCGTATTTTTAGGACTCGTATAACTTGCCAGCCAACCCGCTTATACAGAAAAGTGTTATCTTCAATTTGTGCGATGGTCGATCCATAACTCAAATACACTCGCTCAAGAAGATATAGCTTCTTGTTGGATATTTTTTGACATTTGTGTTTGAAGAAGCCCATGCACTGCTCAACTTCTCTCTTGGAATTATGGCTGTAAACAACTACTTGTAACGATATATTTTAGCTAGTAACTTGATATTAGAAATTGTACCTAAATTTAACAGCATAGTCATGTAATAACATAATATCTTTCAAAATAGTTTAGTATTCCCATCCATTACCAATGACTACTCTCATTACTTAACTTCCATTTGGAAACCCGTTTCCGGGTTTTGTGAATGATTTCCTTTCTTTGCTGCGAATGACGGCAATTAACATATAGCATTTTTCTATAATTATTAGTTGATAAAGTGTTAAACAAAACTTTTTATCGAGACATTTACATAAGGTATTATTTAGAATATAATTTTCCATTTGAATCAGTTTGGAAAGAAGTGTCGAAATTTAAAACTGCGAACGATTTTTGCGCCGAAATAGTACATGTATAGATGACCAAATATACCAATTGAATAACCTATTCGGGATAACATTTTATTAATATCCGAATTCAAAGTTAATATTTGCACTAAAATTATGAATTTGTTACTGCGATCGCCATCTAATCTGAAAAATATAAGACATCATTCCGTTGAAACTTTAGAAATTCAATTTACATTAGACAAAATTCCATCTAATTTGCCAATTAACTTTAGTTTACTTTCAAAACATGTCATTTTTCAACGTTTTTTAAATGTTTGTTAAGTAATTTGCATTTATATGGATTATGAACATCTCTTTAGAGTCTGATTTCTTACGCCATTTGAAAATAGAATTTGCTACTTCATATGAATGCTAATTATTTTATTAGTGATTTTACATGATTAAATTATGAACTAAAAGCACTTACTAGACTTGTAGTTCTTCTCTGTCACTTGAGGGTTTTAAAAGATGATTTTTATCGCTGTAGCAGAAGTCAGAACAATCTCAAATACTTTTATTTCAGAAGTTGTGCTTGGCTACAGAAAGCAAATAGCGATCTGATAAAAATTTTAATTGGCGGCTCATAGGCGAGTTTTACAACAAAGGAAAAAATTATGAACTGCCAACAAAGAATTCGTCAACAAAGCAATTTTAATATTGTTGAGATTTGATTGTTTAACGTTACATTTGTGTTCCAAGAAGCTTTGAAGAAGGTGATATTTTCACAATTTCTTTGCTAAGCTCTAGGTCTCTCCGCATGTGACATGGATTTACACTGTTTGGCATCATTTTGTTCTTATTGAACTTCTCTTTCAACATATAGAAATATGCCGTAATTGAATTTTATGGATATTTTGACTGAAGAGGGAAATCTTCGACAAATTGTTACTTTCCACTCCACACAATTATCCTACAAATGACTGAAACCGTCAACTAGTCAAATGAAATTGTAGAACTTATTTTCAATTTAAGCCTAACTTGCTGTGATATGTCGATTAGGACATAAGTTACATGGTTTAAACAGGCCAGCATATGCCCTAAATGTTACTTTTATCAGAACCCTTACAAGGTATAAAATACAGTGGATGCTTTGGTATAAAATACAGAGAGGAAGTGGATTAACATTCTCACGAACAAGTAATTTTCCGAAATTGGGTTTTCGGTATTTCTTAGTTAAGGTCCATAATTCTGACTAAATTTTTCAATTTAATCGTTGCAAACGTGGATTTAGAAAAGTTAGTTACGAAAATCGAATTAGTGCAGAGTGACACAATGTGTTATAGGCGACGTCTTCGATATCTTTCTAATCACATTTGCCTCCAAGTAGCTTTTAAGTAAGTCGTAATCCTGGCTACTTTTAGTAGACAATTTTGTGTATTATTAAAACTGCCTGATTTCTAGCAAAATGTAGACTATCAGCAACATAGCCAAACTTGGGAGGGTGGGGGAGATGGGTCAGGACCATAACACCTTCCGGTCAAGATCCGAACCCCCTTCCCCCTCCACCCCCTTTTGGCCAAAGAAAGTTTTGTTGTACCATATAACACTACCACTACTGCTCCTCTAATACAGCTTTATAGTATTAGTGTTTCAATCTTTGAGAGTTCGCCATTTCCAGTAACCCCCCCTCAGAACCCCAGAAGTAATAATATTCAGAACCATTCCCCCTTTCCCTTGAATATATTGTGTAATTTTTGTTGTCAATACATAATAAAAATTTTTGTTACAAAAAAAGAATAGAAAAACAAAACAAGTAATGAGAAATTCATTAACTGCCAGCAATATGGCCGGGAGTTGGTCGTGGTCAATTTTCGAAGTAAGAGATGCGCGATTTTTTTTATTTGTTAGGGTAGCTAGTCGCATTTCGATCTCTTTACCCCTGTCTAAATTTATTCAATTACTATGAATAGTTATCGATGTATCTAAACCTTTTAATTTTTATACGCACAACTTTACATGTTATTGCATATAAACTGATTTTTTTTTCAAATATATATATGTTTTTAAATTAGCAATATAAAAATTCATAAAATTTAATTTAAAAGCATTTACCTATTTATGCCTATAATATAACATGATAAAAGTAATACATTTTACAAAAAAAAAAACACACGGCGATGTTGCTTGAATGCCAAATGTTGCAAAAAGTTCTTTGGGTGCCAATTAGCGGCCGGAGTTTTGGTGTCCACCTTTAATAACTATTTCTAAGAAAAATAAACAATTATTTTATTTTAAAAGTGTTTACCCTGAAATTTCAAAGAATTGTGACATAGAATAATTTTAAATATGCCTGCATCAATATTTACAGACAATACGTCTCTATTAGAAAATTATATTTCAATTATTCATTTATGAATTTCAATAAAATCTTTTTTTAAAGTAGCCTTTAAAATCAACTATGTGAAGGTATAAAGATAGAAACCATAAGCGAAACATTTAGGGTGGTCCATTCCGACACTCTAACAGTTTCCTCTCCGTAACAAATAGCACTATTGGCATAGGGCACTATTGGCATCACTTACCAGGTTTGTAGTCTTCTTCTGGAAATTAATGGTTTTAAAAGACGATATAAATCGCTTTATCGATTTCAAATACTTTTATTTCAAAAGTTGTGCTTGGCTCTAGGCAGCGAATAGAGATCTGAGAAAAAATTTAATTCGCGGCTTTTCGGCAAGTTTTAAAACAAAGGAAAAAAAATTGGGGGGGGTCCCAATATAACTTCATGTCATGGTCGTATAAACACTACTACTCTAAAATACTAATATTATCAATCAGTGTTAATCTTTAAGGATTTCACCTATTTATAGACACCTCAGGAGTAGAAACATCCGACCCCTCCCCCCTTTCCCCTGGAATATATTGTGAAACTTTTGTTGTCAATGCATAATAATTTTTTTTTGCATAAAGAAAAAAACAAATAACGAGAAATTTATTAACTATTAACAATATGGCCCGGCATTGGTCGGGGTCAATTTGTGAAGTAAGAGCTGCGCGATATTTTTATTTGTTAAAGTAGCCAGTCGCATATCGATATCTTTGCCCCATCTTTATTCTCTGCCTAAATTTATTCAATTACTTTGAGAAGTTATCGAAATATCTATACATATTACTTTTTGATTTTTGTAAACACGACTTTACACGCTATTGCGTATAAACTGATGTTTTTTTTTAAATATATATATAGATTATTTTTACAACATAAAAATTCCTAAAATTTAATAGTTAAAATGTCTTTGTTAATATTTGTCTAACGTAAGATAAAATTAATGCATTTTGCATAAAAAAATAAAACACTTGGCGATGTTTCTTGAATGTCAAACGGTGTTGAAAGCTTATTGTATTAAAAAAGTTGCGTATTTCTTTTATTGAAATTAACCCTTCAGTGACAAAAAACGCAATTATTTGACTTCACATGCATTATTTGTATTCCGACAACGCAATAACATACCAAAGTAAAAATTATTCCTTTCTTCCAATTGTAAACAATTTATCGTATTCTGCGAAGTTTTTTTGGTGCAATTTAGGGTCTGGAGTTTTAGTGACCGCCTTTAATAACCTTTTCTAAGAAAAATAAATAATTATTTTATTTTAAAACTGTTCACCCTGAAATTTCAAAGAATTGTGACATAGAATAATTTTGAATATTCCTCCATCAATATTTACAGACAATACGTTTCTATTAAAAATGATTTTTCAAATATTAATTTCTGATTTTCAATAAAATCTTTTTGAAGAGATCCCTTTAAAATCAACAATGTGAAAGTATAAAGATCGAAACCATAAGTCAAACATTTTGGGTTGTCCATTTCGACACTATAGCACTTTCCTCTCCGTAACAAATAGCACGATTAGCTTAAATGTAATCACGTTGAATAGAAATTAGGTACCATTGCGTTTAAAATTTTGAAACAAAACAAGGCATTTATGGAACAGGAAAGGATACCCATGGAGTCACGCAAAAAATCTGGTTTAATTTCATCCTTCGGTTGGTGAGGTTTTTATTAACCGCCGATTGCTATATTTTGCAGCTTAATAAATGTGATTTTCAAAGAAAAACAGCAATAGTAAAAATGAAAAAGTTCTGTAACTTTAGAAAGAATGCAGCTACTAAAATGAAACAAAGTGCAAATTGGAAAATTCTTGTTAAATTGGTACAAGGTTCTTAAAAATCCATTTCGTCTTGTTTTAGTTAAAACCGGACAATCAGATAGACAAAAAAATTTAATTAGATTGTGTGAATCAGTGTATTTAACCCTCCTAAATTAATAAATGTTTTTCACAGCGATGTGCTGTAATAAATTTTATAACGTTGAAGACCACACAAACATTTCACTCTCCATCTCCCGGTATTTTATAATTATCTGATAGTTAGTTTTTGAGATACGACTAAAAATATGGAGGAGAAAAAAGGTCTACCGTCCGCCAACAGTGACAGATATTTTTTTTATATTAGAGATATAATTAATAACCTTTATGAACAACTCATTCATAATGAAGATTACTAATTATGACTATTAATTATGCACTTGCTTAATTTATTTTAAACATTAAAAAATCTCATACGGATTATACGGAATATGCATTAAAAATTGCTTAAAAATCTTCCTCCGGTCCGAATGTGAATATTGTTGCACGGATCACTTTAAACATACAGAGCAAAAGAAAAGTTACTTAAAAATAAGAATATAAACTATACTTTTTTCCTTTAGAAAAAACTGCTCCTTCAAAAAAAAGAACCCAAAAAAACTGCAGTTTTTTTTTTGTATAAAACCTTCAATTTCACAATGTTTTATGGTGACTTTTTTGTTGGGAAGTCATCATATAAAAAATCTAGAAGTATACGTTAAAGTTTAAACTTCCAGAAATAAACTATCTAAACTATCCTAGAAATAAACTAATAGTATAACTTTTGATAAAGTTCTTATTCTTTAATTAAGATTTTTATTCTTTATTGTATAGGCAGTCGTTGAAGTCCTTGCTGATGATGGCATGTGACCTCTGCAGTTCTTGGAAAAGGTGAGAGGAGCTCAGAAATATCGTCTGGAGCCTGTACAAGGAGTTTTTCAACCAGGTGAGAGAATAACCATGAAACAATATTCAAAATTTAATTTATTTTGTTTTACGAAAAACTACAAAGGTTGGTCCAGTGAACTCGTTAAAAAAGTATAGCGGAAATTTAATAAGATTAATTCTCCATTGCTTTTTAATCTTTAAAATCCTTTGTACTCGGGAGGTAACTCTTATTCACGTGAATGTCACATGACCTGTTCTTTTTCTGCGTGTTCTAGGTACAGAATTCTAACTGTAACTGTAACTTCTGGAACGCTCATGAGCATTTCCCTGTATGAGCGCAGTTGAAGCCGTACTGTAAGCAGCCATACGGTACCCAAACTAATTTTTCAAAGTAATTTTGTTGGTTATTTTTAATGTCAAATCGTTATAAAAATGCTAAACGTATTTATGTATTGTATTTTCTACTTATAGAATTAATTTATTGTATGTTGCAAAAAATATAGTTTTTGTTTGTTATCCACTTATTATTGGTTAAAGTGGATTTCAAAGAATTGGCATTCAATATGGGTTTCAAAAGAAAATTATAAAGAAAAAACACACAAAAGCAAAACAATTCAGAATATTTTAGCATGAACATACGAAATATAAAGGTGGAAATGGAAGTGGGGTACAATTTTTTAACCTTCAATTGGTTCCAAGTCAAAAAACTTCCTTGCCCAATTCAGAAGTTGCAGTTAGAGATCAGTTGTTCTAGAACATAAAATACGCTTTTGTTTTAGATAGCTTATTCTGTATCTAACTTAATTTAAGTAGATACCCACAGTGGCCGAGCTGTTAGAGTAGCAAACTTATATGCGGAGGGTTGAGGGTTGGAATTACGACTTTGGAGAATGCAGCGAGCTCATGATCTGAGGGTTATGCGCGCGAATCTCGACTTTGAGAGCAGAAACCAAACAAAAGAAACATTTGTTGGTTCCCTTAGGTACATACATGCTAAACTTAGCGTTATCAAGCACAGTTGAGTGGTTTTGAATATTTTTATTTGAAGATTGTCCGACGGAAATACATCCCGTAGACACTGTGGATTTCGACTCCCAACATACCAAATAAATAAAAAAAATATTCCGAAGTCGTGCCTACAATATTTAGAAATTTCAAAAAACAGAACGGTAAAGAATACCCCTTTAAAATGAAAAGGCGCGGAATATAGCTTTTCCATGAAACGAACGAAATATCAAACGTTCCCCCGAGTGAAAATAATTAATTTCTGATAATTAAAATGTTATACGACGTTTTATTTTTAGGGTGACAAGGAATTGGAATTCGGACTCGATTCGCCTCCTATCATGATGAGAACGAATGCTGACCACATTCCGAAATTCCAGGTGCAGATGGCAACACTTTCTTACACCCTCTCCATCCACCAAAAAAAACAACATTTTATGAGTAATTTTTGGCCAACATTTTAAAAAAAGTGAAAGAATATTGAGAATTTTTTTTGAAATTGTAAAATTAAATTAATTGTAAACTGTAATAATAAATTGTAGTGTGTTTAAGTAAAATTATAATTAAATATTTTCCCGGTAAATGTTTTATTATTATTTTAAACAATCTTAATTATTTGTAAAAAAAACATTTATGAATGTAAAAACTGGGTACATATCTGAAAAAGTTTGTGATTCCAGATGCAACACCATGTCTATGAACGGCAGATATTAAAAGAGACTTTAAAAAAAATCTATGCATTTTTAATATACATTATTGTTGTATGTTCATGACACATTTGATTAAACACAAACATATACTAATAAAATTTTAGTGATATGCGTTTATTCGCTCATATATCGGTGATTACTGGTCCGATTTTGCTGAGACTTGGTGAAATTGCACAGTGTCCACTAAGAAGAAAGTTTTTAAATTGACATTTTTTCAATATCTTAATTAGAAGATGAACTGTAACTATACAAATGTTTTTTCTGTGTGTTTTGCAGTTGACGCAAGACTAAAATTTTGTTCCCGCTAATCTTAGAAGCTGAGGTACGGATCGTTATGAAACTTAGCAAACTTAAAGTAGCTGTTTAGAATATATATTTTTTTAAAGTTATTACAAACTACGTTTCTTATAAATACTTTCTGCCATTTAGTATGCCTTTTTGCTACATGTTAGTTTAAATATAATTTTTTACTAAGTACATCTATTTCGATACTTTTCAAATTACTGAATTGTTAAGCAACGGGTCTGGGTTCGAATCCCAAATAAGTCATGTTCGTAAAGTGTCATGTCATTGGATGTAAATTCAGTTCGAAACCGCGTGAATTAAATTATTCTTATATGATGAAGGACGATCTCACGAAGGTCCACTTCCATAGATTTTTCATAAAAATCCAGCGTTATTTTTAGAAAAATTATAATTTAATAAACTAAATCTTGTTTTAATTAAGGTATAGGCATGTTCACTTTCATGTTGCGCCGTTTTCATTAACTCAATGCGAAGAACTGACATCCTAACATGTATTTTTCTAATCTTTGTAGACATCCTTTTTGGAAGACACTGTTCTCCCAATTTGCCAGTTGCTCTCAAATGTATTCCCATGTGTGGATTCTGCAGTCCAGTGTACGAAGTTAGTATTTACCTGTCATTTTAATTTCTATAACACTATATCAATAAACCCTGTTTTGGTTGGCGTCACATGAACTGTCTAGTTTCAAAACAAGATAGATCCATTTTTTTAAATTTTCAGATAAAGTCATTTATTTTTAATAGAGTTATCAGTGGGTGAAGTCTTAACATTACACAGCAGCTAGATTCTATTCGTGGTGTAAAAGTACTTCATACAAGAAAATTAATTATAATTTTAAAAAGTAATTTGTAATTATGACATTATATTAATTGGTTTCATTGAAATTTTATAGTTTTAACCAAGTTAAAAGACGGCGTTTTAAAAGAATTTATTTTAGAGTAATGTACAAAAGTAAATGTTCTTTAAAATATAATATTTATATTTTTATAAAATTTGAAAGTTTTAGTGGCTAAATATATAAAATAAGTATTACAAGACAACACTGTTAAAAATGCACACTCATATTTGAATAAACTTTCATAATATTTGTTGAAACAGAAGCCTGCTAAATGATCCGATTCAATATTTCATCAAACGAAAAATATTCGTTTTATCGTTTTTTAACAAAATTTATTTCGTCAAGAATAAAGGCAATTTCCAATAAGAATCGATTACTCGATTCGAACCACGGATCTCTCAGTCCGAAGTAAGACGCCCTACCGCCCGTGCTAGGAAAGCTTGTTTGAAACTTGGAAATATATAATTATAAGAACCAAAATTGAACCGAAACTACCGAAAATGTATCAGAGTATATTACTTTCGTTTCGGTTGGCATTCTTGCTTCCCATACTGATTTTCTCTCCTTTATTTTTCAATTACATATCACACAATTGATTTTTTTTTCTATTTGTACGTGGAATAAGATTGGCGTGTTTAACTTTTGCCTTTTCATTGCAGAGACAATTTGGATTGTTGGAAAACCTACGGCTGAAGTATGCAATGATAACAATGCATTCAAATCACTGTAACTTGTCTTCAGTTTAAACCGCTGAGCTAGAACATAATATAACTATAAGCACTGGAGCAAGGACCACTGATATACAACTGTAATTTCTGCATTGGGCAAGACTTTTTGTTGTCTTGACGCCAACTGTACTGCACTTTCATCGCTACGACACAATTTCGTATATTTTTCATGTTAAAATAAGCCGTTATGTATTGCTTTTGTCTGAGTTTTTTTTATATTTTCTTTTGAAACCCATTTTAAATGCAATTTGCAAATAAAATAGTTTAACTATTTTGTTTGTTGCTAAGCGACTTGTTTAAAAAGTAAACGAAGTACTTGGGCAAATATATTGTTCATTACGCCAATACAGTTCATTGTGATATAGCGAAACAATGACTATAGGCCATATATTTGTATCCATCCCAGGGCCGGATTTAGGCACAGGCTGCAGCCGTAGGCCCCCCCCCCCACACACACTAAAAAATCAAATTATGGAAAAATTTATTTAGAAGAATGATAATCCAAATCCTAATGAACATAGTATACTACACCCTTTTTACAATGGAGAAAATTTATATTTCTCTTAACCAATTTGCACACTGTAAATATACCCTAACACTGTTATATTCTTTAAAATAAAATGCTTTATTTGTGATAATTACAATGGCATTGTTTTACTTTTATTTTTTGATAATCAGTTGTTTTTATTTTTTTACATTTTTATTTTGTTAAGAGCCATTTGAGTGTAACACAAAAACGAGTTAATGTATTAATTTATCAAAAATGTATTATATTAACCATAAAAAGAGCCACAAGATAATAAAAAATGACAGTTTTGTTTAATTAATTTTTTTAATATTTTTTTTTCGGCTTAAGTTTTTTTTAATGAAAGGTATATTTACAATTTGCGTATAAAAATGTCGCAAATATATTAGTTCTTGATATTTGACAAACTAAAGTACAAACTTCTGCACTCTTAACAAAGCAACGTATGTAAATGTGTCTTAAAAGCATATATAGTGTAGATGAAGGCACTTGTAAACATGGGGCACATGTGAATCGTATCTATTTCAATCCAGTTAACCTTCCTTAAAAATTATTCAGAAAGTACCAATAAATTGTAATAACAATTGCAATAACATTTAGCAATTAATAAGATTGGTATCTATGCCATATCTTGGTGAAACTTACAAAATAATTAACCTTATGCTATAAGAATTTTTTAAAAAAATAAAACTGTTTTTATTTGATTTGGTAGATTAAATTTTCTAGGAATGTAGAATAAAAAAATTAAATTGATATGACATCTAAACATAAACGATACATCAAATTAAAATTGAGTAGGAAAATGAAGATACTTGTATAAACATATAAAATATGGATCTAATGCGACATTACATTTCAAAGTTGTATATTGAAATTATTAATAAATTATTTTTCGTTGGATATACAATTGTTGGGCAGTGTTGAAGAAACTCTTGCACAATTTAAAAAAAAAACACTGCTTTATTCAGAAAATCAATTTAACCTCATTCCTTTTTATAATTTGTTATGTAAATTGAAAACAAGGACTATCCTCCCACCTTCGCTCCCCCGATCTCAGTTCCCCAGTCAGTGAGTGGCCTCTCAGCCACTGTGCCCCGAGTGAGGCACAGCGTTGCCCGAGGAACACCACGCGGAGGTGGGCCACTCGTCGTTCCTCAAGGGCTGTCTTCTCCCTTCCCCCCCTTCTCTGTGCGATCATGGAAGATATATTTTTGGACCGAAATGAACAGTTGCCAATGAATTTCTCAAATGAGGGATGCATGGATATTTTTTTTATTTGTAAGGTGAATTAAATTTTGTTATAATAGCACGAAATGCAAATGAAATGATTGGCCGAAAGTTTAGTATCGCACTCTTTCTCTGATGTTTTACGGAGAAGACAACCCCGAAGTAGAGTCTTTGAAATGTAGACTCCTCTTCTTAACAAAATGCACTCTTTCTAAAGTAGTGGCTCTCAACTTAAAAAAATACTGAATTGACTTATGGTATGACTTATTGACTAATAGAATGTTTGTTCAACTTTTCTCGATAATTAAAACCTATTAGTTTTTGTCTTGTATAACTTTTGCATATTTAAAGGCTAAGAACCACTGAACTATAGAATCACCATTTGTGGCTGCACACAACACATGTGGGCAGTACTTAAAACTTGCTTATAATCATTTACATGTTGCCGTTGCATTGTAAAATAATATATTTTTTTTCTCTCGTAATTAAAAATATTTAAATCAATTAGTTCTGATATTAAAATATTATATTGAGAAGAATTTTTTTATCTAAATATATATTTTTTAAACGACAACCGCAATCAAACGACAACCTATATTTGCAACTAAATAAAGTTGACTTAAAAATTTATGAAAGTGATTAAGTGTTATTGTAAAACAATTTCATTACCAATACAAATACATACATACATAACATACACATACATATATTTAAATTAAAAACAACAACATTTTTACAATAAAAACTTTCAAAAAAAGTTAATTTATAAAAAAAATATTTTTTAAATAAAAAAAATTATTTTTTTTTACTAAAAGAACATTTTTTTAATTTAAAAACTTTTATTTAAAACAAACAGTTCACAAAAAACATTAACACATTTAACATTACAAATACAATAAAAACTTTAACAAAACTATATCAAACACACAAATGAATTAATTAAAAAATATCTTTTAATTATAAAAAATATTTTTTAATTAACAGACATACATACACACAAACAAATAAACAATAAAACTTCGCCACAAACCATTTTTTAACGAATATTTATACAAACGCACATTAAGTGCTACTTGCAATAATATTATTTGTGGTCTTACAGTATGTCATAATCGAGTTTTTACAAAGACATAATCAGGTTTTTACAAAGACATAATCAGGTTTTTAAAAGACAAAATCGGGTAAATGTCATATTCGGTAGTAAGTCATTTTCGAGAATTCAGTAATACGTCCTATTCGTTACATACTTATCTCAAGAATGGGTTTTTTAGTAGGCAGAAGGAAGAGCTTTGCATTAAAATTTAGAACTAAATTTAATTGAAATGAAATCGACAATCGGATGCTTTTAACATTTTGCTTCAGTTTCGTTTTTTAATGCTAGGACAATACACAATAAACATGGACGGACGGATATCGATTATGAATATCCGAACACAAGGACAAGAACATTTTCAAAAGTACTTAAAACTACTAAAACAACTAACACTACTTAAACTACTCAAAACAAGACATACAACCTGTTCAGCAGCTTGCGAAGAACTGCAGAACCCTCCTCGCTGCAGAAACCTTGGTGGCCGGGCTCGGGACGTCTCCATGGTGGAACTGCTTGGTCAGACGCTGCAGTCGATTCTCCAAGAACTCACACTTGGCCGACCCCTCCTCGTAGTGCCTCGCCGACCGCAGTTGTGTGAGCCTGCTCCTGACCGCCCTCAGGACCTGGTAGTGGCGCACCCGCCGGGTGGTGTTGGCGCGGAGATCCTTCTGGAGTCGTTGCTGGAACCACTCAGGATCTTCACTAGGTCCTTCCACAATGCGTTGAAGGTGGTGCGGGCGGAACCAGGGTCCGGAAGTCCTCCTGGCAGTCACTGGGGGTCCTTCTGGCAGGTCCGACGGTCCGTTGTCTGCTCCTCCCAGCCTGGAGTTGGCACGGCGCTTCCTGATGAGGGGTCGTCGGTCGTTGGACACCTCCTCCGGGTTCTCCTCCTCGTTCTCGCCCTCCTCTATAATGCAGGGAAGATGTGGGCGGAAGCGGGGGCGGATGATCCTCCGGAAGCTCCTGGCAGCGACAGGAGGGGCTGGCACTCCCCCGCATTCTCCTCCGTCCTGAACCATCTTGTGTGAGCAGCATGCAGATCCCATGACGACTTCTGAAAAGAAGAAGATAGATGTAATGTCCTCCTTCCACTGGAGGCTCCTCTGACTATACAGCAATAGGTTTTATACGACTTTTTAAACATGTATTAGAAATTAGACATATATATATAACTTTTATCTGTCTATCTTATCTTATTGTCACTTATATCTGATTTTCTTTATTAAAGGAACATATAATAGATAATTTGGCATATGTAGACAACATATGTGCCGTCTAGTTTTAAAAGCAGATAGATTATTTTTCATAAATGTTGCAGGATATGCCATAAACGATTGACAAGCACGTATTTTTGTTATCTAAAGCCATGACTTTGAATGCTCTTTTATACTAGTATCCGACAATGTTGGTTAATACCACTTTTGTAAGGCATTGAGAACTTCTGATTTTGAAAATAGACAGCTAATTTCTATATATAAACGCGAAAGCTCTAACATTTTCGTTCAGGAAGATATAGCTTCTTGTTGGATATTTTTGACATATGTGTGTGAAGAAGCACATGCACTGCTCAACTTCTCTCTTGTAATTATGGCTGTAAACAACTACTTGTAATGTTATATTTTAACTTGATATGTAGTATCTTGTAATCTGATATTAGAAATTGTACTTAAATATAACAGCATAGTCATGTAATAAAATAATATATTACAAAATAGTTTAGTATATTTCCGTCCACCAATAATGACTACGCTCATTACTTTATTTCCATTTGGAAACCTGCTCCTGGGTTTTGTGAAGGATTTACCTTTTTTACTGAGAATGCCGGCAATTTACATACAGCGTTTTGTCAATAATTAGTAGTTGATAAAGTGTTTTGTTTTACATTTACAAGAGGTATTATGTAGAATACGATTTTCTATTAGAGTAAGTTTGGAGAGAAGTGCCGAAACTTAAAACTGCGAACGATTTTTGTGTAAGTGTATAGATGTATAGATGACTAAATATACCAATTGGCTACAAATGATTTATACTTAGAAGTAAAACTATTCGAATTAACACTCTTTTAAATATCTGAAGTCAAATTTAATAGTTTTATTAATATTAGGCATTGGTTTCTTCGCACGCCATGAAATCCGAAAAATATAAGACATGATTCTATTGAAGATTTAGAAATGCAATTTTTTTTAGACAAAATTCCTTCTAAAGTTGCCGCTGTACTTTAGTTTATTTTCAAAACATGTCATTTTTCAACGTATTTTAAATGTTTGAAAAGTAATTAGCATTTATATGAATATTAAACATTTCTTTAGTGTCTGATTTCTTACGCAATTTGAAAATAGAATTTGCTACTTCATATGAATGCTAATTCTTTTATTAGTCATTTTACATGATTAAATTACAGATTAAAAGCACTTACGTGACTTGAAGTCTTTTTCTGGAACTTGAGGGTTTTAAAAGATGATATAAATCGTTTGAGTACAAAGTCAGAATAATTTCAAATGCTTTTAGTTCAAAAGTTGTACTTTGCTATAGAAAGCGAATAGCGATCTGAGAAAAAATTAATTGGCGGCTTTTAGGCAAGTTTTGCAACAAAGGAAAAATTAATAATTTTTGCAATAAAGAAAAATATTATGAAATTCCAACAAAGAATCGCCAACAGAGCAATGTTAATATTGTTGTGATTGATTGTTTAACGTTACATTTGTGCTTTAAGAAGCTTCGAAAAAGGTGATTTTGTCCCAATTTCTTTGGTGAACTCTAGATCTCTCCACAATTGACACATATTTAGACTTTTTGGCATCATTTTGTTCGTAATGAACTGCTCTTTCAACTAATTCGCATTCTATATTCCGCAATTGTATTTTAGGGATATGTGGGTGAAGGGTGAAATCTTCAACAAATCGTTACTTTCCATTCCATACAATTTTCCTATTAATGACTGAAACTGTCAACTTGTTAAATAGAATTGCAGAACTCGTCATTATATGCAATTTAAGCCGCACTTGGTGCGATATGTCTATTAGGATATAAGTTACGTGGGTTAAACAGGCCAGCATGTGCCATAAATGTAACCCTTATCCGCTCCCTTACAAGGTATAAAAGCCAGAGAGGTAGTAGATTAACACTCTTACGAAGAAGAATTTTTTCAAAATTGGGTTTTCGGTATTTTTTAGTGAAGGTCTATAATTCCGCCAGAAATTTTTCAATTTAGTCGTTGCAGACGTGGTTTAGAAAAATTATTAGTTACGAAAGTCGCCCTAGTGCAGAGTGACGTAATGGATTATAGGCGAAGTTTTCGAAATATCTCTGATCACGTTAGCCGCCAAGTAGCTTTTAACTAAGGCACAATCCTCTCTACTTTTAGTAGACACTTTTGTGTATTGATCACCCAACTTGTTTCACTCTCTTCTCCTGCCTCATTATAATATTTCCTCAAAATCGTAGGAATGTGTAGCGATATATCTGTAACTTAAAAATTAATTATATCATAAACAATAGGAGTGTAAACCCATACAATGAGAAATAAGCCATTTATAATAATTTATTAATATAAATTTTGGGATTAAATTTGTCTGGGGATATTTGCCCTTGATGTATAATACTGAACAAAATATTGTTTATTGGAAACACAAAACTCGTTTGGGGTTTGTTTTAGACGGAAATAACATATTTAAAAATGACTTCTTGATCTTTAGTAATAATTTAATAGTAAATCATGGGATATTCTAAGAAAAATTAAAACTGCTGGATTCTTAGTAAAATGTAAGACTGTATCGGGGACATAGCCAAAGTGTGTGTGTCTGGGGGGGACAGGGGACCCGCCACACCTTCAGATCAAGGTTCCCCCCCCCCTCCGAATATATTGTGAAACTTTTGTTGTCAATGCTTAATAATTTTTTCGCATAAAGAAAAAAGAAAGTAATGAGAAATTTATTAACTATTAACAATATGGCCTAGCAGTGCTCGTACTCAATTTGTGAAGTAAGAGATGCGTGATTTTTTTATTTGTTAAAGTAGCCAGTCGCATATCGATATAAGCCGTTCTGTAAGCAGCTATACGGTACCCAAACTAGTTGTTAAAAACGATTTTGTGGGTTATTTTTAATGTCAAATCGTTACGTAAATGTTAAACGTGTTTAGATATTGTATTTTCCGTTTATAGAATTACTTTGTATGTCGCAAAAAAATATAGTTTTTGTTTGTTATCCACTTATTATTGGTTCAAATGGATTTCAAAGAATTGGCACTCAATATGTTTTTCAAAAGAAAATTAAAAAGAAGCAAACATCCAAAAGCACTACAATTCAGAATATTTTAGCATGAACTTACGAAATATAGAGGTAGCAATGGAAGTGGAATATAATTTGTTAACTTTCAATTGGCTTCAAATCAACAAACTACCTTGCCCAATCCAGAAGTTACAGTTGGAGATTAGTTGTTCTAGAACATAAGATACGCTTTTTTTCTTTATCTTGTTCTGTATCTAACTTCATTTACGTAGATACCCTCAGTGGCCGAGATGTTAGAGTAGCAAGCTCATAATCGGAGGATTGTGGGTTGGAATCACGTCTTTGAGAATGCAGCGAGCTCGTGATCGCGGGGTTCGAAAATTCGAATATCGAATTTGAGAGCAAAAACCAATAAGAAACATATGTTGATTCCCTTATGGATACACACATGTTAAATGCTGTGTGTTCAATCATAGTTGAGAGGTTTTGAATATTTTTATTTGAAGATGATCCTAGCGGACATTTGATTGGTGTAGGGACACTAATGGCAATTACGTCATGTAATTGAAGGAAAGAGATGATTTGGAGAAATGGATTAATATAAAGTCAAGGTCAGTTGAGACAGTTTTGCTGCTCAAAGGCATAAATTAAGGAATGCTGGTGTTTTTTTAATGTTAGTTGGTTTCTTGGTTTATATTTTTGAAAAGAAACACCATGTTTTAATAATTGTATTGAGTTCGCGATGTTTTTTTTCTGGGTAAAACATTTCGAAATGGTGACACAGAACTATTAATCGCATTTGAAAACACTTTAAACAAGTTTTCAAACGTTAAGTAAGCGATAAAATTGCAAGCGTTTTAAGTTTGAAGTCAATACACTTAAATAAACTTAAAATACAGGGTGGTCACAAATTATTGGGCGAGGGTCATTGTTTGGCTGTTTAATTCCCCATAATAAACCATTATTTTCGCTATGTTTTAACTATTTTGTTTGTTGCTAAGCGACTTGTTTAAAAAGTAAACGAAGTAGTTGGTCAAAAATATTTTTCATTATACTACACAATACAGCCAAACAATGACTATCGGCCAAATATTTGTAACCACCCGATGGCCAGATTTAGACATAGGCAACATAGGCCGCAACCACACACACACACACACAAACAATCAAATTATGGAAACATTTATTTAGAAGGATGATAATCCAAATCCTAAAGAAAATAGTATACTACAAACTTTTTACAATGGAGAAAATTTTTATTTCTCTTAGCCAATATGTACACTGTAATTATACCCTAATACTGTTATATTCTTTAAAATAAAATGCTCAATTCGTGAAAATTACAATGGCATTGTTTTACTTTTATTTTTGGAAGTCATTTGTTTTTATTTTTTTTACATTTTTATTTTGCTACGAGCCATTTGAGGGTAACACTAAAACGAGTTTATGTATTAATTTATCAAAAATGTATTATATTAACCATAAAAAGAGCCACAAGATGAAAAAAAATGACAGTTTTGTTTAATGAATTTTTTTAAATATATTTTTTTCGGCTTAAGCTTTTTTTATAAAAGGTATACTTATAATTTGCGTATAAAAATGTAGTAAATTTAATAGGTGTTCTTGATATTTGACAAACTTCTGCACTCTTCTGCACTCTGCACTCTTAACAAAGCAACGTATGCAAATGTGTCTTAAAATCATATATAGTGTAGATGAAGCAACTTGTAAACATGGGGCACATGTGATTTGAATCTATTGCAACCCAGTTAACCTTACTTAAAAATTATTTAAAAAGTACGAATAAAAGATAATAACTATTGCAATAATATTTAGCAAGTAATGACAAGATAATAACATTTCCAAGTCATTACCTTGACCATATCTTACCATACCATATCTTGGTGAAACTTACAAAGTAAGCAACCTTATGCTATAAGTAAGTTGACTTTTTTAAGTAAAAAATGTTTTTATTTCATTTATTACAATAATGATTCATTTTTTTAGGAATGTAGAATAAAAAACTTCAATTGATATGACATTTAAACATACACGATACATAAAATTAAAATTAAGTAGGAAAATGAAAATACGTGTATAAGCACATAAAATATTGATCTAATGCGACATGACATTTCACAATTGTTGAGCAGTGTTAAAGAGTGTTTTTCAGAAGTTAAAAAATCCCACTGCTCTATTTTGAAAATCATTTTACCAAAATGCCCTTTTATAATTTGTGATGTATATTGCAAACAATTACCATCACCCCAACCTTCGCTCCCCCGATCTCAGTTCCCCAGTGAGTGAGTGGCCTCTCAGCCACTGTGCCCCGAGTCAGGCACAGCGTTGCCCGAGGAACACCACGCGGAGGTGGGCCACTCGTCGTTCCTCAAGGGCTGTCTTCTCCCCCGCCCCCTTCTCTGTGCGATCATGGAAGATATATTTTTGGACCGAAATAAACAATTGCCAATTGGTAATTGTTTTAATAGCACGAAATGCAAATGAAAGGAGGTGCCGAAAGTTTAGTATCGCACTCTTTCTCTGATGTTTCACGGAGAAGACAACCCCGAAGTAGAGCCTTTGAAATGTAGACTCCTCTTCTTAACAAAATGCACTCTTTCTAAAGTAGTGGCTCTCAACCTAAAAAAATACTGAATTGACTTATGGTATGACTTATTGACTAATAGAATGTTTGTTCAAATTTTCTCGATAATTAAAACCTATTAGTTTGTGTCTTGTATAACTTTTGCATATTTAAAGGTTGAGAACCACTGAACTATAGAATCACCATTTGTGGCTGCTCACAACACGTGTGGGCAGTACTTAAAACTTGCTTATAATCATTTACATGTTGCCGTTGCATTGTAAAATAATATTTAATTTTTTTTCTCTCGCATTTAAAATGATTTAAATCAATTAGTTCTTAAATTAAAAAATTATATCGATAAGAAATGTTTTATCTAAATATATATTTTTTAAACGACAAACGCAATCAAACGACAACCTACATTTGCAACTAAATGAAGTTGACTTAAAAATTTATGCAAATTAATTAGGTGTTATTGTAAAACAATTTCATTACCAATACAAATACATACATACATAACCTACACATACATATATTTAAATTAAAAACAACAACATTTTTACAATAAAAACATTCAAAAAAAGTTTATTTATAAAAAAAATATTTTTTAAATAAAAAAAAACAATTCTTTTAATTTAAAAAACTAATTTTTTTATTAAATGAACATTTTTTAAATTTAAAAACAGTTATTTAAAACAAACAGTTCACAAAAAAGATTAACACATTTAACATTACAAACACTATAAAAACGTTAACAAAACAATATCAAACACACAAATGAAGTAATTAAAAAATATCTTTTAATTATAAAAAAATATTTTTTAATTAACAAACATACATACACACAAACAAATAAACAATAAAATTTCGCCACAAACCATTTTTTTACCGAATATTTATACAAACGCACATTAAGTGCCACTTGTAATAACATTATTTGTGGTCTTACAGTATGTCATAATCGAGTTTTTACAAAGACATAATCAGGTTTTTACAAAGACATAATCAGGTTTTTAAAGACAAAATCGGGTAAATGTCATATTCGGTAGTAGGTCATTTTCGAGAATTCGGTAATACGTCTATTCGTTACATACTTAAGTCCAGAATGGGTTTTTTAGTAGGCGGAAGGAAGAGCTTTGCATTAAAATTTAGAACTAACATTAATTGAAATGAAATCGACAATCGGATGCTTTTAACATTTTGCTTGAGTTTCGTTTTTTAATGCTAGGACAATACACAATAAACATGGACGGACTGATATCGATTATGAATATCCGAACACAAGGACAAGAACATTTTCAAAACTACTTAAAACTACTAAAACAACTACCACAACTTAAACTACTCAAAACAACTACCACAACTTAAACTACTCAAAACAAGACATACAACCTGTTCAGCAGCTTGCGAAGAACTGCAGAACCCTCCTCGCTGCAGAAACCTTGGTGGGCGGGCTCGGGACGTCTCCATGGTGGAACTGCTTGGTCAGGCTCTGCAGTCGATTCTCCAGGAAGTCACACTTGGCCGTCCCCTCCTCGTAGTGCCTCGCCGACCGCAGTTGTGTGAGCCTGCTCCTGACCGCCCTCAGGACCTGGTAGTGGTGCACCCGCCGGGTGGTGTTGGCACGGAGATCCTTCAGGAGTCGCTGCTGGAACCACTCCGGATCTTCACTCGGTCCTTCCACAATGCGGTGAAGGTGGTGCGGGCGGAACCAGGGTCCGGAAGTACTCCTGGCAGTCACTGGGGGTCCTTCTGGCAGGTCCGACGGTCCGTTGTCTGCTCCTCCCAGCCTGGAGTTGGCACGGCGCTTCCTGATGAGGGGTCGTCTGTCGTTGGACACCTCCTCCGGGTTCTCCTCCTCGTTCTCGCCCTCCTCTGGAATGCAGGGAAGATGTGGGCGGAAGCGGGGGCGGATGATCCTCCGGAAGCTCCTGGTAGCGACAGGAGGGGCTGGCACTCCTCCGCATTCTCCCCCGTCCTGAACCATCTTGCGTGAGCAGCATGCAGATCCCATGACGACTTCTGAAAAGTAAGAACTGAAAAGTATAACAGTAATAAAGAAAGGTGTTAGTCCATTTTCGTATTTTTAGGACTCGTATAACTTGCCAGCCAACCCGCTTATACAGAAAAGTGTTATCTTCAATTTGTGCGATGGTCAATCCATAACTCAAACACACTCGCTCAGGAAGATATAGCTTCTTGTTGGATATTTTTTGACATTTGTGTTTAAAGAAGTCCATGCACTGCTCAACTGCTCTCTTGGAATTATGGTAAACAACAACTTGTAATGTTATATTTTAGCTAGTAACTTGATATTAGAAATTGTACTTAAATGTAACAGCATTGTCATGTAATAACATAATATCTTAAAAAATAGTTTAGTATATTCCCATCCACCAATAATGACTATGCTCATTACTTTACTTCCATTTGGAAACCTGCTCCTAGGTTTTGTGAAGGATTTACCTTATTTACTGAGAATGCCAGCAATTTACATACAGCGTTTTGTCAATAATTAGTAGTTGATAGTGTTTTGTTTTACATTTACAAGAGGTATTATGTAGAATACGATTTTCTATTAGAGTAAGTTTGGAGAGAAGTGCCGAAACTTAAAACTGCGAACGATTTTTGCGACGTAATAAGTACGTGTATAGATGACCAGATATATAAATTGACTACAAAAGATTTATATATAGAAGTAAAACTATTCGAAGTAACACTCTTTTAAATATCTGATGTCAAATTTAATAGTTGCATTAATATTCGGCATTGGTTTCTTCACACGGCATCTAATCCGAAACATATAAGACATGATTCCATTGAAACTTTAGAAATTTAATTTACATTAGACAAAAATCCTTCTAAATTTGCTATTGTACTTTAGTTTATTTTCAAAACATGTCATTTTTCAACGTATTTTAAATGTTTGCAAAGTAATTAGCATTTATATGAATATTAAACATTTCTTTAGTGTCTGATTTCTTACGTCATTTGAAAATAGAATTTGCTACTCCATATGAATGCTAATTCTTTTATTAGTCATTTTACATGATTAAATTATAGATTAAAAGCACTTACGTGACTTGTAGTCTTCTTCTGGAACTTGATGGTTTTAAAAGACGATATGTACCGCTTTATCACAAAATCAGAACAATTTCAAATACTTTTATTTCAAAAGTTTTGCTTGGCTCTAGACAGCGAATAGCGATCTGAGAAAAAATTTAATTGGCTGCTTTTAGGCAAGTTTTGCAACAAAGAAAAATTTAATAATTTTTGCAATAAAGAAAAGTATTATGAAATTCTAATAAAGAATCGCCAACAGAGCAGTGTTAATATTATTGTGATTGATTGTTTAACGTTACATTTGCGCTTTAAGAAGCTTTGAAAAAGGGGATTTTGTCACAATTTCTTTGGTGAGGTCTAGATTTCGTCGCAATTGACATAAATTTAGACTTTATGGTATGATTTTGTTCGTATTGAACTGTTCTTTCAACTTATTTGCATTCTTAATGCCACAATTGAATTTTAGGGATATTTCGGTGAAGGGTGAAATCTTCAACACATTCTTACTTTCCATTAAATAAAATTTTCGTATGAATGACTGAAACTGTCAACTATTCAAAGAAAATTGTAGAACTCGTCAATTTAAGCCGCATTTGCTGCGATATGTCGATTAGGACATAAGTTACATTGGCTAAAAAGGCCAGCATATGCCTTTAATGTAACCCTTTTCCGCTCTTCTACAAGGTATAAGAGACAAAGAGAGTGGATTAACATTCTCATGAACAAGAATTTTTTCGAAATTGGGTTTTCGGTATTTTTTAGTTAAGGTCCTTAATTCTGTCAGAATTTTTTTTTATTTAATCGTTGCAAAAGTGGATTTAGGAAAGTTATTTACAAAAGTTGCACTAGTTCAGAGTGACACAATGGGTTATAGTTGAGGATTTCGAAATGTCTATAATCACATTAGCTTCCAAATAGCTTTTAAAGTTACAATCTTCGCTACTTTTAGTAAACACTTTTGTGTATTGGCCACCCAAAATATTCATCTCATTTTAATTTGTTCCAAAAATCTTAAGGATTTGTAACGTTGCATCTCTAACTTAAAACGTAACTGTATCAGAAACAATATGAATGTGAACCCACTAAACAAGAAACAAACATCTATAATTATTGTTTAATACCAATTTTGGTTTTAAATTTGTCTGGGGATATTTGACGTAATAATACTCAACAAAATATTGTTTATTGAAAACTCAAAACGCTTTTGGAGTTATATAGGGAATTAACATTTTTAAAAGTGAATTCTTGTTTTTTAATATTGTTTTTATTGTGAATCATGGCATATGATGAGAAAAAATTACAACTGCCTGATTGCTAACAAAATGTAAGGCTGTAACAGGGACATACCAGGGGGTCCGGCACCTTCCCCCCCCCCCCCATCCCCACACCCTTTAGGTCACAGAAAGTTTTGTTGTGCTATATACCTCTACTACTCTAAAATACTACTACTAAAAAACTGTATTAATCTTTAAAGATTTCCAGATACCTCCCTACCAGACCCCCAGAGGTCGAGCCATTCGCCAAACTCGTATTACCGCAATCCATTCAAAATCGCAAATAGTCGATTATTCCCCAAAGCTGTTAGCGCTGTGATGAGCGAAAGGATATTTTAAGCAATTAAAAGTTGCCCAGCAATACTATTCAGTTGCATGCAACTGAATAGTTTAGTTGCATGTCCGATAGTTGCTAGGCCGAGGCTAGCCTAGTATGTCTGTTTTTTATATATGAAATATTGAAGACCTTTTTACATATTTAGCTGCTTACCCTGTAAAATTCATTCATGAATAAAAAAAGAACATTTGAGAAGAAAATATTCAAAGTGCGTTTCCTCCATCATTTCAAGTGAACTTGTTATCGGTGGGTTGCCAGAATCGCTGCGAAGTAATATTAAGTCGTCTGAAAAAAAAAATTACATTCAATTTAAACGGCGTGCATACGCACATACCGGTTTGATTTTGGTTGTATTAAAAAACGTCGCACTAGAGCTGCACAGTGGGCTATTGGCGACGGTTCGGGCTTATCTCGAAGGAAAGACCCGGGAACGATGCCTCTTATTTTTGAACCATGGTCAGATGACGAGGAAACACCTGAACTTGCACCCAATGCCTTCAATAGACGTCGGGACTTTGGACCCCGATTAGATTTATCGTGCACCAGTCCCGTATACACGCCGTTAATTTTTGCGGATGTTCTGGACTACTTTTCTAGTATTTTCGTAGCGAAGCTGGTCACAAGATCACTACTTTTTTACTTTTCTTTTGTCAAGTCCATCGCGCGGATTCGAACCACCAATCCTCGGATAACCGCTCGGCCACGGATGCCTCCTGACGCCTATTGAAGTTGCGTCGAGTGCCAGCTTAGGTGTTGTCCTCGTTATATAACGCGATGGTTCAAAAATACGAGGCATTGTTACCGGGTCTTTCCTTCGGGATAGGCCCCGAATCGACGCTAATAGTCTAATTGGTTATAGTCTCTACTGCGACGTTAATTAATAAAACCAATGCAAAATTTAAAAAAAAAATAGTTGGTTTGATTAATTAACGTCGCACTAGAGCTGCACAGCGGGCTTTTGGCGACGGGTCGGGGTCTATGTCGAAGGAAAGACCCGTGAACGATACCCTGTTTTTTTTAACCATGGCCTGATGAGGATAACACTGGATCTGGCACCCGACGCAGCGGCAATAAACACAAGGACATTGGATCCTGCTTAGATTTATCGTGCACCAGTCGCGTATACACTCTGGTATGATTTGCTGATCCATACCGGAGTGTATCCATTTATGATCCTGAAGCCTATTAAAGTTGCTACCTATTGAAGTTGTGTCGGGTGCAAGCTCAGATGTTGTCCTCGTCATCTGACCATGGTTCAAAAATACCAAAAATACGAGGCATCGTTCCCAGGTCTTTCCTTCGATATAGACAGCGAACCGTCGTCACAGCCAACTGTGCAGCTCTAATGCGACGTTAATTAACAAAACCAATCAACGACTGATCTCTAACTGTAACTTCTGGATAGGGCAAGACATTTTGTTGACTTGAAGCCGATATGGAGGCCCCCATGATGGGGCACACTTTTCTTGATACCGCAATATTTCGTATATTTTTCATGTTAAAATACGCCGACATATATTATTTTTGGGTAAGTTTTTTTTATTTTATTTTTAAACCCATTTTAAATGTAATCTGCTATTAAAATAGGAAGTCATTTGCAAGTCAAAGTAGAAGTAGTTAAAAAGCAAGAGCAAAAACTATCTGTTTGGCAATATAAAAATTAATTCTATAAGAAGAAATTATAATATTTATATATATTTAATACTTCTACAATGCTTTGGTAATAAAAAACACCACTAAATCATTTTTAAAAAATGTTGGGAAACAGTATGGCAGCTTTCAATTGGTTTCAACGCGCCCGTAGAGGAAACAAAGTTTGAGCCTTCCAGCAGTTACAGTTAGAGTTCAGTGCAATCAACCAACTATGATTTAAAAGTACGAGATGATTTGGCTGTATTTGTACTTGCCATGTCTGGTTTGGTTAATAAACGTCGCACTAGAGCTGCACAGTGGGCTATTGACGACGGTTCGGGGTCCATCTCGAAGGAAAGACCCGCGAACACATACACATTCATTCATGCACCTCGTTATTTTAGAACCATGGTGAGATGACGAGGAAACATCTGAACTGGCACCCAGCGCCTTCAATAGACGTCGGGACTTTGGAACCCGATCAGATTTATTGTGCACCAGTCACGTATACACGTTAATTTTTGCGGATGTTCTGGACGACTTTTCTAATATTTTGTAGGCTGTGTTAAGTCTTTTAAATAAGTACAGAAATAGGCAGTCAGAAATGTACCCAAAATTCAATACTTATAGTTCTATGATTTTTTTTTTATAGCATTTCAAATGATTTGAGGTAACGCCTTCCGGAATTTCAAATCATTCTCTTAGAGATGGAAAAACTTCTAAGCGAAACCCGGACATTCTTTTACTATTGTTATCTGTGCCACAAAACACTCGATCCCTTAACTAAACGTCTTTATTGCCGAGTCTATTCTCTGGAAGCCGGATACGTATGCCAACTTTGCAACAAGCCTTTCAGCACCGGTTACGCAACAAAAAGAACTTATAAAGTGCTTGCTGATAAATCAGCTGGTAGTAAGTGTACTGAAGATGTTCGAAGAGATCACAGAAGTAATGGCAAGGTATTGAAAAGAGCCGTATATGCTGAAAGTGTCCAGAAAGATATTTTAAGTATATCGTCAGTCAGTACATGTGTTGAAGGCGTTCAAATAGGCTATAGAAGTACTAACAAGAAATTGAAGAGCGACATCCATGTTGGAAGTGTTATGAAAGACAAAAATGTTGATAAGGTATTCTCAAGTAGTATATGTATTGAAGGTGTTCAGAGAGCACAAAACATGCTCTCAAGCTATGGAAGAAAGGGGTATCTGTTGAAGACAGTGTTCAGAAATAATAACAAGATATCAGAAGGGAAGATGTGTGCTGTAGTTGTATAAATTGACGAAGCAACTTCTGACAAGATTTTGGCATGTTGAAGATGTTATATATGAAGAGTTTAATATTTAAATATGATCAAACCCTTTCTGGAAATTTGAGATTACTGCAGGTATTAAAGTGAGTGATGTAATTGTCTTTTAATAATATGCTAGACACCATAAAGATGTCCACGGCTAAAAGCTCAATCACTGTATGTTCAATAATTGTGCTCTTTGTTGCCATTGATATGAACTATACTGGATTTTCAAAGCGACTATAGCTCAGAGGGGCGGCATATGTTGTCGAAACTGGTTTGTTAAATATATTTTCACATCCTGTATAATATTTTATGTAAAATACATTTAAATGGAACCTACTGCCCGAGATAGATGTGTATGACGTAAACTTGGTGAAATGAACTTATTTTACTTTTTTTATGAGCTTATTTTATACTATATTTCTTTCTTATATTTTGTACTTATTTTATATCAAAATGCATCTTAGAATATGATTGAATGCATCATAAGTAAAGTTCATAGTTTTCTAATAAAGTTATTGTTGATGAATGATTGTTCCGACTTAATTATTGCAATTTTTTTTATAGGAATTATAATAAGATTCAACATGAGTTATGAATGAAATCAACTTAAATAATATTAACTAAAATATCTTAATTTCATAATCCCCTTGTTCATATTAAATTATTCAAGAGAGGAAAACAATAAGATTTTTGGCTAAATTAACATCTAGGCGCGTTAATCTTGCGACATAACACACTAACCAACAAAATAAGCGCGTTAATGTTAGCTGCAGGGTTGTTTCTTTATCATCAGTTGTGAAACGGTAAGAACGATGATAGTCCTTTAAGGGGACTCGGTACCCCAAAATCGATGAAAATGTCAACAACAAAAAATTATTGGTTTAAGATAACGCTTTAACCTTCTAGCATGTTTTCCCAAAGTTTCGAAACGATTGAATAAATATTAATCATATTATGAACGTTTTCTTCACTCCTTACCCAATGTGTTACATGGAGAAAGTCATAACCCGAATGAAAAAATGGGTACATCTAAGCAAAATAATGGCAATGTATCAAAGGATAGCTTCTACAGAACTGTTATAAAGATGTATTACCTACCAAACGCAAAATTCCAACGAAATTGTACACATTATCAGCTAGTTCAGGTATCCCAAAGATACATTTGTAAACAAAAAGCGAGTCTGTGTTTTTTTGCCAAATTTTGTATGTGAATACAACTAAGAATTATACATACTATGAAAAAGTCTTCAAAATCTTTAGGATCAGACAAGAAATTAATTTACTGAAACTCTGTGCGTGAATTGATTTGCCCAAGAGACAATAGAGGAAAAGGCGGTGTACTGCAAAATCTTTTATTTTGCAATACGCCGCCTTATCAGGGATTTTGCACTCAAACTTGTAAATATTGCAATGCATAAAGAGAAAAAGTAATTTAAGAATAAATTAGGAGTAACTTATGCTGCAGGGTGCTTTAATTTTACAGTGAGTGTCATGTATAAAACCACAAAAAAATTTTCAGTTTTCCCTGCATTACACTCAACAATAAAGCAAATTATATAAATATCTGCAGTCAAATTTTGTTTCATAATGTTCAGTAGTTTAGTGGTTTGCTAAAAATGTATTACAAGAATAAAAATTTGCTTGACAGTGAATTATTTTATTGTGTTTTTTGAAATTTTGCATGCATTGAATACTGAAAGTGACATTTTTATTTAAGGTTGCAGCAAAATAAAATAATTATTATTTGTCATTAATTTTACATAATTTGTAGGATATATATTCGTTATTTATGTGAAAAAATATTTAAGTTAATTGGGACATTTATAATAAAATATTTTCAATACTGAAATCTTTAAATGCATTTATCTCAGCATGCTGTTTTCGTGAACATACACTTACTTAAAATACTAAAACTCAAACAAATTTGCATGAATTATCGTGAAACTTTTTGAAGATGTACACAAGAGTATATTGAATAGAATTAGGGATGGAATTAGAAAAATATTAAAAACAATTTGTTTAAAAAAATAAAATGTTTAAGAATTAGAGTTTTTTGGACAAAAATGGTCGATTTTTCACTAATTTTTTTTTTCTCCTAAACTAAAATACTTATGCAAAATTCGATCCCTAAAGTTATTAAGCATAAATCAATACAGCTTACAAAAAAAATTCGATGCAAAAAAATGAAATCTGAAGGAGAAGAAGCATTTTGAAAAATGCCTTAAATCTTCGAAAAATTTAATTTTTGAAAAAGTTTGAAGAAATTTCAAATTTTTTTTCTTCTAAATCTTCTTTCCTGCATATTTTACATGTAGTCATCACAAAAATATTTAATTTTATATCAAATTATAGAAAATAATTTTTGGAGTACCAAGTCCCCTTAAAAAAAGTTAAAAGTGCTGTGGACGTTTATGGAAGTGATTTCGCTATATGCTAAATCACTGCACTAATATGCACAATGGACGTTTATGGAAGTGATTTCGCTATATGCTAAATCACTGCGCTAATATACACAATGACTCTGTATGGACCGTTATCTTTCTTCCTTTGGACACCCAATTGAGGTGTTGCCCTCGTCATCTGACCATGGTTAAAAAATACGAGACGGTGACAGGGTCTTTCCGTCGAGATAATCCAGGGAACACTGTCTCGTACGGTTGTCACAAGGGCGGATCCAGAGATTATTGTTAGGGGGGGGGGGGTAATACAGTATATTGTTATCATGAACATCAAATTTGACCCCCTTAGTTTGAAATTTTTCATTGCCTAAGGTGACTTTTGAAAATATAATCTTAGATGTTAGGGGAGCGGGGGGTAATTTCCCCTTTACCCCCCCCCCCCCACCTGGATCCGCGCTTGGGTTGTCATATCCAGTGATTTTCTTTTAAATTTGCAGCTTATTTTGCAAAATATTTAATGAGAAAGTTTTAAAATTGCGCAAAAGCCTTTTTGATTTTAATGTATTTTTTACATTAAAAACTTTACTTTTATTGTGATTTCAGTTTTTATAAAACAAATACATATTTAATGTCTAATACTGATAATGTATGTTTATGTGAGCATGTCTTATTGAAGAATCTCTACTTAATCTAAAAATAAAGAGACAATGGTTTTGTAACTGGTTTATTGCAAGCCCAAATAATCTTAAGAACATTAATGAAGGTAAGAGTAAGTAGATTTCAAAGAAAATATTCAAATACAAATACAGACGACACACACACAATAACAAAACAAACTATATACAATATGTACAGCATCTTCCAACGTGTCAAAGTTTTGAAACGCAACGAAGTTGTCACAATGACCTAGATAGGTCACGGAAGACCCTCCTGCAGCGTTTCATCTTGGCAGGCACAACATTTCCTTCTTACCCGGGCTGCAGTTGCATCGTATAGAACCACGGATCATGGTAAACCCAATGCACAGACAGGTTTAGCCTTATACTCCTGAAGAGTCTGATGCCGTCGATCAGGATAATACTCCAGTTCAGCGGCGGTGGGATATGCTTGAGTCGCGGCAGAAGGCGAAACTTCTGAGTGTTGGAATGTACGTTCATCATCTATAGATCCGGTATTATCCCTCGGATCTTCAGTTGGCTTTGATTCCTCTTCACCGGCATCCAGGGCTCGCAACACTTTTAACATTTGTCCCTAGGGAAAAATGAACCAAAAATCTTTAAAAAAAGAGACCTACAAAATTTAAGCCCGCATTAAATTTTTGTTAACTAACACCATTATAAATATCGCACCGTAAAACTATTAATATTATTAAAACAATGTGTTAAATCTCATGAATATTTTAAACCTTATGTTGACAAAATTATAGGAAAAGCAACGGAGTAAAAAGTGATGCAAATTAAAAATAAATAAATTATTTACTATCCCTTTGAAAGAAATATCGAAGTGGTACTTTTGATAGATGTTAAGCTATTTCTGAACACTATACCAGTTTTTGACTATACCGTCTATGCTTTCGGTCAGAGTCGCAACCTAAAAAAAGACGTGTAAAATCAATATAATTTCACTCAGAATCAGCCTATGGGGATAAGTAATGTACCATCGTGTGCAGGACAGTGATTTTTCGAGCCGGTCTATTTTTAACCTATTTCCCCCTCTGACCTTTGTACCGCGTTGGTAAGGGGTGTTGCACGTAATTGTTGCAATATACAATTTAACTCCCATAACTACACGTGCAATAGGGGCGGGTCGAAAAAACATTTTTTTTCGATATCGTTATTCTAATAGTGCGGAAAGGGTAACCAGTGTGGTCAATAAACAGGCTGTAAAATAATTTTTTTGATCGGATAATATCTTCTGCCTCCTCATCGCACTTGAAATTTCGAAATTTGGGTAAAAAATGGCTTTTTTCGCTTATTATAGGAAAAATAATATTTTCCGAAATAGTTATCCTAATTGCACGGAAAGGGTGTCTAATATGATCAATAAACACGATGTAAAATATTTTTTCGATCAGATAATATTTTCTGCATTCACATTGCACTTGAATGAACGCTATTTTTGTTAAAAAGTGCACTTTTTCATGTGATAAAAATATGGTTCGAATTCTATTTAATAGATGCACTTACCCAAATACACTTACAGATGACTAGTTTTCAGATGTTTGAATTCATTCTTATGGTCAAATTCATTGGCAGATCCAGTGAGGAGGGACACAAGGGCCCGTGCACCCCCCCCCCTCCAGACAGGTTGATTTAGTGGTCGTTGTCCAAAGGTTGTTAATGCTTGACTTTCTGATTTTGTAGGCAAAAACTGTGCTAAGTTTTTTTACCTACATTAAATCTTCCACGATTACAGAAAGAAAAAATATACTTACAAATATTTGAATTCGTCCTTACGGTCAAATTCATTGGCGGATCCAGTGAGGGAGGACAGGGACACGTGCGCCCCCCCCCCCCTCCTCCCAGACAGGTCCACTTGTCTTTTTCCTTATGTAATCGTGAAAGATTTAAATGTAGGTAAAAAACTTATCACGGTTTTTGTCTACAAAATCAGAAAGTCAAGCATTAACAACCTTTGGGCAACTACCTCTAAATCAATATGGTATGCAGTGATCTCCCTCTCCTTTGAAATGATCACACATCTTTATCACTGATCATATCACTGATTGTGATCAGAACGTTGTTCTAATAAATTCGTCTCTATTGTCAGGCCCACATAAACCTTAGAAGATGCCTATATTACTAACTTCATATAACGTTCAACTGCCTGTACGCGAGATGGGAAGTGAACTATAAGTTCCATTTCGAGTTAGTTTTATCTCTCACAATGGACCAAAATATGTCAGTGGATATATCACGGAGCATTGGAAGAGAAACCTAGGACACTATCTCATTTGCACTGTATGACACAGCGAACAGAGTACTACAATTATATGTCAGTTCTCCACACACATAGTTCAGTTTGTTATGAGAGTTTACACGTGAACATTGGATCGACATAAAGTCTACACGTCCCTAAAACATGGTTATAAGCCTGTTTGGATAGCTATCTCTAGATCAAAATATATTAGTCAAAACTAAAAAATGTCGTTGATGCAGAAATTTATCGCCACCCATCCTTAGAACCTTTTGCTGATAATGTTGGACAGAAAATCGTACATTAGAGAGCTTGTTGCAGGGCTCATAATTAAGGTAAGAGTGTCACCTTCCAAAGTTGATGTAGAGAGGGGTGTGCGTTCATTTCTTCCAGCAAAGCTGAACTTTGAAACTGATAACTGTACTGAAATGATTGACTAACTGTACTGAAATGATCTACACCGTTACTCCTTGTCCAATGCTCCGTTCTCTGACATATTCTGGTTCATTTGGAGAGATAAAAACAACCCGAAATAGGACTTATAGTTCACTTCCCATCTCACACACAGGTAGTTGAACGATGTGTAAAGTTAGTAACAGTAACAGAAGCATCTGCTAAAGTTTATGTGGGGCTGGCAATAGAGATGAATTCATTAGAACAACTATCAAATTCAGTGATATAAGTTATGTAAAGATTTTGTGTGATTATTTCAAAGGAGTTGGAGAGCACTGCACAATATATTGATTTAGTGGTTGTTGTACAAAGGTTGTTAATGCTTGACTACCTGATTTTGTAGACAAAAACTGTAAAATAAAAAAAGTCTTTTACCTACATTATATCTGCCACGATTACATAAGGAAAAAAGAAGTGGGCCTGTCCGAAGAGGGGGAGGGGTACGGGCCCCTGTGTCCCCCCCTCACAGAGGTGGCGCCACTAGGGGGGCTGGGGGGGGGGGGCTGTAGCCCCCCCGTCGGGCAAGCCAAGCCCCCCCATCGGGCAAAATTCTGAAGTTTGTCGGGGAAAAGCGTTATTTTAATTATTAAAACCAAATTTTAATGAAAAGTTGAGTCGAATTTGCTTTTTTAATGAAATGAATCTAGGTCATAAACCCGACAGAGCTAATTCCGACAAGCAGGTCACAATCCCGACAAAACTATAATTCCGACAGACCGAAATCCCGACAGCCTGTGGTGGCCGAATGGTTCGGAGTTCGGACAAGCACTCGATAAGCACAATTTTCTATCTCTAGCTTGTGTGTAGCGATTCAGTAATCGGATAGTTGTCAAATCCGTTCCTTTCGACACCAAAAAAATATCCACCGCGTATAAGGGACTAGTGCACTCGGGTTAATCTGATTGTGGTCCGATGTCTTGACGTTTATTGAGGTAGGTTGCACCGGATGATTTGATCTCGTCATCTAACCGACCGTGGTTCAAAATACGATCAGACAGTGTTCTTGGGTCTTTTCTTCCATATAAACCCTGATCCTTCGCCAATAACCCCCCACTGTGCAGCTCTAGTTCAATGTTAATTCAACCAACCTATTCTAACAAACTAATTTCTCGGCAATATTGTTATCCTATATAAACAAATTCTATAAACCAATATTTATTATTTTAGATAAAATTATCAGTATTTTTATTATTTCACAGTTTTTTATTCAAGGTTATGTAAGGTTAAGTAGGGTTTCACGTATACTAAACTTATTGTTATCATAGTTTCAATTACATTATTTGCTACATATTTTACAATAAAAAGCAACCCCAAAATTTCAAACTAAAACCCATGTTTCAAAATATCACCATTAAAAAATTTAATATTATTCCAAATAATAATCTAAAGAAATATATGATCATATAATTAAAACATCATACCATCATGCACACGATATTTTATCCCGCATATCATTGATTTTGTGCCAAAAAACAATCGCGATTTATTAAAACCATGCGGCGAAAGTATTTTTAAAAACTTTTATTAAGTCGGCCATCAATAATAATTTCAATGAAACTATTGCTAATACTCAGTGGCGGATTTAAAGAACGATAAATATACAATTAGACAATGCCATTTGGGCCCCTGCAAGTATCAGTCAGAAAAAAAAATAAGGACTTGAGGAAAAATATACTTTAAAAGTTTTAGGAAGTAAAGTGGTTAAAATGAATTTGTCAATTTATATCATTAATGAATTTATTTTATAAAAGGAAAACTTCAAAAAGTTAGCATGCGTGTCGAAAATGTGCATTAACGAAAATATTTTGTGATCGTTCAAAAATTGAAGAACACGATTAAAAATTTAATTTAAAGTAAAAGATTTCATGTTAAAATGTAAAAAATTAAAGTTCTTTTTTTAAAAATGTTCTTTTAAGACACAACATAAATCTTAACAGTGCTTATTTCACATGCCATATTTTTTTTTCTACTGTTGCATTTATTTTAAGCGTATGAACAGGATATGATTTAGAAAGTTCAGTACTATAGGCATAGGCCCTACATCACTAAAAAGGACCCTCTCGTAAAAATAGTCTCGAAAAATAAAAAATATCGCAAAATAAGTTTATTATTCATTTAAAATACGACTTAATTCTCACTTTTTTGGATAAATTGCTGAACATTGCATTAATAATAATAACAATTTTGTCATGTATTCGCCGGGCACCCAAATTAGTCCCTGCGTATGAGACACGAGTCATTTTGTTTTGAGCAAAGAGCAGAGCCACAGCTCAGACGTGGAACCACAAACGAAGGCCTATTCAGACGGCAGTAGCCATACGCGCATTGCCGCAAGCCTGATTGTTTGTTCCCTATAATCTCCCAGCTATCCAAAGCCGGTATATGCAAAGAGTTGGTCTATGGTCCTGGGGACAAAGCATCCCTCGTTGTAAAAGTTTAACCTTGAGGGGGTCAGCTACAAGATTTGGGTAGACAAAAGACAAAATCGCCTTTGGGGGTGTTGGAGTGTTTTTCGAAGAGGGGGGAGGTGTATATGTATAGCGCCGCTATCTCCCCTAAAAAAAAGAGATGGCAGTGAATGGTCAGCTACAGGGCCGTCTCGACTCTCGAGAGTAAAAAGTGTCGTGCGTGAAGGATATCGAGACGGGCCCTACTTGTAGAAGTAAGATTATGGTCCAGTTCTATTTTGTCGTTGGTGAAAGGCAAACCGTTTTTTTAAAGAGGAAAATTGTAGAGTGTCAACATTGCATTAAAATTTCAACTGTACTAATTCGGAAAGGTGAGATGTCTTAATAATTCAAGTGAAAAAATTTCTTATAAAAATTTTATTTGTGCCTGTGGCTACTTAATATTACATTTATTTCGTTCAAAAAGAAGTCCTACCGTTTATTTATTTTTATGTTTTCCGTATTTAGAAGAACCAAGCTAGTTTTGTCATTACTATTTAAGTAAAGAAGATTTATTTAACCAATAAATTGTTTTGTCGTATGAGCTAAGTTTAGAAATGACGTTTATTTAAATTTTTGTTGCCACAAATTTTGTGCAATTTCATACTATTTGGAATTTAAAAATAAAATATAATTATGGGAAACCTTTTTTTATCATTAAATTTTTTTTCGTATATTGTCTCTCTATTTTAAAAAAAAGTAAGCCCTAGGGGGAAAAAGTCGGCCCTAGGGGGAATTTTCAGTTCTTTCAATGTTATTCAGATCGTATCTCAAAATGTTAAAGTCCTAAAATTACGAAATTAAGTGAATTTGTTAAGAAATGTTTGATAAATAAGAAGAATATATTTTTGTTTCAATACTGTTATTAGTTTATAAGTTATTTAATATTAAAGTCGTCGTTGATAAAATTTCGCTTACAAGTAATTTTGTCCGTCGAGTTTCTGAAACACTATTAAGAGGAGATATCCAATTTTTTTAGGGAGTGTACAAATAGGTTTGAACTGGAAATCCAAGTAAGCATTTTTTTAAATTCGAATTAGTTTTGGATTTATAAATTTTTTAAACCTTTGAACACGCTCCACTTTTTGAAGTTTTTTCGCCCTCATTTTTAAAACGTGATTTCTAAATTGCTATAAGTCATTTAAAATTACATATTTTCTTATTAAAAAAAATATATTAATGTTCGTTAAAACTTCATCTTTCCGATGTTATAAAGATTATAGTTCTATCTTTACAATTAAATTAGATGTGGTCAATTAAGTTAGGTATAAAAAATAGTGAAGAAAGGAAAAATGTCGGATATTTCGAGAAAATTTTAATTTGCGAATTTTTGTCTCATTGTTCCGCTTGCATCCTAAAAAGTAAATGTCCTAAAATTATGAAATTATGCCAGTTTATTAAGAAATGTTTGGGTAATAAGATGAATATTTTTGTTTTTCAATACGATCAGTATATTAGACGTTATTTTATGTTAAATTCATGATTTTAGAACATTTTGAAAATAATTCATACATTTTTGTATACTTGTCTTCCAATTTTCAACAAAAAAATAAATAAAAAATTAGGGGTATAGATTAAACTATTGGCTACAAATGATCCAGAGCGTTTGTCAAATTTCGATTTAGTTTTGTAGTTATAAATTTTTAAATAATTGACGAAATGTCTAAAATAATCGTCAATTTTACGCGTAAAATTTTAAGTGATAAATTAAAACTGCTCTAAGTAGTTCAAAAATATACTTTTTTCTCGTTAAAAAAATATAGTTATATTCGTAAAATCTTCCTTTCTTGAATGGTATCAATACTGAAATTCTATCTTAAAAAATAAATTAGATGTAACTATTTATGTGAAGTACTTTAATTATTATTAAAAGATATTTCGGAGCAAAATGCCAACGTTGGCAAAATGCCAACATGTATGTAAATCTAAATCCTGTAGCTTATTATATATTTTAACGGGAAATTATTATTAACGCCAATTCTCAATAATCTTACTTTATATAAATAAAAGTTGGCGAATTATTTAAGATTGGCGCGTTTATGCTACTGTTTGTTTACACATGTTTCGCTTTTCAATGAGTAGAAACAATTGCGTTGAAGTAGTTGAGATTTTCCAGTTATCCAGGGGGGGGGCTGTAAACTTTTATAACTTAAAAGTTGGGAATTTCGAGTTTTAAAAATCCCTGAGTTGGGAAAATTTATGCCTCAGGAAAGTTAATATTATTAGCAAATGAAAGCGATGGAAGACTAGAAATTGCCCAGCTTGTATTAAGATGAAACTTAAATTAGACCTCAAAACAGAACACTGCATTGGAACATGCGTGCAATAAATCAATACTTTCGAGATAACTATTTAATATTAGCTATAAAAAAGCTGACAAATGTCTATAAGTTGGAACTGGGAATTTTTTAGCACTGTTGCGTTTTGAATTTCGAATCGTTAAGTGTGGTCTGGTTAATTAACGTCGCACTAGAGCTGCACATTGAACTACTGGCGTTGGTTCGAACAAAGCGTCCTTGATTGGTTATTGGTACGTATTTACTTACTACATCAAGGACGCTTTGGTTCGAGGCCTTTCTTGAAGAATAGACCCGGGAACGATGTCTCATATTTTTAACAATTGTCAGATAACGAGGACAACACTAGAGTTGGTACCTGACGTCCTTAAGTTGGGAATTTTGAATCGTTCACTTTCGGAATTTCGGATCGTTAAGTTGGGAAATTTCTTGTCTCAACATCCCAAAAATAAATTTGTGTGACGGCACTGCCAGCAATAATTTATATAAATAAAAAAAGTATTGTTGTTAGGACACATTGTCATTGTCTACAGTGTATGAAGCCGGTATCGTTTGCGAAGCAAACTATAGAGGATTGCGTAGCAATCCTCCGGGGGTTGGTGAAGCGTTAGCGGAGCAGGGGGCGGAGCCCCCTAGTTATATATAAAAAAATCAATTCAAAAGAAATCAGGTCATATTCTAACGATGCACTAAATTAAAAATGGGCAATCGTAAATCCATTAAATTGTCAATTAATCCTACTAGCTAAACGTCTATAAAATAAGGTAACAGGATAGGAACACCATAGTATGCTTTTAAGAGGATTGATTCCGACATAACTCCGTTGTAAATGACAATTTTTATCTCGTTTGATAAGAAATTAGGAGTATAAATAAAAATAAAATACTGCAGACTTTTTACGTCATGAAGTTCTCCAATACATATAACTACTGCTGCAGCTCTATTCTCTGAAAAGAATTTTATAGGAAATGGCTCTCAATAGAAAAATTATTTCATAGGAATAGTCTCAATTTCATTGCTAGAGATACAGCCTTTTATAAGTATTTAAAAGCGTTCTCACTGTTTATAGATTTAAAAAAAACCACTAAATTAGATGACAGAAAAAAAGCGCTAAAACATAGTACCGTTTTACGTTGCATTGCTATCAACAAAAAATAAATTAATTTCGTAAAAGCATGGGGATTTTACAAAAACTACTTGCATAATATAGTGATTTACCACATTTCGTTTTACCTTCACTATACTTACTTTATATTTATTTTATTTGTTGCCTTCTCGCCGTCCCTTCTTTGAACAAACCTACCTCTTCAAATGGTTACATTTATAAAGGTTTTGAAAACATTTTGAGTACGATTTGTACAGGTCTTTTTTTTTGGCACTTATCTTTTCTCCGTGACTGCAACCCAGAATATTCAGAACACTACAATTATTTAATAATTAATATATAAATATTATAAGCCTTTTTTTTCAAATATTTATCTCAACAAATTTATTTCGTTATTTGTGAATATTTTATACTCTTATATGCACATTTTACGTCGGGGATATTAGCCCCCCTGTCGGGGAATTCTAGCCCCCCCGTCGGGCAATTCCTAGCGCCACCACTGCCCCCTCACTGTATCCGCCAATGAATTCGACCATAAGAATGAATTCAAACATCTGTAATCTAGTCATCTGTAAGTGTATTTGTGTAAATGCATCTATTAAATAGTATTCGAACCGTATTTTTATCACATGAAAAAGTGCACTTTTTAACAAAAATAGTGGTAATTCAAGTGCGATGTGGAGGAAGAAGATATTATCTGATAGAAAAAATATTTTATATTGTGTTTATTGATCATATTAGACACCCTTTCCGTGCTAATAGGATAAATATTTCGAAAAATATTATTTTTCCTATAATAAGCGAAAAAAGCCATTTTTTACCCAAATTTCGAAATTTCAAGTGCGATGAGGAGGCAGAAGATATTATTCGATTAAAAAAATATTTTACAGCCTGTTTATTGACCACACTGGTCACCCTTTCCGCACTATTAGAATAACGATATCGAAAAAAATGTTTTTCGACCCGCCCTAATGTACATGCACAATTCAATCTTTTTTTCAACTTGCCCTCTTCTGCATTCATGCATCGATTAAATTACAAATGAAAATAGATGTATTTTATATTTGAAAATACATATTTAAATTTTTTGCAGCTCCAAACTTATAATGTTTGATTTCGACAGTGATGACAAGTATTATAAACATTTACTTCTTAGTTAATTTTAAATTAATATACTGGCTTTCAAAATAATAGAATCACACTTTAAATATATAAATAGGTTGTATTTGCATTTTACCAGGGACAAAAAAAAAGGATCCCAATGAACTTAAGGGACCAACAAGAAAAAAAAAAGATAGAAACATAGGTACTAAAAGTTATATCGTTAAAAATATTTATAATAGAGTAAACAATTTAAAAATCTTTTCAAATGTAGCAAATAATATCTAATAATAATAAATATTACAGGGTGGCAACAAAATTCTGGAAAAAAAGTTCCCTGATTTCCATGATGGTGTCACAAAAATTTCCCTGATTTTACAATTACATTAAGAAATATTGCAATACATGATTTGTATAGCAACAAGTATCCACGCTACAATAATATATTGCTTTATAAATGAAAATTTATAAGCAATACCTATTGTCAGTTAAAATAATGTATGGATACAACACAAATTATACAATCGCGATAGGCACAACAGTAATTAAACATGTTCTCTGGAAGCAGATAATGCAAAAAAAGGAAGTTTTTCCAATTATTTCTTTTGGAGATAATTTTGAATTATTTATATGCTTCCTATTTCCTATTCCAATCTTCAATAAATCGCATATATATTCATTAGCTCCTGACACGTTGCTTACAATCTAAGTTCAACACACTTTGCTTTTGCTTCTCCCCCCCAGTAATTCACATTAAAAAAAAAAAAAAAACTGAAAATAATAAAAATGTGCATACCCATGCATTTAAAAAAAAAAAAAAATATTTTTCCAAACTAAAAGGAAATATGGACAACTACACTACTTAGAATAAAAGGCATAATAGACGATAATTGCCGTTTTAATGATCCAAATTTGAAAATGTCCCCGATTTTTTGTGAAATTTTGAAAAATTCCCTGATATTTCCAAAATTAAAAAATTCTATGATAATTCCCTGATTTCCCGGTTTTTCAGGTTATGTTGCCACCTTGTATTATATTATCTATTAAATAACATCAATATTTGAATGCAATAATGAGACCTTACGCGATAGAAATATACCTTCATAAACGCAACAGCAGGTAATGGATATGTTATATTAAATAACTTTTTGACAACTAATTTTTAAATGAATGATTTCAGTTCAATTTGACCATCCCAGGCAATACTCGAGTAATATGCTTTACATGTATGCACAAACAGTTGCCAAAATATATTGTACAAGCACATACAAATTAAAATCAAAATAATAATTTCGTTAGTTGCGATTACTTACTACTTTGTATATTTAGTAAAAGTTCCATTTTAAGTTATAAACCATCACCAAAATGATACCAGGGCTCAGGTTTACTGTACGGTCACCCTTGGCGCGATTTTTCTACATTTGGCGATAATTTTTTTTTAAATGGCAACCCCTCCGACCCGATAAGGAATTGCAGCAACTTTATTCAAAAACAGAATGTTGGCCGCCATTATTTAATTTTCGTTCTTTAGATCACGCTCGTGCAAAAAGTCGCCAAAATGGCGAGATTTTTGAAAAAGTCGCCAAGGGTGACCGTACAGTAAACCTTTACCGATACCAGGATAGTTTTTCATTCCATGTCCACTGGTTTACATGACATTGATACCTTAGTGTTCGAAATGGGAAAACCTAGGCCTTCCACACTCGGATAGTTGTCGATGAAAATTGATTTGGCAAAGTGACTTCTTATTCATAACTTTTTGAAAAATGGTACACGACAGTAATTGGTTAAAAACTACTTTTTGGCATGAACACACCGACAATGCCTTGCGAGGTTAGTTTTCAAAGAAAAAGCTGTATTGCACTGATCACATATATGAGGCTTTTCTTTCGTATGTGAACGATAATGAAGACTTAGAGCAGGTTTCGAAGTAAAACCTTTATCGCAAACCAAACACACGTGGCTTTTATCGTTAGCATGGATTTTCATGTGCTGTTTCACACTACCCTTCGTAGTGAACTCTTTGCTGCAAACCTCGCATGTAAAGTGACGTTTTTTCGTGTGAACATTGTAATGATTCCTCAGGTTACTGCTCACCGAAAACCTCTTATCGCAAATCTCGCAACAGTGAGGTTTTTCTTTGGTGTGCGAGAGATAGTGCCACTGGAGCTCGTTCTGTCTCTTGAACCTCTTTTCGCAGAATCCACAGACTTTGTTTTTCTCTTCGGAATGTATAACTGAATGCTTCCGAAGGTTATCTTTGAGGGCGAAAGTACGGTTGCAGACTTCACACTCGTGCGGTTTTTCTTTCGTGTGCACCAAGAAATGTCTTTTGAGGTGACTATTAGAATGAAAGGCTTTCTGACATATCTCACATATGAATTCCTTCGCTTTGTTTTTCTCTTCGGAATGTAGTATAACTGAATGCTTTCGAAGGTTACCTTTGAGGGCGAAAGTACGGTTGCAGACTTGACACTCATGGGGTTTTTCTTTAGTGTGAACCAAGAAATGACTTTTGAGGTGACCATTAGAATGAAAGGCTTTCTGACATATCTCACATATGAATTTCTTCGCTTTACATAAAGTTTGTTCTTTCGTATTCTTAGACATGTGTTCAGTTCGGAATTGTTTTCGACCACCTGGTTCACAGGCTTCCTTCTTGTGAATCACGAGTTGAGATTTTATAAGAAAAGATTTGTCACAAGGGTGACGCAGCTCTTTTGTGTTCACACAATCATTTCCTTTAGGATGCATTTTAGGATTAAATAGCTTGTGATTTACTTTTCATGTAGCACTTATCATGTGGCTTGTTGAAACATTGATTAATGTAGAAGAATACTTTAGATTTTTTAGAATGGGATCGAAAACATACTACTCGCCGAATGCGTAGCCAAGCTTGTTTATCACACACACCTAGGTTTTTATACGTTAATCGTAAACTCCTAAACTATCAACAACATTTGAAAGATAAGTGCGCGGTTTATAAACATTTTCAACTCAGTTCAGTTCTTAGCCTTGTTTTTAAAAAAGTAATAAGTCGAAATAGTTTTGGTTTGGTTTGGTTAATAAACGTTGCACTAGAGCTGCACAGTGGACTATTGGCGACGATTCGGGGAGTATCACGAAGGAAAGACCCGAGAACAATGCCTCGTACTTTTGAACCATGGTCAGATGACTTGGACAACACCTGAGCTGGCACCTAACGGCTTCAATAGACGTCGGGACTTTGGATCCCGATCAGATTTATCATGCACCAGTCCCGTATACGCGTCGTTAATTTTTTTGTGGATGTTCTGGACGACAAATAAGTCGAAATACTATAAACGCTGGTGTAAGGACTCTTATTTTGCGGCAAGGTCATGCGAAATTACATTTTTTTTTTTTGCCTTACAAGTTCAAAAGTGTATAATGTGGTCTCTATGACGCTTAGTAATCAGTTCAGGGATATATGAGCTCAGTAATTAACTTCGCAGCATGGTAACGCAGTGTGTTATTGCCGATGGTTTGGGGTCTATCCATGGCCAAGGTCTATCTCGAAAGAATAACCGGGAATACTGCCTCGTATTTATGAACCATGGTAATAGAAGAGTTTCACGTGACGTATTAATATGGTAACTTACTAGTAGTTTCGATTTCTTCCCTATACAGCAGACAACTTTGCTGTTTGTTTATTCGCTAAGCTTGCAATTATGTGAAAGTTTGTTTATAATATTTGTTTTTTCCAAATATCATATAAGTCATATTTTTATTCCATATATGAATAAATTTAAGTCCAGAAATACTTATATTATATTTGTATATAATTAAAATTACAACAAAATTCGGAAAAATACTTTTATTTCAACACAAAAATACTTGATACACGATGAGTACAATCTATCTCAATGTATGTAGTAAATATTTCTATATTGAGGTATTATTTAAAGACTAAAACTTAAAATTATTGTACAGGAGCTAAAGCTCCATGCAAATCCTACGGAACTTTTTCGGCGTCGCGGAACTTACTCCACGTTTTGTTGGAACAGCGGTTTTCTTCTCGGCGTGAAATTCCCCCATATGAGAAGATAACACACGACGCAACCTAAACTTAACAAAGTAATCAAATAATTTGGAGAACCATCTACTTAACAACTATTTTAAATTTGTCAGGTTTTATTAAGATCGCTTGAACAGAAGTTTAGATTAGAAATATTAAATCCCATTCCTCATATTTAAGAAAGGTCGCGTTTACTTAAATTTGAATACGTCATCACCCTATAATTAAAGAAACTATTTAATATTAATTAAACGATACTTAAAGGAAAGCGAGTAGTTTCAGGTACTCATTTTTAAGCACCTTTTTTTTACAGTGTATTTGAAAGTACAAACTATTTTTTATAAGAGAGTCAAGTCTGAAATCGGGTTTCGATGTTCCCAATTTAGAGAAAATAACATAAAATATAAATTGTTCTTGAATTATAGGAAAGCCTTGTCTAAATTTAAAAGAATGTGCAATTGAGATTTAGTATTAAAGTTAAATTACTTAATTAAGCTCATATAGAAGGGTTAGTGGAGATTTGATTCAAATTCATTTAACAGGAGGAGATGAGTGAGATTTACATGAGTGATAGAACAAAGGTAGTGGACTTAAATTAAACAAATCACGTTTTAATAGGGAAGGGGAAAAAGTAATATTTTTATAATAAGGTAATAGACAAATGGAACCAACTTACCAGTGAATAATATTATTCATTCTACTAGAGTATTTATTTTAAGAAGAAGGTAGAATTGTTAGGGGGATAGTTGGAAGCTAGACTGGATCAACCTTTGTTGGTCCATGAACCTGTTGTTGGTCGTCACAATATTTGTATAATTTACATATATTAATAACTAATGCATTTGCTGTAAAAACATGATTTCATTAAAAATATAATTTTGTTTCTGAATTTTAGAGGGAAATGGTACATATAAATATAAGACTGTAAAATTGATAACAAGTATCAATTATTTACTATATGTTAATTAAAAATATTAATAATTAACACAATTTTAGTAAAAACACTTATTTTTTTCAAAGAAAACTTTTATTGCAATGCTAAATTGTAAATTCCATATTTGATTTAACAATCACCATAATTATCTGTAGCATATCAATTAAAAAAAAGATTTTTTCTAATTGTTCAAATTTTAAACGCAACAAAACCTACACTGTTTTTCAAGCCAGAGAGCTTTTAACCCACTCGGTACCAGGATGTCTATTCTGCATCGAGAGATTCTTTACAATAGGTGGTCGATTAATTGTACAGAATTGATAAAGATGTACGTAAAACAGGGGGGATGTTTCTTCGATTATTATCCACTCTCTTTCATCGGTGTTCCAGAATACAGGGGGTGAGGTGCTACCCAAACGTCTGTTCTCGAGGTGGTTCTCGTATACAATCAGGCGGTCTTCCAACTCGATAGCTTTTGGTAGGACATAGATAAATGGTAAATCAGGCAGCGCTTTCCAAGTGCCTTCTTCTGGATTGTATTCCTCCGCGGTGCGTAAGAACGAATCGTGACCTTCTCCGCCAATCACGTACAATCGACTCCTGTAGACAACAGCGGTGAAATCGTGTCTGAACTGCTTTGGGGCATCCACAACATACCAAGAGTTCGAATCCGGGTTGTAGACCTGCACCATCATGGAACGGTTGGTCTCCCCGCCAATGTCGCCAATGGCGTAGATGCAAGAGTTCAAGGCGACTACTTCTGTGAGGATCATTGGATGCATCTGGATGATGGCGTCCCATGTGTTTCTGATTGGGTCGTACCGTTCGATGATATCGGTGTCTTCGAAATCGGCCGTTGCACCGCCTAAGACGTATATGTGGTCCGCTACTGAAACGACACTGTATCTGGAGCGGTTGGTGCTTATGGGCGTTATGGGATTTCTGCTGCAGTCTAACAGGTTGAAGGAGAGACTTCTGTTTTCCCAAGCGTCGAACATGTAGATATTGAAGCCAATTTGGACGAGGAAATCGGGGCATAGAGCCACGTTTGTCGCCAATTTTCGCCAGACGTCAAGTTTGTGGTCGAAAGTCAGATAGAGATCCAAATAAAAGCTGTTGCCCGACATGCAGTAGTGTGCCACGAAATGAAGGCTGGGAGGAGTTCTTGATCCACTCGTGTAGGTTTCCAACAGCATTTTGGAGATTTCAGAGCCAGAGTGTTCATGCCAAAATGGGTTGTGTTTTACAATAGGATTGTCTTGTATTTCCGTTAATAAGGTCTTGTCCATATCTTCGCTGTAAATGCAGTTCAATAGCCCCGGAACATATTGCTGCTTTTTTAAATAGTCCGATCCGAACCAGGCAACTATAACGTCCCACACTGTTCTTTCTTCTGTGATATTCAGGCTCCTGCTTTCCAACACTTTCTTCATTGCTTCGAATGGCAAATCTCTGAGGACTTCCATCGGTGTCCTCTCCAGAGTACTTTCACAAGGTGAGAAGCATTCCCCCATGACATCACCGAAGTGAACAACCAGATACCTGAAGCATTCACCGATCAGTCCCAGTCCTTCAATTTTCCACACCGTTAGGAACACCCCGAGACAGTTGTCCACGTCCAATTCTCGCAAGACAAAAGACCTGCACATTTCATTCAGGGAATCAGCCAGAAAATAGTCGGACGCAATCCAGATGTCCATGACGTTACCCCTATCCAAGGACACGTGATTGGTGTATAAGTAGTACAGGACGTGTTCCAAAATGTCGCCATCGATGTCTTTGATCAGAACTTCGTTGTTGTCGGAGAAGTTTCCGCAGAACATGGATTTGAAGTAGAGGTTCCTCAACGCCAGCTGAATCCTGTGGACTCGGAACATGGCTCCGTCTTCGGTTCGCAGTTTCGCATCGAAGAACTTCTCCAGTTTCTTGAAGGGGCCATGGCTGAAAACTTCAGCATACCGCTGCATGGTTGTCACTCGATTGTCTTTCTTTCTGCTTCACCGACGTATGACAGACTTAGTTTTTGGTTCGTGGAGTGGAGTGGATGTTAACGGCTACTGGATGTTGAGACCGTCTGTTGAATCAATGTATCTTATTGATTACAAACATTGTAAACAACGCATTGTTGCAAAAAATGATATTGTGTATCAATACAGAAAGTTAAAGCATTGTTGATCTTTAGTTTAAATTTGGGTTTATTTAAAAACAGATCATATTCTTTGCATACAATAATGTTTGATACAATTATGCGATGCTGTTTGAGAATTAAATGAGTGAATTGACATTTTTATACATTTGGTGAAATTTTGGCGGTATATTGGCGATATTTACATGTATGCTACATATATATGTACATGTATGGTATTTACATCTATATGTGCATGTATGTTTGTAGTTGGATTCGTTTTTTATACAAATCTACAGTTTTATTCCGATCCTGATGAAGTTTTGCACACTTGACTTTCAAAATAAGAGGTCTACATGAAATTTCGAACATCCACTCCCATTTCCATTTCCTACTTTTTAAGTCGCTTAACCCCTTTGTCTTCTTATTAAAACCTTATTGTAATAATGCAATATTACAATGTTAATATTGTAACAATGTAATATATCTTACATAGTTAGCTATGAGGGTGGATAAGCGATACATTCTGATTGGTGAGGAATAAATGTCGCCAATATACCGCCAAAATGTTACCAAATAAATAAATAAAAATGTCACCAAATGAGTAGAAATATCGTCAAGCGAATAAAAATGTCACCAAATTTATAAATAATGTTGCAAAATGAATACAAATTAATTATTTATCTAAATTATTTATATCTCCAAATTAAATTTAGTATAAATTGTGGATTAAAATATATAATCGCAATACAAACAATAACCTAATTTTTTAAACCTTTTTTTATTTTCCGAAATTAGTCATTATGTACTTATATTTACAATAAAATAAATATTCAATCTTATATTTTCATACTTACTTACATTTAACAAATATTATTTCAAACAGGTTACACGATGATTAAGATGAAGATTTTATTCAGGGTATAATTTAAATTTATAATACATATATTTCATCTGACGATTTTGGTGTAGAAGTTATTTAATATTGGGCAAGCATTCGGATGTGCCATTTTGTTTTTATGAATTTAATTTTTCATTTAAAAAGTATACATTTGAAAAAAAGTGCAAAATATCCATATACAAAAATATCTCCATAACACAAAACACATCGAATAGCAGGATATAGGTCATACCATTAAGTTCTTAAATTTTTTTTATCCATTTTACAACAACTTTATATTTAATAAAGCCATAATAATTCTTATATATAAGAGAAGATACTAATACCCATTTTTCAGAGCATCAAATAGTTGAATGGTGTCACAACAGATGGCAGCACTAAACTTTTTCTGGAAGTTAAAAGTACTTCGGATTTTTGCGTAACTAAAACAAAGTACCTATTTGGAGCTCCTCCAAATTGAAATAATCCACCTCCAATAGATGGCAGCCCTTTTACAGGAATGTGGATTTATCTAGATATTTAAAAAAATATATATTTTTGGAATTTTTAACGAAGAGAAATGACCTTTTTGTAGCATAATTTCATTTAAGGACTGTCACTTTTTTGAAATCTTCACCTTGTAATCTTCTATAATAATAAAAAAAGTGCATGTGGAGCGAAAAACACTTATTTCCTTTCCTTATAAAAGGCTGAACATTTATATATAAGTGCTTTTCATTTTTAAGCTGTGCACTTGATACTCGAATTTGTATATTTCCTTTTTGTTTTTTTTAAATGTGTTTTACAATTTTAGAAATATCTCTTAAGGGATCGATCATCTTACAATAATATTTCCCAATATATGGTTTATTAAGATATTTATTTAAAAATTTTAGAATTTAATTACTTGATAAATATTTGCATATTGGTAAGTAGGTACTTTTTAGTTTTGAATATTTTTTTTATGTTAAAGTTAGCAATGACTATTGGGTTGGCACAACTGTCGAGTCTCTTTGACTCCCACTATTTACAGATCCCGTTACCCTTTTCAGATATAGCTTTTTTTGTTACCCTCCCCCCCCCCTTTCCTCCTTATGACTCCCACAATAATTTATATTTTTGTCGTTACGACAAAAATACTTTGAATTTAATTTAACATTTATAATAAAATAAATTTGGTTATTCAATCTTTTAGAACTTTGAATTAAAATAACCTTTACAATTTAAAGTGAATTTATAGAAGTTAATATTTATTGGTCATAAGAAAAGATACTCTTTTGAATGAGTAGCACAATAGCATGCAATGTCTTTGATTCCCGCTATACTTTGTATCACGTAACCTCAGGCGTGTCGCACAGGGGGCAGCATGACCCCTCCCCCCAAATGTTGCAAAATGTTGTCCCAAATTTTTTGCAAATGTTGAGTTGGGAATTTCGAATCTTAAAGTTGGGAAATTTCTTGTTTCAGCCCCCCCCCCCCCCACCAAAAAAAAGTTTTTGGTGCGACGGCCCTGGCTAAATGGTCCCGCATATATCTGAGCAATTCCCGAAAATAAGTACAGTAGAACTTATTCAAACTCCAGTTATCCGGAACATAGCGGATCTCCCAAAAGGGAAAAATAAAATAATCTTTAAAAAATAAGGGGAATCGACTTAAAGAAAATGCGCTCAAAAGTAAAACATAATTTTTAATTTTACGACCAAGTTGAATTATTTAATATTAATTTTATACTTATTACAACTTTTGAAGTTGGTGCCAATTTACAAAAAAATATTTTTAAAGATCATTTTATTAAAAAAAGTATTGCAAAACATTAAAACGTTGGGTCGCTTGGCATGGAAAAGATTAGTTACGAAATTGAAATATGTGAAAATCATATTTCATGATTTCACATATCATATTATTGAACAATGACTTTTACGCGCTCATATTATTGAACAATGACAGAAATAAAAAATATCTAGATCTCACGTTTTCAGACATCAAACATTCAAAACCATGGAGGTAAGAATAGGAAAGGAGACGGCACCTACTCGCGAAATTGAAGCTTTCACTGTAACCGCGCCGCCATCTTGCTTTGACCAGTACATTTTTCCTCCCTGTTACTGCTTGTTCACTGCTATCGTAGTTTCATATGTGTGAGCAGAACGTCTGAATTATTTTCGTAGTGTTTATATGCATAAATATCCCGACAATTTTCTTTGTAGCAAATAAATTTGTTTTTATAATTTAGTTATTTAGTTCTTACCTCCATGTTGCAAAACAGAATAAAAAAAAATATTAAAAATAATAAATTCCGCAAAGGAGAAGTGGCAACAGCTTAAAAAACAACATTGTATTTACATATAAAAAAATGGCCGAAAAGTGTTTAAATGTTTAAAATTTTATAACTTAAAAGCTAATAACTATATTAAAAAAAATCGATAGGCGTTATATTAGATATACGGCTGCTATTTCAAAAAAAAAAAAAAAAAAAAAAAAAAAAAAAAAAAATATGGGATGATTCTTTATGTAAATATAGCTCGACACAAAATTTTAATTTTTGAAAGTTTGTAAAGTTTATTATTTAAAAACTGATAACTTTTTTCAAAAACAAAAAGCGATGTGTATTAGAACGGATATAAAATTACTATTTTACAAAAGATTAGAAATATAGAATGTTTCATTCTGTACGTTTTGCTTGACACAAATCAAATTCTTGCATTTTTCAAGTTTATCGTAATGTAACTTCCAACATAATTCTTATATTACACTAAAAATATCATCATCGTAATTTCCTGACATTTCTAAACACAGTAAATTTTATAATTATCCGAAATATACCTTTTGAGAAGTAACTCAAAATATAGAAGAGAAAAGGCGGTTACCGATAGACAGCGGTTGCTCCTTTTTTTTTTACAATATAGAGAAACGATTACTTATTTATTGGAGACATAATCGTATATTTTTAATTGATTTATTGAAATGTCGTATCGAATATTTTTATTTAATTTTTTGAATGTAATAATTAAAAAAAATATTTTTAATAATTATTTTTTGAAGGTAACTTATTTTGATTTATAGATGGGTTAAAACAGGTGTAGGATTCGTGGAAGTTATCGAGTAAAAGGCATTTTTAAAACACATTTTTTCTCAAATTAGTAACTTGAATAAAATAAATTAATTAATTATCATCAACTCTTAACAAATCAGTATATTTGATTATTACGGGACTGTGTATGTTACAACTTTCTAAAAAAAATTCTGTAAATCATCATTTTGAAAAAATTACTTTTTTATTATTTATTATCATCGAATTAGAACATCGAAGTAGAACGCAGAAGACGGGAAAAATAAAATAATCTTCTTTAAAACAGAAAACCGACTTTAAGAAAAATGGCATCAAAAAGTTTAATTTTTTTTTTTTTTTAATATTACGAAGAAGTTGAAACACAATTAAATATTTGATATTAATTTTATACATATGGCAACTTTTTGAAGTTGGGGAAAATTTTCAAAAAGCATACTTAAATATTTATGCCGATTTTAAAACGTTGTAATAAGTGTAAAATTATTATTAAATATTTAATTTTTTTCAACTTGTTCGTAGAATTAAAAATGACTTTTTTTTTTACGTTTTAACGCTATTTTTTCATTAAGTCTTTTTTTTAAAGATTATTTTATCTACAATGCATATGTTAATTACAATATATTTTTGCTATTTTTTGTTATAACTAGTTCAACCTATGTGTACATGGCGTATTTTCCTGCACCTGAACCATTTATATAATGAATACGTCGAAATTATTTAGTCACATTTCACCAACACTTTTGCTTTGCTGCACATGGCGAATCCCAAATCCTTTCGTGATATTCCAAAATGCTAACTCAAATTGCTCAAAACTCAATGCTCATTAATTTCCAAAACGAAATGAGATTTTATTATCCAGCTTCCACGATCTCAGTTGAATCATTCATATTCATAACACCGAATACACATTACAACTCGCAGGAGTGATATTAATATCCCAGAACAATTCTAATTCCCAGTTGTGGAACCAAAACGGACAAATAAAGTCTCGGATTACTAAAACTTCCGCACCCGTCATTCCTATGTCCATAAATGAATCTCGGAACGGGTCCTGTAATCCGAACACCATTCGTCGCGGCGACCCGTTCCCGTGTATACGCCTATCGCATTCGTTTAACTCGAAATAGGAATTAAATCTCATTTTCGGGACTCATGCATAATCATAGACTATGACATAGACATAGACATGGACTGCGGAGGGTGGAAATTGCGTTAAGTAGAATTTAAATGCGATTTAGAACTGGGGGCGGGGCTAAAAGTGGGCATCTAGAACACGCACCGGCGAGTTTGCTGTTGCCAAAAGCGGCTTTTAAACTTTTGATGTCACGTCGCGTGGTGGAGTGACCAGAGCGTTGTTTGGGTTATTAAGACACGGAAGCTGTTAGTGTTGTGATGCTAGTGGAGAGAAGGAGAGGTTTCATTATAATATTGCAATTGTGCGGAGCAGTGGTTCCAAGCCCCGTTCAATTCCAAAGGTGTTTCCATTTAACTTTTTTAAAAACAGGTGTTGCCTGTGATGTATTCCTTTTAAAACTAAAAACCCCTACATTGAAAATCAAAATGTCAAAAAGGAAACAAAAATGTACCCTCATTCTTTGATTGCGCCGTCACACAAAATTTTTTCTGCCCAGTTGAGACAAGAAATTTCCCAATTTAGAGATTAGAAATTCTCAATTTAAAGGCGTTGGGTGCCAGCTCAGATGTTGTACTCCTTTTCTGACCATGGTTAAAACATACGAGGCATTGCTCACGGGTCTTTCCTTCAAGATAGGCCACGGAACCAATGCCTATAGTCCAATGTGCAGCCCTAGTGCGGTGTTAATTAACCAAACCAAACTTAACGATTCGAAATTCCCAACTCAACAGTGCTAAAATTGACCAGTTCCAACTTATCAACATTTTTTAATTTTTTTATAGATTAGGTAATTTTAAACAGTTCTCTCGAAAGTATTGATTTGTTGCACACATGTTCCAATTCAGTGTCCCTTCTGAGGTCTAATTTAAATTTCATCTTACAAGTGTGGCAATTTCTAATCTTCCCTCGCTCTTCCTTCGCTTGCTGATAATATTAAATTTCTTCAGGCAAAAAAATTTCTAACTGAAGGATTTTTAAAACTCGAAAATCATAACTATTAAGGTTTCCAGATTATTGGGACGGTCTTGCTCCCCTTCATGCCCTCCCCCCGCGCCTGTTCTTTGATTATTATGATGTCTATTAAGTTAAAGCTTTGTTTCAAAATCTTTCATAAACCGATAAAAATACTTTTTTGAAGCATTTAATTATTGAAGGAAGAATGTAGATTAAAAAAAAATTGTAGAATTTAAAAAAAAAAAATGCATTTTGTTTAAATGTTTTATATAATACCATAAACACGCCTTCAATTTCACAATATTGCGCCTACCAGGGCAGGGATCAACAGATAGAAAAAAAAAACTTTAATGTATTTCAGTAAGTGAACGTAGATTAGTAGAAAAATTGATATTTCATATTTATATATTTCAGATTTTTTCTATGAATTTTCAGCTATAATTGATTTCCAATGTGTTTTGTTCACTTTTCCTCTGTAATTTTTGTTTATTGAATATCTGACACACTAAAATTCTACCTTTGGAATACAGATATTAAAGTATCAATAAAAAATTATAATTAAAGACGAGGTCTGAAATTTTCTTTATACATAGTTTTCAGTTTACGCTTCATTCAAATTTTGAATCGGTTGCCCACAGCTATATAAATATCGGGAATCAATGTTGGAGAGTGGGGTGCCAGCTCAGGTGTTGTATTCTTCATCTGATCATAGCTAAAAATTATAAATCAGTGATACTGATTCTTTCCTACTGGATAGATACCGAACAGTCACCAATAAACTATTTGTCGTTAATTAAAATTACTGATAAACCAACTAATTACTGATAAACCAACTAATTACTGATAAACCAACTATATATACTGTAGTTCATCCATTGATTATTCACTTGGTTTAAATAAAATTAATACTGCAGTATTTGGCAACAGTCTGGAGGGGCAATTACTTTGAAAGAAATGTTTGTTGCTCGTTCAAGTGGATCACAAGCAGTTTTTTTGCTTCAAGACTGAAAGTTTTCCATGAGTCTTTGCACGATAGATATCATTTATTGCATGGTTAGTAAGCACAAGAGAACTTGTTTTCAAGTGTTGCAAATTAAAAATAAAAGATTTCGCTTCTGATTGAATTCAGCAGGAATAAGTTGCAAATGGATTGGTCATGACATTTTATCACGTTTCCACATTTTATATTTCGAGAAAAATTCCTAAATTCTGTTCTATGATATTCTGCTGAATGAAGGATTATTACCTTTTTGAGTTCAATCACTAAATTAATTTGCATTTTGCTGTAGTTCCGTTTATTAGTTTTAGCTACAGATGCGCCTAGACAGGGAACTTATATTATTATTTTATATAATATTGCAGTAAATATCAGTCTATTCACTTCAATATTATAGAAGGTATTACATGAAAATTTAAAAAATGCTACTTTTTCACCAATAATAACGGCATTTTAATTAATATTTATAAAAAATACGTTCCATAATTCATTTGCTTTTTGTTATATGCAGGTATCATTCCATTATTTAATGATTCTTTTTCACACTTCCATTTAATTGTGAACCTTAAACTCAACGTTGACATATTAAAGAGAATTCTGCTTACAATTATGCTAAAGCCAAAAAATCATTATCTTTAAGTATTGTATAATAATAGAAAATACTATTAAATAAAAATTCGTTTTTAATATTAATTATTGAATTAGTATTGATCTTTTGATGTTAAGTTGATCACTCAAATTAAGGCTAGCCACGCAATGCTAACTATGGGACATTTTACTAAACTGTTTATTTACATGCAACTGGAAAACTCAAATTGTATCAGCTTGCTAGCAACTTTTAATTGCACAAGATATCCTTTCTCTTGCTATCGCTCTAATAGCTGTGGCAAATAATCGATTATTTGGAGATTTTTTAAGAATTTTTGTATATTCCGAAGTTTGGAGATTTCTCGCCATGTCTTTGGCGATTGTGAAAGATGAGACCTGCCCTCAGTTCAATGCAATCAAATAACCAAAAATAGTTGGTATGTGATATTTTAGTTGCTTAGTTTGATTACTAGCTGCAGTGTCATTGGTGCTCGTGCGCAGCTTGTCTAATAATAAAGCTAAAATAATGCGTTGAATATTTAATTTTTTTTTTTTTTTTTTTTTTTTTTTTAGATTTCTAACTTTTATCACATAAATAACAAAAGGCTGCCAAAATAAGATATGTCAAGTAAGATAACACAGAACGCTGTACATTTATTTAAAAAGTATTTACGATTTAGAATACATTCATGATTTTACGGGATAACAGAAAGAAGGTTAACATTTCTTCGAAAGTCTCTCTCTTTTCACTTCGTAGTGTTTTGCAGTCTCTATGGAGACTCCGCCGTCGACTTGCGATATTCTTTATAAGGGGAAATTACAACAATGTTAACTGCGTAAGAGTCTTTGCGATTCATCTTGTCAATATTGAAACCTGTAAATATAAAAAGCCAAAGGTCAATATAACATAAATATTAACGATACACTGATAATTTAACCATTTGCACTCTTCGAGCATGGATCCTTTGTAGTAGAGGAGACATGACGTCACTTTCGTTAACATCAAAGTGAAGCCGACATGTATGGCCTCAGACATGTGGTTAATTACGTTATTCCATTCATAAATTTTCACTGTTACATATTTCCATATTCATCAGCCAATCGCGAGTAGTTTTTAATTCATAATTTTGAAGAGGTGGCACGTGATATGGGCCTTTCGCTCTGAGATGTGGGCTTCGCGATTATGACGTCATATTCTCTCTACTACAGACCATTCATGCTCGAAGTTTGTACTCGATGAATTTGTTTCATATTTGCATTATTTTTTATGTAACAGTTCTTCTCTCTCTCTCCTCTCTTCCTGTTCATTTTAAAGAGTAGTTTTTTCTTGTTTTTTATAAATAGTTCCTGTATTTTTTAAATAGTTAGCTTGTTCTTTTGACGTTTAGAGTGAATAATTATAAAAATTTACGCGTGTAACGTAAATTAGTTACGCTTGAAGCTGAATACTTATCTCAATGTACCAAACATATATTTAAGGGTTTATGACATTCATCAAATGTTAACAAAAAAACAGATATTGTGAGAAATTTCAATCTGATGAAAATTTTAGATCACCAACATACTTGGCGCTTCTAGATAACAAAAGAGGCATCCGTGGCCGAGTGGATAAAAGTGTCAGCTGGGAATTAAATGGATCCTGGTTCGATCATGTGCAACGGACTTGACTAAGAAAAGTAAAGAAGTAATGATCTTGTGATCGGAGGGTTGCCAGCTTCACTACAAAATACTAGGAATGTCGTCCAAAACATCCACAAAAAAATTATCGGCGTGTCTACGGGACTGGTGCACGATACATCGGATCGGGGTCCAAAGTCCCAACGTCTATTGAAGGCGTTGGGTGCCAGCTCAGGTGTTTCCTCGTCTTCTGACCATGGTTCAAAAATACGAGGCATCGTTACCGGGTCTTTCCCTCGAGATAGGCCACGAACCGTCGCCAATAACCCACTGTGCAGATCTATTGCTACGTTAATTAACAAAACAAAACCAAATCTAGATAACAAAAATGATATATATTAAAGTTTATGAGAGAATAACATTTAAAATCAAGAATACATTGCTCTCTTTCATTTTGAAGGTCATAGGAAGGTCAAGTAACATTTCATTATTTTAGTGACTTAAAGGCAACGTTCGAGTGTAAAGGGTTCATAAAATATGTTGATACCCAAGTGATGTCATATTTTTAAATACTGTTTAACAGAACGTTTTTTACTTTAGTTTTGGTTGAAATATTAAAAAGGAACTCGGTTATTACAACTTGCTTTTCTTACTTCTCACGCACCTTTTTATACGAGTCCGACCAAAACTTTTCAATGTGTGCATCTATATTGATATTTTTAAATAGTAGTAGACAATAGAAGTTATCATTCACTTGATATATCATCATAAAACAGAAAATTTCTGAGGAAATAAAAATTCGAACAAACTTCTATTTTTAGTTCTTTTCAGTTAAAGTTGTCTTATTTATTTCTACAGTGTGTCATTTTAATCTACCCCATGCGCAGAATAGGTACTTTTCCTAGTTAATATAAAACTTTAAATTTCGCAATGTTAATTTTCAAGTAGCATACCTTACTCTAGTCTCTCCATGTGGTACATGTCCCCAATGAGTCTCTCTATGGGTATCTCCCCTATGGTGTCCTTGAAGAAGAGCTTCTCAACAGCGTGGGAGCTGACGGCTCGCAGACAAGGTATGAGAAGCAGCAGGCGGCCGAAGCGAGTCGGTTGCCGAGGATACTTGTGACGTACGTAGTCTCCCAGAATGCACTGCGCTTGGTCCTGAAGCATCTCGACTGGGTGAACATCGCACAGACCGACAGTCTCTGTAAATGGCATGGAAAATAACACAACACACTTTAGTATAGAGAATAGCAACAAAATAAATACAAATATTGTTGACCAACTACAAGCACCAAGCTCAGCAAGGCTGGTACTGTATATCTAACACATCCTCACGATTCCCCATCCAATCGATTTTTAAAACTACCCACTCCTGAGGAATTAAAAACGTAATCAGGTAAATAATTCCATTTGTCTCTTACCCTATTAAAAAGCTTTATAACCTTCCGATTAAGTTGTGATTTGTATAACTCGAAGCGTGTATACGGGACTGGTGCACGATAAATTGGATCGGGGTCCAAAGTCCCGACGTCTATTGAAGGCGTTGGGTGCCAGTTCAGGTGTTTCCTCGTCATCTGACCATGGTTCTAAAATAACGAGGTGCATGTATGAATGTGTGTGTGAATGTGTATGTGTTCTCGGGTCTTTCCATCGAGATAGAACCCCGAACCGTCATCAATAGCCCACTGTGCAGCTCTCGTGCGACGTTAATTAACAAAACCAAACCAAACGTATACCTCGAATCCACCACCTCTAGTCCTATTGTCAATATTAACACTAAACCTCGTCATGTGTTTCCTCGTCATCTGACCATGGTTCAAAAATACGAGGCATCGTTACCGGGTCTTTCCTTCGAGATAGGCCCCGAACCGTCGCCAATAGCCCACTGTGCAGCTCTAGTGCGACGTTTATTAACTAAACCAAACCAAACCTGAAGAATTAACATTAGGTAGATTATTCCGTTTGTCTGTTATTCTATTAAAAAAGTAATGCTTTCTAATCTTCCGATTAAGTTGTGATTTGTATAACTTGAATCCATAACCTCTAGTCCTATTGGCAGTGTTAAATTCCTATCCCTCCACGTCACCCAATTTGTTATATTTCAAAAGCTGTATAAGGTCGCCTCTAATTTTTCTCTCCTCGAGTATTCATAATTAAAGTTATTGAAATCGATGGATAATGTAAAAAAAAAAAGGAAAATCAAAAAATAAAATAATGTAAATCATGCCGAGAAGAAGAAGACCGCTGTTCCAACGGAACATGGAGAAAGTTCCGCGACGCCGAAGAAGTTCCGTAGGGTTAGAATTGAGCTTTAGCTCCTGTACTATAATTTTAAGTTTTAGTCTTTAAATAATACCTCAATTTAGAAATATTAACTACATACACTGAGGTAGAATGTACTCATCGTTAATCAAGTATTTTTGTGTTGAGATAAAAGTATTTTTCCGTATTTTGTTGCAATTCTAATTACATACAAATACAATATAAGTATTTCTGGACTTAAATTCATTCATATATGGAATAAAAATATTACTTATTGGGAAAAAACAAATATTATAAATAAACTTTTCCATAATTGCAAGCGTAGCGACTCAACAAACAAATGCGGGTTTTGGTTTTGGTTTGGTTTGGTTTGGTTAATTAACTTCGCACTAGAGCTGCACAGTGAGCTATTGGAGACGGTTCGGGCTCAATCTCGAAGGAAAGACCCGGGAACACATACACATTCACACACACATTCATTCATACATGCACCTCGTTATTTTAGAACCATGGTCAGATGACGAGGAAACACCTGAACTGGCAACCAACGCCTTCAATAGACGTCGGGACTTTGGACCCCGATCAGATGTATCGTGCACCAGTCCCGTATACACGCCAGTATAATTTGTTGGATATTCTGGACGACTTTCTAGTATTTTTGTAGCGAAGCTGGCAACCCTTCGATCGCAAGATCACTACTTTTTTACTTTTCTATGTCAAGTCCATTGCACGGATTCGAACCACCAATCCTCTGATTAGTAGCTGAACGCCTTACCAACTGAGCAACCGGGGCTCTGTTTGCTGTAGGGAAGGAATAGAAACTACCAGTAAGTTACCATGTTATTAAGTCACGTGAAACTCTCCCATTTCCCCTTTACTCACCAGGTCTGAAGAGGACGATAGCCTTCAGACAGCTGCACTCAGTGGCATCTGGCGAGAGCTGGCGGAACCTCCTCATGACCTCCTGGACATAGTGCATGTCCACCATGTGGGCGGTCTCCTCGCTGGTCTTGTGGTCGGCCGCTGACGCCCTGGTCAGGGCCAAGGGGGGACGCGGGAGGGTGCCCAGGATGTCCAGGGTCACCGACCACTGGGACATGTTCAGCAGGTAGAGGTCTTTCCAGGACTCTTCCAACAGAATGACCTGCAAGGAAGAAGAAACATCTGTTAGTTTATGAGGTATTTTTTTGAAGCCTTCCCAGCAAAAAAACCTTCATAAAATTTTTGAAATTGAAGGTTTTTTGCAGGAAAACAGCAGTTTTTTTTGAAGATCTATAAAATTTAAGGTTTTTGTTTCAATGTTATTCATAAAAACTGCAAAAAACCTTCATAAAAACCTGCAAAAAACCTTCAATTTTTAATCATGAAGGGAAAATGCAGATATTTTAAAGGTTTTATGCAGGAAAATTAAAAACTTTAAAAAAACTGCAGTTTTTTGTTTCAATGTCCTTTATAAAACCTTCAAACAACCTTCAATTTGACAATTTTGATGAAGGTTTCATGCTGACTTTGAAATGCATAACATCCATGGGTGTTGTGAGAAATAAAAGTTAGGCCTCGTTTTCAACTGCTAAATTTCACGGAGTAAAGAAAAAGGTGGAGATGATTTGGCGAGATTTCATGAGACGTAAGTTAGCAACCCCAAACTAGGCACAAACAAACCTAGTTTGCAGTGATTTTTCTACGAGGGATGTATTATTTTCAAATTAAGAAAACGCATGCTAAAACTTAAAAAATGACTGTTTGTGCAGTTATGGGATGCAATGCAAGTTCCAGATCGATAAAGGATGCTATTATTTCCAATTCATAGGAAAATTAAATTATAAAATAAATTATCGCCAAGTACTGGTACAAAGTAGTGCTTTGGAATAGCGCCAAATACCTCGCCAGTTCATACTATTTAAGCGTTTGCTTACTTCGCATTGCAAACCGGTTTCTGATTGATCGCACCTCCACCTTCTTCTTTACTCCGTGGCTAAATTTACTTATCGTATATACAGTTACAGACAAGAATACATTTGTATTTATATATTCACTTTGGTATATCAATTTAACGAATTATATATATATAAAGAAAATATATATAAGATTGAAATAAGAAGTAGTTTTACTTCTGAATATCACAGATTACAAATGTTACCAGGAACTAATTTTAGTTATATAATATTCTGCTCTTCTTCTAATGAAAAAGCGTAATACTATTTGGAAAAACACAGTTTGCTGATAAGTCGAATTGTTATTGAACAGTTTGCATTCTGAGTTTGAAGTACAATTGGAAAATATTTAAAAAATGTTAAATATAATTACAAGTAGACAATTATCAGAAGAATGTTATGTTTATTTCAAAAAGTTTGAAATATTACTATAGAAAATGCTCTATTTTTTTTTGCTTGTAAAGATATCGAAAATAAATGGAACAATTGTCTATAATTTATAATAATATTTTTTTTACGTAATGCAAGTATTACATCTTTAATTTAATTTCTTACATTATATTAATAATAGGAAATTTAAATATTTTGAAGTTTATTCGTTAGTTTGAACATTTAATAAGAAAATACAAAAAGGTATTAAGCAAATTTCAAATTATGTTGTTGAACATCTTTCAAGTAGCAAAAAAAAAAATAATAACGACAAATCCTTTAATGATAATAATTGAGCACTATTTACTATTTAACTAAACATTATTGATAGAAATTAACAATTTTAAACCACAAGGATTGCTACTAACAACATTAACACTTATTTAAAAACTAAACTGCTTATAAAAAGAATAAAATAAACTCTCCGACAACCATAATCGCAAATAACACTGCATACGTCCATTTCAATCGACATATGTTTACCACTCACTTTATTTGTTTTACAATATCGAAATATTTAATTGTAAAGTGTATATTGTCCTGGTTAATTACTTAACAAGTTTTAAGATTTTGCGCTCAATATTATGAAACAAACCTCAACTAATAATCGCCACAACGTGCATTTGTATTTTCGAAATAATCCCTCGCCCCTCCCCCCCAAATAATTCAGAAAAGAATCTAATTTAAATTACACTTAATCTATTTAAACATGTAACACTGTCTCGGAGGCCCTTGCTTTAATTAAAATAATGTTAATAACGAGTGCTTGTTTTCATTGCAGCCCTATTTACTAGGCCACAACATTCTGTTTGAAGTGCTGTCTTCATAATGCAGTAACTTGTGTGAATCTCTTTCCAAAAGGGGCTTTAATTTCGGAAGGGAGAGGGTCGGGGAAAAAAAATATCGGTAAATATGAACAGTCTAATTTTTTTTTAGTGCCGGGTTTTCACTCGAGCGATTGGGGAAACGTTAATCTTACTCAAATGTTGTACAATTAACTCGGATAAAAAGGTTTATCTTGGGGAGAAAAAAAGTGCTACGTGAAACTTAAATTGAAATAATAGATGAACCAGGAGATGGTAGGAAAATATAAAAAAAAGTCTCCCGTTAGATACAAAAAATACATCGGGAAAAAACTAATCCAGTCAAAATACTTTCATCAAGAATCTTTAATCCCTCTTATGTTTTTCGAGCGCAAAGTAAAAAGTGTTCTTTTTTTAAATGTGTTTTTTTCTTGCCTCGTAGGGGGGATTTTTTTAGAGTCTTTCGGTATGGCATTTTCAACTTGTCGTTTTTCTGTCTTCTTTTAAGAAGCGTTACAATTGAGTTTTTTTTATATCTGTTACACACTTAAGCTCGCTTCACTTTCAAGACAATGTTTTCCGAGTGCTAATTAATTTCTTTGTTGTGAAAAAAAAATGTTATTTTTTTGGGTCGAATCTACAATCCAGGGGTTGTCTGTAAGTGCACTCCGACGTATAGAATTTTAAAATATTGCTACGATATTTATAATTCCGATAAAATATTAACAGAGACTGTTATTTTCATATTTTAATTGCAATGTTTAAAGTTTTACAAAAAAAAAACTGTTTTATTAACACATTACTAATTGGTTATTAAAAGCAAAAACTATCTCTTGCAGTCATTTGGCTATTATCCCAAGGAAAATATAAACTAAAAAGGTTATATTGGTGAAGACCGATTTTAGTTACTGAGTGTATCATGACCAACAGGAGTTATGATTTCGTTTTTTTTCGCCCTTTTCGGTCTTCAGTTTGTGACGTAAAAAGCACGTGTCATACGTTTTTCTATACATTTGGCACTGTCTCTGTGCTCTGAACTTAAAAATAAGTACCCGAACCTACTCGTGTTTCTTTCAAATGCAAGTAACTGTACGTACTTTCTCAAAAATGTGTAATGAGATTTATATCAGCTGCTGTTAAAGCGATTTTAATAAAACCTAGCAAATTAATTTTTTTTTCAGAAGATGGTTTCACGCATTATATTTGCTGTCTATTGCTTAATTCTGCACAATTCTGTAGCTGTGTTTGGCTAAAAATAATTCATCCGCTGCCTCTAAAAACGAACGAGAAATGAATATGTTGTCAAAGCCGTCATAATTGTCGTCATTATCCCTGCTTTTCCCGTAAAATATTCAAAATACGTCGTTCATAATACATTTTATGCCCTCCCCTCCCTCCAAGAGAGATTAAACTATTTTCTCGCCAAATACAGGGGGTGACGAACATCGATGATCAGGGGCTTCTTATTTGTTAAAGCTGATATTACGTCAGCTGATAGTTAAATACCCAAAACTACATACAATTCAAAAGTAATAAAATTTTAAATTGACAATAAATAGTATTAAGCATATTCAACTTCCGTTAAAAGTTTTGTTCATTATATTGTATGTGTTTTCTTTGCTTTTTTGAGAACTGCATTTTTCGTCGGAAGGATTATCTCCACAACATAATCACTTAAAAACAAGATAGTATGTCCCATATAATTAACTTTTAAAGATATTCCCTGACTTTACCAGAATATTTAAAAAAGAGTTTTTTTTTTGAAAAATCCCTAATTTTTTAGATAATTTAAATTTATTGTGACAATTCCAGGTATAACTGTTTTCTAAATGCGTGGTAACTCTATTAATGTTTAACTGTGGTAAAGGCTATTTAACAGCATAAGCACAACTCAACTGACGGTATAAATTCGAACTTTCAATTTGTGATATCAACAACTTTAAAAGATATTCCCTGACTTTTCCAGAATAGTTGTTTTTTTCTGACAATTCCCTGAATTTTTATATAATTTAAATTTCTCCCGAAAATTCAAGATTTTCCTTGTTTTTTAGTTACGTGGAAACTTTGGTTAATGTTTAATTGTGATAAAGGATTTTTAATAGCAGTATATGCAATTCAACTCCCAGCAAAAATTCGAATTTTCCCTTTGTGATAACACATAAGCTGTTCGAAAACCATCTCACGTCAAAAGGTAATTCGAGGAAAGCTAATATATTCCACGCATTCCATCTTACATTCAATTTCCTCTCGAAATATTCTATGGACATCAGGCGATCTTCCCCTGTTTCCACTTAACATAAAGAACAGCAGAGGCGATAATAACAGTGCTCCCGCGTTTTTCTGCTGCATATTCCAATGGCAAGTTAAAATGGAACGGGAACACGCACGTTCGTTTATTTACATACAGTGGGAGCGAGTAGGAACGAGGAGGGTTGAGTTGTTCTCATCCTTCTTGGTGTTTGACTGCATGAAAATTAGCTGTGAAATATTATGGAATAACGAGGGTCTCGAGGATGGAAATTGCAGTAATAAAGGAACTGTTTCGGTAACGAAATGGCTTTCTTTCATAATAGCCAGTTGTGCATATTTAGAAGATGTTAAACAAATCATATGATCTTTAATCTAAAGGTAACAGAAATTCCGTCAAAAGTTTGCCATAAATTGAGATTCTATAAATTAGTGCGTCTTATTTAATTATTCTAAAGAAAGAAAAAAGATAAAGGGTGAAAAGGAAAAAGAGATATAGAGATAAAACGGCTGTAACGAATTATTTCATGACAACACGTTTTTATGTGCATTTATGATCGGTATCTGTAAGATTTCTGAACAAATTTCTTAAAGAGCTCGAAGATTTAATACATGTTTTTTATTCTATATAAGCTACAAACGTCAATAATTGGTACAAGACAGATCAATTAAAACAAAGTAAGCAATTTGCATCCTAAGAAACAAGTTATTATTGTTATACTACCACCAGGCATAGTTAAGAGAATAACAACTGACTAAGTTAGCATCGTATAGCCAAGTTTCACCAGATAAACAAGTTTGCACAGGACAACCAAGTTGGTATAATATCGAAAAATTAATGCAAGTTACAAAAGTCAACTCAAAATAAACAAGTTAGCATAATGCAATCAAGTTGGAGTCTGACAAACAAGTTGGCTCCAAGTAACCGAATTGGCTCCAAGTAACCGAATTGGCTCCAAGTAACCAAGTTGGTAACCAAAGGGAAATACAAAGCACAAAATGACCAAGTTGGTATTGTGATTTGGCATTAGAAAATCTCATATACAAGTCTACACGCCATTCAAGTTGGTACAATATGGAATAATTGACACAGGTTAGATAAGTTGACACAAAGTAAATAAGCATATGACAACCTAGTTGGTGGAGTTGATTAATAAAGTGTAACAAGATATCAAATTAAAACAAGGGGATATTATATAACCAAAATGGCACTATATAACCACATAAAGAAGACGACACACGGCATCTGAGTTAGTATAATATCGAAAAATGTACACAAGTTGAATTTAAGCAACTTAAGACGGAGGACACAACAAACAAGTTGGCTCTATGCAATCAAGTTGGCCTCCTAAATGCAAGGCCAGATACAAAATTACCAAGTGTTTAGTATACTAAATCATTGGTCACCGAAATGGAACTAAATGACCTCATAAACAAGACGACACAAGGCATCCAAGTTAGCATACTATAAAAAAATAAACACAAAATATTCGAATTAACACAAGGGACATAACAAACTACTTGGCACCGGATAACCGAGATGGCCACTAGTGTTCCCATTACCACCATGTAACCAACTTAACAACACAAGCGCCAAGTAAACAAATTTTTGCCAACTACCAAGCATGGCGTAAAAGAATCTGGATCCTGATATATATTTGCACAGCCAAAGCGAGAAAGTCAGGCGTTGCATACTGATGAATCCCGAAGCGTAGTCTTTGGGAAATATTTGGTATTCAAATTGCTCATTACGAGGCGCAAGAAGGGAAAGGACTTCCCTAAAAATTGATGAAGGTTTCTACGTGCCACGAATTGTTGGAGGGGCTTCCAACGAATAAAAGATCCCCAGCCCCTTTGCGGGTGTGAAGAAGGGGAATGGGGTTTAATTAGATGTAGCTTGTTGTTGTGTGAGAGTTGGTTAATTGGGCAATGAAGGTTTTGGAAGTTGTTGGTATTGGGGCCAAAGCGTGCGGTTGGAGAGTTAGTTGCCACGCCCAACTTAGAGCTTGATGAAGGTTGGGAAGTGTTTATGGTGCGATTAATTTCTTGGTGGAGTGCGGGGTTGCTTTACGGCTTGTTGTAGAACAGTTTGGGGTGACGAGTTTAGCTTTGGATATATTTACGCAAAGTTAGAAACTGTGTTATTTCTTTTCAAAGTAAAATTTCTTTTATGGAAAGGCGGGAAAATAAAAAATATTAGATAAGTTGTGAAGAATTAATATTTTATTTTGTGATACATTTATTGTAGGCATCGAATTAAAAATTGGTTTTAGCTGACGTGCTTTGAAAATATATTTTCAATACTTACAATTATTAAAAAAAATATTGTTAATTACTTTATTCTAATATATAAATATTAGAATAAAGATGTATAGCTTTTCAAATAATTGTTTACGTTTAACGATTTGTAACTGAGAGTGTCGTATTTGTGTTTCAAATTACAATAATATGTAACACTAACAGTTACAGGTTGTTTCATTCGTGTTCGCAAAGGGTACTTTGAAAATTTAATAAAAGTAAATTGAAAATTTACTTTTCCCTTCCATTGTTTCGTAATTGTGAAAGTGGTAAAAGTTTATTACATGTTTTAGCTGACGATATATTTTTACGAAATGAATGGTGAAACCTGGGGCAACACGGTGAAGCGGGAAAAGACGGAAAAGGGTTATTTTCAACTGGTTTTCCCTGCAGCCACCTATCAGATTTTTTCCAGAATTTCATCATTACACTCGCAGTGTTACCTCTACAACCATTAACATCGTTCCTATGCGGTGTTGTATGATTAACTGAAAGTAGGTGCGTTTTTTACACTGTTTTACAATATACTTCAAATTAATATTTGGTGTTTTAATTGTATGTATGATTGTTATTCAGACCTCCCGTTTATACCAATTTGTAAGAATTTTAAGTTAAAAAAATAGTATTGCTCAAAACACAAAATACTATTTGTTTTTTGCTATCAATACCAAAACTTATGCCTATCCCCTAACTCAAGAACGTAGTTTGGGGGTAAAACAGTATGCTCAGTGTCAAGAAACCAGCGATATTGAAGAACTAGACGAAGACGACCAGTGACTCAAATGTCATGATTATTCAGAGGAGTGACGGATTAGTTGCAATGATTGGAGACTGTAGGCTGATAACTCATGGGCAGACCTTAAGTGTGAAGATGAAGACGGTATTCATGTGTGTGTTTTGTGGGAAAAGAAATGGCTCTCTTTTATGCAAATTAAAACAATAGTTTATTAGTAAGTATTTTTTATTTAAGTTTTCTTTTATACACGTTTTACTTCTAGGTTTAGAGCGAAAAGTTAGAACACCATGTCTTACCGCATGTATCGCATGTGTGGTAAGACGGGACAAAATATCTGTTTTTTTTTAAAAAATCTTAATTTTATTCTTTTGCAATTATTGTGTAAGAATGTTTAAAGCCACCACAGAATCTACCTCACATAAAGTACATATTAAAATATATAATTCAATATATTAAAATATTAAAATTAAAAGAATTGAGAACACATATTATGTTTTAATTAGATTTTTATGTTGCAAAAAAACAAATACTACACATTTTAGTAAAAAAAAATAGTTTGCAATCATTTAATTGTTATGAAATTCCACAAAACCTTAACCCGTTTTGTTCCCCCATTTCAATTTTTTTTATGGTCTTTTGACAAAACATATTTTGCTTCCTAATGTTAAGGAGGACAAAAGGCCACATTCGCACTTAACGCCTGGTTACGAGACACACAATGCCAAACAAGAATGCGAATATGGGTTTTCGGACACCTACCTGGTCAGTCTTGGTGAGAGTCTGGAAAGTGGGCAGGCACTTGACCCATCGGATGACCATGAACAGGAGCCTGGCCGTGATCTCCTGCACCGACTCCCTGCTGCCACCTCCGCTGAACCCAAGCAACCCTCCCCTCCCGCCTCCGTCCATCATCTGCGGAGGCGAACACATCGGGGGCGCGAACCCCCCGACGAACTGGGGCGGCTCAGGGGGCGGAGGAAGCCCTCCGATCCTGCCTCCTCCCAACTTCACGCTGTTCCATATCAGCTCCTGGGACTTTTCAGCATTTAGCAGCATCTGCAGCAGCCCTGCCCCCGAAGAAGCCCCGAGGAAACCCCCGGGGTCTTTGTTGCCCCCTCCTTGGGGTGGGGGCGATCCGAAGCTCGCTCCCGGAGATTCGGGAGCTGCGGAAGCTGCTGCGGCTGCGGCTACAGCGGCCGTCGCAGCTGCGGCCAGGGAGGAGGAGGAGAGCTTGGACATGTCGAACGCCAGCTTGGCGGTGGTGAAGGTCTGGTGGTGGTGGTGGGAGGTGGTGAGGCGGTGGTGGGCCGAGAGCGGGTGGTGTAGCTGGTGGAGAGAGTGGTGGTGATGGTGGTGGTGGGAGTTCTTTAGCGAAGAGTCGGAGGTGTCTTTGAATTTGGGTTTGCGTGGTCCTCGTTCGTGCTGGACCGCTGAAAAGGAATGGAAAATATTTTAATATATTAATATGATTTATATTAGCATATGTAATTAAAATGATGTAAATAACATATATAATTAAATATGCTGTCAATTAACATATGAAATTAATATATTTTAAATTAACATATGTCATGAATATTATGTAAATTAACATATGTAATTAATATGATGTAAATTGACATATGAAATTAATATATTGTAATTCAACATATGTAATTAATATGGTGTAAATTAACATATGCAATTAATATAATTTAATGTAACATATGTAATCAATATAATGTAATTTAACATATGTAATTATTTTTATGATGTAAATTAACATATGCAATTAATGTAATGTAACATATGCAATTAATGTAATGTAACATATGCAATTAACGTAATGTAACATATGCAATTAATGTAATGTAACATATGCAATTAATGTAATGTAACATATTTAATTTAACATATGTAATTAATATGTAATTTAACATATTTATATGATATAACGATTAATGTAAATGTTCAGTTAAACAGGAATGCATCTTTAAATAAAATTGAAATAAAATTGAATACTGATAATAATTTTGTCAATTTATTTCGGCTTCTTCAGAATATTTACCATGTTTTTTGTCGTCATTGATATGGTGGTCTTGTTTTAATTGCTTTTCGCAAGGGAAAAATTATGTTTAAATATTTGAAAAATAGTGTTAAATTTACTAGTGTATTAGGAACACACTTTGAGAAAGCTTCCGTAACTAACTCTCCAACTACAAAATTTCAGAAACAAAATCAATACTTTAACTAATTATTTATTCACAAACGTGTAAAAAAAGAAAATTCGAAAATTTACACCTTTAATTAATAGTTACGGGTATAAAAAAAGAAGTGAGATTTTTAGTTATATCGTTAAATTTTAAATCCATACTCACTCGGCAAACACTAACGACGAAGTGGGTCAATTTGACCCAAATCTAATTTCGTTTCTGTTTTTCTCAAAAACTTACCAGCCGAATTAATTGAAATTCCTTGACTTTTCCTAAAGTCATGCATATAACAGCCTGAAAAAATATTATTCGTCTGGCAGGTATTATAGTTGGTGTTTTTAACACTTATACCTAGAACGACTAAATGGGTCATTTTGACCCAAACACCCTTTTCCTATACAGAAAGCAGATAACAACAATTTATAGAACTAAAACACATTGCACCCATGTCGTGCGCATTCGGCTTGACTCATCCAGGGTATGAGTGACATTGACCTACATATATAATGTCACTGGTCGAACAATATTGGATTTTCATTCGTTCAAACTGTTTTTATATGAGAAAAAGCGCAGATGGTATTTTTTTACCTTGATGGAGACAGGACTGCATCTGAATAAGTACAGATATGATAAAGCTTGAGTAAAATGTCTCGGAAACTTACTGTTAGTGAATCATTAGAATACTTTCAACAGTTGTCGGAAAATGAATCCGAAAACTGTAGAAATAAAGAGTTGTCTTCTAGGGATGAAGAATGTGTGCCTTCAAATACTAAAAGTTTATCTTCAGATAATGATGGCAATTTATCTGATTCTTGCGAATTACCTATTGCATGTAGTAGAAATGAAAACGTTTCTAGTAAAACTGAAACGTTTCTAGTGCAAACAACAAAGAAATCATGGTTTCATACATAACAGTTGATGAGCAACTGTTTCCTACAAAATCCAGATGTCGATTTACACAGTACATGGCTAACAAACCATATAAATTTTGAATTAAGTTCTGGCTTGCAGCTGATGTTGATACTAAATACATAATAAATGGCTTTCCATATTTAGGTAAAAATGAGCGTCTTGCAAATCTAGAACTCGCCAAACACGTCGTTTTACGTTTAGTGAAACCTTTTGAAAACTAAGGAAGAAACGTCACCACTGATAACTTTTTCACAACACTGAAACTATCGAAAATTTTAAAAGCAAAGAACAACAGTTTGATATGTACTGTAAGGTGGAATCGAAAGTTTTTGCCTGAAATAGTGAAAACAAATGAAGACATAATTGTTGAAACATTGTTACTGAAACATAATGATAGTACAACTACTATGGCAGTTTACCAAGGGAAAAATAATAAGAATATCATGTTACTCAGTTCATTTCACCCCACAGTTTATGTTGACGATAACGGGCCAAAAAATTTCCATAGACAATGTGGTTTTACAATTCTACAAAATTCAGTGTAGATGTTGCTGTCAAATGCACGAAAATACTTGGTGAAGGCAGAATCGAGAAGGTGGCCAGTGCCTGTCTTCAACAATGTTCTAGACCTTAGCTTGTATAAATTCCTGGATTTTGTATAAAAGAGTTATCAGTAAAAAGCTTTCGAGGCGAAAATTTATCCAACAACTTATTGATATGCTTCGCCATCCTTATATTGAGTCTACGTGTAAAAATAATAATTCAGATTTACAGAAACAAGTGAGTACCAACAGTAGCACGCAAAAGAGTTCGAAGTCAAGTTTCTAAGTGTGTAAACAAAACAGTTGATATTTGTTCTGATGTGTAACAAGTGCACAAATTACGTAAAAAAAAGTTGCCGCAACTTTGTGTAGTATATGCACGAACACTTTCCTGATAATAACTTTTAAATAATGAATAAAAAATTTACACATCAATGACAAAATGCCTCAAAAAAGTTCAAATTGAATATAATGTAAACAGTTTTTAAACATAATTTTTTGTTTATTTTTAAGGTTTATAATTTAAATATTCTATTTTGTACTCTTAATATTACTGTCAATGATATAATTGTCATTACTGAAAAAAAAGTTATATATTTAAAACTTTAACACGAATTTTCGTACTCTGGGTCAATTTGACCCATCCCGTCGTTCTAGGTATACCGAAACTGCCGTCGTTCTAGTGTTAAATTTGAAAATTTATTTGAGTTTGCAAAAATTATTATTATATCAACATTAAATTACCAACACCATAATATAATGTCAGTGGAATACTAATAGGATACTATTAAGTATTACCATAAATTTATTTTAATGATAATTGCTTTATTTTGGTTAGTAAAAACTGTGCAATTTCACAGTCAAAGTCATACCTATTTGACGAATCTTCTAAAAAGATACCATAAGATGGTATCAAAGTATTGGAGATTTTATAGGGGAGTATATAAGCGATGCAATAGGTGAGTTTATTGGTGGCCAGTTTATTGGTGGTGCTATAGGCGAGCTATGCTTTAAGCAAGTTTATAGGCGATGCAATAGGCTAGATTATAGGCGGTGCTATAGGCGAGTTTAAAAGTGATGCTATAAGCAAGTTTATAGGCAATGCTATAGGCGAGTGTATTGGTGGTTCTATAGGCGAGTTTATAAGCGATGCTTTAAGTGAGTTTACAGCGATGCTATAGGCGAGTTTATTGGCGGTGCTATAGGCGAGTTTATTGGCGATGTTAAATAAAAAGTAATTCACGTTTTTGGTCTCTCGTCCATGCCTGTAGCTCTACAGCTTTATAAACTGTCTTGAGTATTAAAAAATCAATTCTGGTTTAGCCTCTATTGAAAAGATCTATGCTACAAAATATGTTCGGTGCTAAAAAAAATAGAATGCCTTGATCAAAAACACTTTTGTTCCACTTATGCACGATAACAACACTCTCAGACCATTTACATTTACTATTAACAAGAAATCCGCCCCCCTCCCCTTTCTCCCATCCAAAATCAATTCGAAACCAAAACCCGAGCGAAGTTGAGAGGTCACGCCGGCTGACACAAACCGTGCCGGGAGAAGGCGATCCGGGGATAAAGGCTGGGCAAACACGCGAACCGGGATTAAGCCTTGTGCCTTTTCTCAGGCGCGCTACGTCATCGGCTCCCAGCTAATACAACCCCTGGGCCGTAGAGAGCAGAAACCGGACTTATGGCATGCAGCCCTTTTATCAAAGTAAACACTACCGAAAGAGGGGGCGAAAGCACTACTACTTCTATTACTTAAGGTTGGAGGGTAGGGGGGGGGGGGACGCAATCTGATATATCCGAAGAGGGGGGGAGGGGGTATTGGAAATCTTTTGCTCGGAGGGGATGTGTTCGATTTGTGATATAGTTCGCGGAGGGTATTTTTTTTGGTGTTCCTTTTCTTCTTTTGGCACTCGTGTCGTGTGTTTGCTTCACTTTTGGGCTACTTGCTGTGTGATAGTTGCTCGACGAGAAGTGGTTCGTGGAAAGGGGTGGGGGGAGGAGGAAAATCAATTCGGTATTAAATCTTTTGGTAAAGCCAGGGGATTTTGCGTTGGTAGTCGTCTGCGATTTTGTTGGGGGTGCTGCGAGTAAGTGGAAAGGGTGTGAAAAAGTAAGTGGGAGGATTGATCAAGAATCAAGAGATATGGGGTAGGGTTTAGGTTTGATTTGTATGTTAGAAGTTAGGGTGCGTAAGGTGAACGGGATAGCCATTGGCCATTTAAGAAATAGAATTCTTTTAAACTACTCATCTATTGAAAAAAAATAGCAAAAATTTCCTTCTTAAAAATAATACAATCCTATATATTATTTGGTTGGTTCTTTAGCATTATGCAAAATACAGAACCAATGAGATGGTTCCTCTAATGAAAGTGCTAGAACCATCCATATTTGGCGAGGAAAATACATTTTATTTAAATAAAAAAAATTCAAGACGCTTTAATGGAAATAAAAATAAAAACGCATTCTAAATCACAAATAATTAGCTATAATTGTTTAATAACGCTACACAATAGTTGTATGACTGAACCCATAAATAATATGATACAGCAAAACTAAATGTAGGCAACGCTACACAATAGTTTTATGACTGAAGTCATAAATAATATGATACAGCAAAACTAAATGTAGGCAGCCTGTTACACAATTATTCTTTGCACTGCAAGATCTGTACCAGATTTAGGGGGCACAATTATTAATGAACTTCACGCAAATTTCTATCCAAAACATTTATTATTATTTTATGTCGCATTATTTATTATACATTTATGCAACCGATACCCCCGTAATAATTTGTATTTTAATTTTATTTTCATGTAAATAGCAACATTAAATATCGATGCTTGAATTAAGGGGCACTATGACAGATTACACTTTCATTAACAACTTTGGCGAAGAAGACCTAGGGTTTCCGTTTCCATCACCAATATTGATATCACGTTATAAAAAGGTGGAACTACTTTCTGTAAATTCAACCGATGGGATGCACGGAATGGAAACTTACCCAATGTCATTTTGGCGAAACTATTACTAAATATATGAAGTAATAAATAATTACGAAATAGCGAATGGTAAAACGCATAATAACTAATCACAAGATGGCGATCGTTAAACTAACAAAATGATGCAAATTTGCGCATGCGTGTAAAACATATTACGCACGTATCGTCGCCTTGGCGGAGTGCTCCCTTATTCTTTAATTTTACCCGATACTTTTAAGTCTTCGATATTATATTTTTTATGAAGAATCAATTGATGTTTTGCTTTTAGTATTGAATTTTCTAAATCAGACCTCGTTTAGCTTACCATACACTTAAAACAACAAAAACTTTAAACAAATACTAAAAACCTAACCTCCACAACAATTTACATAATCGGTGAAACACATAAATTTAACCGACAAATTGCTTTTAAAAACCCCACTGGCGAAAACGAGAAAAAAAAAAATTACTTTCCAAATGCAGCAAGAAAAAGCAACACAAAATTGGTTTGATAGTTTCAAAGACTCACCAATTGTAGTATCCCAGTTAAAACAGAGCCTTATTGCCAAAAATAATAAAGACGACGACGAGTAAAAAAAAATCGTTTGGTAATACCCCTTAAGGGCGTGTTTTCTTAGCTCCTGACGACTTTCAGAAGAAAAAGGGTTGAGCGAAAATGTCATCGTTTGCTTAAGGGATGGAATGTTGGTTTTCGGTGTCTGTCCTTTTTTCCTATTCTAATTCTTTTCTTTTTCGTAACATTTTCGTTTCTTGTCTTTTGTTTTCGTTTGGGGAAGTGATGGTTTTGGAAGATTTGCTTTTGTTCTTTTGTGAAGCGATACTTTGAGAGAGCGTGGTTAGTTCTTTTGTCTTAGAATTATAATTCTTATTTAGGGAATAACTAATTTTTGTTTAGGGAACTGTTTAGAGAATAATTAAGAAAACTTGTCAAGCAGTTTTTAGATTTAGAAAGAAATGGTGTTCAAAATTATGATAATTGTAAAGTTGAAAACAGACAAAAATAATTTCAAAAAAGTGGATTGGGTAAGTAAAATATACAATGCACGATTTTAAGTGACCGGGCGTTGAAGGATGAATGTATTTGGTCCGTATATTTATTTGTCAGTTTATTTTTGGAAGCATACTGTCTAAAAGACTTTATAAATTATCTTTCTTTAAAAAAAAGAAATAGTATCGTGTATCACCATTTTTGCAAGATATGAATATAGATTTTAAATTCAATAAAATACTTTATGTCAGAATTTTTTTTAAATCTAAAACACTGGGTTAATTTTTGAAATTCATTATTGCTAAAATAATATATTTTATGCATTAAATAAGGAATGTTTCTTAAACAGACAGTTTTTGACCGTGAAAAAAAATAACTTCGAAATTTTGCCCCCCTAATTCGTCAAGATACCACGAATTAAATATTTTTTAATGCTATTCGTTTACAGGGTGTTGGGAAACTTTAAACTATTTATATACTTATATATATATATATATATATATATATATATATATATATATATATATATATATATATATATATATATATGCATAATGTCAATCCAATACAAAATTTACTTACAATTGGAAAGTTTAAGGGGATTTCTTTTATTTAAGAGATAATATGGCTGTAAAGTTTTCAAATTTTAGATAAAATATCTTTCTTTATTTAGGTTGGTCCATTGGTATCCAAAGATCAGGTAAATCGTGAGAATAAAGAAATTTCTCTCGAAAGTTAAGGAAAGTGTAACTTCGTGTAACGTTTAGATAGTTTTACCAATTTTCGGAGAGAAAGAGTAGAGTGAGAAAAGAAAGAGAGACAGTGAGAAAAATTGAGAAAAAGAGAGTATAAAAACAAGAGAGGTAGAGAGAGAGGGACGTATAGTAGAGTGGTTCACTCACCGTCCTTGTTCATGCACGCCTCGAAGCACTTTCTGAGCCTGCACGCCCTGCACTGGTTGCGGTGGGTCTTGTCGATGGGACACTTCCCCTTCAGGTCGCCCTGCGCCTTGCACGTGTACACGCGGTTCCTGTGGATGCTTCGCTTGAAGAAACCCGAACAACCTGCGTCACAAACAGGGCATTTATTATTTATTATTATTATTATTATTGTACTATAGCTATTGTTGTTATAAATATTATTTGTGTTGTAACTAATATTATTATTGTTAAATGATTATTATTGTTAAAAGATTAATATTATTATTGTTAAAAGATTAATATTATTATTGTTAAACGATTAATATTATTATTGTTAAAAGATTAATATTATTATTGTTAAAAAATTAATATTATTATTGTTAAAAGATTAAAATTATTATTGTTAAAAGATTAATATTATTATTGCTAAACGATTATTATTGTTAAACGATTATTATTGTTAAACGATTATTATTGTTAAATAATTATTATTGTTAAATAATTATTATTGTTAAATAATTATTATTGTTAAAAGATTAATGTTATTATTGTTAAAAGATTAATATTATATTGTTAAAAGATTAATATTATTATTGTTAAAAGATTAATATTATTATTGTTAAAAGATTAATATTATTATTGTTAAAAGATTAATATTATTATTGTTAAAGATTAATATTATTATTGTTAAACGATTACTATTGTTAAATGGTTATTATTGTTAAATGATTATTATTGTTAACTGATAAGTATTATTATTGTTAAAAGATTAATATTATTATTGTTAAACGATTACTATTGTTAAACGATTATTATTGTTAAATAATTATTATTGTTAAATAATTATTATTGTTAAATAATTATTATTGTTAAATGATTATTATTGTTAAATGGTTATTATTGTTAAATGGTTATTATTGTTAAATGATTATTATTGTTAACTGATAAGTATTATTATTGTTAACTGATAAGTATTATTATTGTTAACTGATAAGTATTATTATTGTTAACTGATAAGTATTATTATTGCTAAGTGATAAGTATTATTATTGTTAACTGATAAGTATTATTATTGTTAACTGATAAGTATTATTATTGCTAAGTGATAAGCATTGTTAAATGGTTATTATTGTTAAATGATTATTATTGTTAACTGATAAGTATTATTATTGTTAAATGATTACTATTGTTAAATGATTACTATTGTTAAATGATTACTATTGTTAAATGATTATTATTGTTAACTGATAAGTATTATTATTGTTAAATTATTACTATTGTTAACTGATAAGTATTATTATTGTTAACTGATAATTATTATTATTGTTAACTGATAATTATTATTATTGTTAACTGATAAGTATTATTATTGTTAAATGATAAGTATTATTATTGTTAAATGATAAGTATTATTATTGTTATATGATAAGTATTATTATTGTTAAATGATAAGTATTATTAATGTTAAATGATAAGTATTATTATTGTTAAATGATAAGTATTATTATTGTTAAATGATAAGTATTATTATTGCTAAGTGATAAGTATTGTTAAATGGTTATTATTGTTAGATGATTATTATTGTTAGCTGATAAGTATTATTATTGTTAAATAATTACTATTGTTAACTGATAAGTATTATTATTGTTAACTGATAAGTAATATTATTGTTAAATGATAAGTATTATTATTGCTAAGTGATAAGTATTGTTAAATGGTTATTATTGTTAAATGATTATTATTGTTAAATGATTATTATTGTTAACTGATAAGTATTATTATTGTTAAATGATTACTATTGTTAAATGATTATTATTGTTAACTGATAAGTATTATTATTGTTAAATGATTACTATTGATAACTGATAAGTATTATTTTTGTTAAATGATAAGTATTATTATTGTTAACTGATAAGTATTATTATTGTTAAATGATAAGTATTATTATTGTTAAATGATAAGTATTATTATTGTTAAATGATAAGTATTATTATTGTTAAATGATAAGTATTATTATTGTTAAATGATAAGTATTATTATTGTTAAATGATAAGTATTATTATTGTTAAATGATAAGTATTATTATTGTAAAATTGTGATTGTTATTATTACATTATTAGTATTACTGTTATTCATTAATGTTATGATGATTACTATTTTTATTATCAATAATATTATTGCTGTTATTATTATTGTTATTGTCGTTAATAATATTATTACGTATAGTTAATACTGTATTCCTTATGATATATTTTTTATAGTTATTCTTTTTGGTTTAATGTTTTTGTTGTGAATCAATTGCTAATATCCTTGCTACTTATTTGGCCGTCTGAATCAAGAAACATCAATCTTTAATTTTACATAGTATACGCGACAATCTTGAAATTGTTACTCTTACTGACTATAGAATGCCTTTTCAATAATATACTCATTTAATAGTAATAGTATATAAATAATGATGATATAAAATTTCATTATACAAGGAATAATATTGTTTGCATGATATAGTTCTATCTCTTTAACCAAAATATAAATAAAAATATTAAATTATGAATGGGTATTAGAAGAATAAATAATAATAACATCGAGGGCAGTATTTTAATTACGAATATTAATAATACGTTTATTTCTCTGATGCATAGTTATTGAAAATGAAATCACGCTAGAAACTATTTGTACAGTTAGTTCCATATTGTTTCTCATAAAAAAATTACATTTAATAATGTTTTGCAGTATCCAATAAACGCAAGTTATTTCTCGAAATTGCAAAACTACATTTTTCTTTTTTTCCAACTTATGCAGGAACTTTCAATATCCATACCTACATTCTAATTAATAAACTAAAGGGCTAGTCGCGCTTTCGAACATGCTTTTTAGAAAAGGAATAAAAAATAACGAGAATATAAAAAAATATCAAAAGACAACTGGTCTAAAAAATAATTTCCTCGAGCTCTATTTGCTCTTTTTTATGTATATTCCATGCCATTAACGTTAATACGTGTATCAGTTCAGAAATAAATTGTTATGCAGCTATAAACCATTTCCCAGAGTCCATGTAAAAAAGCGGACAAAAAAATGGATTTTTTTATTGCTTTTGTAAAAGCAATCATCTACCTGCGTTCCAATTATATGCACAAAAACTTCGTAATTTCTCCTCTGGGCATCTGGCAACAGGATTTCTTTCTCACATTTAAATGTGTGTGAATGGCAACGTTTTTTAAAGGATATGAACCTAATTTTCTAATTGATTTTTGACATGCTGAAAAGTTCCAAGTTCCTATGGGTGGGATGCAAGAAGGTAATGGTATGAAAGATTTTTCTTGATATTGAAGTAAACATTGGGAGGAATTTAAATTGGTTCAAAAATAATTATTCAAATATTGACTCTGGAATATTTATTTTTTGCTATATCGAGTTCAATCTTATTCGAATTAAAAGTTGAAAAATCAATGGAGATTATGTTTTAAATTCATCTATTAAAAATTGTTTATGGCATAATAAATAAAACCTATTGCATTAAAAAGCCTTTAATTTAAAAAGCTTATTTTTTTGACAGTATTCTGGTTATGTTTAGTTTAGATGTTATTTTCACTAAGACAATAAATTATACTTTTTCAGTAATTAGGTTTTGAATAAGGTAATTAAACATAAAAGTACTTAAATGTAAAAAAAGTTGATTTTTTTATATATATTATATTTATGTTATCATTTTGTATATAATTATTAAAAGTGATATAAAAGATCAAGATTTTCAAACAGTAAATATTTTTTTTCAATACAATAGCATTCTAAAATATTTTTTAGATTAAATGTTCATTATTCCAACGTTCTTTCAATTCGTCGAAATATTCTTAACAAATATAATAACGCAGAGAAAAAATCATTTTGCACTTTCGCGAGAAACATTTAATTCATTGAACAAACATCATATTAAAATGTATAACTGTGTTTCGTATATTATTAAATTAAACCTTTGTTATCACATTTAATTACATTTTAAAAATATTACAAATGTATTATTTAATAAGTATATAAAATATTTATGAGCTTTATTCGATAATATTTTTGCCAATATTTAATCTATAGAAATATTTTTCAGGATTCTGTTATATTTCTTTAAAATAAAGTTCAATTTAAATTTATTGCTATTCTTATTTTATTGCAAATTACTCTAAACAATGTTCTAAGAAATAAATTAGAAATTGTTAACAAAAGTATTTGTACAGTTTTTTGAATTATTAATAAAAAAAATCGAATTAAACGTTGCATTAATACATTACTTAAATAGTTCTATTTCAACACATATATAAGAAATAAAAATCGTTTTGAGTGAAATATGGGATATATTCTTAATAAGAAATGTTATTATTGAATTAAAAAAATCTAAATATATTAAATGGAACTTGATATTTCTAATTACTTAAAATAAAAGCATGTCCCTTCTTTGACAATTTCTAGATATTTTTCTTACTATTATTCGAATTATTTAAATAGTTTTCCTAGAATTGTTTGTATTAACGCTGTAATTGGTTATTTACATTAAAATAATGTATTACTAAATCAGGTTTTGTTTCTAATTAATTATATAATTCTTTATTTGTACAAAAATAGTTCCTTAATATTTTTAGAATCCTTCATTACTATTCCTAGAATATTACGTTACTACTCCTATACACTTTTTTTACTACACTGTAAAAAAAAAAGGTGCTTAAAAATGAGTACCTGAACCTACTCGTTTTTCTTTGAGTACACTTGTATCGTAAATGAGCGATGAGATACTCAAATCTAAGTAATCGTACATTCGCAAAAATCAGCAGTTTGATTTAATATTGCTAATCTCAGCTTCTTTTCAAGCCATCTTAACAAAGCGACCTGACACACTTAAAATCGGTGTTCAGAAGATGGTTTTCCACATTATTTGAAGTCAATTGATTAAATGGAAACTGAGAATTTACAATTCATTTATTTTACTTCTTATTATTTTGGCACAACTTTTTAAAATAATTTCTATTTATCTTCTTCCTTGGTAGCTTAACGAATAAGGCTGTGGACAGCGGTTGCCTACAGATCTGGGTTCGATTCCCGGTAAGTCTTGGTTGTAATTGTCGATATATTTATTGAAAGTGATTTATGAAGGCAGCCAATGCTGATGATGGTATGAAGGCAACATCTAGCATCTGCTGTTTTTATTCCTTTTTACCCATTGTACTCATATTTAAATACATGTCTTTTTGAAAATTGTAACTTATGTATTCGGATCCACGATAAGCACCCAATGTATTCAAAAATGAGAAAATTTTACTTATTTTTTGAATACCTATTTTTAACAATGTGGCTATAAATGTTAAGTGGAGAGACATTCAACTCATTACGGGGCAACGTATAGAAGTAGAGCCCACCCAACCAAATGATGGATATAGCTGCCTTGTAATGGAAGAGGGTGTTAGTCTATTTTAGGATTTTTGTGACCGACACCACGTGACGGAAAGCCCGCCATTTGTAATCTAAGTAACAAATATCACTTTCACAGAAATAAAACACTCATATTTGAGAATTTTGCGATCGTCAAGGCAACTTTCGGTATATTTGAAAATCGTTTCGTCGTTGAATCACGTGACTTTTGACGAAACAAGAATCCTTAAATTTTGAAGAAAAGCCATTTACTCTGATTCCTATTCGGCCCTTTTCTGGGCCATCAGGTCATGTTTGGACCTTATACATATTTTGTAAGAATTCAGTTTAGTATTCTTCGTCGGGTGAATAGGGCGTTGGACTCTAAAACGAGAGGTCCGCGGTTCGCGTCAGCTCGTCGATATCGAATTATTTCATTATTTAAAATCGTCCTCATTTTTTACGATATGAATTTCGTTGAGAAACGAGAAAATGAATTTAGTCAGTTTGACAAAATATTTAATCGGAGCCTGCGTCAAAAATGACAAAAGAATCAGAATACATTTTTAACATTGTTGAATAATCTTAGCTTAATATCATACTGTAAAAAATAGATACTCAAAAATAAGTAAAATATACTCATTTTTGATTACATTCGATGCTTATCATAGCTTCGAACACATAAGTTTCAATTTCGAAAAATACATGTGTTCAAAAATTAGTAAACATGAATAAAAATAGCAGCAGCTTTCCTACATAGGCTGTCTTCATAAATCACTTTCAATAAATATCGAACATTACAACCAAGACTTATCGGGAATAGAACCCAGATTCTCAGGCACCGCATCCCAGTGCTTTATTCGTTGTACTACCAGGGCGAAGTAAAGAAGTTATAAACAGAAGAAATGTTAAAAAGGTGTGCCAAAAGAATGGGAAGTCAGATAATTGAGTTGTAATAACTCAGTTCCCATTTACGCAATCGACATCAAATAATGTCGAAAAATCTCTTCTGAACGCCTATTTTAAGTTTGTCAGATCGCTTTCTTAAGATGACTTAAGCAGAAGCTAAAATCAGCGATATTAAACCACGCTGCTAAACTTTTAGAAAGTACGGTTGCTTAAATTTGAGTAAGTCATCTCTCATTTACAATGCGGGTCTCCGTGGCCGAGTGGATTAAGGCATCAGCTGGGAATCCAAAGGGTCCCCGGTTCGAACCTTAGCGCGGACTAGACTAAAGAATAGTAAAAAGTAGTGATATTGCGATCGGAGGGTTGCGAACTTCGCTACCAAAATACTAGAATGTCCAGATAATACCTAATACGTCCAGAACATCCACAAAAAAATTACGGCGTGTATACGGGACTGGTGCACAATACATATGATCGAGATCCAAAGTCCCGACGTCTATTGAAGGCGTTGGGTGCCAGCTCAGGTGTTGCCCTCGTCATCTGACCATGGTTCAAAAATACGAGGCATCGTTCCCAGGTCTTTCCTTTGAGATAGGCCCCGAACCGTCGCCAATAGCCTACTGTGCAGCCCTTGTGCGACGTTAATTAACCAAACCAAACCAAACAAAACCCTCATTTACAATGCAATTGCACTCAAAGAAAATCGAGAAGGTTCAGGTACTCATTTTTAAGTATTTATTTTTTACAGTGCAAAAACTCTTCTAACACAATGAATACAATTCACGTTGGTTCCAGAGCCCCAGTTGCTCAGTTGGTAAGACGTTCAGCTATTAATCAGAGGATTGGTGGTTCGAATCCATGAAATGGACTTGACATAGAAAAGTAAAAAAGCAGTCTTGCGATCGGAGGGTTGCCAGCGTCGCAGCAAAAATATTAGAATGTCGTCCAGAACATTCACAAAAAATTTACGGCGTGTATACGGGACTGGTGCACGATACATCTGATCGGGGTCCAAAGTCCCGACGTCTATTGAAGGCGTTGGGTGCCAGTTCAGGTGTTTCCTCGTCATCTGACCATGGTTCTAATATAACGAGGTGCGTGTATAAATGTGTGTGTGAATGTGTATGTGTTCCCGGGTCTTTCCTTCGAGATTGACCCCGAACCGTCGCCAATAGCCCACTGTGCAGCTCTAGTGCGACGTTATTAACAAAACCAAACAAAACCACGTTGGTTCCATTCCCCAAACCTGATTCCAATCAGGGCAATCACAAAATCCCGGGCATTCACGAACCATTTTCCGGGCAAATGAGGCACGAGAATCGGAAATCATCCCGCAAGTTAAAAACCCCCACAGGACCGCATCTTACCCCGGAATACCCGGGTACACGCGCTTCCAACCAGATTGCCCGGTTCCCTTCAAACCCCAATTAAAGTAAATTCCGTTAACAATTGCCCGCATTTTACCCTCACGCGACCCTTTGAAGGGTAAAAGATCCTTTCCGCAATTGCGAACTCCCCTTGCCAAGACTTTTAAAAGAGCGACGGGCGGATTCTTAGAGAAGCGCCGTGCGTGCCTTAATTGAGTCAAATTTTAAATAAAATTACCTCTTGGGGGGGGGGGGGGTGTAATAGCGCAGTGTCGTGAGCCGGTTCTTGGGAATGGGAAAATTACTTTTGCGCTTTGAAATGGAGTGAGGTAATTTGTGAGTGAGTGTGTGAGTTGCACGGAAATTGCTTTTGATTGGTGGTTGCAGATGGATTGTTTCTTCTTGTGATTGCTTCTTGTTAAGTATTAGGCTTTTAATAGGGTTCGTGGTGTGTTCGTTCGTATTTTTCAATTTTCAAAAGGTGCATATTTAACATGCCTATTCCAGTGTCTGTCTGTAGGAGGAACGAATGACAATTTGATAGATTATTAATCAACTAGCTGTTACCCACGGTTTCACCCGCATTAAAAAGGTTACCCCATTGGTGCATTCTCCCCGTTTATTCCTTCCCTTTTATTTTCTTGAAGGCCTAATAATTGGTTTATTGTTCACAATTCTACGGGTATGAATGTTAGCTTTTTTGATAGTTTCCCGTTTAAGCATAATTACTAGAAAGAGTTATTTCGCCAAAACATTGTTTGGTAGCCAACTTTCAATTGTTTAAAAAAATTAGTTAATTTATTCATATTTTTTTATTAATTAATTTCTTAATTTATATGAATTAATTTCTTAATTTATATGAATTAATTTCTTAATTTATATTAATTAATTTTTTAATTTATATTAATTAATTTCTTAATTTATATTAATTAATTTCTTAATTTATATTTATTAATTTCTTAATTTGTATTAATTAATTTCTTAATTTATATTAATTAATTTCTTAATTTATATTAATTAATTTCTTAATTTCTAAATTTATATTATTTATATTAATTAATTTCTTAATTTATATTTTTTATATTAATGTATTTCTTAATTTATATTATTTATATTAATTAATTTCTTAATTAATATTATTTATATTAATTAATTTCTTAATTTATATTATTTATATTAATTAATTTCTTAATTTATATTATTTATATTAATGAATTATTAGTTTACATTATTTATATTAATTAATTTCTTAATTTATATTATTTATATTAATTAATTTTTTAACTTATATTAATTATTTTTTAATTTATATTATTTATATTAATTAATTTCTTAATTTATATTATTTATATTAATTAATTTTTTAACTTATATTAATTATTTTTTTAATTTATATTATTTATATTAATTAATTTCTTAATTTATATTAGTTAATTTCTTAATTTATATTATTTCTATGAATTAATTTCTAAATTTTTATTAATTAACTATTAATTTATTTATGTTATTTAATTTGTTTTAAATTGGGATATATTTTTAAATCTATCTCTTTCAAAGTAATAATAATTTTTTTTCAAAATATACGTTTGGGAAATGTATATATTAAACTCTCTTACAGTGAAGACCACTTTGTAATTTTAATATTTCCATAGTCGCAGCGGTTGAGTAATTAAAAAAAGTTTCCTTGCATAGTTTTTCTTAACTTTTGAATTATTTAATTTTACCACATTTAAAATTGTTCAACAGACCTTAACTTCAATTTATAAAAATTTTGATAAGTGGATTTTGAGGAGAAACAAAACAAAAATTGGATGGGACTGTGTAGGAGTACGGCTAATAAGGTTTTACGTGAAATGTCGTTTCAGCAGCTTAAAAAAAGAGGAATTCGTCACCAACAAAGAATCGCTTATACAAAAAAGATACACAAGCTGATCCGTTTGATTTAGCAAGTCATATCTATGCCATGTGCATGCTTTGCTTTATTTCAAGATTTTCCACGCATCGGTGTTTAATTTCCTATCGAATTGGATCAGACTGTCAATCGTATTATTTGGCAAGGAGTTATAGTGCTTAAATGGAAAAGTGTAACGTAGTGTTTCTATTCTGATACCTCATGTAGCTGAGCTTTTTAATTTAACTTTTTAAAACTTATATTAATGGCTTGAAATATTCTGTATACCACCCTTATATTTATGCTCTTTGATTCCAAATGTGACCAAGTTCCCAGCATCTGTGCTTCTAATTACTAGCACATGAAAAGGAGAAACTGCAGGGGAAAAATTAATCTGAATGAATAATTCTTCTCACTCCTTCCACACCCCTCCCCCCAACCAACTTAGAACCCCCTGATTGGCTGCAGATGCCAACCAGCAGTTTGGGTAATAATACTCTCAAGATTCCACCCACTAGATGCCGCTCTTAACTTCCGCTGAAAAATAGTCTCATTCGTCGCTATTTATCACCAGGGGCTTTTCGATTGGTTGCTTCTCCTGTCACGTGGCTCTCCGGGAGAAGTGGATAGGTCAGTTTTGTTCTGGGGGGTTTCCTGTCTCGAGGTGATTGTTTGTTAATTACGAGTTTTGTTTGGGAGAAAAAAATGAGATTAACTTCTTGCTTGAGTAGCTTTGTAAGTTGTGATGTGAAAGGAATTGCAGGTCGGTTTCTTTTGTGTTGTTCGGATGGTTGGTAATTTTATAACAATTAATGTTGGTGTTTCGAGGAAAGAAAGAGGTTTTGGGGAGGTAATTTATTTACAAGCATCTCTTTAATTGTAAGAATCTTTTTAATTTGAAAAACGCTCATGAAATTTTTTTTTGCATACTGGGATGGTTTATAAATGCTTTTATGACTTTTTATTACTTTTGGTATAAGCAGGTGTTTATTTTTTAAAAAAAGGTTCTGAGTTACAAAAATGATTTAATTTAGCATACATTTTTGATAACATTTTAGGATACCAATATTCATTACAATATTTGTTTGAAAATAATGATGGAGATTTTCTTTTTAAGAATACTTTTAAAAATTGTGGTTTATTTTCCTTTTTAATTGTTACATTTAATTTATGTTTTAAACGGATAAAATTGTACTCATAAAAGGATGATCATATTTTTATTAGATAAATTTCTTTAATTAAAGACAGAACTTACAATCAGTTGGAAATATATATTTGAATACGACATCATTACTTTAAATCATAGTCTTATATATTTTAAAGAGAACATGGGGGTGGTAATTAATTTTGAAAGGAAATAAAAATTATGTACCAACTATGCGCAACTAACACATGTATTGTATTAAGTTTTTAAAAAATGGAGTTTTAAAATTTTATCCATCCCCAATTTAACGTTGTTAGCCTAATTCGATACTTTTACTCAAATTTTAAAAAAATTGAGAAAAGTGATTTTCTTTAAAATTGGTGTGTCACATTTTAAATGTGAATTATTTATGTGTTTTAACGTTGAATTTAAAAACAGCTTTAAAAATTAAAAATATTTCGTTCTTCTATCATTCTCTTTATCAACAATCAGCTCTTTCAACAAATGATTATACGGGAGAAATATAAGTTAATTTAAATGCCGAATTTCTGTTAAAGATTTGCAGAAGATCTGTACTGAACGCAGTTTAAGAAAAATGTTGTAGTTTTAAAAACAGAAAATATTTATCGGAAAATTTTAAAGCTACAAAAATTCGTTTGATGTTGATCACGTCAGACTTTTTTTTACCTTACTTTAACTTTATATTCCGTAAATGCTATTTCTCCTTCAATTCAAAGTATTAGCAGCAAATACAATCTACTAATTTTTTTTATATGTGTTTCTGTAAAAGTTGTTTTTCCTTCTTGATTCATTTGTAACTGAGAAAACTACTTTCAGGGAAATAAAATACATTACATTGAAGAATTACATTGTTCTATAAAATTTATATAATTATGTATTTGATGCTGATAGTATAATATACACAATAGTAGCTTTACATTGATACGAGTAGTTAAAATTAAAAATAGTTTGCATTTGGATATATGTGATTTATATTTAATCGAACCAATCGAAATATTTATATATAAAATATACATCGATTACTTTTGTATCGTCAAGCTTACAGTACATGATTAATATAAACTGTGATTTTCAAAGAAAATAATAATCACATAAATTAAATTTGCTATACTTTTTTTTAACACAACATGAATATTAATTTGTTTTTAACAGTACGTATACGAAAACTGGAATATTAGAAGAACCAAGTAGAGGATATGAGAACGGGGACTCACCGTCGCAGCTGTAGATGCCGTAGTGCTTTCCTGAGCTCCTGTCTCCACAAACTCTACACGGGATGTCCAGTAGCCGATCCTCTAGTCGGGAACAATAGGAAGAAAGAGAAACAAAACACATCTTAGACCTCACTTGATCAACACACACAAAAAAGAAAATCATGACAGGAAAAAGTATAATATTTGTACACGTTCCATATTATTAAAGCTAATAGAATGTTGGGGTACATCAGAAAAAGTGTTTCATCAAAATCTAAGGATATTATCTTGCCATTGTACAGAGGTTTAGTAAGGCCACATTTTGAGTATGCTGTAAAGTTCTGGTCACCATATCTTAAAAAAGACATTGAATTGTTAGAGAAAATTCAGCACAGGGCTACTAAAATGGTTCAAGGGATTTCAGGCATGAATTATGAAGATAGATTGAGAAATTTGAATATGTATACTCTGGAAGAGAAAAGGGTTAGGGGAGATTGGATTCAACTAATCAAATTTATCAAACAAGGAGATGTGGAGTGTTTAGATTTCTATATGAGTGATAGAACAAGAGGTCATGGGTTTAAGTTAAACAAATCTCATTTTAATCGGGAAGGGAGAAAACACTATTTCTATAATAGGGTAATAGACAAATGAAACAACTTGCCAGTGAATATTGTTAATTGTAAAGGAGTAACGGATTTTAAGAAGAAGTTAGATATGCATTGGGAGATAGTTAAGAGGTACTAGATGGACCAACCTTGTTGGGCCTTGAGCCTGTTGTTGGTCGTCAATATTTGTATTTGTATTTATCTACATCAAAGCCAATCAATAAATCTGCACTAATATTATGAAAGTGTATCCTGCTTTTTTTTTTAAAGTTGTATTAATTATAAATGTAATTTTAGGCTATAGTTTATTACAGTTGTAATTTATTATAATTGCAATTCATTATAATTCATTAAAAATTTTATTAATTATAGTTGGAACTCATTATAATTGTAATTCATTATAATTGTAATTCATTATAGTTGCAAAATATTTTAATTGTAATTCATTACAATTGACTCTCTAAATGTAAAAAAGGGTCTGTTTGCCTGATGAGGTGGTTCATTCGTTAGCTGTAGGCAGTTTTAAAACAGAACTAGATCGGCATGGGTGGATTGTTAGGATACGTTAAACGAGATCAACCTTGCTGGGTTTAGAGCATGTATAGGGTCGTCATTACTCGTATTTGCAAAATTTAGTTACATAAATTAAACTAAAGTACAACTAAAAAGTATTTAAAAATTGTGTTAAAAATAAATTTAAGGAAGGTTAATAAGATTAAGCAAAATGGAGATTAAACAGGTTCCTACGTATTAATCAGCCAAAAACCTATTTCCTAATTATTACTACTATTGTATAAAATTTTATTTTAAATAAGTTCTAAGTATTTTATTAAATTTTTACAAAAGTTTCGGAAAATAAAAAATACATATTATTTCTATTGTATTAAACAACCAAACTAAGTTTTAAAATTTAAACTCAACACTGGAAAAACACTAAACTTAAAAACCATTGCTAAGCTATTTAAACTTTCCTCTATGGTAATTGCTATTTGGCCACGAAAACCAATATTCGACGCCAAAACGTTAAGCGTGGATCCAAATTATCTTCCTACTTGCTAAGTTTTCCATTATTTTTCAGGGAAAAAAAACCATTAAATCCCAGCGCATTTTTCTAACACATCTCCCCGAAGTCATGAAGATTACACTGCTGATGCATTATTTGGCGAGGAAAATTTAGAAACGAGCAGAATTCGCAGGGAGTAAACGTTATAAATAATTGGAACATCCACATTTTTCTCTGTTGAAGTTGGCGGTAATGGAGGCAGTGGAAAATGACTACGCTGCGGTAATCAAACCTTTAGTCCTGAACTCCGTGGATTGTTTTTAATAAAGTTGGCGGTATTGCTTCGTTTTATTTATTATGGTCATTATCACTCTGTGAATATTTTTATTTCCATTTTAGTTGCCTTTCTGGAAATTATAGTATTAGGGTTATGATTAATACGTTGCAGCTTAAAATTATTTTTCTGATATCTTTAAGTATAAGGGGACAAAAAAATTAGCTTTCATGGAAATTGAGAGGTTGGGCTTAATGTACATACAATGTTATTTTTATTTGTGCAGAGTGTTATGTGGATAATGATTCTAAGTTAAAGACCATAAAAGAAGTGGTAAATTGAGGTGTTAGTACGTAATAATGCATTAGAATATTTTGTTTATTCTTTTTTTTTGTCAATATTGATCAAGTGTGTATATTAAACTATATTATGGATTTTATTTACATATTTGTGTGTAAGAGGTGTTATTTAACAAAAAGTTGGTAAATAAATATTTTATAAAATAATCTTATTTTTTTAAAAAAGGAAAACCGACTTTAATAAAAATACGCTAACAAGTAAAAAATAATTTTTAATATAAAGAACAAGTTGAAAAATGGAATTATTTCATATTCATTTTATACTTATTTCAACGTTTCGAAATTGGCTCCAAAATTTAGGTATGCGTTTTGTGAATTGGTACTAACTTAAAAAGTTGTAATTAATATAAAATTTATATTAAATAGTTAATTTTTTTTCAATTTGTTCAAAAAATTAAAGATTTTTTTATACTTTATAGCGTATTATTCTTTAAGTCGGTTTTGCTTTTTTAAAAGATTATTTTATTTTTCCTGTTTAGTTGCTAATTTAGCAAGGGCCTTTGTGCCATGGTATTATTCACCAAGAAAGTCAAGTGGTTAGTCACTGTTTTCCAATCCACGAATAGCATATTTTGATAATATCCGGTTTAATAAATGACGGGTAAAAGAATTTCATTGTGTACAACCTCTATCCAACAATGGAAATAGTTTGAAATAGGTGAAAATGTTAAAACAGATCCGGTTAATCTCTATTTCCGTATAAATAATTTTTTGTAGTTTATGCTAAAGGGGATTTTTTGCTATCCAATAGAAAAAGAATTTTCGAAATCGGGATATATTTGTTTTCAAACGGCCCGATTAATAGAAAATTCCGGATTGTTAAATGCCAGCTAACCAGATTTTTTTCAAAAGGTGCCCAAATACAACATCCCCTACCCAACAAAAAATATATAAATCCAAATATCTGAATTAGAACAAAAATCTTGCTCGAACATGCAAATATATATATATATATATATATATATATATATATATATATATATATATATATATATATATATATATATATATATATATATATATATATATATATATATATATATATATATATATATATATATATATATATATATATATATATATATATATATATATATATATATATATATATATGCATATTTTGAGAATATCCGGTTTAATAAATGACAATATCTCAACATATTATTTCAACCATTATATCTAAAGTTAGAAATTTAATTTTAAAATGGCTAAGAAGTGTATGATTTACGTGATATAATCTCATTTACTGATATTATATGTATTTCTGTTATCTTTTCATTTCAAATTTCACTTTTATTAGCTCTTAACATTACTTTTGAAGAAACACTAATTGTGACACAAAATTAAGAAAAAAATCGTTGTTGTGATTTCCTGAATGAAATATAGAACAAAAATAATGCTCCTGCATTTTCTTTTTAACGTTTTAACATTAAATGGATATATTTAGTTAGAAACTAACTTTCGAAACACATATAAAAAAAACTTACAAACACATTTCTTAAATGGTCCAGAAATAAATTTAAAATATTTATACATCAAAAGTTAAAAAGCAAAAAACTAAAATTTCAACTACCGGAAATATTCGCAATCAAACTTTACAAAAAATATTTTTACTGGTAATTATATATTACGAGCATAAAAAAGCAATCTAAAAAGCAAAGAGTTGAAGTGAAAAAAATGGAATGGCTGGTCAACTTAAATGTAAAAAAGCCAGAAAAAACGCTCAATAAAGTGTTCTGTCAGAATAAAAACTATCCACTTCAAAAATGCACTCAAATCATTACTAATGTACAATTTTTGTGGAGGTTTTTTTTTACTTCCCCCCACTCACTTCAAAGAAAAAAAAACCTCACACAGCAAAGTATTACTTAAATTTGCCCCGAAAGTTTTCCGGAGTTAAAATAAGTGGCTTTCTTGTTTAAAACATTGAATGCTCTGAGGAGTTGAAAGAAAAAATATTTTTTTTATAAGTGGATCATGTTCAAAAAGAAAAATAGCAATAAAAAAGCATTCGTTTTGAACGCTAGGTTGTTGTTTTTTTATGATATTTTTAAAAAAGTTAATAGCAAGTTTTAGTTTTCGTAAAAGAAATATATGGTAAGAAAAACTGCTCACGAAATTGGAAGTACTTTAAAATAATACGATTTTTAGAATTTGACATCGATATTATTTTTTGATTTATGAGATGATGGATGGAATCTTTAGATGTACATGTTGTTCTAGAAGCTATAAACTATGTTAAACCATGTATTTCATACTGTTGATAATGCGAGATGTGCTAATTCTGTTTAATAGTACTAGATGTTTTACTAGTGTTACAATTCTGTAGTAGATGTGATAATGCTCTCTTTGTTTGTATGTTGTATGTTTGTTCTCTTCTCTTGTATTGCCAAAAATAATATATCCTCAATTATTGTGTTAATATGTATTACCATAAAATAGGTATTGACAAATCGCCATGTAAAGCTAATAATAATGATCAAGAGATATCAGATTGAATTAATTTTTAACCAACTGAAAAGCGCTCCGACCAAAATCACCAAAGCGCGTCAAATAGAGGGAACCTTTTAAAAAAAATATCCAGTTATCCGGTATTTAACTATCCGGAATTTTCAATTAACTGAACCGTTTGAAAAAAAATATTGTCCGATTTCAAAATATTTTGTTTTGTTAAATACAGAAAAATCCACTTTTGCAAAGAATTAAAACAAAATCGGTTTTCCGGCTGTTATATATCTGGAAATATCAACCGAGCATTAGAAAGGTCTTGGTTTTAACTTGAACTTTCGACACTTTGATTGGTTGTCTGCAAATTTGTTTGTTACGCTGTCACAATCAAATGCGTTGTTCGATTTTCTTCATATTTACCAGGAATGTTCTCTCTGCAGTCTGTACCGTCAGCCGCGACCTGAACAACCAATCAGAGAAGAGAACGCCTGTCTTCTCCGGAAGCGTAGGTGCGGGGGAAAGGGAGAGACGAAATTAAAATGTAGACGCGAGCACGTCGATTTTGTAACTCTGCCGGTGTTTTTATGTTTTTGTATCACGCCTCATTAGCTGTAAGAATTTCTATTATTATTAAATCTTTAAAATCCACTCGGCTATTTGTTTGTGACGTTACAGCTTATATTAAATTGGTGCCAGCTTGTGGTATATACCGGCAGAGTTAGTGTTAAGGATCCGAAACTCGGATTAGTTCGGAAAGGGTTGCTTTCTCGGAAGAAGAGAAGCGGGCGCCGAACGGGACTCGACGTGAGTCAGCAACGGTCTGCGAGCGGAGGCGGGACAGCCAGTTTTCGAAACCGAAAGCGCTCAGCAGAGAGGGGTGCACCCTGCACCAAAAAAGAATTCTCCAACGTAATACTGGAGGTGAGACTTGTCCAAGTCTTGGGAGACTCGCCTGGAGTCTGAGGTGTCCCTGCTGTGGAACTGTGCGCCAGCACAAGGAAGCCAGCCGGCTTGGAAGTTCCAGGGTACCGGAGTATAGGAAGCTCATCCGAGCAGTTGTTTAGCGGACATCGCTAATAGGAAGTTCCGGAGGACCGGAATATACAGATGTGGAGTCTTGCCATGACGAGCCAGTGGTAACGGCATCGCCAAAAGTGGATTCCGAATCGAAACCGAAAGTTTTTCAGGAGGACAGCGGACACCAGTTTCCCGCGTGCCTTTTTTGAAATTGGAAAGGGTGAAACATTCATCCAGCAGTGTCGTCTCGGGTGACGATTTTTGGAGCTGAGAGAGGTGTGGTTCTTGATGTATGGCGGTTGAACAGTGTCAACAAAGGGGTAAGTGCCTTCGCTTTATCTCAGAGGTGTGACTTGTTCTAATTTTGGTTCTTTTTTATTTTTGGCGCACTCCTTGTGTGGGAAAATTTTGATTTTATATTTTTTTCTTTGTATTAGGCCAAAATGTCATATTTTGCTAAATTTAAAAAACAAGACCTGCAATCTCTTGCGGAAGAGTTAGGTCTGACAGTAGCTCCTGGTTCTAAAATTCTCGATCTAAAAAACCTTATAATGAAAAGTAGTAATTATGACGAGGAATTTTCTAGGGCTCTCTTGGAATCTCTGGTTCAAGATAGGTTGAAAAATGAGGAGCGCGAAGAAACCATTCGTTTGCAAAATGCCGAGCGCGAAGAAAAGGAGAGGGAAAGGGTTTTTGTTTTAGAAAAACTTAGATTAGAAGCGTCTAATCGAGAGGCGTCGCAAACTAATGATTCGTCAGGTGTTTCTAACAGATCACAACCTGACATACAGAAATTAATTCCCAAATTTGACCCTGATCAATCAGACATTAGTTTGTATTTGGTAATATTTGAGAGACAGGCAAAACGTGCAAATATTCCATGTTCTGATTGGGTATCTTCGTTGTTAAGACTTTTGCCCATAGAGATAGTTCAGTTAATTGCGCGTGAACCAGAAGAAGAAGCCGAGGATTATGAACATATTAAGAAACTTCTCCTCAAGAGGTTTAAAATGAGTGCAGAAACTTTTAGGCAAAAATTTGTGCAGCACCAAAAAAAGTCAGAAGGTACATGGAGAGATTTCGTTTTTGAAATCAGAAACTATTTAGAGGAATGGTTAGATGGGTTGGAAATTAGGGATTTTGCTTCTTTAAAGGACTTAATGATTGCCGATCAGGTAAAAAAACGTGTAGGGGTAGAAGTTAAAGAACACTTCATAGATGATTGGGTAAATATTAAAACATCTTCTGTTTTAGCTGACCTTTTGGATACGTACGATGATGTTCGTAAAACAAAAAAAAGACCCAACGATAAATATCAAAAGATAGAGAAAAGTCAGGTAAATATTAAAAAAGAAAACAAATTCGAAACTGCAAAAGCTTCGCCTAACGAAAAATTTAAAAATAAAAGAAATTATGAGGGTTTCGATAAAAGAAAAACTCCCAAGTGCTATGAATGTAACAGTCCAAATCATTTGAGATATAATTGCCCTATTATTCTCAAACAAAAAAGAGAGTCCGCTTCGGTAACAGAAAATGTCAATTTTATTAAAGATAGTAATACCAACCAGTTTTTAGTTCCTTATCTAAGTAGCGGCTACGTAAATGATCTTGATATAACCTTTCTAAGGGACACTGGGTCTTCTTTAGATGTAGTTTGTCGTAAATACGTTAGCCCGGATTCTTACACAGGAGAAACGGTGTGGGTAAAACAACCCTTAGATATAAATCAAATATCTTTGCCTCTGGCGATCGTGGAATTAAACGGGGAATTTGGTACGGTAAAAACAAAAGCCGCCGTTTGCGCAGACTATTTAGATGAAGGTAGATATATTTTAGGAAATAGAACTGCGGTGTTGATTGAGAAAAAAAAGGGATTTGATTTCTCTCTCAGTGAGAACTTAAATGCGATTCAGACTCGATCTCAAAAGAGACGGAATGAATTAGAAAATAGTAAAGAAAAAAAGGGGAATGTAGAAGGAGAAAATCAGGCATATGTGGGAGAAGTAGACATTAATGGGGAATACGAAGTGGAGCAAATTAAAATACCAGACGTGGAAGTAAACGCTCCTGAATTGACTCTCATCAATGTTAATGCCTCTGATTTCCGAAAAGCTCAACAAAAGTGTTCAAATTTAAAAGATCTCTTTGAGATGGCTGTCAAAGATATCTCTGCTCCTGAAAAAAACACTTATTCTGTTGAAAATGGATTATTGTTAAAGTGTCAAAAAGACAGTCTGGGTAACCTTAAGAAAATGTTGGTTGTGCCATTGGAGTTTCGCGAAAAAATTAAAACCTTGTGTCACGAAGGAACTTCGGCTCATATGGGTACCACTAAATCAAAAGATAAGTTAACCAGATATTTTTTTTGGCCTGGTTGTTTCAGGGATATGGAAGAATTTGTTAGAACATGCGATCAGTGCCAAAGGGCAGGAAAACCGAATGATAAAAAGAAAGCTCCCCTTAAGTTAGTCCCTGTAATACAGGAGGTATTTTCTAAGATAAACATTGATGCTTGCGGTCCGTTTCCAATCAGTCCAAATGGAAACCGTTATGTGATAACAGCAATATGCATGTCCTCAAAATACCCTGAGGCTGTACCGGTAACAGACATCCGCTCTGTAACGGTTATTGATGCGCTGCTAAATATTTTCAGTCGCATGGGTTTTCCCAGAGAGTTACAAGTAGACCAAGGGACTTCGTTTACAAGTGTTCTGACAACAGAGTTTTTTGATCGTTTTGGTATTAAAGTAAACCATAGTTCGGTGTATCACCCTCAGTCAAATCCTGTGGAACGTTTTCACAGAACTATAAAACGTCTTTTGCGTGCTTTGTGCGTAGAAGCCGGGCCAGACTGGGAAAAACATATTCCCTCGGCTTTGTTGGCTCTGCGTACAGTAACGCACGAGAGTACGGGATTTTCTCCCGCGGAACTGGTTTTCGGAAAAAATCTACGGACTCCGGAAACTTTGCTCTACGAGCATTGGACTGAGCCTGAAGGGGAAAATGAACTCGTAACTGAATATGTGTTCCAATTAATAAATCGATTAAAAAGATGTCAAGAGGTAGCGGTATCAAAAATGGAGGACGTTCAAGTCAAACGAAAGGCTTGGTATGATAGAAACGCAATAAAGCGGGAGTTTAAAGAGGGCGACTTAGTTTTGGTATTGGCAACAGGCAAACCAAATAAAATGGCCGTGCATTGGGTTGGTCCTGGAGTTATTCGTAAGAAAATATCTTATACTAATTATGTAGTGGAGTACACAGGGAATAAAAATAGGTCTCAGATTTATCACATTAACATGTTAAAACCGTATTACAAAAGACCAGAAAATGTAAATCTTTTGGTTAATGAAGTAGATGAGGTTTCTGTTGATCATGAATTTGATTTTCCTTTTTTGGATAGCAATCCCACTATTTATGATTTTCGAGAGTTGGTTGAGACAAGTGATTTAGATAACCTTCTAGAACCCCAACAAATTACTCAACTTAGGGAATTATTAAATAGGTATTCAAAGAGTTTCTCTAATGTGCCCGGATTAACTGATTTAGTCACTCACGATATAGAACTAATTGGTAATAAACCTATCAGGTGTAAGCCATATCGAACTTCACACAGGCAAAATGAGATATTGAGGACCGAAATTCAGAGAATGTTAGATATGCACATTATAGAAGTGGGAGAATCGGATTATACTTCTCCAATGATTTTAGTAGAAGCTCCTGGCAAAGATCCAAGGCCGTGCGTAGACTACCGCCAATTGAATCTGGCAGTGCGTACCGAATTTTTCCCTTTGCCTAATATTGAGGAAAGAGTTGAACAAGTTTCGGCTGCAAATTTTATAACTGTTTTGGATTTTGCAAAAGGGTACTGGCAGATACCTTTGAGTCCTAAAGCGCAGCGATTTGCGGCGTTTTGTACAAATTTTGGTACTTATAGACCCCTTCGAATGAGTTTTGGATTAAAGAACGCGCCTTATTTCTTTAGTAGGCTAATGGCAGAACTTTTAAAAGGATTCGATGAATTCGCTGTACCGTATCTAGACGATATAGCAATATTTTCGAAAACTTGGGATTCACATTTGAGGCATTTAAGCTGTGTACTTGATCGTATTGCAGAGGCTAAACTGACCATTAAACCCTCTAAATGTAAATTTGCTCAAAATCATGCAAAGTACTTGGGGCATATTGTGGGACATGGATTTCGTAGTCCTTCAGAAGCTGAAATTCAAAGCATTTTAGATTTTCCTTCTCCGCGCACTAAAACTCAAATTCGGGCTTTTTTCAGGGCTTGGCGGGTTATTGTGGCAGGTATGTCTGTCTCCATGTACTCTGTTATCGCTGCACCGTTAACAAACGCTCTAAAAGGAAAAGGAAAAAAAATGCGAAATTGTCTGGACAGACGAGTGCGAGAAAGCTTTTCAGGAATTAAAGTTAAAATTAACTAACAAGCCTGTTTTGTATGCCCCTAATTTTCTACAGGAGTTTATTGTTCAGACTGACGCTTCTGATATAGGTATGGGAGTGGTTCTCTCTCAACTAAATGATCAGGAAGAAGAACATCCTGTTCTATATTTAAGTAAAAAAATTTCTAATGTAGAAAGAAAATATGGCACTACTGAAAAGGAATGTGCTAGTATTATATTTGCCATAAAGAAACTCCATTACTACCTAGATGGACAAAAGTTTACTGTGATGACAGATCACAATCCTTTAGTATGGTTGAGAACAAATGCCAGTTCTAACCCACGTCTGATGCGATGGGCTTTGGCACTTCAACCTTATGACTTTAAAATTATTCATCGCTCTGGAAAAAGTAACATGAATGCAGATGGACTCAGCCGCATAATAGCTGAAGATTAATTAATGCTTACAGTGAATTTTTAATACTGTCCTTGTGTTCTCATTGTTCATAAAAGTATATTTTATGTTGATAAATAAAAAAAAAATTGTTAATTTTACTGTATGTATTGTCATAATCACACCGTTTGAAATAACTTTGAAAGTTTGTGATTTGTGTTTTTGATGTAATATAAATCAATATTTAATGTTGATAAATTTGTTTAATTCATAAAGTACCTGCTTAATTGTTTTGTATGTGCTTTCCCACACAAGTGTCTAAGTTAATAAGGTTCTTAATTAAAAACTTTAAGTAAGATTTAACTGAATTGTAAACGTTTTTGAATATTTTAAGTCACAACCTCAGGGTAAAGTTAAGGTACTAATGCTATTAGATTTTAAGTGCAAATTTCAGGTATCAGTAAACTGAAGAACTGTATGTGATGAACAATGTCAACGACGTCTGACGGATCAAATACATGACTGGAGAAAATCCGTTTCTCAAGAAAACTTTTCAAAAATTTGAAAAGTTCTGGTAAGAGGGGAGGAGTGTTGTACCGTCAGCCGCGACCTGAACAACCAATCAGAGAAGAGAACGCCTGTCTTCTCCGGAAGCGTAGGTGCGGGGGAAAGGGAGAGACGAAATTAAAATGTAGACGCGAGCACGTCGATTTTGGAACTCTGCCGGTGTTTTTATGTTTTTGTATCACGCCTCATTAGCTGTAAGAATTTCTATTATTATTAAATCTTTAAAATCCACTCGGCTATTTGTTTGTGACGTTACAAGTCGTTAAGGTAGAAGAATGTGTTTTCGTTCTTTTAATTTTTTTAGTAGTCTTTTTATTTTCTACTATTGGAATTGACCGAGTGTCAGAGAGGTCTTTGTTAACTTGACCATTCAGCATTTCGTATGTTTGTAAAATGTTTTTGCTGTTATGACTAAACACGTTGTTCGATTTTCTTTAAATTTGGCACGAATGTTGCTTGAAATCATAAAAATCGACGTAATGTTTTATTAATTAAATTTCTTTGGTTAAGAGGTTAACTATTTCCAGAACTACAAGTATATGATTTTTCAGCCTTTCATACGCAAAATAAGTAGGTGTATTGTGATCCACAGACAGACATTTTCTAACGTTATTATGCATTCCTTTGGCATTACCAAAATTAAAGTGATATTTTTAAACAAGTGTGACACCACTGGTAACAGCTATTAAGACAACAAAAGTAATTACAATATGAAAGGAATATTAATGTGAATTTAATATAAATATCTGTGAAAGTATTACCACTATAGTTTCCCTATATAAATATTGTACTATCAATATTGAATTTTGTTCCTTAAAATTAATTCTTTAAAATGCGAAGTGAAATTGAACGATTTTTAAGGATTTCTATAATGAAGTTACAAAATCAACAAATAGTTTATACTTCGAATATAATGTCTATTTGCTCCAGTAATTTAGTGTCATTTCAAAAGTACATATCCAAAAGGCGCATTCATGTAATTGAAAATTCCAAACGTAAAAAGCAATCAAGCGCAAACCGCTATCCCGTTCCATTCTCGGCATTTACAGCAGCAAACGATTCGACCCGAACACAAATGTGTATCAATTTACATTAGAGAAATCGAAACACGATAAGCAAATAACAATTAATCCCGATTAACAACGCGAAACAACTCAACCCTAATCTCCTCCCTTTGAATCAGAATGAGTTTCTATTATTTGTTTTAAACATCTGGCAACAACTGGAACGAAAAGAATTCGATTCGACATACGGGTGCCAAAATGACAACATTCCCGAGCGTAATAGCTTCGCAGCGTGTAAAGATCAATTAAGGGAATCGGGACTATTTTCCCTTTAAAGAATCGTAAAAATATAATGTTCCATATTTCTAAAATAATAATACATAATCTCTTTTGGGGGAAAAATTTCGGGAAAAGCTATTACATCAAGCATTAGGCATTTAAATGAAAATCTTTTCAGTCGATTTTGGAAAAGGAAATGATTTTTAAAGCTTTCTAACTACGTTATGACGACTCGAACAAACAGACGGTCGCGATGGAAAAGAATTATCGGATGTTTATAAGAGGCTTTTGCAAATGACGAATTTGATAGAGAGTTATTTGTTTTGCGCCTTCTTCGTTTCACTTCACTTCTTTCCCTCTTTTAGGTAAGAGTTCGAAATGTCTTTTCGAATGTCTTTGGGGAACGTTCTAAAAATTCTAAATTGATGGATATGGAAAATGGAGGACATAGTATTAACTATAAATTATCTTTATTATACATACAGTTATTTAAGTTAGAAAACTGAAAACAATTGTAATAAGGCAAACAAAATAAAACGTTAAGTCAAAAAATATCTAAAAATATATTATTGCTTTAAAAACCTAGTTCATTTGATTTTTTTTTTGTCCGGATTTGTTGGATTTTTTATTGCGTATTTTAACGTTGTTTTGTATTTTAAAATTCTATAACGCAATGTTTCTATAAGACGAGTTTTTATCTTATAGTTCATTTGACTTGGAATCTAAAGACTACAATTATATTTCTACGTTAAGTACAACTAAATATTTTTTGCGAATCAATATTAAGCTTTAGTACAATATTGCCTGAATGTGTAAATTGAAACTAATTTTTATCAATGATGATCATGTTAGATCAAGTTTAAATTGATATAAGTTCAGATATACTTGATGTTATTGCATTAAACTTGCTACAGTGTATTTAAAAATATATTACTTATACGGTTTGTTAAGGATTAGAAATATATATTTATATATCTATATATTTATTATTACATTTTTAAAAATTGTTTAACTAATGAAATTAGTGTTGTTTTTTATTCAATTATTTTTCACCAAACTTCTTTTGCAAACAATAAAAATCTGTAAAGACAAATTGCTAAACACATTCTTTTATATATATATATATATATATATATATATATATATATATATATATATATATATATATATATATATATATATATATATATATATATATATATATATATATATATATATATATATATATATATATATATATATATATATATATATATATATATATATATATATATATATATATATATATATATATATATATATATATATATATATATATATATATATATATATATATATATATATATATATATATATATATATGTATACATATATATATATATATGTATATATATGTATATATATATATGTATATATATATGTATATATATATATATGTATATATATATATATATATATATATATATATATATATATATATATATATATATATATATATATATATATATATATATATATATATATATATATATATATATATATATATATATATATATATATATATATATATATATATATATATATATATATATATATATATATATGTATATATATATATATATATATATATATATATATATATATATATATATATATATATATATATATATATATATATATATATGTATATATATATATATATATATATATATATATATATATATATATATATATATATATATATATATATATATATATATATATATAAATGTGTCTGATCCTCAGAAACGTTGTAATATGCTACTGCAAATATAAAAACCATATTTTTGAAATAATAAATACCTTAAATAATATTTTGTCCATTACGTTTGATCCAAGGAGGGACTTTTATATTGCAATGACACACCCTTTTATCACTTAGCGAGACGACCCCTTTTAAAACCCCCATAAAAGCGAAATACTCTCCCCCCCCCCCCTTCCATCCAATAGTACGATTGCTAATATGCCATCTCATCAAAAGAGCGAATAATTTGCATGCGCAATTTTATATTTATTTCTTCCCTGCCAAACTTGTGCTCGGAGCAAATATAAATGGAACGAAAATTTTATTTCGATTTCACCGAACGGATAATTTAATCTTTTGATGACGCTTGTGCGATTCTCGCCTCCTGTGGGGGGTGGGTACTCACAACGATCACGAATAAGAACGTTTTCTTTAAAGCGGAAAGAAATAAACGATAATTCCAATCTCTTTTAAGTTTGTCATACGATTTGATCTTTTGTTTTTCTTTATCCAACGCTCGAGAGCTATTTAGTTATTGCGAAAGTCGTTGATTTTTAATCTGCGTCATTAAAGCCACTGAGTCGAGTAATTTAATTATGTAATTAAGAAACGTGGCAGTTTGAGTGTCTAGAAACGCTTATTTGAACTAATCATTCGCATTAAACTGCATATTTTTTTAAAAAAGGTTTAAAATAGGTTTGATAACCATTACATTGAAATGTATTGCGCTGAGAGGGATATTTGAGAGGTCCAACTGCAAAAGCAGCTATATACACGAAACGCTTTTTTGAGTAAATCTCTAAAAACGGTAAAAAAAATCAACTATTGCTAACACAATAGAATTTTTTTGTAAAAAAATAATTAATAATTTTTCCAAAAATGTGTAAGTTCTCATATTATTGAATAATTTATAATTTTAATTTTCACATGACTGGTTTTGCGATTTGAATAAGAACTTAACTGGTTTTGCAATTATATGCGCGGTCATCTTGTTTTATTTTCAAGTAACAAAATAATCTATATCCATATTCCAACCAATCAGAAATCACGTACAGTGACGCTCACGTTTGCTGGATTTACCTGATTTTGCATCTGTATAAAACTTCATTAGCGTGGATATAGCTACTTTTGTTTTTGAATGACTTAAATTTTGAACTTTTATTATTATAATATTTTAATTATTGTTAGAATGTTTTATTATATTTTAAAATTGAAGCCAAAGTTACGAAAGTACCTATTGATACTAAAATCTCATTTATCGAACTTTTGGATATAACTACTTTTGCATTTTGGCGAATCATTTGTCCATCTTTGAATTTTTGTTAGCGTTATTCGGGAGTAAGTGACTAAAGCATTTGCTGTTTCTTTTTTTTTATTAAAATATTCATATTTATCCCAGTTATTGATATGTACTGAATTAAAATTAAAATTGACTGCAAAATATATGTCTTGGTTATGTAAGGTTTTTGAAGTCAAAACTGCTTAATGTGAAAAGGTCATAATCGGTATTACTCCAAAACACCAAGAAAAATGATAAAGACTTCTACTTAAATATTTCTACGCAAATATGTTTTAAATTGCTTAATTTGCAATATTACTTGAGTATTATATTTATATACTTTAATTTACTGTTAAATTATTATTTTATTTCCCATATTTTAGCCTGCTTGCAAATGCAAAAATATAAGCGCCTTGTTTAAACTTTTTCTAAATATATAAAAGGGGCCCAGTATCCCAGTGGTAAAGTATTTAGCTAGTGATCGGAGGATTGCGGGTTCGAATATATATATGGACTTGTCTGATTTGACAGATTATAACGAGCTCGTAATCAGAATGTGTTGTGTTACAGTTCACGTATTGTTCTTGTTATTTGACCATGATTGAAAAATATGAAGAAATATTCGCGGGCCTTTCTTTCGAAATAGACCCCAAACCGTTTCCAATAGCCACTGTGCAGCTCTAGCGCGACGTTTATTCAACCAACCAGTGCAACTTTAATTTCAGCAACCTACAATATTTATAATGTTTTTTGAATTTCAGCAAATCGTTCCAAATTCCTTCTATTTTTTATATATGAAAAATGATTTTCGCCAAAAAACATTTTTATTCTACTTTATCCGCTGCCATTTTATTGTTTTTCTGCAAACAAAAACGGCAAAAAAAGTAAATTCCGGCATCAACCCAAAATCTCCAATTCATGGCACGGGATGACTAAATAAATACGTGGCTTCTTGGAAAATGTTCATCCTAACGTTTACAGCTTCCGTGATCCCGCAGAACGATGAAGCCGTGAATTCCTTGCCGTGTTTGATGAAATATGAAAGACCTTGCGCCAGTCAATCTTTTTCCCAACGGAAAATATTCTATTTTCCACTCTTCTTCACACGAGTCACTCAGCTTATGTGCCTTGACTTGTTTAGCTTGTATATTGTGCAAGGGCCTTTGCACATATCTTGTACGGGGCGCCTCGTAGTGTCCTTTCTCACACTCTATTCATTTTTGAACGGTAACAGCTATAGTCATAAAAGTTGTGTCTAAGCAAGGATAGTGAAGACTATATATATATATATATATATATATATATATATATATATATATATATATATATATATATATATATATATATATATATATATATATATATATATATATATATATATATATATATAAGGTGCTCGTTCTCGCGCTGTCTGACGAAAGGCGGGGAAAACAACTATTTGACGTCATAGTGACGCCTACCTTCGCCTTCTGTGGGCGTGCTAATGCTCTCGTTTGAACCAATGGTTTGTGAGGTGCTGCCATCTATTCGTTTTTTTGTGAACTATTAAAAAGTTATAAGCTAACTTTATTTAGTTACTTTTACTGAATTTTATGAGTTTAAATTATATTTTAAGGATTGCATTCAGTATGGAAAAATTGCAAAAGATTTGCTTAATAAATTAAGGGTATTAAAATAATATTAGCTGACACGAGAGCATGTTCATGAATTTTGAAAGAGTAATATGGGGGTAGGAAACATCAGGTCAGGGCATTTGTATTGACATATTAAATAAATTTCAATCAAGTAAAATGTGGGGACAAAAGAAAACAAGGACGGATTAGTAGTGAAGCTACCTAAACACAATTATTTACAGATATTTACATTATTTTGCTAATTAAAAATTAAATCACCAGTTGTTACCCAACCGGGGACCGAACCTAAGTAGCAATGCTTGAAACACACAGCCAATGAGAATAATCAAAAACCGATAGTAAGGCAGAACAAAAATGACGTCAAATATTTGCTTTCCTTGCCCACTTTCAAAAAGCGAAAAACGAGCACACCTTCTATGTATAATCTTCACTATCCTTGGTGTCTAGGTATAGTAAAGTGGCTTACGTGTAAGTGGCGAAGAAGTAACGTGAAGTGGCGTTGAGACCGCTTACAGCGCTCCCTAGCGGCAAAATTAGGAGTTAGCGTGCATTTCTTGGAAACTATAGTAGAATAGTTGTTTGCCCTTGCGTTGCAAGGGAATCCGTAAAGGCAAATGCGTTTTTTATAAAAATTGAGTGGCTCCTTCCGGGACTCCACCCGCGATCTATTGCTACAAGGTCCCGCTCACTACCGATCAAGCTACAAACGCATGTTTTAACTCAGTAATAATCTTCGAGCATGGATCCTTTGTAGTAGAGGAGTCATGACATCACTCTCACTAACATCAAAGTGAAGCCAACATGTATGGCCTCAGACACGTAGTTAATTACGTAATTCCATTCATAAATTTTCACTGTTACGCATTTTCCAATTCATCAGCCCATCGCGAGTATTTTTTAATTCATAATTTAGAAGAGATGGCACGTGATATGGACCTTTCGCTCTGAGATGTGGGCTTCACGATTATGACGTCATATTCTCTCCACTACGGACCATTCATGCTCGAAGGTAATAATTAAAAAAAACTATTTTGCGGTTATTCTTTTAACGCAATTTTAAAGGAAACCATTGATATTTATGAGATGAACTACGATTAACTAGTGTTCTGAGAAATTCTTTTTCTTTTGATATGTCACTTGCTTAAATTCGTCGCGTGGAAAAGATATATGTATCTTCTATACAGCGCTCGATTTCTAGAAATAGAGGTACCGGAACTGTAACCTTCATTGGGGTGTGGGAGTGCAATGCATCAGCCATGAAACCCAAGTCTGGAATCGTAATGAGTTTTTTCCTAAAGAGAGGAACCGGAACGCCGTTCTGGAGCTTCCCAGCTCAAATCGAGCACTGTATATACATAATGATATGTCAAAATAGTCTAATACAAAGTCAAGAACATCATCGATATACGGAAAAAAGACACCTTGCGAGCATTAATGCTTTTAATTGACTGCGTACAACACTTGCTTGTTAATCTGTAGTTTCCAAATCTGTTATAATTTTTGGAGGTAGACACGCTGACTTCTGACTTTTCCGCTAGGAGGCGCTATAAGCGGTCTCGTCATTTACCATATATTCACTTTACAATACCTGGACATCACTTTGAAGACTATAGAGGGGCTGTCGACATTAATATCTCATTTGGGTAAAAATGGACATACTATTGGGTTGGAGGGAAAGTTCTGTCATATTTTAAATAGGCAGGTGATTTTGCTTGTAAATAAAAAGTACATCTGGCTAGTGAGTCAATCGGATTTTTTTTTTGTTTTTTTAGACTGCTGTATAATATAAATGGTGCCCTTTTTTACCGTTCATCATTTACTTGTGATATTTAAAGTGAAAAACATGTCAGTAGATAAAATGCATTTACAACACTGCATTTTATATGAATTCCAAAAAGGAAGCAATGCATCGGTTGCATGTAAAAATTTATGTGCGGTATTTGGAAAAGATATTGTAAATGTTCGTACTTGTCAAAGATGGTTTAGCAAATTTTGTTTCGGGGATCTGAGCCTCAGAGAAAGTGATCGATCTGGACGACCATCCAAGATCGATAATGATGTTTTGCGATCCATGTTGGAAAATAATCCACATTTAACAAGTCGAGAAATTGTAGAAGAGTTTGGCATTCATCATACAACTGTTGGAGATCACATTAAATCTCTTGGGTTTGTGTTAAAGCAAAGTGTTTGGGTTCCACATGAATTAACGGAAAAGAATTTGTCTGATCGGGTAAGAATTTGTTCATCACATCTGATTAGACACAATGTGGAGCCGTTTTTGGACAGGCTGGTTACTGGAGATGAAAAGTGGATTCTTTACGAGAATATTAAGAGAAAAAAATCTTACTGCAAAATTATCTAACGGGAAAAAAAATTCACGTCTTTTGAAAGTGTTTCTAAGGCAGTTGCTGACTATTTTAACTCCAAGGATGAGAAAAAACAGGAATTCACAGGTTACCTGAAAGATGGCAACATGTTGTAACAAATAACGGAGCATATATAATTGATTAATATTAAACACATATTTTTATAAATGAATTGAAATATTTTCTTTAAAATACGACAGAACTTTTCTTCCAACCCAATATATTGTGCTTTTAACTATAATTTTCCGATATCAAGAGTTCGATCCGTAACACTTAAAAGGTGATAAAATTGAGTTATAAAATACATGACGCAACAGAATTAAGTAAAAAACATTAAAATTAGAAAAAAGGGGGAGGGGGCGTTGTATGTGCGGACAGATATAGATACGAATACAGGTAAATTTGTGTAAAACCCCCAATATGCGCAAAAACCCTCAAATCATTTTAAGAACAAAATCCCTGCCGGCACATTTTCAATGCACGACCTCAACACGATAAAAAGGCAAAAGAGAAGTCGAATGGCCCCAACATTTCGCTTGCCCTCCCTCATTCCATTTATTCCCAAGCCCCCCTCGCCCTCTACCGAAAAATCTCATGTTTTGGTAATCCACGAATAAGTCACGGAATTCGGCTTTTCTTCAAACTCACCCCCCCCAAAAAAAAAAACAAAAAAAAAACCTTACTCCTCTTTCAAACCAGATTCAAAGAAGAATCTCAATTGATCTTAGAAGAAGAAGGTGCGTGTGATTTCTATTCCTTAAAAAAAATCTTACACCGTAGGAAATGGGTGAATTTTGATTTACTTATATATTTATTATATGCTTGGCTTACTGTTGTATGTGTGCGGGGCTCTTGGATCATTGAATAGTGTAATGGCTTTTAAATTGTAATTCTTCTTTATGGAAATAAGATATTCGTTGCATTAAATGAGAAGGAAGATTTGGGATGGCACATTAAGGGAATTTTGGTTGGAAAGTTAAAATTTGGATGATGACGCTTTTGAATGTTATAAGGATGTAAAGTAAAAATCAGAAATAACAATTGTATTAAAAAAAAAGTAAGGTTCGTGTAATTATTTGGTTTTGCACAAAACTGTTTTAGGATTTCTGTTTCTTGCTGGCGAGCTTATGTAATTGACTGTGACAACTACTTATGTAAATTATAACGCTGTCAATCTGTAACCATTAGTAGTTCTGGAAATAGTAGACCTCGGAACCAAAAATAAAAAAAAAGAAAGAAAGAAAACCTGAATTTTATATGAAAGGGAACCATTGAAACGACCACCGCATCTCGAAACGGAATCAATTAATAAAAACGGCTACCGTCTTAAAATATAATAAAATAATATAATTATGATATGGTAATATAATTGATAATAATATAATTATAAGATAGTAATTATAAGATATAATAATATAATTATAAGATAGTAATTATAAGATATAATAATATAATTATAAGATAGTAATTATAAGATATAATAATATATTGGCGAGCTTATGTAATTGACTGTGACAACTACTTATGTAAATTATAACGCTGTCTATCTGTAACCATTAGTAGTTCTGGTAATTAGTAAAAGATAGTAAAAATTACTATATATATAAGATAGTAATTATAAGATATAATAATATAATTATAAGATAGTAATTATAAGATATAATAATATAATTATAAGATAGTAATTAAAAGATATAATAATATAATTATAAGATAGTAATTATAAGATATAATAATATAATTATAAGATAGTAATTATAAGATATAATAAAATAATTATAAGATAGTAATTATAAGATATAATAATATAATTATAATATAGTAATTATAATATAGTAATTATAAGATATAATAATATAATTATAAGATAGTAATTATAAGATATAATAATATAATAATAGTATAATATAATTGATATGATAATTGATAATATAAAGAAAGTTAAAAAACATATATACACGTCATTTTTAATGACTAATAAAAAATTATTCGAAGAAAACCGAACAACGCGTTTGATTGTGACTGCGTAGTAAACAAACTTACAGACAAACAAACAGACGAAAATCCGAACGGTCGAGAGTCTTACATTAAAAAAGTATCCACGCCAGTCTGATTTAGTTCCACGATTGATTTCCATTTAATATATGTAATAATAGTTTGGATCACTAATATTTAAATTGCGTTAGTTCGACACAAATTATTCAAATTTCATTTTACAATAAATTAACTCTTTGCGCTCGAGGTACATGTTTGATATTTTCGTTCTTTTAGTGGAACAGTTACAACCTGTTCCTGTTATTTTAAATGAGGTGTTTTTCAGCCTGTTCTTTTTAAGTTTAGGGGATAATTATAAGAATTAAAAAGTTATGCGTGAATCCGAGTATTAATCTCAGTATACTATACATATATTTAGTGGTTTATGACATTTGTCATGTGTTTTAATATTTTAATTAAAGAAAAAACAAGGGCTTTGCTTAATTTCATTCTGAAGAATGCTCTACATCACTAACATAACAAGAATAACTTATACTCAGGAATAACTTATACTCAAGAATAACTTATACTCAGGAATAACTTATACTCAAGAATAACTTATACTCAAGAATAATTTATACTCAAGAATAACTTATACTCAAGAATAACTTATACTCAGGAATAACTTATACTCAAGAATAACTTATACTCAAGAATAATTTATACTCAAGAATAACTTATACTCAAGAATAATTTATACTCAAGAATAACTTATACTCAGGAATAACTTATACTCAGGAATAACTTATACTCAAGAATAACTTATACTCAAGAATAACTTATACTCAAGAATAACTTATACTCAAGAATAACTTATACTCAAGAATAACTTATACTCAAGAATAACTTATACTCAAGAATAACTTATACTCAAGAATAACTTATACTCAAGAATAACTTATACTCAGGAATAACTTATACTCAAGAATAACTTATACTCAAGAATAATTTATACTCAAGAATAACTTATACTCAGGAATAACTTATACTCAGGAATAACTTATACTCAAGAATAACTTATACTCAGGAATAACTTATACTCAGGAATAACTTATACTCAAGAATAACTTATACTCAGGAATAACTTATACTCAGGAATAACTTATACTCAAGAATAACTTATACTCAAGAATAACTTATACTCAGGAATAACTTATACTCAAGAATAACTTATACTCAAGAATAACTTATACTCAAGAATAATTTATACTCAAGAATAACTTATACTCAGGAATAACTTATACTCAGGAATAACTTATACTCAAGAATAACTTATACTCAAGAATAACTTATACTCAGGAATAACTTATACTCAAGAATAACTTATACTCAGGAATAACTTATACTCAGGAATAACTTATACTCAAGAATAACTTATACTCAAGAATAACTTATACTCAAGAATAACTTTTACTCAAGAATAACTTATACTCAAGAATAACTTATACTCAGGAATAACTTATACTCAAGAATAACTTATACTCAAGAATAACTTATACTCAGGAATAACTTATACTCAGGAATAACTTATACTCAGGAATAACTTATACTCAAGAATAACTTATACTCAAGAATAACTTATACTCAGGAATAACTTATACTCAGGAATAACTTATACTCAGGAATAACTTATACTCAAGAATAACTTATACTCAAGAATAACTTATACTCAAGAATAACTTATACTCAAGAATAACTTATACTCAGGAATAACTTATACTCAAGAATAACTTATACTCAAGAATAACTTATACTCAAGAATAAGTTGTTCTTTTTTATTTTGAAGAACAGAGAAAAAAATAACACTTCGTAATTTTGATGACTTAAAGGGGAAGGATTTAAAAACTATATCAATACCCAAGTGATATAATACTTTTAAATGTAGTTAGATAAGGAACAATATAACGAAAGAAAAGCGTTTTTTTGTATGCAATAATAAGCAATTCTTATTAAATTTGAAGAACAGTTAACTTGGACGTTAATTTGGTGACTATGATTCGCCACTCGTGCCTAAAGTAAGTAAAATTAAGTATTAATAATAAGAAGAAATGAAATATTAGATTATTATCAAATTAATTATTTAATACTATTAATTTTTTATTTTAATTATTAAAAAGTTCGTATTCTTTCCCTTTCATGGCAACACTGGAAAGTGGATAAGCAAACTAAATAGATCTAAAAACTTCTACTTATGTTATAAATGCAAAACAGATTTTTTTGCTCCCTTAAAAATCTTCATATCTTTCCCTTCTTTGGTTTTTAATTAGATTATTTATATTCATAGAAGAGCCTTAAGATGCTCCGAAGAAAACATCATTTTTAAATCACAAGCCAAACTAATTAAAATGTTTTATATTCTGATTAAACGAATCATTAATATAGAATATTCAAAGCCCTAACGACTTTGAAACGGGGACGAAGGATAGAAAAAAAGGAGCAGAGGAAAAGTTTGTGGAAGCTTGTGAAAAAATTAACCTGGCGTTGCTTTCAAGAGAGGTTAGTGGGAAGTTTTCAATAAAAATTGTTGCCTTCTTGCACGCAAGGTTTTAGCTTAGCGACGCGCATGTCAATTTTTTTTCCCTGTTGCCTGCTTGCGTCCGTTTCATTAAAGAGAAATTAAAACTAGAAAAAAAAATTGCTTATATCTAGCCTTTTAAAAAGAAGATTTTAGTTCAGCGTTGTTTTTAAGTCCGTCATAAATTTAATGAGAGTTTGCAGAGTAAGTTTTTAGGATCATAAATATAATTTGAGGACCGTATAATAAAAACGGCACCTTGAAATAAAAAGGCAGGTTGGTTTTTGAAAGAAAGCTAAGCACACATGACTTTCTTTTTAAGTTTTAGCGTGTATGTGTGTTATAAAGGGACATATTTTGGAGATTAGTAAGGTTTGTTTGCTTAGCTTGGGAGCCTTTTGATGAGAATTATTTTAGGAATTTTTCAGGTGTTTTTCGTAATTTGATAAGAGCTTTAATGAGGCAAGTTCTAATTTGTTTTGAAAAAGTACACGATAAAGTAAAGCATTAAAAGATTTTTGTTGTACTCTCCGTTTAAGTGCAATTTAGAATGAATACTTTAATCTTTATTATAACGAAGTACATACATTGTTTCTGAGTTTATTATGTTTGTATAAATTACACAGATAAAACAAGAAGAGGAGGGTCTTCTGAATTTCTTTTTTTATTTTGTTTCAACATGCATATTCAAAATTAAATCTAAAAAAAAAAAATGTATACAAGAACTAGCAAAAGAGATTTTTCATCTTTCATAAAATAATTTTTTAAAACTTTTTAGTCATCAAAAATGTTTTTGGGCGAATGCTATAGTTGGTTGGTTTGTTTGTTTAATTAACGTCGCACTAGAGCTGCACAGTGAGCTATTGGCGACGGTTCGGGGCCTATCTCGAAGGAAAGACCCGGGAACGATGCTGACGGATGACGAGGACAACACCTGAGCTGGCACCCGAAGCAACCTCAATAGGCGTCAGGACATTGAACCTCTATCAGATTTATCGTGCACCAGTCCCGTATACACGCCAGTATAATTTGTTGGATGTTCTGGACGACTTTCTAGTATTTTTGTAGCGAAGCTGGCAACCCTCCGATCGCAAGATCACTACTTTTTTACTTTTCTTTGTCAAGTCCATCGCACGGATTCGAACCATCAATTCTCTGATTAGTAGCTGAACGCCTTATCCACTGAGTAACTGGGGCTCTGCTATAGTTACCGACCACGTGCCAGTTACCGACAATTTTGAAAAAATATTTAAAAGTTGGATTTATGTTTTTAAAAGCCCCTTTAATCAATGCTATTAAAAGGCTTTTAAAATTTATGTAAATTATAGTTTACAGTTTAATGTGAATTCCGTAGTCACACGTTCAGCACTGGTCGGAAATGAGTGAGTTTTGCGTGACGCGTCACATGATGACGTAGGAATATGGAATTATTACTTGTAGTTCCGATTTCTTCTCTATAGCAAACAACTCTTCTGCTGTTCACTTTGGTCGCTACTCTCCCTATTATGGAAAAGTTTGTTTACAATATTCGTTTCTGCCAAACACGTAATATTTTTAACCGACTAAAATGCGCGCCAATCAAAACCGCAAAGCGCGCCAACCAAAACCGCCAAAGCGGTGAGGTTATTAAAAGGTGAGAAGCTATCAATTCGACAGTTAGGAATTTATTTTTCATGTTACTGTGGCTCGGAATTGTATCTGTATGTATTGGCTTGTGTAGTATGCAAAGTGACTACAGCGTTATTGTTCAAAGCGTAACATCTCACGTTTTTAAACTTTCCTTGTAAATGTTTTCAATAATAATAAAAAATGTGTTTGTCTGTGGATCGCAAAACACCTATTTCCTCTGCGTATAAAAGACTGAACATTTATATATAAATGCTATTCATCCTCAAGATGTGCACCTGATAAGGCACATAATTGTAAAATTCCGTTTAGAGTATTATATTATTTAAAACTTTTTACATATAATGAATAAATAAAACATATCTATCTACCTACCGATCTATATATCTTATCTGTCTGTCTCTCTCTCATTGTATATATATATATATATATATATATATATATATATATATATATATATATATATATATATATATATATATATATATATATATATATTTACGTTTCTTTATAGAACGTATCTTTTTAGATTAGACATTAGCGTGAAAGACTTCGGATCGCTCGTTTGCGGGTTTGAGTCCCAGTGGGCCACTCATATTTGTGTTTAAATGTATATGCCTTACCGTGTTCATCAGCAACGCGAGGTCAGACATCTAGTTTAGAATATTATCGATATTGTACAGAATGTATCGATTTGTAACTATTTTCATGCGATTTTCATTAAACTATAACTTCCAAAACTCGTTAGTTTCCCGTTTAAACAAAAAAAAGATTTTCAAAGTTTCTTACAAATATAAGACTCATTAAAGATTTTTCTCATCTCATCTCATCAAGTATGAATACTCAAACTTAAAAAAAAAAAAAAAACTAAAACTAGAGACTAGAACACCTCTATACCTTTCTGACAAAGTAATTTCTTCCAATCCACTATAATCCAAACCGTCATTAAGTTCGGACAGCGTTGCCAAAAAATCCATACTAAATCTCCACAAAAAAATATTCTTCGAAAAGGAAGAAATTCTTTTTTGCATTACCGAATTCGAAAAAAAAAAAACTTCTTTTGATCAGATTTCCATTCTTTAATCTGTGTTCTTCAAGCCGCACTAATAATCTTAAGATTTTTTTTCTGCCGAACCTGACAAGAACTGAAAAAACTTAAATCAAATTAAAAGAAAATATCGAAACCACACACATTGTAAGAAATTAAAGATGATTAGGAATACCTAAAAAATCAGTAGCATTAAACTTCGGGACCGATTAACAGGATATATTTAAAAGTTTCTTGGAAAAGAAGAAAGTTATCTAACTCGATTTTACCACACAAAAAAGTTGATCGCTGTTCATTATTGACTATAAATTATCGGATTAGCAATTACGAAGAAAAGATTTTTGGCTGAATAATTTGAACCAAAATATTTTTTCTTCGGATCAAAAACCCGCAAACGATATCGAGTATTGGTGTTTTATCATTTAAAATGTCGGATTGGAGTTTGGAATCTTTAGTTTTGTATTCTACTGAAAAAAATTCAAATAAAAAATGACTGAATTAAGTTAAGCTTACGAGTTACATAAATATAGTAGTTAAGATAGAATGTTCAATATACTTATATAATAGTATAGGAATAATAAGAAAATGTAAAATAAAAAATATACTTGTAATGATTAATCGCTAGTTTTTAGTTTATTTATAAAAAAATACACTTTTTTAAAATTAAATTGATATATAGGGAAAAATGCTAAAACTGATTTTCTGTATTTAGGACAAATATGTAGGAGGAAAACGGCGCCAATTTTTATCATGAAATGCAAGACATTGTTATAATTATTTATTATTTATTGGGTAATACTTCCACTGCCCAAGTTTTGAAATAGCATACAGGGATAATTGATCATCAAAAAGAAAATGTTACAAGATCAAATTGTTATATGAATGCTGTACCAAATTAAACATGAAATTGATGTACCTTTTAAATATGAAATTGATGTATCTATTATATGTGAATTGTTACAGCTATTAGAAATTAAATTGTCGTATCTATTAGACATGAAATTGTTATATGCATTAGACATGGAACTGCTGAACCTTTTAAACATTTACTTGTTTATCTATTAGACATTAATTGTTCTATCCATTAGACATTAATTGTTTTATCCATTAGCCATTAAATTATTCTATTCATTAAGCATTAAATTGTTGTATGTATTAGACATGAAATTATTGCATCAATTAAAAAACATGTTGTATTTATTTTACATTAAATTATTGCATCAATTAAAAAACATGTTGTATTTATTTTACATTAAATTGTTGTATGTTTTATGCATGAAATTGTTGTATCTATTAGACATTAAATTAATTTATTCGTTAGGCATTTAATTCATTAGGCATGAAATTGTTGTATCTATGATACATTAAATTGTTTTATCCATTAATCATTAAATTGTTGTATTCATTAGACATTAATTTGTTGTATCTATTATACATTAATTTGTCGTGTCTATTAAACAGGAAATTATTGTACCAATTATACATGATACTTCGCTTTTCATTTTCTACATGATCATTCCAAAATTACAGTCATCTTTTTTGTCTTCACTCTTTCTCTCTCTGGACTCATCATATGCATGTATTTTTAAATTTTGACTTATGAAATTTAAGAGCTTTCAAAGCTAGTACAAAATGGATGATGTAAATTTGAAAACTGTTCCTATAATAACAGGAATATATTAATTTATTTCAATAAAGGATCTTTCCGAAAACCTTCTGAAATACTCCTTCCCCGAAAAATCCCGAAACAACATTTGTATAGACTGTTTCTTTCATCGAATATTCTAAAAGAAACTCTCGCCAAAATTCACCCCAACAGAAAGAAAAACCGATTTATGTTCTTCCTTTTCCACAGAAGTTGAAAAGTTATGCTCACTTGGCAAACATATTTCTGGCATTTTGTTTTGATGTTACAAAGAAACAAAGAAAAAGGCGCGTTTGGCAATCTTTTGGACGTTAAGCTGTTTGACTGCATACATTTGCCTCTAAAATGCCTTATGGATTGACGGACTCGGAGTTAAAATATGCCGATTTGCCCCGATGTTTGTTTAGCGTTAAAGCCATCCTTTATTCGATCGAAAATGGTGTAGTTTCAAATTTACCTGGATATAAAAGATCCTGTGTATTTTTGTATATAATTTTAGATTAATTTAAGATATATTAACCCTTTGCACTTGATAAACTTTTTTTTATATTTATGTTCTTTTTATGAAAGAGTTACACCCCGTTTCTGTTCTTTATAACAAGGTATTACCTTCGAGCATGAATGGACTGCAGTAGAGCGAATATGATGTCATAATCGTGAAACCAACATCTCAGACCGAATGGCCTCAGACACATGACTTCTTTTCAAAATTATGAATTAAAAAATACTCGCGATTGGCTGATGAATTGGGAAATGTGTAACAGTGAAAATTTATGAATAGAAATACGTAATTAACCACGTGTCTGGGGCCATACATGTTGGCCTCATTTTGATGTTAGCGAGATTATAACATTATGTTTTTTCTACTATAAAGGATCCATGCTCGAAGGGTATTACTCTTAAAAAAAAACCTCAAAAATAAGTACAATTTACTCATTTTTGATTATATTCTATGTTCATCATAAATCTCTGAATACATAAGTTTAATTTTTTAAAAAGACGTACTCAAAAATGAGTACAATGAGTAAAAATGAATCAAAATAGCAGTAGTTTGCCTACATAGGCTGTATTCATAAATCACTTTCAATAAATATGAACAATTACAATCGAGAGCGGTAATCGGACCCATATCCTCAGGCACCGCTGTCCAGTGTCTTATTCGTTGTACTACCACGGCGACGTGAAGTAGTTATAAACAGAAGATATGTTAAACAGGTGTGCCAAAATAATTGAAATTTAGATAATTGAGTTGTAATACCTCAGTTTTCATTTAAGAAATCGACATCAAATAATGTGGAAAATCATTTTCTGAACAATTTATGTATCAGGTCGCTTTGTTAAAATGGCGTGAACAGAAGCTGAAATTACCAATATTAATCACACTGCTCATTTTTGAGAAAGTACGATTACATAATTTGATTACGTCATCGCTCATTTACGATGTAATTGTGCTCAAAGAAAAACAAGTATGTTCAGGTACTCCTTTATAAGTATCTTTTTTTTTACAGTGATTCTTTAACGTGTTCTATTTACTTTTAAGGTGGATATTTATAAGAAAATATATGAAGCTTAATAGTAATCTCAGTATATCAAACATATATTTAGTCATCAATATACCTTTGTGTAGCTCTAGTGCGCATATTTTTTTTAACCAACCATTCCTTAATTTACTTCTAGACTAATTTTCGTTCGTAAATTTGATATTTTGAAACCAAAAACTTTCGCATTCTTGAGGATTTCCCACAAGAAATATGTATGGATCTTTATTTGAAGTAAAAAAATAATAATGTGATTAAATGTAGAAACTTTACTAATACCTTGTATCTGAAAAGTAATTGAACAATATAATTAGGCTTCGCCTAGATGGCTGGGGATCACATTGTTACATGTTTTAGATAAACCAATTGGTCAATTCATCCATAACTCGTTTGATGATTCGTTGGAACCATTTTAAAGGTGCGTTACTCATTCGCCAATTAATCGTAGCCTTACTATACTTTTTTATAAACAAAAACAATAATCAGTAGTTAACCAAGATGGTTTTTACGTAATGCGCAATAATAATTAAATTGTTAGTGAATTTGTCTTAATTTGATTACATTTAAAGATTGAGATATACATTCCAATATAACAATACGTTAACTAACTACCAGGGTTTTTTGTTATTGTAGTATTAATCATAAGTTAAGTCTTACCAAAATTATAATTTTAGATTTTTTTTGGAAATGTACTACGTGAAATATTTAATTACAATTAATGTATTTTATGCGAAACATTATTTCAGCAGATTAATAAAAACCTCACGACTTGGCGTGCGTTGGCCGTTTTAATTGAAAGTTTCTGGCGGTTTTACTTTGGGGTTTTGGTTGGCGCGCTGTTCAGTCGGTTAAAAAAGGCATTGGCCGCCAACGTATCCTTGTCTGCAGAAGTGTTACGCGTGATTCCGCAAGTTCCCATTTACTTATCGTACGTCCTTTACTATCGAACAAGAAGAAATTTATGTCATTCATGCTATTTGTCACTCAGTTATAGTGTCGGAATGCATAATGCTAAAAGCTTAGCATAGTGTTTCTACCCACATATCCCATGTAGCATATTTTTAAGTTGTTCCACGTCAAAAAGAACTTTTGAATATGGACTCTTACCATTTTTATTCGTTATCCGACATTCGTCGGGAAAATGGCTCCAACCCAGCAATTGCTGATTTATGCATATTTAATAGCGGGACTGGGGGAGAGGGGAGGGGGAGGGACGGCAGACTAAACGACTTTTTAAACTCTAAAATTCGAATTTACAGATGGAATATTTTACGTTTTGTATATTTCTTGAACCAGTGACAACTTTTCGTGTTTTTCGTTTGTTTTTCGGACTCTAAAGAGATACCTTTTGTTGAGGAGTTTCCTGAATATATGATTGCAATAAACATTTAAAAAAGATCAACAAAAACAACTTGTGAAATAATTGATATTTCATTTCTATTAAAGAAATCAGTACTTATATTGTTGGGCTTGTACTACAAAATTGACATAATATGGGTTTGCAAGAGGATTTGTAGAGACAGCTGATTTGTAGTTAAAAGTTGTAGTACTCGCACTCACATATGTAAACTTAACTATATGTCGTTATTGTTTTCAGTATACATATATATATATATATTGTATATATATATATATATGTGTGTATATACATATGTGCATGATTGTTCATGTGCTATTCATGGAAATTTCGATGCTAATTTAAAATAAAAGGTAACGTAGGAAGAAGTATTTCCAATTTTAATCAGTAACTAAATTAGTAATTTTTTTAGTAATTAGTTAAACGTTAGTTTTATTGTTAAATTATTTTTTCGTAATTTGAAATAAATTAATTACTTAAAAACCTAAAATAACAATTTTTCTTTTTGGGTGTTAGATTTAGAAACTAACTTCGATACTTTACCTCAGTATATTGTGTACAGTTATTTGTTATTCAGAAACAGTATTTCGTTCGACAATAGAAAAACTTATGTTCTAAATGCAAGAAAAAACCACACTTTAAATTCAGTAGATCAGAAATTCATTTATATAATGATTTGCTGTTAAACTCACATTATAAGTACTTATTAAATCAAACCTCACTGTTAAATGCACAATACCAGGTTTATTTAAACTCAAATCTCACTGTTACAATTTTCAATTTCCGAGATTCGCGCAGACTCTAATAGACAAACGTTTAAGGACTTATACACTAAGAAAACTTAATATTAAAATGCCCATAAATGGAAATTTACGATAAGATTGTTTTAATTAACTAATTTGTTAAAACTGTTGTAGATAATTTTTTTAAAAATATAAAATAACAGTTTATATTATATTATATTATATTATATTATATTATATTATATTATATTATATTATATTATATTATATTGTATTGTATTGTATTGTATTGTATTGTATTGTATTGTATTGTAATGTATTGTATTGTACTGTACTGTACTGTACTGTACTGTACTGTACTGTACTGTACTGTAATGTACTGTACTGTACTGTACTGCACTGCACTGCACTGCCTGCACTGCACTGCACTGCACTGCCTGCACTGCACTGCACTGCCTGCACTGCACTGCACTGCACTGCACTGCACTGCACTGCACTGCACTGCACTGCACTGCACTGCACTGCACTGCACTGCACTGCACTGCACTACACTACACTACACTACACTACACTACACTACACTACACTACACTACACTACACTACATTACATTACATTACATTACATTATATTATATTATATTATATTATATTATATTATATTATATTATATTATATTATATTATATTATATTATATTATATTATATTATATTATATTATATTATATTATATTATATTATATTATTTACGCTCGAGATTTATTATTATATATTAAAGTCCTAAATTATGCAATTTACAATTGTCAAAAAAGTATTTTTTAGTACACGTATGGGAAAGAGGATCTAATACCTGCGGCATTACATCCTTTCGCCCTTGAACCATGACCAAAAAATATTTTGAACACAAATTCTATGAACACAAATCAAACACAATAACTTGGTAAATATTTTATAAATCGATACCTTTTATCTTCTGTGTAAAGAGGATAAAGCAAATAATTTTATCAGTAGGGTAGAAAGTGGGTAAATATTTTTCCTATTTGAAAAAAATAATCCCGATTGATATGTTTTGAGGGAGAGCGGACTTACTTTTTTCCATCCTCTGCGAAGCTCCCCACCTGCCGGAGCATCGGATCACATCGGGACTCCTGCAACAAAAATAACACATTTTTAGAACTACACTCCCATTGAACGTTTTAAGGTTAATGATTGTGTATCGTCCATTCAATATAACCTACCGAACAATCAATACAAAATATGAAACAAATAAAATAAAATATGATCAATCAATTAAAAATATCGAACAATCAATTAAAAAATCGAACAATCAATTAAAATATCAAACAACCAATTAAAAAATCAAACAATCAATTAAAAAATCAAACAATCAATTACAAATTCAAACAATCAATTAAAATATCAAACAATTTATATAAAAATCAAACAATCATTTAAAATATCAAACAATCAATAGAACTTATCAAACAATCAACCTGAATCAGTAATCATGGATATACTTTATGTAACCGTAAAATTTAAAAATATTTAATTATTAAATTATGAACTTTTTATACAAAATGACCGAACGGTCAATATAAATAATTAGTAATTAATTCTTAATATTGAACACATGATATAAAATAAAGAAAATTAATACAAAATAATGAATAATCATTATATTATAATAGATAAGCAACAAAAAAACAATCCATTCAAAATATTAAACTATCAATTCAAAGTATCGAGCAATAGATTCAAAATAACGAACAATTGATATAAAAATAGTAATTAATGTAAAATACGGAATAATCAATATAAAATAAGAAACAATCAATACAAAAAAATTAACAATCTATATAAAATAATGAGTAATGCATATTAAAAAAGCAATCATTAAAATATGTTGAACATTAAATTCTAATTATATCGAACCATCAATTCAAAGTATCGTACATTCTGCGTAACATATCGAACAATCAAAACAAAACATCAAACAATGAAAATAAAATATCGAACAATCAATTACAAATATCGAACAATCAATTCAAATGTCAAACAATCCATACAACATATCATGCAATCAACCTGAAACAATAAGCAATCGATATAAAATAATAAACAATTAATATCAAAATTCAGAAAAATAAATATAAAATCACGAAGACTAAACATATAGCTACGAACAGCATTTATAAAGTATCAAGCAATAAAAATATAAAATACCAAGCAAGAAATATAAAATAGCTAAAAAATATTATTGTTAATGATCAAGTATCAATATGAAAATATCGACAATCAATTAAAAATATAGAAATAACAGATATATGTAAATTCACGAACAATAAATATTAATTTATGGACAATGAATATAAAGTAACGAATAATAAATATAATGCCACTAAAATTAACCTTTAAATCAAGAACAGTTGTTTAAAATCTCGAACAATATTAGAAAATCAAGAACAATAGTATAAAATGGCAAACAATAGTATAAAAATACTAATAATAGTATAAAATCCCAAACAATAGAATAAAACCAAAAATAATCTTATAATCAACAATCAATATGAAACCATAAATAATCTTAAGAATTCTCATCAAATTATAAGTAATTTTAATAGTTAACGAACAACACATCTAAATTAATAAATTAATATTACAATAAATATGAAAAGATTAATAATAAACGTAAAATCGTACGAGATAAAACTCTTAAATATGGACAAAATATTTAGAATCTCTAGAAGTGAAATCACAATCATTATTAAAACTAAGACCTTTTTATGAGTACATGTTATATATACAATCGTATTAGCCATCATTCTAATAATCATTTACGAAATTAAACAATCAATTGTAAATCATCGACCTTAAATATTTTATGGCTAACTTCAATATACAATTACGAACAAGGAAAATTATAGCGAATGTGAAATCATAAATAATTAATAAAAATCATGAAACAGTTCATATTCAATCATGCACAATTATAGATAATCACTATAAAATTGCAAACAATCGATGTGCAATCCTAAACAATCAAAAGAGCAATCCTGATCTTGTACAATCAACATGCAATTATTCTTTATCAATATAAAATCAAGCAATCCACTTAACGTTCTATCATATCCATTTAATGTAAAATTCTTCATTAGTAATAAAAACTCAACATTCACTATTAGCATACTTAATTTGAAATTATGCACAATTAATGTACAATAATGCCAAATTAGTGAGAAATCAGTGTACAAATACGAACATTCAATATTAAACCTCAACCATCAAAAATCAATGTGTTGGTAAAAGACGATGTGTAAATTAAATAATGGACGTTGAATAAAATTAAAGACTAATATGACGTCAGAATGACTGTTACTTACAACTGAATAAATTTTAGCCGTAATATGTTATTAATGCAGCGTTAAAAACAAGTTCAGTCGATAAAAGTAGACAACAAATTGCTCATCTTAATTAAAGTAATGAAACCAGCAACGCTGAACCACACACCCAGCTATGAAACATAAAATCGTGTTCCTCACTCACAGAGTCTTCAAATAATAAAAAGTTAATGGATCGTCACGTCGGCGGTTCGAGCCCCGGTAATGACAAATATTTAAAATTCCTCCAAAAACCAAAAGTATTTGACTTATATTTATTAAAAAAATTAAATTATATTAAACAGAAATACGCAGCACACAACACAAACTTAAACTTGTAGTTGACTTGTACAGGCATTCGATATTCATCCTTCCGTTTCATGTATGATTTCCGTATCGAGGTCAATCAGATTTACTGTTACCTCGCAATAGAAGTTTCACTTAAAAAATAGCTTAAAATTGATCAATCGTAAAAGATAAATATAAAGATCAATATGAAACGTTTACTATAAATGTGATTTTTTAAAAGTACAACTATAAAAGTGATATTTGTAAGTCATGAACAATTAAATTGCAAATTTTGAATTATGTTTAGAAGGAACAATTTATTTTTAACATTGTTTTTGTGATATATTGTAAACTTAATGAATGTGAGACATGCTTCTTAGTTTTCCAGATTTTTTTAAAAAAAAGTCGACCCCTTCACTGATACAGTGTTTAGAACCATAAATTTAACTAGTTGTTTGGCTCCGCATTGCTGGAGAACGTGTTAAGGTATACACAAGGATTAGCTATAATCGAACTCGAACCCTCGACCTACTGTTCCGAAGTACTGTGCGCTACTAAGGCTAGTGCCAAGCTACAAAAGCTCGTTCTAGCGAGGTATAGAAAAAATATTTTTAAGATGTTTCTTTACGATCTATATATTTAGTTATTTATTTAAATAAAAAAAAAGTTTTTATTTACGAAATGAACATTCGACTTGCCAGTTCACCGGGATATTCTTTTTCTTTTGATACCTCACTTGTTAAAATGTGCCGCGTGTAAGAGGCATAAAAGGGATCTATATACTATGGAAATATATGATTGCACCCTACGAAAAAATATATCTTTAAATTTTTACTGTGTGTGTGTGATGCCGATAATTCATTTCAAGCTCAAAACCGTCACTAAATAATCATTTACGTTACACGTGGTCTGTTTTCAATAATTACAATTAAACTTAATAAATACAAAGCAAAATTAAACAAAATAATTTGATGGGTATTATGCCTTTAGCTATTTTAAAAGTTCATTAGTAATTTTTGTTATTTTTAATAGTTAAACTTATTATGATTCTTGTAAGTACAAAAATGTTTTAGCTTTCATAGTATACACTTTAAAAAAAGGTGCTAAAAAAGAGTATATGAACGTACTCGTTTTTTAGTACAATTGCATCGTAAATGAGGGATGACGTACTAAAATTTAAGTAATCGTTTAATTAACATCGTAAATTTAAGTAATGAGCAGTGTGATTTAATATTGCTAACCTCAGCTTCTGTTTAATCCGTCTTAACAAAGCGCTCTGGAAAAAATTAAATAATTGTTCAGAAGATGGTTTTCCACAATATTTGATGTCGATTGCTTACATGGAAACTTAGTTTATTAATTTTCTTACTTCTCATTCTTTTGGCACAAATTTTTTAACATTTATTCTTTTTCTAACTTCTTCCCGTTGCACTGGTAGCTTAATGAATAAGACTCTGGACAGCGGTGTATGAGAATGTGGGTTCGATTTCCGGTCTTGGTTGTAATTGTCGATATTTATTGAAAGTGATTAATGAAGGCAGCTTATGTAGGTTAGCATGTGATATTTTTTATTCATTTTTACCCATTGAACTCATTTTTAAGTACACGTCTTTTTCAAAATTGAAACTTATTTTTTCGTAGCCATTATGAGCATCGCATGTATTCAAAAACGATTACATTTTCCTTATTATTGAATACCAATTTTTAGCAAAGTAGAAGTCAAATATATAATATTATTAAGTAAACTTTTAATGAAGACTTTATATGGTATTGGTACACATTTTTGAGAGATGGTTATAAATGAAACATTATTTTGGCCCAACTATTCCGCTTAATTTTTACACAAGTCTTCTTGATTTAATTGCAACATGCAAAGCAGTTCAAGCATTGAAAAAGATTGGTTTATCATGTAAACAGCGAAATAATGACCATGGCCCAAAAATGTGAGATCACCACGTACAAAATTGCGGAAATTGGAATTTAGAACCGTGAAAACATTTTAGTTTCAATATTTATATAGCTGAAAATATTTTACTGAAAGTAATTAATAGTTTAAATTTCTTTATTATTATTGAAGTAATAAAAAGAGGAATTTTAATATTATGCTATCAAAATTGGTTATTTTTATAAAGTTTATAAATCCCTTAGAAAAGCCCCGTTTTTGAACTAGTGCATATAGCAAATGACTAGTAAATTACGAATCAAAACTTAAATATTTCAATTTTAACAAACTAATATAATAATAACAAAAATCGACAATAAAAAGTAGCGTTAATTAAAAAGTTGTAAGTTCAATGCTAATTGAAATTATTATATAACATAATAAAATTTAAACTAATTATATATTTTTTTTCTATTGATCAACATGAATTTTAATAAACTTAAATCACCAGTCATTACGCAATCTGAGTCATTTAGCCAGGCTAAAAGCTGTTTCAAGCTGTATAAAGCTGTTTCAATCGTTGTTATAACCAATCGTTATTTCAAAATTAGAGATTTCTCAATGCAAACGAAATTGACCAATGTTCAAGTTATTTAAGCAATCATATTTTTAGGTATGATTCACGAAATCTTAAGATGCACAAGGAATATATTAAATTTGTATTTACTTTTCTTTTGTATATTCAATACTTCTTAAAAGCAAAAAGTGGACAAGTATTCTAAAGTAACGTCTATTTGATTCAAGCAATGAGTACAAAATGATATTGCGGAGAACCTAACTATATTTCCAGACACATAGAATCGAATGTGAAAAAAATAATTTTTAATATATTTAAATATTTGATAAAATTGGTTATGTATATATGCAACTACTTATTTCTGTATTTGAACTGAAGTAATATTTTTTTCTAAATGCCGTAACGTATGATAAATTTCTGCTATAAGAAGAAAATTATAAAAGAATGATTTTATAAAATTAAACTTTTCCGTGCGCGCATGCGGATATATCTTATATCACGTAAATAATGATGAAATTAATTTAACATAAATATAAAATATTGGTTAATGGACTACTATTTTAGAAATAACGAAAAAATTTATAACTAATAAATTAGTTATAAAATTTCTTCTTTTAAAATCAATCTGATACAAGTTGCTGTATTGCAGTAAATTCAATAGTTAATGAAATAAGTATCGCGAGTCATGAAATTTTGTTTAATTTAATTCGCTTACATTGTAAACTTAATTTATCAATAAACTCTATGAAATGTGTATACTATATTTAATTTAAATATGTACAGGGTGTGCAAAAAATGTTGAGCCGTCATCATTCTTTGGCTGTTACCTACATATAATAAACTATTTATGTTGCTATATTTTAACCACTTCAATCATTGAGACTAAACTTAACCGACTTGTTAAAAATATAAGCAAAGTAGTTGGTTAAAAATAATGTTTTATTATGCCAATACAGCGAAATGGAATACAGTCAAACAATGGCAATCGCTGTACAATTTGTGACCACTTTCAACGCTTTTAAATTATATTCAATATGAACAATTAAAAAGAATTAAAATAGGTATCTAAAAGTAAGCTGTAAAAGAATAGTTAACTTACCTTAATAGCAGACAGGTTGCTGATCCTGTGGTGAACAGCTTGATCTCTGATATGGGAACAGATCTCTACACAAATAGTCGGGTGGTTCTTGGCGGCAATCAGGCAGATTGCTTATTCAAAAGTTTCATCTTCTTAGCAACTTGAGAAACTAGATTTATTGGTTTGCACGCCAATCTCAGTCAAAACTTGATAAGTTCTTTAAATGTTCATACAGTCATAATAGTTTACTCTGCGACTACTCAAATATGGCAACTGTTTTTTGGTAGTCTCTTACTAAGTTCTTTTAATGAAAAACTTGAGTAAATTTAAAGTGTTCAGTGCTTATTTATTGTTCTAAGTACTTGTCATAATAAGTATGGAAGAAGGCTATTAGTTTTCTAATAGAAAAACAACTGCGAAAAGTAAAGTATTTAGAGTTTGACACAACAAATCTTAAAAAATTCAATTGCAACCACTTTCTTCATGTTCCGATTTTAAATTTCAGAGTTACTAAATTTTTCGAAATAAACAATTGTCAATCACATTTACGTTACTTTTGTTTTGCTCAGTTGATTCTTGAAATAAACGTTTATACACGTCAATTCAAAATGTCTACAAGCGCCTAAACATACTTGCAATTTGTTCTCAAAGGTATGTGGAAATGTCACTGCTGTGCAGGTAAGCATGTGTCCATCACAAATGAATCATTTAGACTGATTCACCCGGACAGAATACCGGTTTATGTACAGCCACATCATCTCGCGATTTAAAATACTTCTCTGTCCAGGCGGTTCACAGTTGCAGGTATTCGGATTCTGCGCGCAGTTGCCCCGCCTCTTTTTGCGATCCCCATTGGTGGATTTCATCAGAGGGGCGTGTTCAAAGGGAGGGGCTACGCATCCACGTGCGACATGGTCTTTTGTTAGATTTCGGTTCCTCTGGCCATTTGTAGTTTGCTGGGATGTTGGAAGCGTAAGAAGTTAGTGATATCCTTAATTTTTGATGAAAAAAATATTTGTAAATGTGCATTAAAGACAATGGGAGTTTTTGGTATTAATAAAACTAATTTTTTTTAAACAACATATTTTTTATTTTTACAATTACCAAAATCAGTCACATTTGTTGGAAAAGTGTGTCCTGTGTTGAAAGAGGAAAAATGGAATGTGGGATTTTTTTAAAAATTGTTTGTTTAACCAGCATATTTTTCAAATGATTGTTTGTTAAATTATAATAAACGCTGAGAGTTTTGGAAAGTTTTATAATTTATTAAAATCACATTTTTAATAAATTACTTAAAAGTTTTCCAATCGAAAAATTTAACAATCCTGTTATAAAGAAATATTTATTTAACATTTTATTTATTCAAATAAATAGTATATAGCCATTTGCATATTCGTCATTCTAAATCCACTAACTTTGTTTAGTATTTAAGCTTCCTTACATCTGCCCTATATTAAACATATTATCTTGAAACATATTATCTCATCAATCACCTAATGTATAGGGACTTTAATGCTATAATATGTAGAAATTCTACTTTTAGAAAATTCTAATTGTACAAAATTTGTCCGATATATACCAATTATAATTATGTTCATACAGATATGATTCTTTTATACTTTGGCATATTTAAGGAATGATAATCTTTAATAACATTTAAGAATTACAAAATTAATCATCTGACACTCTAACGTTCTTCAAACAACAGTGGAGGTCAATAACATAGGCATTCAAGTGGAGTAAGGACAATGCTTGTGCACAAACATACTGTACTTACTGAACTTATTTGTCACTATTATTGATCTCCACTGTCATTTGAAGAACGTTAGAGTGTCAATTGATTGATTTCGTATTCTTTAATATTATCCTATTCGGCTTTAGAAACGAGTATATATCTAGTTTAAATATATGAGAATATTTAAACAAATTTCTTGTAAATATTTGTAAGAAGTATACTTGACAATATTTGTAACAAATATACTTGAGAAAAAAAAAGTTAACGATGATATTTAGAGCAGATTTTATTGATGAGGTTTTGGTAATGTAATATCTCACATTTACATCAAATCCTGCTACGTGATGTTAATCTGATTACGCCGTATTATTTAATTGAATACTAAAAATCATTATTATATTTATATTAAATTCTAAGTATAGTTTAGGGTTAAAAATAAATGTTCAAATTCGACGAAATGTATCTTTTAATATGCTCATTTTAAATTTGTCGTCAAAGATACGAAATATTTTCAAGAGTTTTTAATAAAATCTATAAAAAGACAAACTAAAAATGAAATAATCGTAGAAAATTACAAACTATTTAGTTATTGTTTTACAGTTTATTAAAAGCTCAAGAACATATTTCGTCATTTTGGACAAAAAGTATAATTAAAGCTTATTTAAGGACACTTTAGTCAAATTTGACCACCCATTTACTAAAGTGTTGATATTTATTTTAATCGCAAATCTTACAATGATTTTTTTTGAAAACCTTGATACGTGATGATATTTATAATTTACCAACAAGTGTTTTTTAATATGCTCCGATTAAATTTGACGTAAAAAATTCGAAATATTTTCATGAACTTTTAATAAAATCTACAAAATGAGAAACTATTTTGTAAATTTCGAAAAATATTAAATTTTTCTTTTAAAATAAAATTGAAGAATCATAAAGAAAAAAACCATCCCTACATATTTCGTAATGTTGTACATTTTATAAAAACCCACGAACATATTTAGTAATTTTTGACATAAATTTTAATCGGAGCACATTTAACGGCACTTTCTTCAAATACGACGATCATGTTTTTTAAAGCGTCGATATTTATTTTAATCGCAAATCTATCAATGATATTTTTTTTTAGAAAATCCCGATACACGATGATATTTATAATCTACCACCAAAACAATTTCCACACAATCTCTTCACTCGCTTCTAGAGTAATTCACAGTTAAATTAAATTGAAATCTGAATTTCGGAAATTGAATTCTGATTTCCCACACTTGCTTCCATCAACCCAAACCTATTTCGGATAATCACCCCTCGCTGAAAGACGCAGTTGTCAAATTAATTTTAAATCGAGCGTAGATAGCGACAGAGCAAAAAGCTTATTCGTATTTTCATTTTTTTTTTTATTTAACGTTGTTTGTAGGTGTTTTTATTAAAAAAAAGAAAAGGGTAAGGATTGGTTCTTTATGTATGTGTTTATGCTTAAAATTGGAATTGGTGATTATACGAAGAAGCTTTTTTGGTGAGTGATTTGGGGGGTTCCCGGGTTATTTGCTTAGATTATTGTTTCATCTTTAGGAAAATATATTGTTGTTCTTATTTTCTATTATCATGTAGGAAGTAATGAATTGTTAAAAAAAGAATGCGCATTGCTCAGTTTTGAAGAATATTTCGTTATTATTGAGAAACCAGTTGTCTGCGAAACAGGGTATATTTTAACATAGAGTTAATGGGGCAATTTCCCCACCAGTGCCAAAAAAATCCCCTCTACTAATGAGGAATTGACATAAAAAAATCTTTTATTTCTGTCCTAAATATTTTCGAGAGGGAAAAGCATTAATATTTTTTGTTGAATTAAGTACATTTATTTAGTTTGAATTGACAAAATAATTGTTTTTGGCACTAAAAGCATAAAGTTATTGTTAACATCGAAGTTCTACTGTCTTATCATGGACTATAGACAAGCATTTGCCCCCCACCAGTGAAAATTCCTTAAAATATGCTCTGCTAAGATTAAATTTAGCTTTCCTATTAAATAGCTTCTATTAAATGAAATGAAAGTGGAGTACTTAAACATATAACAAAAAGTAATCTATAATATTAATAAAAGAAAGATTATGTCTGTGGATCAAACGCTATCTATTTCCACTGCAAATAAAAGGCTGGACATTTATATATAAGTACTATTCATACTCAAGATCTGCACCTGAGGCTCAGATTTTTAAAATTCAATATATAACGTTTAAAATGATTTTTTTTGTTTTGTTAATTTTGTTTATATTGCATTAAGGAACATCTTAAAAAAACATAGCCAAGTTCTAAAACGTACCTTTGTAGCTTAGTTGATAGCGTGCATAACTTCGAAGATACAGGTCACGAGTTCGAGTCCCGACGGGGTCATTAAATTATTTTAATGCAAAAATTGTAACGGGTTCCCCAGAAACGTGGTGCCAAACATCTATTTTTTTTATATAAATCAAACCTATTCATAAAATATTTTTTAAAAAATCATTATTTTAATCCAAATCGAATTTACAAAAATTTATTTACGAATGTCTTTGATATCATCTCACAATATTCATAAAAATATTTATATATATAACTAAAAAAAATAAAAAAATTCCCTGACATCAAACGACAAAATTATTTTCGATGTTTCCATTTTTTTTACTCCCCTCCCCCAAGACTTTTTTACAGGCGCATTATTTAAATGACAAAGTAAAACGAAAGAGAACAGAAAATGTTATCACTCCTATTAGGACTGCCAACGTGTATTTCAAAATCGCCAAACAAAACAAAATAATCGCCAAGTGACCCATATAAACTGTTCGAAAGGTATTAAATTTATATAACAATTTCATTAAATATGTTATGAATTGTATTTGAATAAGGAACGGTAGATGGTTTGAAATTTATTATTAATATTTTAAATAATCAAGTTTCGAGAAATTTTGCCAAACGCGGCGAAAAGTATCCAAATTGGCGGAATTTCTTCCCGCCCCACTCTGTTTAAACCTTGACAATCTCTCTTCGTAGTTATAATCCCTCTTCCAGACTCCATTTACAAATCATCGTCACAATTTTCCAAACCAAAGAACACATAAAAAATATCGAACAAAACAACAATAAAATTTTGAGAAAACATCCTCCCCCCCTAAGGTTTCATTTAGATTGTAATTCCGCTCTGACAAGATGAGAGTTGGGATTTTCTGATACGTGAAGATATTTCTTTTACCGTGAAATTAATTTTTGATGTAAAGTGTGTGTGTTCTAAAGCGATGCAGCGCCATTTTTTTTATTTCTGTCATTTCTTTGTTGTAATGTGTGATGATGCTATTAGACGGAAGCACGCATGCGTGAATGAGATTCCCGGATGAATGACGTATACAGGGGATAATTGTTTCAGATGTGTTTGCATGTCAATGAGACAGGTATTTGATTGCTTTGTTTTGTTTATTGTACTGTGCAGTAGCTATGAAAGTGACAAATATTTTGAATGATAAATAAGAGAAAAGGGGAAATTCAGTTGCGATTATAAATGAAAAGCATTTATTTTTGAAGCCATCAAGTGTAGTTGTCAGAAAAGACATGTTAAATAAACTGATATACAAATTAAATCTTTATTTCTTTTAAGGGTAGTTGATAGTGAAATAAAAAAAGGGTATTTTATCTGATTGCAAATTTGAATTTTACTGGATTTCTATTGGTCAATTTAATATTTACCACGTTTTGTAAAAATGGTCATTAAACAAATCGGGTAGACTCTGTCCGCACTGTTCGGTCGTGCATACTTTTGTGGGGAATAATTTTTCCACACGGTGTAAAAGTCTTAGGTGGGAGTGGATAAAATGTCAACCTGGTTGATGAGGCCCACATTCCTTTATACGACGTAAGTAATTTATCCCCGTAAGCTTAATCCCCGCGGAGTTGTGTGTGTGTTGGGGGGGGGGGGGGGGTAACAACCCCCCTCTCCCCTCCACATTGAGCGATACAAGGGTCATAAGAGAGAATGGGTAAACAATTGGACTGGTCGACGCGTTTCAATTTCCTCTATGCGATGGTAAGTCATTTATCCCCATATGCATTTTCCTCCTGGATTTATGGGGATTTGAAATATGTCGCTTTTTATGTTGTTGAATGTTTTTGCGATGTACCTTCACAGACCTTAAAGACGTATTCACGGCAAACTAAACTTATTTGTAATTAAGCCAGTTACAAATATATATTTGAAACTTATATACAATAAAGTATTTATTTGTTGTTACTTTTGTTAAACGACTGTTTGGTGCTAACATAATTCAAATTTTACTTTGCGTACTTGTCTAATATACATATTAGTAAAAAAAATAAGGCAAAACAATTTTTAAAAAAATACTCTTAATTTTAAATAGTTATAAATTAAAAAAAAACATAAAAGTATGACAACTGGTGAGAAACACTAATTTTTTAAGAAAGTGTTCTTTTGCTCAAGCAAAAAAATATATTTTCCTACTATATAATTTTTAGTAAAATTATACCATAGCTCTGTACTATGCACAAAACATATTTTGCACAAACATGTAACATATTATATGTATTCTATTTTTTTTTAATAAAATCTCCACTACTGCATAAGAATATTTCGATTCGATTTTAAATACAAATTGTTGTTTTCTGAGGGTAACTTTCCACTCTGTAAAACATGCTTTGTTATCATAGTAGTGATATTGTCATATAAACAACTTTAAGTCGCTTTCCGGAGGTTGACGGTATACTCCGTTAACCATTTTTTATATAATATTCTAGAACTAGATTTGAGGTTGGTTGGTTTGTTAATTAACGCCGCACTAGAGCTGCACATTGGGTAATTGGCGACGGTTCGGGGTCAATCTCGAAGGAAAGACCCGGGAACACATACACATTCACACACACATTCATACACACATTCATACATGAACCTCGTTATTTTTAGAACCATGGTCAGATGACGAGGAAACACCTGAACTGGCACCCAACGATTTCAATAGACGTCGGGACTTTGGACCCCGATCAGATGTATCGTGCACCAGTCCCATATACACGCCAGTATAATTTGTTGGATATTCTGGAGTACTTTCTAGTATTTTTGTAGCGAAGCTGGTAACCCTCCGATCGCAAGATCACTACTTTTTTACTTTTCTATATCAATTCCATTTCACGGATTCGAACCACCAATCCTCTGATTAGTAGCTGCTAGATTTGAGGAAATTGACTTTCCAATAAATATCATTCATTTCGTTAATCGTTATAAATAGTCAGTCGTTCAGCCGAGAATATAGAACTCAGTAAGGCTCATTTTTCTATAATTGGAACACTGTTAAATATAGGTATTAAAAATAAGTAAATGTACTCAGTTTTGAGTATATTCAATGATTATAATGACTCCGTATACATAAGTTATAATTTAGAAAAAGTCATGTACTCAAAAATAAGTACAATTAGTAAACATTAGTAGATGCTTGCCGACATAGGCTGCCTGCACCATTTCTCTTCCAAGAAATATCGATAATTTCAACTAAGTCTTACCGGGAATCGAACTCACATCCTCAGCACTGTAGTCTAGTACCTTATCCGTTCAGATACAAGTGCTACATTAACAAGTTTTAAATAGAAGAAATGTTAAAAGATGCGTGCCAAATAAATGGGAAGTAAAATATGGGTTGTAACGAATAAGTTTCCATTTAAACAATCAACATAATATAATGTGGAAAACCATATTACGAGCAAATATTTTAAGGTTGTCAGCTCGCTTTGTTAACACTGCTCCAACAGAAGTTGAGAAGTGGAGACGGTTACTTAAATTTGAGTACGTGATCGCTCATTTACTATGCAATTATACTTAAAGTAAAACGAGCAGGTTTATGTACTCAATTTTAATTACATTATTTTTTACAGTGAATATTTATACAGTAAAAATCACAATTATATTTAAAATGTTTAAACTTGTTGGTGGTTCTACATAAAATTTGTGTTTCGAGAATATTTTTTGATTCTTTTTAAAGTTTTTTGCAGGTCAAATAACATTTAAAATAAAACAATTTGCGCGTAATGTTCATAAAATAAAATAATTTGCGCGTAATGTTGATATTTTATAAGATAGTTCCAAAAAAATGCATTTTTTTAAAACACACTTATATCCTAAGTGAAAGTATGCGGTAAAAACTACTATTAAAATAAGTTCATTTAAGTTTAACGCTGATTTAAAATATAATTAGTCAATTTAATGAGTTTTTTTTTTTTTAATTCTAATAAATATTTTTTCTCCTCACCTCAAACTATTATTATAATTATTTCAGATTAGCTATCATCAATAATTAGTTTTCTTGAGGATTCTTTTGAATGGATTAAAGACGTTCTTTTATCATTAGAGTATTGCTGTATGCAGCAAAAATAGTTATTATAATTAATTCAGAATGACGGTGTTTAAATTGAGTAATAAAAAACTTTTTAAAAAAATAGAGTAATTTTGCAATGAAAACGATCATTTGAATAAAATTATTTCATTAGCTGTACTCTTGAATAAAATTATTATTTTAATCAACAATATATTTATTATTTTGAAAATACCGCTTTGTTAATTGAAGGGAATTTGCAGTAAAATCAACTTTTTAAATTTTAAAAAAGTAGCCTTTTTGTTCTCTGTAAAACTAGCTTTGTTATCATTGAAGTATCAAAGTAGTGAAAACAACCATTGGAATAAAATAAATCAGATCGTGTCTGTAAAACTTATTTCTTTACCTTTGAAGTAACTATACAGCGAAAACAACCACTACAAAAATATTTCGGATTAGCAGGGATTTTATCTATACGTTATGCAATCTTTTACTGTTATTTACTTGAAGCCGTTTTTTTTTAGTGAGAACATATATTTGTTAATATGAGTATTTATAACGCGAATAAAAATTTTATTAATTTATCTTGATGCTAATAAGTTGTTTCACCAAACAAATGTTTTGAACTATGTAAAACATATTTTGTTATAACTTAAGCGAGTTTTCAACGATTTTTATGAAAAATAAAACGTTTTGGTCTGGTGTTGATTCTAAATAAAATCACGCATTTATCGCGAATTGCATTTTATTTCTGTATGTTTTGATATGATTTAAGTTTTATGACGAAATAACAACCATTCAAGTACATTTTTTGCAGATTTGAAATAAAAATATGTCACCGTTTTATTGAGGCTTTTGGCTGAAATCTGTAAAATAGGTTTTGTTTCATTTAAATATCTATATCGTAAAGATAAATGTTATTATAAAAATTTCTTAAATATATATCATACTATATATCATATACGATATAATACTACATTGTACTATCATCTTGCAATATGTAAAACATGATTTTATACTTATGAGTCAAAATAGATAGTAAAAAAAAATAGATGATTTTTTTTTTGAAAATAGAATTCGCACCAATATGTTTCCCCAAATTTTTTAAAGCTTAATAAAAGTTTTTTCAAAGATTGACATTGTTATTTTAAATTATCAATATTTAAAAAAAAATTAAATCGTAAATTTCAGTAAATATTATTTTTTTATTTCAACTATATAATCTTAAACTAAAGTTTGTTAAAGTAACTCTCAATCTTCAATATCTCATCAACATTATTCTTCATTAAAGAATTATTACAAGGATGTCCTCAATTAATATCCTGAAATATTAAATTATTATTCACATTCAAAAGATGATCCATCTTCTTATATATTTTCTTTCCTTTTTTTTCCCAACTTTGGCACAGTTTTTCATGCACCCCATCGTGTCAAGCCCTCGCCAACATGTTAAAGGATTAATGCATAACTTCCGAGACACTGATCGATGACGTAACTTAACAAGTTGACATCCACCGCCAAAAGCAGAAGAAAACGAAAGGAGAGAAAGAAAAAAAACCGCCAAGAGAGGTACAACGTCAGCCAAGTTCTCTATTCAAAAAGTTAAAAACGCTACAAAAAAGTAGTCGGGCTAAAAGATTAACACTGCGGTCACCATCAAAAGTGCGTGACAACATTTCTACCCTCCCCCCCTAAAAAAATATTTTTATTTTAACCTTCACAAACCAAAAAAAAAGACAAAATTGGTTCGGTAAAGGGGGGGGGGGGGGGTTGAGCGCCACACGGACCATCGCTGTTTACGGTAATCAAAGGTTACGACCCAATGCGATCAGGGGAGTGAAATGAAGTGAAGTGGAAAGGGGGGTTGAGTAGGAAGAAGTCCATTAATTTGACATTGGGGGTGGAGGTGGGGGAGGGCGGTTTCTCTTTTAACATGTCGTCTAACAAACACTGCAGTTGGGGGGGCAGGGTTGCCGTGGTGTGTTCCGGATTTATTTAACGGATGGTTTTACAAAGTGGAACCAATTGTATAGAGAGGGCTCTGATATGAATGGATATACAGTTGTCCTCTTTTTTATACAGTCGGTGTTTGAAGTATTTTATATTATTTAATTTTTAAATTAAACAAATGTTTAATTTTTTTTTTAATGTTTAGGTTTCTTCTTATTAATTTTTGAGTAAAGTTTTGAAAAATTGTAGTGACTTTGGAGACTCATGTAACGATTCTCAGTCACAAAATTAACGACGTTTTTTTTTGTTCCATGTTCATTATATTTGAACCAACTGAGGACATATTTAATATTAAATTTAAGCATTTTAAATTATTTCGTGAACAATTTCATAATAAATGCATTTAATAAAAGTATCTTAAAATAGTCACTGTATTTTAGAAGTGCAAAGTTGGGAGGCATAGATATGTAACTAATTTTATACACTAAAATAACATTAACTTTGCTCCAGGTTTCAACGCTGCAAAAATATAATTTGAAGTAATTTTTTTATAGAAATCTGAAACTTCTAAAAAGTATTATTTTTGAATTAATGTGTTAGTTAGCCACAAAAACCACTTGAAAATCTTTTATTTTGTGAACAAAATTTAATAACACTAACATATCTAAAAATCAAAATGCCTGGTGGATTACAAGTTATTGACAATAATGCATTTTTCTTAAGAACGTATTTTTTAAACTTCGTTAGTAGGGTCGCGATTAGGGTTCAACTGAGTATTTTGAGATCTAGGCATGCAAATGTATTCTTTTAAATATAGTTAAGTCATTTTTTAAATAGTTAAATTCTTTTAAAAATGTCCCTCATTTGGAAATGTTTATTTGTATGAACACTACAATTCTTTGAAAAAAGCTTATTTACATACAATTTAAATTCAAAGATAAAATGTATATTTATTGGCTCAAATGAATCTTACTTATATAACTATTATTTAAAAAAAATCAAATCAAACATTTTAAATATTAACGCTTACTCAATAATTATTGCATTATTATGATGTATACTGTTAAATTATTTTCTTTATTAAAAACTTCAATGTAATATTATTCGGATAACCATATTTTTAACATTAACAAAGAATTGATTGAAAACAAAAAATTAATGTTTTTATATTAATAACTAGCAATATGGCCCGGCGTTGCTCGTGGTCACTTTGCTCAGTAAGAGATGCGCGATTTTGTATTGTCAGCGTAGCCATCTCATATCACGCTTTGTGCACTGTGAAAAATAAACTTTATCAAAATACAGATTTATTAAATTACTTTGAATATTTTTTGAGATACCTAAATCTATTTTTATGTTCACGACTTTACATGCTATTGCGACTACTATTTAAAGCGATTACTATTTAAAGTGATGTTTTTGTAAAATGTTTCTTTTTATTAAATAAAAATTCCTAAATTTTTTTTAATTGCACATTTTTTGTATAAAAATATTTCACATTCATTAGTTTTAATATTGGCGACGCAATAATATATCAAAGAACAAATATTGCATTGTTCCAAATCAAAATAATGTATCGTATTTGGTGAAGTTTTTTTTTTTGTGCTAATTGGTGACCGGAGTCTATATATCCGTCTTTCAACATAATTTCATAAGGGTCAATATTTACGGACAATATTTCTTATAAAAAATTAATTATCAAATATTCATTTTTGAATTCCAATAATATGTTTTTGAGGTAAAACTTTAAAAATAAGCTACATGGAGGTATAAATATAGAAAACCTTAAATTAAACTTTTAAGGTGGCCCATTTCAACACCATAGACATATTCCACTCCGTAACAAATAGCACTATTGTCATAAAAGTTAAGTTGTTTAGAACATGAATACACATGGCGTCAGTCAAAAAAGCTGGTTTATCTTCCTCCTTCGGTTGGCGAGGTTTTTGTTAACGACGTTAATTTTGTTATTTGGACACTAATTTCGCCATTGTGATGATATTTTTAAATATAGGACCTTTATTTTAGCTCATTTGGCAACATTTATATTGATTTGGAGAAAATTTTAATTCATTTGGCGACATTTTTAATTCATTTGGCAATATTTGGCGACATTTTAATCCGTTTCGCGACATTTTTAATTAATTTTGCGGCATTTATTATTCATTTGGCGACATTTAAAAAATTATTTTGCAACATCTGGCGACATTTTTAAATCATTTGGCAATATTTGGCGACATTTTTAAATTTATTTGGAAACATTTGGTGACATTTTTAATTCATTTGGCAATATTTGGCGACATTTTTAATTCGTTTGGCGACATTTTTAATTCATTTGTCGACATTTACTCATTAGCCAATCAAAATAAATCTTTTATCCCAGTATTGTCGAAAAATATTTTTGGTCGCCAAGGTGATTTTTAACAATAATGTTATGAGGGGAAGATCGAGATGTAAATTTCCCATAGGCGTAATGTTAGAGAAAATGGAAAAAGTTCTATAACTTTTGAACGGTTGCAGATATCCACATGAAACAAAGTGCATATTTTAAACTAAGAAAAGTGTGTTCACATGGTGCAAGTTTCATAAAAATCCGTGCAGTAGTTTTTGAGTTAAATCCGGACAAACAGACAGACAGACAGACAAAAAAATTTTAAATGTGATTTTCGGAATCAGTGTATCTTAATTCGTGGAGAAAACTCAAAATGAGGGATTTTGTTCGATTCCACTGACAGACACTCCATTCTTATATATAAGTATTGATATTCACAATTTTTTTAAATAACATATTTAAAAAATGTTTCAGTTCATCACATAAAACAGAAATGTATAGGTTATTATAAGACAAGGGGTACATTGACACACATGAAAGCGTTTTTTGGTTCTTTTCAGCATACCACCATCAAAAGTTTAAGTGGCAGAAAATAGGAAAAGAAGCAAAGTTCGCCCCCCCAACATCAACCACAAAAGCGAAGAAACCCTTCCGATTCTTAACCAAGTAACGAGAAAACAAAAAGAGCAAAAGCGACAAGTCGAAAATGATAGTAGTTCCTCCAAACATACCCCCACCCTTAGAACACCAGAGAGGGACGGGGCGGGGGAAGAGCTTCTCGCTACGGTTGCGGTTACGTCAGCTCTTGACCGTAATGACCAGTCTCTTGAAGTCTGGACGTCGTGTCGCTTTTGTGGAACACCTTGGAACGTTCCCAGGAGTTCCAATTTCCCTGTCATCCCCTTTTGCCTGGCCCACCCCTAACGTTTCGTTCTTTCTACCCCCCCCCCCTTGAGTGAGGGGGTGAGTAGGGGGGGGGGGGGAGGGCGGTGATTGGTAGTTTTGCTTCGTGATGAAGTTTGGATGGTTTTTAAGCGGGATAAATCGTTGAGTCGACAGGGGTTGGGCTTTAGGGGGATGCGAACTGAATAGAAGAATTAGGGGGTGGGGTGGAGGGTTACTGAACGATTTTGTGTTCTCTTAGTAGGTAGATAGGAACGTTTTGATGATTTTTGACAGCATAGTATTCTTAGCCAGACAAGATGGCGATAGCTCAAAGTGCCAGCGGTGTAGTATAGAGTTGTACAATCACTTCTGTCAAGACGTATAAACTTCTGTTGCAGACTGTTTTAGAAAATAATATTTATAATTAAACTATTAAGTGCCCGGCGTAGCTCGAAAAAAAATTACATGGTATTTTTAGAAGTTATATATACCAAACAGTTACTCTGCTATAATGAGTAAAACGGTATTTTTCAGTAGTACATAACATGTATTAACTCATTGGATAACACATCGTCACAATAATAATTTTCATTAAGAAACATTTAAAAGATTGTTCCAATTCTTATAATTATCAAGATTTATTTACTGATAATATTGTACTTATGATACAGCTAATATTTTTGAATTTATCATCAATAATAACAAATCTTCTTTAGATTTTCTTTGTTAGTTCTTCCTTAATTATTCATTCAGCAGCTCGTCCTAATTACGAAAATGTCAACACGTTTCTACACCTTGTGAGCTTCAAAATTTGAACCTGCAATTGTTTACGATATCAGTATATTTATTTAAAAAAAGAAGAAACCACACTCTGATAAAAATATGTTTTAAAAAGACCGAACTAAAAAAATTAGTAAAAATTAATAAAAAGAACAGATGCTACTCTACATAGACTGCCTTCATAAATTCCTGTTAATAAATATCCACAATTACAACCAAGACGTACCGCGAATCGAACCAAGATTCTAAGGCACCGAAATTCAGAGCCTTATTCGTTAAACTACTGGGCAACTTGAAGAAGATATAAAAATAAAAATAATAAAAAAAAGGGGCGCGAAAGATGGGAAGTTAGATAATTGAGTTGTAATAACTCAGTTTCCATTAATAAATTAACATTAACAAATGTGGAAAACCATCTTCTGAACAACCATTTCAAGTTTGTTATAGAGCTCTTTGTTAAGATGGCTTGAACAGTAGCTGATATTAGAAATATTAAGTTACACTGCTGATTTTTGAGAAAGTACGGTTACTTAAACTTGAGTACGTCATAGCTCATTTACGATGCAATTCTACTTAAAGAAAAACGAGTAGTTTCAGGTACTCATTTTTAAATACCTTGTTTTTACAGTGAATGCGTTAAAGTTGATGTTTGTTAAAAATGTATGGCTGTTAAATACTAGTAATGAAGAATACATTTTTAAATATTAACTAAGCTATACAAGGAATTAACCCAAAGTTTAAAAAAAAAACTAATTTCCCCCAATGAAAAGAACCGAATCGAGACACCCAAACATCAAATAAAAGGCACGAAATTAAAATTCCCCTAATCCCCAGACGTCTGAGATTTATACCCTAAAACCTTAAACGAAAAGATACATTGTCTAAGAGTTCTAAGACACTCTCAAAACGTTCCAAATATTTACTATGTTATTACCAAGGATCACATTTCCTAATGGATCAGAAATCATCAGAAATTAATTCAGTCTTATGTCTCATTCTCAGACAACGCCCGTACGTGATACTTCCGGCGATTTGCGGCTCAGCCGCTGCCGCTGGAAGCTGAAGTATTCCGCTAATTATTCTTTCCCCTGAAAGCTGAAGTGTTATTGGGGGAATCTTTTAGCTTTTCTTCACACAGCTTCGGGGCTTTGTGTGAACTTTTCCTTCGCCGTTGATGGGTGGGGCTCCTAATTGGGTGTTTGCAGACCCATGTAGATGAGCCTATTTGTTTAATGTCTATGTTGTGTGTGTGATTGGGGGAGTAATAAGTAAATAGTTCTGAATATCATATGGAATTGTTTTCTAAAGTTTGGTAAAAACATTAAGCAAGCAAGATTATAATATTAGATTGTTGAGTTAGAAATCTCTATGAAGTAAGTATCTGCTAACAAAATGGTAAAAGTTCGGTTGATAAACAAATATAAGACTTTTCCAATGATACGGAGTACTGATTTTAAACGAAAAAAAAGTTATCTGTACCTTATATCTCAGTACACTACTAATAAAAGCTGATACTTTCACTTACAATTTTTTGATCAGGTGGAAAACATTCGGTGGAGAAAAATAATTTTGTGGTCACAAGAAATTTTTTGAAATATTAATTTTACATAAATTTAAATACACTGTTAAAAATAGGTACTCGAAAAAAGTAAAATGTACTTATTTATGATTAGATTCGATGATTATCATAGCTCCGAATACACGAGTGAGAAAGACGTACTCAAAAATTTGGAAAAAAGATTAAAAATGAATAAAAAGAGCAGTATTTTGCCTATACATAGCCTGCCTTCATAAATCACTCAATCAATAAATCTCGACAAATAATAACCAAGACTTACCGGGAATCGAACTCATATCTTCAGGCACCGCAGCCCACTGCCTCATTCGTTGTAATACCAGGGCGACGTAATGAAGTTATAAACATAATAAATGTTAAAAGAATGTGCAAAAAGAATTGGTAGTAAGATAATTGAATTGTAATAACTCAGTTTCCATCTCAGCAATCGACATAATGTGGAAAACCATCTTCTGAACACCTATTTTAAGCTTGTCAGATTGCTTTGTTAAAATGGCTTGAACAGAAACTGAAATTAACAATATTAAATCACACTGCTCATTTTTTAAAAAGTATGGTTTCGTTAAATTTAAGTACGTCATCGATCATGTACGATGCAATTGTACCCAAAGAAAAACGAGTAAGTTCAGGTACTGGTTTTTTAATAGTGTATTGTTCGAGGGAAGGAGTCCGTAATTGTCTTTTCACATTTCGGAAAAAAACTTTTCGGTAAAACGTTGTCAATGTCATAAAATTTTATTATATTTTTTATTTTTTTATATATTTTCTATTAATTTTTTTTCGTGTTTTAAATGCTGTATTTACAGGATCAGTTTGAGTATGGCAGAATAATGTGCTTTCTAATTGATTCTTTATGTCATCATATTTGTATTTGCTGACCTTTCCCCGTAAAAACCATACATATATATATATGTAATATATTTTATATCCCCTCCCCCCTTTAAAATGTACTTTAATTAACTTTCTTTAACTTTGGATATAGTCCCCTTTTCCCAGTACAAAAACATACCTCATGTGACTATTTTCCCTCCCACGCCACTTCAAAATCCCGAACCCAAACCCAAAAATGCGAACTAAAACCGAGATGAACCAATCAGAGGCGTCCACGGTGCATTCTCCTTGTAAAAGTATTCCGTATTATATACAGATTCCGATGTAACCTCGAAACTGAAAGAGGTCGTGCTATGATGTCCTGCACAATAAAGGATTATTCACAAATTATTTCGGCCATGACTTATGCCTTCAGAACTGCACCCATCTAAATAATAAACATTACACACACATATATATATATTTTTATATAAATATTTTTTCCGTGTTTTAAATGTTGTATTTAAAGGATCAGTTTGGGTATGGCAGAATAATGTGCCTTCTAATTGATTCTTTCTGTCACCATATTTGTATTTGCTGACCTTTCCCCGTAAAATCCATATATATATATATATACCATGAATTCAGCAGCGTATATCGTAAACAACACAGCATCCCCTCTAGCACATAAAATATTATTTATCTGACGAGCGAAATCCACCGTGGGCCATTCTGGGAGGCCCCTACCACCATCAGTCACACTCTTCACAAAAGCCTTCCCTCGATACCCGAAGCCATCCTCAATAACCCGGGCTCCGAAGCAACAATTCTCGGCTCAGAAACCCGGCAATTTCTCTCTGAAAAGCCGAAGGGAATCGTGTTTCAGGGCCTTCGCCACCTTCCCTTTTATCACGTTCGCAGTGGCGGTCACAATAGCAGCCACTTCGATCATTAATTTGTGGGACGGAGATATTTATTATGAATCGAGCTTTGGCGAAGGCGCTTTCCATAAGGTGGGCTTATAATTTATATGTCACAGTGGGGGAGGTATAGGAAGTGAGTAAGGGAATTCAAAGGGTGGGACTTACTTAACCTCACAGAATATTGGAGTGCACATTGGATACCTTTGATTTTACGTTAGGGCAATTAAGATTTTATCCTTCGGCAGGTTTGACAAATTTTACTATAAATAGATATATACTGATAAAATTATACATTAATTATCAGGTACTTAGATTAAAGTTTTCGGTTAATCAACATGGACTTTTCATAAATACTAAACAAATCCAGGAATTCTGTATTTGTTTGGGATATCTTGGAAACTAAAAATTTATTTTGATGAGACGAATTGTTAGTTTTGGTCGTGGATTTCACTCAAAAGAAAATATGATATCGAAGGTTTTACAAAATCTTAATTTATGGCAAGTTATAACTAAAAAATCCTTTTATTTAGTATTTTCTAATTGGCATAAAGCCCAAATGTTGTTCCTGAAAATAGCAACATGTGTTGAATAGATTTTCATGACACTTGAAAAATTTACATCAGTTGTTCATAAAAGGCTTTACAATTTAATTTTGTTCTGACAACGTTAAAGATTTTATTATTTTTCTTCCCGTACTTTTGGCACACTTTTTTTTAACATTAATTCTGTTTATTACTTCTTCACGTCGCTCTGGTAGCTTAATGGAGAAGACTCTGGGCAGTGGTGCATGCAGATCTGGGTTTGATACCCGGCAAGTTTTGGTTGTAATTGTCGATATTTATTGAAAGTGATTTATGAAGGCAGCCTACGTTGACTAGAATTTGCACTTATTTATTAATTTTTACCCATTGTGCTCATTTTTAAGTACATGTCTCTTTCAAAATTGGAACTTATGCATTCGAAGTCATGATAAGAATCGAATGTAATCAAAAATGAGTACATTTTACTTATTTTTGAATACCTATTTTTAACAGTGCAGACGGAAGAAGTACAGGCATCTAAAGTTATAGCTCATAAGTTATCCCTTCACAAGTCGCAACATCTACACGACCCCCTAAACCCCCCCCCCCAATCCCCAAACAGGCCATCTCCTCCCCACAAAAGGTAGCTTCACCCCAATCCCAACAATACATTACACCCCGTCCGCATCGCTGACATCTCGAAGCCCCCTCCCCCCCCCCCTCTCTCCAACTTATTCAACCATGATCCCATAAATTAATGATCACCCCTACTACCTACAACTTCAACTTACATCACCCCTTCCCCCCCATCCCACATTTCCTTATCCTACCTCTTGCAAGCCTGTTCTGCTGCGAGAGAGCGCATTGTAGTCTCTGGCCCCTTCATCAACTAGCGGGACAGGCGGTAGTGGGCGAGACAATTTGTAGCGGCTTTGGTATTCTATTGTCGAGTTTGTCGTTGGATTGGAATGGTGGTTGAAATGTGTAGTCGAGATGATATTTACTCATATGTTGATATATTTGAATTTGAGAATTTTTATCTACAACCCCTGGCATAAAGTACCCGATCGTTTCACATTCCTGTTTGGAAGATTGTAAAGTAAGTTGAATAGATCTCGGAAAAAATAAAAAACAACAAATATCATCCGAAATATAATATAGCACACTTCCAATTATTTAAATAGAACAATAATATATCGTAATATTATGATCGTTGACGTTTTATTTAATAAACTATATTTCAATGTGAAGAAAAAAGTACCCGATCAATCAAAATGTCGGAAAAAGTATCCGATCACATGCAAAAGCAAATGTAAACTTACCGTAATATTTGCATATTATGTAGCCAGTGTACGTATAGAACATCTAGCAAGACTTATAAAGGTCAAATTTGTGGATGGAAAACATATTTGATTTTGCAATGTGCGAAAGTATGCCTCCCGTGAAATAATTTTCTAAAGATTTAAAATTCAGACTAGTTAAATGTTTAAAAGACGGAATGTCTCAAAGAAAAGTAGCATTATTGCGTAGATGTGGTCAAAGTATGGTTTGCGACATTTGTAAGAAATATCGTGCTACAAATAACACAGAAAACTTTCGTCGAAGTGGACGTCCACACGCTACCACGAAGAAACAAGATATAAAACTTCTAGGATAGTCAAATTCTATGCAGCAATTGACATCAAAGCAGCTTAATTTGGAGTGGTCAAAATATAAAGTAGAAGTATGTGAGCGAACAGTGCAAAATCATCTTAATGAGAACTGTTTTAAATATTGCAAAGCCAAAACAAAACCTTTTCTAAGAAGAAAATATAAAAAAGCTCATCTGCAGTGGTGCCAAAACCATTGAAATTAGGGATTCGAGGATTGGAAAAAATTGTATTTAGTGACGAATCCCGTATTTGCCTTAGAACTGGCGATGATAGTGGAATCTTCGTGTGGAGAAGAGTGGATGAATAAGTTCAATGAAGATTGCATCTTTACCAAAACTAAGTTTCCACGGTCAATTTTCATTTGGAGCTGCATGACTTTCCAAGGAATTGGGAAGTTGTGTACAGTATTGCGAACTGTTAATTCTGAAGTATATCAGGAAATTTTAGAAAACTATTTGCTCCCTAGCCTCGATGAATGGTACGGCGATTAACATGATTTCATTTTCCAGCATGACAATGCCTCTTGTCACCGTAGCAATAAAACCAAAAAATTTCTAAAATACAATGGCAACTCTTTAATCAAGACATTAACGTGGCCTGCAGATACCTTAGACCTAAATCCCATTGAAAACATTTGGAATATTTTGAAACAAAAGGGGAACAACAGAAGTCCAACAAACGTTATGGAATTGCTTGAAACTATACAGGAAAGCTGGAATGAAATTTCTCCAGGTGTATGCCAGAAGCTTATAGATGCCATGCTAGAGCGTGTTAAATCTGTAAACAGGTAAAAAGGGGGCGCCAGCAAATATTAATAGTGTTGATCGGATACTTTTTTCTCGACTTTTCGCTGATCGGATATTTTTTTCTGTTGTGGATGTAATTCATCCGCCTTTATTATAATTAAAACTAATTATAAACTGTGCTCTAACCATTGATTTCATTTCTTACTTTATCATATTTTATGCTCATTATCGTTTGATTTGTTCGAGACAAACGTTTTGTCAAATATAAACATATTTTGAATTTACTGTATAAGTTAGACACATTGATCGGGTACTTTTTGCCAGGGGTTGTAGTCCTACGTACTGGGAAAAAGGTGATTAAAAATGAGTATCTAAACTCGTTTTTCTTTAAGTATAATTGCATTGTAAATTGGCATATGACGTACCCAAATGCAAATAATCGTACTTTCTCAAAACGTGGGGGCCTCCGTGACCGAGTGGATTAAAGCGTCAGTTGGGAATCCAAGGGTCCCCGGTTCAAAACCTTGCGATGGACTAGACTAAAGAATAGTAAAAAGTAGTGATATTGAGATCAGAGGGTTGCCGACTTCGCTCCGAAAATACTAGAATGTCGTCCAGAACATCCACAAAAAATTAACGGCGTGTATACGGGACTGGTGCACGATACATCTGATCGGGGTCCAAAGTCCCGACGTCTATTGACGGCGTTGGGTGCCAGCTCAAGTGTTGTCCTCGTCAGCTTGACCATGGTTCACAAATACGAGGCAGCGTTCCCGGGTATTTCTTTCGTGATAGGCCCCAAACCGTCGCCAATAGCCCACTGTGCAGCTCTAGTGCGACGTTAATTAACCAAAAACCAAAAAAGATTAAAAAAAACTTTGTCGATATTTATTGAAAGGGATTTATAAAGGCAGCCTTTATAAGCACGCATCTACTCATTTTTACTTATTGTACTCATTTTTACTTATTGTACTCATTTTTACTTATTGTACTCATTTTTACTTATTGTACTCATTTTTACTTATTGTACTCATTTTTACTTATTGTACTCATTTTTACTTATTTTACTCATTTTTACTTATTGTACTCATTTTTACTTATTTTACTCATTTTTACTTATTGTACTCATTTTTTAATACATGTTCGGACTTACGTGGTATTACCGCTCAAACAAACAATATGTTGTTTCGAAATACATATTAAGATGTAAGCAAACCTTGCTTGTAAATTAAAAAGTGTCGATTTCCTGCTGAAAAGCTAAATACTTTTCAAGATAAACGACAAAAGCAAGAATAAAGCAATATGAAATAAAAAACTATAATTTTATATAAAGCTTTAATGCTGATATTTTTCAGCTGAGACATCAAATTAGATTATCTAAAACCCACATTTTATTTTATTTTCTAAAGCTACACAACGAACTATTGGCGACAGTTTTATGATTCGTGAATTTGTTAAGATGGTCTAATGGCGATTATATAATATAAATGGACACCCTAATTTCCTAACTTCCACGCTACGATAACATGAGGACATTTGAGTTATAATATATTTAACGAACACCATCTCCTTCTTTGAAGTGATCGGTATAGCAACTAGGGAATAGATCTCGTGTCGCCGTTTCAGAATTCGATACCGTGACTACCAGACTATCACGTGGTGCTTAATTTAAATATGATGGTTTACAAATGTGTTGAAGAACATAAAAGACAAATATAACGAAAAAATATTTTTTTCACTCAATATTTTTTATAGGCCAATAAAAACAATATTGAACAGTAGAGTACCAAATAAAAACAATATGGAACAGTAGAGTACCAAATGAAAACGATATGGAACAGTAGAGGACCAAATAAAAACGATATGGAACAGTTGAGGACCAAATAAAAACAATATGGAACAGTAGAGTACCAAATGAAAACGATATGGAACAGTAGAGGACCAAATAAAAACAATATGGAATAATAGAGGACCAAATAAAAACAATATGGAATAGTAGAGATTTACACATATTCGGATATTGGAATATTTTTTTTACATTTGCATTATTTTATCTTTGTTCCTGAATGCGCCAATGATGCAACATAACGCTCTATTGCCCTTTCCATAAATGAAAGAAAACCTACCCACACACAACAAATCACACACGAGAAAGACCAAACATCAAAACATCCCCCACCCCCACAAAACATCCAAACAAACTTCCCAATCCTTCACACTAACATCCCCCAAAGCGGTCTCACCTACAGCAAACAAACAACACCCTAAAGCCTCCCGCTTTCTTCCCATTGCGGGATACGAACACAATGCCCCCGGCTTTTATGACTCTCCCGGGTGACAAGGGGAGAGCATCTTTGCTCCTCATCCCTTCCGGGATGATCTCCATCTTCATCTTCCTCATCCCTTTGTCAGTGATCGATAGCCTTTGGTATCCTGTGCAGGGAGGTGGTGGGGCTTTAATTTATAACCTGTTCTCGGGTGGAGAGGTGGTTGGAAGGTGTAGTGGTGCAAGGATGAGGGGTGTAAATTGCAGTGATATGTTAATTAGAGAAGTTGTAATATAATTTAAATGTAGAAAACTTGAAAGTTAAATAATAATTATTTATTGCGTTTCGGTATCGTCAGTAAATAACTACACTGTTAAAAATTTTCATTTCAACGTTGCACCATATCTTTGTGCTCTGAAGAAACTTACGCCATATTATGTATGCAATCTAGGTTGAACCCAAAAATCTTTAATAGAAAATAGCGCAGCTTTTACTCAAAAATGGTGCAATCTCCTAAACTGCAATCGAAAACCTTTGCTGAATCTACAAACCAGGGAATCCCCTCAATCCTCTTGAATTTGGGGTACGGATGCCCAGTGGATAAAGGCGTTCAGCTGGTAATGAGAGGATTGCTAATTCGAGCCCGCGCAGTGGACTTGACAATAAAAGTAAAAATGTAGTTATTTTGTCAGATTCGCTACAAAAAATACTAGAAAATCGATCAGAACATCGAACAAATTGTACCGGTGTTCCACCATAATATGGAGTAGCGAAAACGCGAATTTTCGTTCAACGTTTCACCATAAAATCGTGAAGCGAATATATGAGTTTTGGTGCAACGTTTCGCCCCTAAATGGTATTCGTGGTAGCGCAATAAAATGGTGAAACTATGCACCAAACAATGGTTGCAGCTAAATGGGTACCAAATTTTAGTGCAAGGTCGTACTAAATTTTTAACAGTGTATCCAATTATCCTGTAAAGTAATCCTTGACCGAAATAAAGCAAATTATAAATCTTGTGCAAATGAAACATTAAACTGCAAGAGAACTTCAATTATCCGAACTCCAATTATCCGTAATCCAGTTATCGTAATCAAACACAGCGGATGGCTTTGAGAAAGCAAAATCCGGAAACGTTTCTTATTTGTGATTAATATTAATTTTAACAGTCCTTATATTACAATACACAGTAAAGCAAATTTGTTTTTTTACTTAGAAATAAGCTGTTTTTCATGAATTATCCAATTGAGCCGGATAATTAGAGTTCTATTGTAGTATCTAGCAAACAGAATATATAATCTGAAAGGTAAAATATAATGTGTGAGTTTACTTGCCATTTATTTTCAAAATAACTAGCTGTTATTGAATTCGATCAGTGTAAAGGAGTTAATTAATGAATTACCTACTATAGTTGTACTACCGCCGGTAAAGTGGATGATTTTTTAGGGAAATCGGATTCAACTAAGCGTAGCTAGACAAGGGAAAATTCAAGCCAAGCCTTGATTTAATGCAGTGGTCGGTCAACTCAGTAGTCAACAGAGCCAAATGTCAAGAATACAACGATTTAAATTTCTTTTGAGAGACAATTTTTTAAAACTTAAACTATTTAGGTAACATTGCTATTAATTTAATTGGGGTACTCCTATGCTGGTCTTTGCTAAAAACGTCCTCAATCTGATTGAGGCGTCTTCACTGAGGTTAACCCCTTCCAACTCTCCCGTCCACACTCGTCTTGTATTTCGTCTATCTGCTTTCGTTAATCTTCTCTTCATGTCCAAACCATCTCAACATATCTTTCTAAATCCTCGACACTACATCTTCTTTCACTCCACAACGCTCCCTAAAATTAACTTAATAAACTTTACTTAAAGTTTTAAGTCTTAGTTAAGCTATAGGTACGTTGAATAAAACTTGATGTCATACTCAATAATAATATTATTTACTGATAAAATGAAATTGTAAGGTATCTATAAAATTAAATTATAACAATGACTGACAAACACTAATGGGAACAATGGCCTTGCATTCCTTGGGAAGTTTGGGTAAGCTAAAATTGTATGTTATTGCTTTTAATTTGAGGCAACGAAGTTTCAATCGCACTGTACGCACTAGCCCGCACGTGGTATTTTGTGCCAGAGCCACACTCAGTGGCTAAAGAGCCGAATGTGGCTCGCGAATCGCTGTTTGCCGACCACTGATTTAGTGTAAAATAACCATAGAGAATGGAAAGTACAGAGAAGGCATTTTATATACTTCGTACAAAAAATTATGAAGTCTTGTTATCAATCTGCATCATATCCAAACACTGGAGTCTACGTTTTATTGCTTAAAGCAACAAATTAATCTTTTTCAAAATAATTTCGGTAGTTAACAGAATAAAACGCTACGTTTAATTAAAATATCGCTTTCAGTTAGTATGAAATAATCTAACGTTTTGATAGTATGTAGTCCTGGAATGGTTTCAACTATTTCACTACCAAGTTAACTCAAATGCTTCTATACTCTTTTTTAATAACAGCTGTTAGTAAAACTGCACTTGCTCGATGTGACGTAATAGGTGAGTAGATACTAAACTCACCCAAGGAAATTGATTGTTTAAAATAGACCAAGAATTTTGAAACAAATATTTTTTAATTTTCACAAAAACGACAATATCAACATCACGTACATAATTTTATTTACGACCTTACAATGTTAAAAATAGGTTCTCAATTAAGTGAAATGTACTAATTTTTTAGAACATTCGATGCTTATAATGGCTCTAAATACATAAGTTTCAATTTTTAAAAAGACACTCTTAAAAAGGAGAACAATTCTTTTAATAATTTCTTCACACCGCAATGGTTGCTTAACGGATAAGACTTTGGACAGCTGTGCCTAAAGATCTGGGATCGTTTCTCAGTAAGTCTTGGTTGTAGTGATTTATAAGGTAGTCTATGTAGGCTAGCATATGCTTTTTTTATTCATTTTACCCATTGTACTCAGGGCCCGATTAAGACATTGCAGCAAGGGAAGCCCGTCTTTAAATGGGGGCCCCATTGCTCTCAAATAGACACTGGAACATCCAATCGAACTTTTGCATGCCCTAATACATTTACACCTTATTGGTATTAAAATGAAACATTACAATAATATTTTAATGAGTAATGTTTATTCTTAATATTCACGTATGTTTTGTCCCCCCCCCCCCCATTATTCGAACAAATTTAACAAAACAAGTGACAATTTTGTTTACTGAAGTTTGTAATGCAATTTTTATAGGTAAATTTAGTAACAAACTATGTTAGGAGTGTTAAATATTTATATAATATGTGTGATTTGGGGGCCCCCTAAAAAATGCACAGTGTAAGCCTGGGCTTCATGGGCCTATTCGGTAATCAGGCCCTGCTTTGTACTCATTGTTAGGTACATGTCTTTTTCAAAATTGAAATGCGGAGCCATCATATGTATCAAATCATCATATGTATCATATCATCCATAAGCATAAAATATACTCAAAAATGAGTACATTTTAATTATTTTCGAATCACCATTTCCAAAAGTTCATGTTGTCCATTTCTGAAGGATTCGGACGATCAGTCCACTTTCGTCCGCAGCGGTCATAAAAGAGGCGCGAGATCAATCCCGCTTTAAGGAAAAGTTCAAAGTGATGCGGTGTGTGAAATTTGACGCGAACTTTGAGAAAGAGGGGAAACTTGAGAGATAAGTTGAAACTTGTCAGTGGGGGGAGTTTTCACAAGTTTTTAGTTCTCGACGGCTTTTGGGGGGGGCTTGTTCTTAAACTCCAGTTGTTTCACTGTACGCTGGATTAAGGGGGTTTTGAGGTAAAACTAAAGTTTTTTAGTTCTTTCTTTAAAACTGTGTAAGAAAAATGTTTTTAGAAGACAATATGTTTTGATAAGAATTTTTTTATGGAGAAAATTCTGTTGCTTCTTTCATCGATACGTTTATTGTTGAAAATGGCAAATTGTTTTTTACACAAATATATATTTTTATATCTATTTTGTAAAGTTTTAATGGAAGAATTAAAAAAAGTTTCTTCACAATTATTCTAATGTTCAGGAAAACAAGTTGAATATATTCGTATTTTGAAATTTCTTAATATTTGCACTATTGCCATTTTAAATTGAATTAAAAGATTTTGTAAATTGAATTAAAAGATGTTGTAAATCGACTTATAGAATTCCTAGTAAATATATATATATATTTATCTAATTTAGACATTACGTACAGTTTTTTGACGGAAAAAATATTCCTATTTATTCTGAATATTAATATGTTCTTGGATATTCCGTATAGCGTTTGCATTAATGAACTTTGTCTATGATTTATTGTAAGCGCATACAATTTATGTTACGTTACTGAACTCTATCCTTTCAACTAACGTTTTGTGGGCAACAATAAAATGCTGCAAATTTGTTTCCAGATAATTGTTTTGCGAAAAATTCTGAATCGTGGCAGCTTTTTTTGCCTATCAACATAATAACAACTATCATTAAACATTTATTATCTTGTTACAGTGGAGATTACACAAATAAAAATACGAAACAATTAATTTTTAATCGTATGTGCAGATATGGTATAGGATATAATGAGCATTAAGTTTGGTTGTAAAAAATTGTAAACGGAAAGACAAATCAAACATATTTTTTTCGGTCTTAGAACATGAAAGAAAAGGTGAAGTTCAAATAGATTGCAAGAGAAAAACTATATAATTTACTGGTATTGATATTTTAAGCATAATTTAAAAATGGATCTAAAGATTTATTTAAAATTACCCATTTTGTCGTAATTATTACTTCTTAGTTTATAATCATTAAGATCTACTTGAAAACTGCCCAAACACAAGGTATGAAATATGTGTATGTTCACTTTTTTAAAATTTCGTTGGATGAATGTTATATGATTCCCCTCAAACATATACACTGACTGGCCAAAATAGGATGCCATATTCTTATTCCATATGCTTTAATTTTACAGTGTACGGTTAACAGGGCATTTACAGATCCCTGATTAAAATATGCGGTAATATGCTGCACTGTTGCTCTTATGTTGTCCCTTTCCTCTAGAGCAGTGGTCGGCAAACTTATTAGTCAACAGAGCCAAATATCAACAGAACAACGATTGAAATTTCTTTTGGGAGCCAAATATCAACAGAACAACGATTGAAATTTTTTTTGGGAGCCAAATATCAACAGAACAACGATTGAATTTTTTTTTGAGAGCCACATTTTTTAAACTTAAACTATATAGGTACATTGTTATTAATTTAATTAGGGTACTCCTAAGCTGGCCTTTGCTAAAATCGTCCTCAATCTGATTGAGGTGCGTTCGCTGAGATCAACCCCTTCCAACTCTCCCATCCACACTCGTCTTGTATTTCGTCTATCTTCTTTCGTTCATCCTCTTTATATGTCCAAACTATCTTAACATACCTTAACATGCACGTGGTAATTTGTGGAAGAGCCACACTCAAAAGGCCAAAGAGCCGCGTGTGGCTCGCGAGCCGCGGTTTGCCGACCACTGCCCTAGAGCATTGGATAGCCAATGAAACTCACAGGAGGCACTTTAACACAGTATGTTGGTTAACAGATCAACCTTTAAACACATTTACTACAACTATTCTCTTAAACATTTCGCAAATTCAATGATTTTGCAGATGCTCACTTCATAAGTCTAATCACACACAATCATCCCATGTTCAAAGCCAGTCAAATTGTTTTTTTTAACCATACCTGTTCAAAACAAACGCTTCTACTAACGTTGTAAAAAATCACCTTTCCTTTTTTTATACCTCTCTCGCTCTGTGGCGAAAAACAGTGTGACTTCATATCTTATTTACTTAAAAATCTTATCTGCTTCTCTTACTTAATTAAACACAGGATATGTGCCAATTTTTCGCCAGTAATTTAATATCGCCAAATAAGACTATATCTTTGAACATCCTTACAATCCTGGAATGGTCAAATTTTAACTTAATTTAATACTTAACGAAATTTCAGATGTGAAATTCCAAGTTAATAATCGTGTTGGCATATATATATATATATATATATATATATATATATATATATATATATATATATATATATATATATATATATATATATATATATATATATATATATATATATATATATATATATATATATATATATATATATATATATATATATATATATATATATATATATATATATATATATATATATATATATATATATATATATATATATATATATATATATATATATATATATATATATATATATATATATATATATATATATATATATATATATATATATATATATATATATATATATATATATATATATATATATATATATATATATATATATATAAATATATATATATAAATATATATATATATATATAAATATATATATATATATATATATATATATATATATATATATATATATATATATATATATATATATATATATATATATATATATATATATATATATATATATATATATATATATATATATATATATATATATATATATATATATATATATATATATATATATATATATATATATATATATATATATATATATATATATATATATATATATATATATATATATATATATATATATATATATATATATATATATATATATATATATATATATATATATATATATATATATATATATATATATATATATATTATAAATATATTTTTTACCTTTTGCGAAGAACATCTACTTTTGCCAGTTTACAATGTAAACCCTTACATTATTCTATATAACCAGCCCCTCATTGCATTATCCCCTATGAATATGAATAGAACCCTATGGCACACCCTATATATAATAATACACAACATAATACACACATTTCCCGTTATCTAATATAAGGCACGGCGTCTGCCTAAGCTGCCTTAATCACTGTCAGACGCAAGCACCGTGGAATCAATGGAATAATCGGTCGCACAGTGCAATCGGTAATCGACTTATGCTGATGAGTTACCAGTATTCATGCAACTACTGGTCACTGGTTGTCAGTGCGGCACTAATTATTAACGAATCGTGGTCCAGTGCGATTGCCTAACAATTCAATCGCATGGATTCGCGATGTAACAATTAGGCTTATTCTGTGTGGTACGATTGGGGGATGTATTGGGGGATGTATTGGGGGATGCATTGGGGGATGGTATTGTCTTGATTGTGTTAATGCAAATGGTTATTGTGGTATTGTAATGTAATTGGCGTTGTGTTGGAATGAATTAATAGGTGCCTATGAATATATTGATTTATTATTTTTTAATAGGGAAGTGGGGTCGTCTAAAATAACAAAAAATATTAAATTGCTTTAAAAAAGTCCATTTTATTTTTAAGCTAACGGCACCAATATTATATTTTACGTTAAGTACAATTAATTGTTTTTGCGAATCAATATATTAAGCTTTGGTAAAAGATTGCCTGAATATGGAACATTGAACACAATTATCTCATTGTGATTTTTTATCAAGTTTGCATTGATATAAGTTCATATTCATTTAAAGAAACTGCTCCAAATTTGCTACAGTGTATTTTCAAAGAATTACTTTCATTTTTGTTTAATTTTTGTTTACCAAAATTATATTTTTACGTTTAGTACAACTAATTGCACTTGCGAATCAATATCAAACTTTGGTAAAAGATTGCATGATTATGGAACATTGAACACAATTTCCTCAGTGATGATTTTTATCAAGTTTGCATTCATATAAGTTCAGATTCATTTAAAGAAACTGCTCCAAATTTGCTACAGTGTATTTTCAAAGAATTACTTTAATTTTTGTTTAATCTTTGTTTACCAAAATTATATTTTTACGTATAGTACAACTAATTGCATTTGAGAATCAATATCAAGCTTTAGTAAAAGATTGCATGATTATGGAACATTGAACACAATTATCTCATTGATGATTTTTTATCAAGTTTGCATTGATATAAGTTCATATTCATTTAAAGAAACTGCTCCAAATTTGCTACAGTGTATTTTCAAAGAATTACTTTCATTTTTGTTTAATTTTTGTTTACCAAAATTATATTTTTACGTTTAGTACAACTAATTGCTTTTGAGAATCAATATTAAGCTTTGGTAAGAGATTGCCTGAATATGGAACATTGAACACAATTTTCTCAGTGATGATTTTTTATCAAGTTTAAATTGATACAAGTTCAGATTCATTTAAAGAAACTGCTCCAAATTTGCTACAGTGTATTTTCAAAGAATTACTTTCATTTTTGTTTGGGGATTAATAAAATATATGGGCATTGCAGAGTGACTTGTGTGACATTCAGACATTTTTCAGCACCTATGTAATTATTTTGATTTTTTAAAAAAAAAGACAATTTTGGAAATGCCAAATTGATATTTATCAATGATGTCTCGCGATTTAATTGATCTCATTGGAAATATTTTACGCTGCATGAATACAGAAATGTAAATTTTTAATTTTACTTGACGTGTGTGACCCATTTATTTCTAAATGGGTCTCGTTTTAATCAAACACGTTCAAAGAGCGGATAATTTTGATTGCTTGAAATATATTTAATTAACTGATATACAAACAAACGTTTTCGATTTTTGAATTCATTGACGTCAACAATTACCATTAACATACCGCCCACCTCAGAACCGAAACTTCATTGGCTGCGAGACCCCATCAAGCTTTTTCGCGTGCCCGAGTCCCCTACAACCAAGAAACCCTCATCCAAATGACAGGCCTGCATCTAATTCCATCCATGACGTAATGGTATGCATGACTAGTATTAAGGAGATTTCTCCCTAAGTACGTATAAGTGGCTTGCACGCAATAGCGCGAAGCAAAAGCACACGCCATGAAGAAAGCGCACACTCTATCGAGTTGAACTTTTCCCCTTCTCTTTTCCCGAGAGTCCCTAAGTATTTATTACGAGTATTTATTACGAATTTCTCCTGCGGTCTTTTAAAGACGGAGGGGGGTGTTTAAGAGATTTCGGGCTTTTAAGAATGTTGGCATCGCGGGTCGTATCGCTTGTTCGCTCGTTGGGCTCCTCGAACTTTTGAAGTTCGTTTTGGTGTAGGGTTGCTGGGATGTGGGGCGGTCGCCAAATATTTACGAAGGGAATGGATTTCAATGTGCCTGAGAATTTTGATTCTAAAAAAAAAGTTAACTTAAAAAAATATTTTGTGGATTTTCTTAAGAACAGTTTAACAGTTTGGACTCGAGTGGTGACTCTCATTCACCAAAATAACGATCTGTTCTTTTGTTCTATGTTCTTTAAATCAAAAAACGTTTTTGGTATGGATCCTGGTTCGCAGCTTATAGCATCTTTATACAACAATCACTGATCTCTAACTGTAACTTCTGGGTAGGGCAAGACATTTTGTTGACTTGAAGCCGATGTAGAGGCAGCCATAATGTGCCCCACTTTCTTTTCTACCGCAACATTTCTTTTATTTTTCATATTAAAATAAGCGGACTTGTATTGCTTTTGGTTGAGTTTTTTTTTCTATTTTCTTTTTAAACCCATTTTAAATACAATCTGCTATTTAAATAGAAAGTCATTTGCAAGTCAAAGTCGAAGTAGTTAAGAAGCAAGAGCAAAAACTATTTGTTTGGCAATATAAAAAATAATTCTATGAGAAGAAAATATAATATTTATATACATTTAATATTTCTACAATGCTATAGTAATAAAGAACACCACTAAATCACTTAAAAAAAAATATTGGGGCCCAGTATGGCTGCTTTCAATTGGCTTCAACGCGCCCATAGTGGAAACAAGGTTTGAGCCTTCCAGCAATTACAGTTAGAGTTCAGTGACAACACTAAGTAGGGTGGTTGAAATTCTGTTGCGCCAGAGCTACACACTTTATTAGCGTCAATTTTGTATTGATTCCGAAGTAAAAACCTTTGAAAACTGCCTCATTATTTTGAACTATGGTTAGATGACGCGCACAACACCTGATAATGTTCCCACTCACTTGATACACATGCATGCACTTCTCATGGGAATGGGTATTTAAACTCTACTATTCCAATAAAATTTGCATGCCAAATTTCAAAATATTAACTTTTGTAAAATTTAGATGTAGCTTTTAAATATACATATTGAAATGCAATGTTTGGTAAGCTTCATTAGTTGGAGGATATTTCGGTATTGTAATATTTGTACAATGTGGTCTCTTTGGATGACAGCTGTCTTTCGAGGTGCAATTATGCAAAACTATTTTCCCTTGATCGTCTCTTGATCTGTTGGTGGATGTTATAATAGTAAGTCTCGAGCATATGTTGCTTATACATATGTTGCGTATGTTGATTGTGCATATGTTGCTTGTAAGGAACGGTGCGTTTAATTCTGTTTCTTTTTGTAATTTAAAGAAAATTGCTCTATGGTTAATTTTATATTGTCAAAATTTATATTCTGTATTTGTTGATCAAAATATAAAGTGACACCATTCAATTTAGTATAAAATTTTTCCTCCTAACGTTTTGAACATTGCTGAGAAAAAGGTATTTTTCATAGTGGGGTTCAAAAGATTCCTTTTCAAACTTTGTAGTATAAGAAACAGAAATACCGATTGTACCGCTAAAGTGGGTTTTTCGCTCCACTCCTGCGAGGGCCATTTACCTATTGCCTTCCGAAATCTAACAGAAGAGACGATTACCCGCTGGGTATCAAAGTTCTCGGGGGTATCCTTCTTCCGGCCAAGGCTTAAAAGCTCTATTGCCTACAGGCAAAATAAATGCTGTGTTCTGGGTTATAGAAGTCTCGAGAGTAAAAGGTATACGTTAATAGAGTAAACACGTATTTTAATGCAATTTCTTTTAAAGAAATAAATATTATAAAATTTAATTACAACAGGTAACACCCACGAAGATGTTAACTAATGCTCTAAAATTTGTTAAGCCAAAATCCTTTATAAATTAAAGATAGGATATTTTTCTTTGTTTCTGGAAAATTAAAAAAAAAGCACACTTTAGCGGGTTTCTGAAATAAACGATTCAATTGACAACTACAAAGTATTTTTGTGCTGAGTAACATTTGTTTCCAATTGGAATATAAAAAATAGCCACCCAGTTCTTATTTTATTTTAAAAGAAACAGCGCCAAAAAGCGAGCCCAAATGGCGATCCATCGCCAACTCCCCACAACCCTCTCCTCTGGAATCAATTTAATTAGAGCGGTGTTTGTCAGGGATGCCAGTTTGGCACGCGATTCGCTCCTCATGTCATTATGATTGCTATAATTTGAGAAGAGCGCGCGCTTTTCTGTTCCTTCAAGCTCCCCTCCCGCTCGCCTCCTTCCAAGACTGTTGCCACACTTTGCATAGTAATACTCATAAAGCATTTTACCCCATTTTTCTCGACGCTCGCCTGTTCCATGGAATATAACATGGCGAAGTTCTCCTTTTAAGGAAGGAAGTTTGAACGGAGAAAAGCGTGTTTAGTCAAATGGGAAAACGCTAAGTTGTAATAATGTTTTGCACGTGCAGTTTAAGGGTGTTTTAATTGAAGGGGGGGGGGGGCTCAATACATGAACATACTTTTCAATAGAAAAGCAGCAGATGGTTTATTAGCCGTTAATGTGTTTTTCCAATAAATTAACAAAAATAAATTTAGACGTTTTTAAAATATTAAGTGCACAAAAAAAAAATCAATATTAAAAAAATATATTAATATCTGGAAAAAAATTGAATACAATTTTTTTTTTTAAATTGTTGAAAGTTCTTTTTCTTTGATTATTTAATTTCAGTAATGAACTTCGAGCATAGATCCTTCATAGTAGAGAAAACATAATGTTATAACCTAGCTAACATCAAAGTGAGGCCAACATGTATGGCCTCAGACACGTGGTTAATCACGTCTTTCCATTCATAAATTTTCACTGTTACACATTTTCCAATTCATCAGTCAATCGTGAGTATTTTTTAATTCATAATTTTGAAAAGAAGTCACGTGTCTGAGGCCATTCGGTCGAGATGTTGGTTTCACGGTTTTGGCATCATATTCGCTCTACTACAGTCCATTCATGCTCGAAGGTAATGAATGACGTTCTTATTATTTATTAACATTAAAAATTGTTAAAGTGTTGCTAAATATTAAATTAATCCGTTCGTTTGCAGCAGTTTTTAATATTACAATGATAAATTTTAAAAAAATGCTTTTTAAATTAGTTTATCTGTGCCAAATATTATTAAACATATTACACCAATCATAATATATATTAAGAATTATTAATAAAATAAAATGTTAGAATCATATGTATATAATATTTATAAGTAATACTATATTATAATCTACATTTTTATAGAATAATTCTAGAGGTCTTGTTTATACAAAGAATATACATACGGGTGTTCAGCAATACACATACCGTATATACTCGCGTATAAGCCGATCCGCGTATAAGCCGACCCCCTAATTTTAGGACGATTTTTTGTCCAAAATGGAAAACTCGCGTATAAGCCGAGTTGTATTTTCGTACATGAAAAATTCCGATTAAAATCGGCAAATTATCGAAAATAGAGTGAAATGTTAATTCTTAAGATAAATATTTAAGCCGAGAAATCAAAAAATAAAAAACAGTGGCTGGAGAAACGGCATTCCTCGAAGTTCGCAACGATCCATCGTGCTTAAAAAGTATATACCACTCGCGATGTTCTTGTGTCGTTCAAACCTCCATCGGATTTCTTAAATTACATTTATCTTAATATCATACTGAAATATTTTAAACCATAAACTTAAACACCAAAATGTGCAATTTCCAATCCTTAACATCGTGTTGTAAAGATTTAAAAACTTAGAAAACGCCAGCTATTTTCGGTCAACATCGCGACTACTGTCGCGATTAAATAATACGGATGAAATTTTTTTTTTATCCACCTCGGAAAGAAATACTAGTATATTATGGATGAATGTATACTTCTTATTAAAATATTTAGTTTTTATTACGAAATAAATTACTTAAAAATAGAGCTTGAATTCGCGGATTAGCAACGTCCCGATTTTAACGCTTTAAAGTCAATTCCATCCAAAATTCTAATAAGACAACTGTTAATTCCTTTACATAATATTATCAAGAAATAAAATATGTACTGGTAAAATAAATGTTGTTTAATTATTGCAATTGAGTAAGATAGATATCGACTTTTAAGAGGTGTCATTCGCTACGCACGATGTCAACTTTTTAGTCTTCCATCCAAAATCTTATTAAAGTAACGTATACTTGCTTCATAGATACTACAAACCAATTGAATACTTATCAAAATATATACTTTTTATTTAGTTAAACTGATTATTTATCCGAGTGTAATTTTGGGTTACGATTACGCCACGATGCGCAGAACGGTCTTCAGTCAGCACATGTGACGCACATTCTCGATCTCGAATCCGGGAAATCTGTCGGAGCGATTTTTCAAGAATCCGCTAATTTCAACTTCTCTTCTTTTCCCATTTTAGGCAAATTATTTTATAAATTTTACTGACCCGCGTATAAGCCGACCCCCCTACTTTTTGATGAAGATTTTGACTTAAATTTCTCGGCTTATACGCGAGTGTATACGGTATAATTGAAAAAAATAACCGGTTATAAAGCCTTTTTCAAATCTAAAGCTTTGGGATATATTTTAAAAGCCATCTTTTATTAAAATAATAAAAGAATGATTGTGTTTTAAAAAATCTGAACATGGAAATATATATTAAAAGTCTGGAATGTTCTTTGAAAATCAATATCTCTTGAACAAAAAAAAACGTTGTGGATAATCCTTTAAAGCCCTGCTACTACGAAAACACTATAATAATATATTAAGAAATGGCTGAGTCTTTTGCAGTGAAGACCACTTTACAATATTGATATTTTCTTCAGCGTTTCACGTTATTTATTAATTTTTGTATTTGATATCGCAGTCAGCCATTTTTTTAAAAGCTCTTTTTTGTATTTACATTTTACGATTTCTTATCTTATTTTCAATTTTTTCTCCAACTTACGGTACCTACATATGAAAATTGAATAAAGAAATGCATTGTTATTATTATTATTCTATGCATACCTTAAATCATAAATGTTAACTTATCAATATTCATATGCACCATGCGGTGTATGTCACAGAAATACGAAAATCAGCGAACACCATTTCCCATCACGAGGCAGCTAGTATTTGGCCAAGTGCTAACTGCCTAATGACGGAAAATCAATTTATCATTTGGTCAAGTGATGTGGATCCTAATTCAATAGGTTGTCCCATACTGAGTTGAAGAATGTCATTCCACTTAACATTATTGCCAATGATCAGAGGAGTTACAAATTTTAAGCGTTCTTATCTTGGAACATTATATTTACATTAGATCTCTTGGTACCCAACCTATCTATACACTTTAAAACGAGACACCTCTATTAAAGGTTATTATCAAAATACTTTAATACCAATATACAGGGTTGCCGTAAGAAAAGTTTCCATGTTTACAGGCAACTATAGCTAAAACTAATGAACGGAATTACAGGAAGTTTCATATTCAGGATATAAAGGAGATTTATCAGGATATAAAGGAAAGGAGATTTAAGTTAAAAAAATAGTACCAAAAATCGCCGTTAGGTTCCCACAGGAAAACTAACGGAAAAGCTGACATTCAAAGACCGGAATTGTCTGAACAATAGACCAGTTATTTTGCCTTCGAGAAAATAAAAGATAAGCAATAAACGGGGAGAACAAACCATTGTGGTAACATTTTGTTAAAGCTTGTGAAACCGCGGGTAACAGCTAGTAATAATATAATTAAGTTTGTATATGCCAAATATACTCACGACATTACTTCGCCTCAGAGCAACAGTAGGATATGAGCAAAAACAGAGTTGCCTATGAAATTGATTTTAAAATTTGCTGTTTTTTCAATGCTGAATATCTAAGGCTGTAGTTCAGGGATTTCAAAGAAGACATAAAAATGTCCGAGTGTTCCACTAAATAAAGGCACATTTGGTATTTGGCAAGACCGAAAACTCATTTTCATTTTTTTTATTAGATGTCCTACTGTTGCTCTGAGGCGACGATTATTAAAACACATGGATGACTTGCATCACTTTTCCCCGTCCACCAACTTCCCGTTGCAGCACTCGACTCCCCAATCGACATCGCAGAAAAGTTGCCCTTTTAAGTTCTCAAAGAAGAATTCAATGTGAAACATTTGTGTCTGGGGGATGGAGGGGGGTGATTATAGGTTACCCGGGGATTTAGAATAATATTTAGGGGGGTGAGGGGCAGACTAGACGTGCGTGTGCATTCTTTGCCGAGGTTGTATTTGCATAAACTTCTACGGCGTAATGTCGTCGTGTAAGTTGAAACATTAATAATCCGTTTATGTGGGTTTGAGGCGCGTTCCGCCATTCAATTATGGCGACACGGTGTGCATTCGGTGGGATTTGGCGAAATATTGGCACGTTGTTATTACGTTTGTCGTCGTGAAAGTGTTTGTTTAAAGGTGTATTTGCTCATTGATTGTGCGACTCGGTTGATGAATTTTATGTAGTTCTCTCTTGCACTATCTTGTCTCTTCTCAGCTCGAGAACATAACGACCCGTTCTTTTGGTTCACTGTTCTTTAAAATAAACAGAACAGTCTTGTGCTGAAAAAAAGCAGATCTTAAACAGATTATGATTTTTTTTCCCAAAAATTCTGAAGAAAAGAACAGAAAGTGGAATAACTGTTCCTCAGACAGAACGCAAATGTCAAAGATGCTCTTGGAGTGCGAAGGTTCAAAAGTTTGAGGAAATTGCATAGATGTTGTATTTGAATTTTAAAAATTATTTTGATATTGTCCTCGTTAACTGTACGCGGAAAGCCACAGTGGCGACGATTGAAAGTCGAGAAAGAGGGAGCAATAACTAAAGGTGAAGGGAAAAATGCCCAACTTTCTAATCAAAATTTCAAAAAGTATTGCGGCACGTCTCCGCTCGCTACACTGAGCCCCAGTTGCTCAGTTGGTAAGGCGTGGTAAGAGGATTGGTGGTTCGAATCCGTGCAATGGACTTGACATAGAAAAGTAAAAAAGTAGTGATCTTGCGTTCGGAGGGTTGCCAGCTTCGCTACAAAAATACTAGAAAGTCGTCCAGAATATCCAACAAATTATACTGGCGTGTATACGGGACTGGTGCACGATAAATCTGATCGGGGTCCAAAGTCCCGACGTCTATTGAAGGCGTTGGGTGCCAGTTCAGGTGTTTCCTCGTCATCTGACCATGGTTCTAAATTAACGAGGTGCATGTATGAATGTGTATGTGTTCCCGGGTCTTTCCTTCGAGATTGACCCCAAACCGTCGCCAATAGCCCACTGTGCAGCTCTAGTGCGACGTTATTTAACAAAACCCAAACCAAACCGCTCGCTACACTTAATTGACCCCATTGGTTAACCAGAGTCATGTGACAGTGTTCCACTGACCTATGCACGAACTGAACCAGGTTTTACCCGTTTGGACTCGAGTGTTGACTCTTAGGCACCAAAATAACGATCTGTTCTTTCGTTGCATGTTCTTCAATTTAAACGAGAACTGTATGTTCTTGAACATAAAAAAACATTTTTATTTTGCTAGCTTGATATTTAGGTAACTCCATTTAAAATTATAATATTACTTGGGTATCAACATATTTAACTAACCCTTTGCACTCGAAAATGTTGCCTTTAAGTTACCTAAATAATGACGTCTATTTTTTCCCCTTTATTCTTCAAAATGAAATAGAAAACCATATTCTTAAGTTTAAAAAGTTATTCTTCCACAAACTTTAACTTTCATATAATTTTTTTTTCCATCTAAGCATCAAAGATTACCTAAATCTTTCTTTAGATTGAAATCATTCACAATTCTTGTGTTTCTTAAAACAACTTTTGACAAATGTCATAAATCACAAAATATATATTTACTATACTGAATATACTAGTCATTATCCCGTATAACTTTTAATTTTTATAATTATCCACCCTAAATGTAAAAAAATAAGCTAAGGAATACCTATATAAAAAGTACAGACACGGTATTTAACAGTTCATAAAAGTAACGTAAGTATCCGGCATGTTCTTCGTGTTCGAAAGATTAATTTGTTTAATGGATAACGAATTTTAAAGTTGACATTATTAACTCCGAAAAGTGTCTTCAAATTGTGTCAAAAGTGTCGCTTCGTTGGTATTAAACTTCCTAAAGATAATAAAAAAATTATATTCTATAAAAAATCATACTCGTACGAATGGAATTATAATACTTTATATATGGGAAAATTGGATACAATTAAAAAAAATTATCAAGAAAAAAGACTATTGGTATTGAAATGGTATCATCTCCTCTGTTTGAGGTTAGTAATGGCCAATTTCAGCTTACTCAGACAAAAGTCAGTCAAGAGAGTAACGGTTTGCATTTTTGCAAAGTTTCACCTTCAGAATACAGAACCACAAGAATATTTGTGGTGCAAATGAAATAAAATATATTAACTTATAATATTTCAATTTTCTAAATTTTTCATGCAACAGCAAACTTCATAATTGACTCGTTCAATAAAAATACAATCATAGAAAAAATGCTTTTTGGAATCCGAAAAAATGTCTTTAGGATCCCAAAATTTATATGCAACAATTTCATTGCCAGCGCACAAAAAATAATTTCTTTGTGATTTCGGATTACTTCACAATACTGCAGTGAAATCTGTGATAATAATCCTCTCAGAAATGAGAAAATCTTTGAAACTGTAAGTTTGTTTTCACCTAAGAAGATTTTAATTTATATTTCCAGCACACTCCTTTTCCAACAAAATATATTTTTAATTAGTTTATTTGATAAGAATACTCCCTAAAGAATGAAATTTGATTATATGTTACTTAATTCCACATCGTCTCTTGTCCACTTTGGAGAACAAGCCCATTACATTTTCATCGTATTACATTTGACTAAACCTAGAATTAGACAAAGTGATATCATATTATATTACACATAAAACAACATACTTTGATTAATTATAGACGTTGAAATAAAACGTAATACGAAAAAAAAATTTGTTTTTAAAATGTGATGGATTTGTTTTTCAAAGTGTAAAAGAGACGATTTGGAATTAAGCGACTCAATTGTTTCAAAGTAGAAATTTTTATAAATTTTTAAATTAGTTGTATTGTAAGGAAAAATGGTGACGCATGAACAAATACATGATCGTTTCCATTCCTATCAGAAAAGAAAAATATCGTAGTTATAACACCTTGTAATTGAAAGACCCTAGACTTTAAAGTCTTTTTCCGTTTGGAAACTACGATTTAACCCAGTCTTATAAAAATGAGTTATGTTCTGATATAAAAGCAATCAAACAGAGACATCCCTCTGCGTAATTTTATCAATATTCGTATATTGCGTGGGGTACTATTTCAGGTGTTGTCTTCATCATATGACCATGTTTTCGCGGGTCTTCCACTCGGGATAGATTCCGAACAATCGACCCTTTTGTAGCTTTAGTGCGTCGTTAATTCAATCAATCAGGAGCAAGAATTTCGGTAGTAATCACTGAGCTAGAATATAACATAATTAAAAACACTGGAGTGAGAACAAAGCGTGGCTAAACACTTTACTACTGTTTGAGCGAAGCTAGAAAAACTTACACCTTTTGAGCGAAGTTAAGAAAAAAGTAGTCCTTTCGCATAGGTTTGCGTAGATTTAAAAACGCATTTCTGGCTTTCAAAATTACATTAAATGTTACACATTTAACGCTTTTCCATACTTACTTAAAAGAAAAAGAAGATAAAAGGCACTGAAAAAAAACCAGTTTTAAACATTTTCTGTGACGTCATAGACAAGGACGAATGTTTTCTCAATCTTTCTTCCGAATTGTAAGCATCCGCACGGCACGGTAAATTACATTGTCGCTCAATGGAGTCCTCGCTCCAGTGTTTATATAATATTCTACTTCAATGGTAGCAACAAAAAACAACTCCTCTGACATTTCCAAAAATAACGTCATAAATCCCCAAAAATCCCATTTTCCTTTCCACTTCTTAGCTCCTCTCAAACAATAGAGATCTCCCCCAAAACACCAAAAACAACAAAAAAATATCTAACGAAAACCCCTTCTCTCCTTATTATTGGCTTTTCGATAGATATCAACCCCTAAAGATACATCACAAGATACCACAGATACATTCACGTATTGATACTAACCCCTTGCGTGACTTAATCACGAAACCAAGGGAGGGAAGGGGGGGGGGGGGGTTGCAGGGAACAACACCATTACCATTAATGTTATTAAGTCTTTGTTATTTGTGACGTAAGACTTGTGAGTTTAAGACTCGGATATGTATAGGATATGTATACGTGATTGAGTAGTTGGGTTGAGAAGTTAGGGTCCTAGCACGCTATTTTCGCGTTATTTCAATTTGAAAGGAGGTTCGGAAGGGGGGGGGGGGGTTGTAATGATTTTTGTGTTTGATGTATATGGGGGGGGGGGGTATGGGAGAGTGAACATGCTTCGGATGTGTTGTTGTGATTAAGATGTGATTGAAGATGATTTTTTTTGTTGATTGGATTTTTTTTTGAGTGGGTATTCCGATATTGGTGTTGTCAAGTTGTTTGATTGAGATGTTTTCATAAGTATTTTTTTCGGGGTATTGAGAAATCGGGTATTTAATATCTTTTTTAGGTTTTAGATTGTATAAAGGAGAAGTTATTGGTGATGTTTCAATTAGCGTTTTTTAAAAGTTCCGCACGTGAAAATGTTCTGTGAAACATGCACATAGTTTTTAAATTCGTAAAACATTTATGTTACAAAAAAATTAAATGTAATGTATATAGCATAAATATCTCTTACCATTTACTTATAAACTACTTGTAATAAATCGATTATCATTTTATTTTTAAAAGTATTAATTGGAAATTATTTGTTAAAAAAAATATTCGTAAATAATTTATTTTACAAAAAAATATTCGTAAATAGTTTATGTTACAAAAACAAATTCGTAAATAATTTATGTTACAAAAAAAAAATTCGTAAATAATTTTTGTTATAAAAAAATATTCGTAAATTATTTATGTTACAAAAAATATTAGTAAATAATTTATGTTAAAAAAAATATTCTTAAATAATGTACGTTAAATAAATGTAAAGTATTGAGTATAAATATATAAGTATATATATAACCTATCTAAAATATCTTTTAGATAGGTATTTGAAATATAAATGCATCTTTTTCTTTTGTTTGTTTAAAATGATTTTATATAATTTTGAATTGCCCAATTATATAATTGTTTAAATATGTTTTTTTTGTCTTTCGAAACTAGACAAATAATTTTGGGGCTTTTTAAATTTTAAAAATTGACAAACTATAAACTTAACATCATTTTAAAGTGAATGTTTCCTTTTAAACCTTAATTATACACTATAGTAGCAAAATTCGTGTTAAGAAGTGTACAAAACTTTCGCTTAAATATTGATAAATGATTATTTTTTTTAATTGAAATTGAAAAAATGAACAAAGGTAGTGGTGATATTTTTTACTAAAAAATAAATTTACCATTTTTATTGCAATTTATCCCACATGCCCGACCGTTTATTCAGTTTTAAAATGATTTAAAAAACTTTAAAATCAAATATTCAAAAAAAATATTCATACATGTTTTTTTGCGATTGTTTCTTTAGTAAGCTTTATATTGTTAATCAACACTTTTCAATTTTAGCTGGAAGTGTTTCAAATCCCCTACATGGGGGATCAAGATGGAAATAGTATGCATTGTTAAAAATAAAAATAAGTAATATTTACTAATTTTTTAGTACATTCAATGCTTATCATGGCTCAGAATACGTAAGTATTATATTTAAAAAACATATGTACTAAAAAATGAGTAAAAATGAATAAAAATAGCAGTGTTGCTTGCCTACATAGGCTGCCTTCATGAATCAATTTTAGTACATATAAAAAATTACAATCAAGATTTACCGGGAATCTAACCCAGATCTCAGTAACCGCAGTCCAGAGCCTTTTCCGTTAAACTACCAGGGAGACTTTAAGAAGTTATAAACAGAAGAAATGTTAAAACGGCGTGTCAAAAGAAGGATAAGTGAGAAAATTGAGTTGTAAGAACTCAGTTCCCATTTAAGCAATCGACATCAAATAATGTGAAAAACCATCTTCTGAACAACTGTTTTAATTTTTTCCAGGTCGCTTTTTTAAGATGACTTGAACAGAAGCTGAGATGAGCAATATTAAATTACATTGCTCTTTTTTGAGAAAGTACGATTACTAAAATTGAGTTCGTCATCGCTCATTTACGATGCAATTGTACTCAAAGAAAAACGAGTAGGTTCAGGTACTCATTTTTAAGTACCTTTATTTTTACAGTGTAAGAAGTATGGCTTAAGTGCACATCAAAAACAATACCAATACATTTATCGTTCCAACAGCGTTTCTTTAAACGATTTGCATTCCCCAACATGCCTGACTCATTAACATTAAGTAGAGAAAACCCTTCATTCCTCACCCCTTTCAAGCTGTCAATAACCCAACACATACCTAAGCCACTCTCAAAGCGAAATGCTTTCAAAAATTCAAACGCATCCTTTCCAACACCCCCACACTGCACCCCAAACCCCAAGGCCCCCCCAGTTCAGTGAATCATCCTTAAAAATGCAGATATAAACGCAAACCGAATTGAAAACACCCCCCGAACGCACAACAGAACCTGACCAATATTAATGCTCGCGAGGCTCCAAACCACCCAAAAGGAAAATATTGTTTTCAAAACCGAAAAATACACCCGACGTCCATTATTCAAATTTCCCGCGCGTTTCAGACAGACACAATGACAAACGGAAAGAGGCGGATTTATCGACAGACGATTATTTTTCGCGCGAACCACCCTCACCAAACGACATTTTCTAGATATTGTTTTCCCCGCAAAAGTGTGGAGCATTGATTACCGCTTTTCTCCGTGTTTTGCCGTGAAGATCTTTTCTTCATGCCGGGTTCCGTGGAGGGCTTTGGGTGGATCGCTCCCTGTGGTGATAATTATTGAAGCCGGAGGGGGCCTTCCGACCATTTGTCAGTGGCAAAAGCACGCGAACGGTTTCGATCTCTTTTGTCTGGTTGATAATCTCTCCATCCGTTGTGTTTTCTTCACAGGCCATTGACAGATTGCAGGTAGCGTGTTTGTTTGAGGAGATTTATACATATGTTTTGTTTGGCGCGTTGAAGTACGCCGCGTAGTTCTCAGGACCATTCTACACGAACGCAATAAAGGCGCGTGGCATTTTGTGGAAGCCTCTTTGATTGGTACATTCAAACTACGTGGTTTTTTGTTCCGATTACACAGACTTCTGAAAAATGCTGCGCACGATTATTACGCTCGTGTAGAATGAACCTTACTATAGTTAATAGAGTGGCAATCACGTGACGCAAATAGTGTTCGTATTTGACTGAATGGCTACTTTGACTTCTCATTGATTATATAGTTTCCATAAGCCAATTGGTCAAATGAATTGATCAACCAATTGGTCAAACTCATTTGTTGAACCAACTTACAGCGACGTTACCGATACCCCAGTTCATCGGCGCCTGATTATAAGACAGTAATAGAGCTATTACAAAAGGCGTAGCTATAAGTGGAAGCACGTGATTGCCTCTAATGCATCACGGGAAACCACATCCATGAAACCGAAATCAACTGAAAGATAAATGCATCTTATAATAATTATATTAATTATAAAACTAACTACACTATAACTAGTTAAATTATATTCCTTTTGCTTAATTCAATAAATAATAATATTTATTAAAGCAGCGTTAAAGCTTCTGTTAATTCCGTACAATAGTGACATTAAAATAAGTTTTATTTAAAATAACATATTTTTTATTGTTATAATATATAATTTTAATAATAAAAAAAGTTGGGAAAATTTTAATTCAAATTTTCGTTTTATTAAGAATTAGATAGCGGCAATATTAGGAAAACAGTTTTGTTACAAAATTTTAGTAAATATTAAAGTGATATAACTTGACTGATCATGATTAATCCAGCTTAAAAGCCTGAAATAATAATAAAAGTTTGCAATAATCGGAATAACAGGATCGGAATTTCTTGCTTATCCTGGTATCCAGGATAGCCAAGTTTGTACGGAAACTCCAAACTTGTGTGGAAAATTTCCATACATGCAAAATAATTTCGCATGAAATTTTTCTTACAAACTAAAGTTTACTAATTTTTCTCAAAGTTAGAAAATGCTTCAGAAATTGTATCAACATACAAACTCACTAAAATAATTTTATATGCTGGGTAACGCCACCTCTATAGAGTGTGCCCTAAAGTGGGGAAGCCAGAGATAGGGTACCGGTGATCTTGAAAGAAATTCCATAAGTGATTTTATACATTCAAATTTAAAACTACTGAAAAGCCGACTACTACTTGAAAACATTGTAGTTTTTTTAACCTGAAATCCTAAAAAGTTTTTTAAAAAATATAAATCGCTTTGTTCCAGAAAAAAATGTAGTTTATACGCAGATTTCATAAAAAAAAATCATGAAAGCTTTTTTATGCTTTTTAGATGGGAAAAAGAACAAACTTTCCTTCAAAGTATTTATAGAAATATGAAAATAGGAAGAGACATTAAATATATTTCCTATGTGACTATATGCATCCTGAACACATAAAGAGCCATTCTAATATTCAAATGCATAGGTTGCAAAAAGCTATATTTTCTCCCTTTATACTTCTCATGCAAAAAATCTCCTTCCTTTTCCCACATCAGCTGACCCTTCGTGCCATTTCCCCCTCTAGCAAATCTTCAATCTAGGCTGCACGCGACTGCAGTATGAAAAATGAAACGTATATATTCAGGCAAAAATATCTATTCTACATTCACATTCATTTGTCCTTTATAATCCATTTGTTATTGTCTCTATTCGACATTTACTGATATATGGAGGGCAAAGTGAAAATATTTTTTTAAGGGGACTCGGTACCCCAAAATCGATGAAAATGTCAAAAACAAAATTATTGGTTTAAAATAACGCTTCAACCTTCTAGCATGTTTTCCCAAAGTTTCAAAACGATTGAATAAATATTAATCATATTATGAACATTTTCTTCACTCCTTATCCAATGTGTTACATAGAGAAAGTCATAAACCGAATGTAAAAATGGGTACATCTAAGCACAATATAGTCAATGTATCATAGGATTGCTTCTACAGGACTGTTATAAAGACGTGTTACCTGCCGAATGCAAAATGCCAACGAAGTTGTACACATCATCAACTAGTTCAGGTATCCCAAAGATACATTTGTAAACAACAAGCGAGTCAGTGTTTTTTTGTCACATTTTGTATGTGAATACAACTAAGAATTATACATACTATGAAAAAGTCTTTAAAATCTTTAGGGTCAGACGGGAAATTAATTTACTGAAACTCTGTGTGTGAATTGATTTGCCCAAAAGACAATAGAGGAAAATGCGGCGTACTGCAAAATCTCTTATTTTGCAATACGCCGCCTTATCAGGGATTTTGCACTCAAACTTGTAAATATTGCAAATGCATTTATCTCAGCTTGCTGTTTTCGTGAACATACACCTACTTAAAATACTAAAACTCAAACAAATATGAATGAATTATTGTGAATTTTTTTGAACCTGTACACAAGAGTATATTGAATAGAATTAGGGATGGAATTAGAAAAATATTAAAAACAATTTATTTAAAAAAAATAAAATGTTGAAGTATTAGAGTTTTTTGAAAAAAAATAGCCGATTTTTCACTACTTATTTTTTTTTCTCCTAAACTAAAATACTTATGCAAAATTCGAACCTTAAAGTTATTAAGCATAAATCAATACAGCTTACAAAAAAAATTCGATGGAAAAAAATGAAATCTGAAGGAGAAGAAGCATTTTGAAAAATGCCTTAAATCTTCAAAATATTTAACAAAAATTTAATTTTTGAAAAAGTTTGAAGAAATTAAAAAAAAATTTCTTCTAAATCTTCTTTCATGAATTGTTCCCATGTAGTCATCACAAAAATATTTAATTTTATATCATATTATAGAAAATAATTTTTGGGGTACCAAGTCCCCTTAAATGCGTTAAAATTTCTGTTAATTGGTAATACTTGGTGAAAATCATACCAAGAGCTTCAGCCCACCTTACATTTGTTAGTGTCTAGTCAGAAACAAAATGAAACGAATATTTCAAATGCGCAACATTTTTAACTTTGCAATAATAATATATCTTCCCGCTCCTCCCCCTTACTCCTAATGACAGTTGCATTAAAAAATAAAATCGTTAAAAAAAGTTGCCTTTTTGCGTAACTATCGTACTGAAAATAGAAAATGAAATAAATTTATAAATATATATAGAATACGACAATAATCATTTGGGAACAGCAATACGAAAGAGAGAGAGAGAGGGAAAGAAAAGGAATGAGACTATTGTTATAGATTTAACCGTAGAACCTACGATACACAGCAATCCTTTTCTAGCAATACACATAATCTTTAAATTCATAAAAAATACTCAACATTGCAATATTTTTTTAATCTAAAGCGTTAAAGGATTTTAGAAGCTATATCTATTAAAATAATAAATTTAAAAATACATAGATTTGAAATGCAAATTAAACTATTTTGCAGAGAAAACAATTTTACAATTGCGACATTTTTCTGAAACCTCAGAGGGTTAACATTTTAAATTCATATTTATAATCAACTTATATATACAACAGTTCATGAGATATAAGCCATTAATGAGATATATACTTCAAACTCAAACGTGGATAAGACACAGATTTCTCATTTACGCAGATTAAGTATCGATATTACTCAAATTATGTGATTATATTTCAACAAATATAAATGAACATATCGTCTCGATGTGTGTAAATATAACATTTATATATAATTTATATCAAATTGATTAATTATAGCAAATCATTTATTTATTAAGTCACTTAAATAGTCGCAAAGTATTATATACAGGGTGGTCATAAATTGTTGGACGATAGTCATTTTTTGGTTGTTTAAACTACACATAATAAACCTTTTTTTTTGCTACTTTGCTTGTGGCTAATAAAGCTGAGCGACTCTTTTAAAATATAAACGAAGTAGATGAACAAAATTAAAGTTCTATGCCAATACAGTTAACTGTGATATGGCCAAACAATGACCACAGCTAACTGTGATATGGCCAAACAATTAAAACTTATGAACATAATTAAAATTTTATTTAAATTTGCTAAATTTGCTACAGCTAACTGTGATATGGCCAAACAATGACCATTTCCCAACAATTTGAGACCAACCCGCATATTTCTTGTACAAAGCACATGATCAAAAAACTGTATTTAAACTAATGACATACGTTACGGAAATTTCTCAAAGACCATAAAAAAACTAGCGATTTTTTAGGAACTTAAAAAAAATATATTTGAAAAGTTTACAAAAGCACGTGTAGACCTACAACGAAGTTCACAAACGTGGCCTTCTCAATTTGGTCTACAGTCATATTTCTTCTATAACGTCTTACCGAATGTCTTAGAGCTATAGAAGAAGGGTCATTTATCTTTTTGAAAAAACTTTCAACCCCTGGCATTTAGTAGGCTTTCATATCCCCAACATCCAGTAGATGAAAAATATAAAAGACTCTCACAGAATAGATGTAATAAGTCTACAAGGAAGGAAGTAGACATTTTTTTTAAAGAATGCTATTTTTTAACTTTAGAGAGTAACTCCATATAAAAAGCGAAACGCCATTTGAGTTACATTTTTATTTTGTACCTTCGGCGGTTCTATGGTTGTAAATCCATCAAAATATATGGGAGTGGGCTTGTATACTGGCTGAGCCCTACTTTTTTATATATAATGTTAGGAATGGTATATCAAGAAGACGCATACAAAGACCTGGTTTGGAAGCATCCTTGTAAAGCACACATGTTTTTGTTAAGCAAAGTTATTACTTTCTTTTGAGTACCTTTAAAGAATTTTCAAGTCAAAGCGTTCATTTTTTCTTTGTAAATACGAATGACGAAAAACTTCTTGAGGTAAATGGTTTATCTTATTTGCTTATTTAGCTGTTAACTCTTAGTTAAGATATGAAATTGTTGTAAACAATATAATATTTATGCAAAATATTATAGAGATTGGTAATAAAATATGTTCCTCTCATTAGGGGCATCTGTATTTAAAACTTATGAACAGAATGAAGCTAAATTTTATATTAAAAATATCAAAAAATGGGAAAGAAATTAATAGGAATTAAACTGATTGGAAGAAGAGTTACGTAAAAAAAATTAGACTAAAAATATTCGAAAGGGGGATTTTGCAGCTTTTAGAACAAAAAACAGATAAAACATAAAAAAAATGTTGCCATAGACACATAAACTAATTTAGTGATTAAACTCAAAGAAAATAATTTCAACAAGCTCTTCATTTTGAACTATAGTCAGATGACGATGACAGCACTTGATCTGGCATCCCATTCATCTGATTCTGGCATGAAACACGGCAGATTTAACGTGCACTAAACCTCTCTTTACAACAGTTGTTGTTTAGTCAACGACGAAAAACGAAACTGGCAACCCTCCGGCCCTAGTTCACTACACTCTCAAGTCTAGATTTTGACTACAACCTTCCGATTATGAGTTCCATGCAACATATCAGGATATATTGGTTCTATCCTGTGTATATAGCTCTGTTTTATTTACCTGGGATCGAACTGGGGATCAGCCAATCTCGGAATCGGTACAGTAGAATTGACCATCCACTGCTTGTTAAAAGGAAATACATATGAAAAATAACATTAAACAAAAGCAAATAAAACGGTTTTACAAACTTAACGGTTTCCATCCGTGTTATTCTCGTGCGAAAATGTGTCTAGAAGCTGCAAAGGAAAAACGGTACCCAGGAACCTGTTCCATTCCCCCCCGTGCATAACAGAAGGTCATTTAAACAACTGACCAACCCTCCTCGGTTCGAAAAACAAAAGAATTCCATTTCCACACAAACTATGCGAACGAAATCACCTGTAAAATACGTTTCTCGTTCGGGCCTGCCCACGGGCTGTCTGCTCTATTACCCAGAGGAAATGCATTATGTGCTCTCTCACTTCTTGTTTGAAGTTGGGCGCCTTCCTGGAGGGTTTTTGTTTTAACCCCCCCCCCCCCCCCCCCCTCCTGAATATATGAAAATGGCATTTCTGTTTCTGGAGTATCTCATTCTATGCATTGCCTGGATTTTTCCCGGGTTTTTCGTTTTGGAATGAGAGATGTGGGTGGGGGGTGGGGGAGTTTAAGTTTTGATGTGATTTTCGCGGAATGTATGCGAAATAGAAGAGGGAAGTTAAGACTTTTTCTTGTTTGGGCGAACAGAGGGGAATTTCCTGTTCCTGGAAATTGAACGATAAATGTGTGAAGAGGGGGGATGTGGTAAATATTGGGATTTATTTATATAGAATTGCACAGTTTTAACTCCTTTACTTGGATTTAACCAATGGAGGAAACAGTGTAGGGTATTTTGGGGTAAAATGGGTATATTTTGGAAATTAAGTATAAGTTACACATTCTTAAAAATATGCTTTGATCTCGTTCTTTTTTTAAAACAATACTTCATTTAATGAAGTACATTTCAGCAAAAAAATAAATTTCGGGGTGATTTAAATAAAGTCTATTTACTTGAGTTTACCAAAAAAAACTTGTCACAGCATGATGCATGAAAACTTCTATGTATAAAAAAAATTCGAATTATTTACTAATATTCTTTGGTTTTAGTATAAAATATGAACATTTTAATACATTCCAACGAAAATAACAGAAAAAAGTCAAATTATTTAGATTTTTTTTCAATTATTTTGCAGGGTGAGGTAAAATGGGTAATCGAATTATTAATTCTAAAAAATACAAAATTCGGAAAAATGTAATCACTTTCGAAAAAAGTGTAATAATCTACAAATATGATTTCGAAGTTTTTAAATGGCAAGAATTATCTACTATATATTTAACACAGTCATACTTGTTTAAAAAAAGCTAAACAAGAAGAAAACATTTTGATCACAAAAAACACCATTTTCTGGTTTTATTAGAACTTAAGCAAAAGGTTTTAAATGGAATAAAAATCGTCTGCGAACAAATAGAAAATAACGTAAATACAGCGCATATTCAAGAATAAAAATAAACACAAATATTTTACTATACTCGGGGACAACCTAAGTTGAACCTGAAGCGGAAGCTATGACATGTATAAATATTCAATTGCTTTATGCTCAACTTAGGTTGGCCCCGAGTATAGTACACATTTTATTTCAAAGATAATAAATAATTAAAAAGACGATTTTTCAAAATGGCTGATTTTAGCATTTTTTTTATTAGAAAGACACCTACAATTACAGTCCCTTAATAATCAAATACAGAGTTTCTAAGAATTGATGACTGTTATTTATTCTAATTTAATTTTATTGAAGTTAATAATTATACTAAAAAATCGTTTTAATAATACTTTTACACGAAAATTTCCGTGATTCCTACTGATTACTCATTTTATCCCACCTTTCTGCAGTTGAAAAAAGTAAAAAAAGTATTAAAAAAACCTAAGAATTTAACAATGTAAAATTAAATGTTGTTATTATTAAAAGTACTCAAAGATGATTCCATCGTAGGTAGCAAGTGAACCCCAGCTGATGGAAATAAAAAGACGTTTTAAAGTAAATTCTAAATTATGATAGATAGGTTTTGTGTTTGGTTTTGTTAATTAACGTCGCACTAGAGCTGCACAGTGGGCTATTGGCGACGGTTCGGGGTCAATCTAGAAGGAAAGACCCGGGAACACATACACATTCACACACACATTCATACACACATTCATAGATTCGCCTCGTTATTTTAGAACCATGGTCAGATGACGAGGAAACACCTAAACTAGCACCCAACGCTTTCAATAGACGTCGGGACTTTGGACCCCGATCAGATTTATCGTGCACCAGTCCCGTATACACGCCAGTATAATTTGTAGTATATTCTGGACGACTTTCTAGTATTTTTGTAGCGAAGCTGGCAACCCTCCGATCGCAAGATCACTACTTTTCTATGTCAAGTCCATTTCACGGATTCGAACCACCAATCCTCTGATTAGTAGCTGAACGCCTTACCAACTGAGCAATTGGGGCTACATGATAGATAGGGTATATTTATTAAAATTCCAAATAACCTAAATTTACCTTTATTGCAATCCCAGTACGGTCCCCAAACAGAATCCGAGAGCATATTCCAAGGAATATATAGAGGTTTAAGCCTAACGACTCTACTAAGGAAAAAAAAACCGGGAACTGGCCAAGGATCTCCCAACGCTTGAGGTCATCAAATCGGATTGGGGGGAAATAGCCAGAAAGAAAGCGTTATTTGACGAAGATTTCTTCCTTCTCCTGCACATCTTGTGGGGCAGCAAAACAACGGCTCAAAGAGGGAGGGGGGGGGGGGGGATAGCATTGAATAGAATCGGAAAGCTTTTTTTGTTCTTTGTCTTGTTGTTGTTGTTGCTGGAAAGGAAACAACAAGTTTCTCCCGATTTGAAAGTTTGATGAAATTGTTGCATAACTCGTTTCAGGCTTTGGAAGGAGTTTTTTGTTGTTGTTGTTTTCGATTTAAAATGCGGCTCTCTGAAAGTTTTACGTTAAGGCGTTTTGGGTTTGAGGCGCTGGAGTTTACGTTTAAGTGCATTTTTTTTCTAATAAATCCAACTGCGGATGTGGATAAACCTTTCAGAATAAAAGTGGCAAATAAAAATGGTGTTCGAGTTTAAGGGCTTACTTTTTTTTTTTAAACGAAAACTTTTATTTTTGCTGCCTTTTTTATAATAAATTAACAAAAAATATATTTAAATCATTAAATGTATTGAGTTAATTATATAAATATTCCCTAAAAATAGTAAAAAATATTCTATATAAATTATTTATCTTATTGTTGTCGAGTGTTTCAAATTTTTTTTTCAAATTCCTGTAAGAAAATTTATGTATCTGAATTAGTTATATTTATTTAAATTTTTTAAGCTACTAATTTGAATTATACCGTTTTATTCCACAATATATATATTGACAAAACTGATAAATGGATTGAAAGTACATTGAATTTTATATAGAAATATTCTCTAGAAAGTGTTACGGAATAATTCTTGAAAGTTTATTCTTATATTCTTTTAACGAAGTTTCTGCACACACACACATATGATTTCTATATTTTTTCGTTAAATTGAAAAAAATATTTATTTAATTATATTTTTTAAGTACATTATTCATCTCTATTCTATAAGTTTGTATACCTCTGTAACTTATTAAAGAAGGCTTGAAAGGTTTTAAACTCAATTATGATTTTTTTTCTAAATATGTGTGTATATGAATGTGCCTCTTTACTTAAACTTAAAAACATACAAGAACTGTGATTTATTCAGATTGTTTAATAAATTGAAAACAAATATTAAATTATAGGAAATTATTTAAAATTAAGGTATATTAAAATAGTATCACTAAACATGCTAAATCCATTATAGGAATATTAGTCAAAAAGTTCTAAAGGATAATTCTACCTATCTTACCTTCTTATAAAAAAATTAGTACAACTGTGTTTTTCTTCTTCCGTATTTTTAAACTTTTAAATAGGTAATGCTGTTGTTTTCAATAATCTCGTAAAAATAGTTAAATAACTTTAAAAAAAATTCTTCCAAGTTTATTTTTGTATAGTTCTTCTTATGAAGTCATCTTACGTTGTTATCATAAAAATTTGTAAATAGCTTTAATACGATAGATTCATATTGTGTGGTATTTAAATTTTAAAAAGGTCATACATATGAAAAACTTGTTATATGTATAAAACCTATTTAACCGTAAACATTCGGGCTAAATAATAGATAACAATATCAAAAAAATATTTTACTCCTTATAAAAATATATTTAACTGGTTTCAAAACAATACTAAACTTTATAACACAACATTTATTAAGCTCATATTTAAATATACTAAAATATATACAATTGAAATCATATTTTTATTACATAAATATAAATATAAATCCAATTATAACTAGTAATGTAATGATGAAGAATAATTACAATAAATAATTATATAAATGTCAAATATCACAATAATGATCACAATTATTCATATAGTAAATTGCTCATTAATCAATCTTTGTTTTGTGTTTTATCAATTTCATTACTATTACAATCATTACTAAGTTATCTTATAAAATATATATATTGTATTTTTACCCCATATAGCGAATACCTTTTATTAACAGAAAACACAAGAGGTAATATGAATTGATAAGTAGTTTAAAACTAATTATTTATTATTTGCAATTCAGATAGCAGTAGAAATGTTTCACAGTTGAAGACGTGGATGTAAAACTAGACAGCTCCAGTTTACAAAACTCCTCATGGTCCAAAAACACTGTATGTTTCTCGCACCGCATGATACATCAGTACAACTATTTTCCCTTTATATCTGTATAGCCATTGATTAGAGATGTCTGGTTCTTGCATCAATCAATATAGAATATTCTTCTTTATATGAATAAGTGAAACAGTGTAAATCTGAAAAAAGTTTATCTGTCTGGTACTTGCACCAATCAATGTAGGATATTCTTCTTTATATAAATAAGTAAAAAAGTGTAAATCAGAAAAAAGTTTAGTTGTCTGGTTCTTGCACCAATCAATGTAGGATATTCTTCTTTATATAAATAAGTAAAAAAGTGTAAATCAGAAAAAAGTTTAGCTGTCTGGTTCTTGCACCCACGTCTTTAATTCTGCTTTTGTTGAAAATACAAAATTGTATACAATATCCAGTTTAAGTGTATTCTGGTAATTGATTTTAGGAATCTAAGGTTGATGAATACGACAATACATGAAAGACAATGGAAATTTGTTTACAAATGCATAGCGATACATTTACAGAAAAATAAGGTGGCAATTCCACAATATTTACATTATATACAGCTTTAAAATATGAAAAACAAGGTATATTAAGACTACAATGCATTAAATAAATTTAAAGTAAACTGTTTTATTGGCCAGAATAATTTCTTCCAAAATATAAAATAACTTTAACTGATGCAGTTATATAGCACTAACTAAAGTTATATTTTTCTTATATCTTACCAATTTGGGTTTACATTATCCCATTTAAAAAAGTCGGCATAAAAACTTTATGAAAGCTATAAAATTGAAGGTTTTATGCAGGTTTATCTCTCAAAAATTTAGCATTTAAATTTTAGAAGAGAAATTGTATGCTGTGTAAAGGTTTTATAAAGATATATTAAAAACTTTTTAAAAAATGCAAGTTTTAAAAAAGGTATTTTGATTAAAATATACGTTTCATGATGCTTTTATAAATATTTTATCAAGGTTTTATGCTGATGTTTTTGGGTTGGATGTTTAACCAAATTTGATATTCTATGTATATAACAATATTTATAAATATGTAGGGAGAAAATTAATACTTGGGTATTGGATACTTGGGGGAAATTAATATTTGAAAAATATCTCGTAAGACTACTTTAAACCACCTAGGGGACTTTTAGTGGGCTAAGGACTACGGTTAAACATCAGTGGCGCCGGAACTTTGTTTTAAGTGGCATGGCAATGAGGAAAAGTGATATATTGGTGTTTTATAGATTTTTTATAGAAGATATAGCAGATTAAATTTTTTGTAGAAGATTAGATATTTTATAGAGTTATTATAGATTTTTTATTATTTTATTATAGATTTTTTATAGAAGTATGTCAACAAAGAAGATGCGATTTTAAATTTTAGTAATGTTTGTGGAATTTGTTTAAACATATTATTTGTCTTAAAGTAAGTATAGCAGCTGCCATACATGCCATACCGGTTCTGGCGCCACGCTCAAACACTACTCTAGTCTAATCCCCATCAATCTAGATAAAACGGATTCACATATGTATCCCAATACCCAGGGGGCGTCGAGGAAATCCCAATCCACTCCTCAGGATACATCTTATCCACCTTGAAATACTCCTCCACCTGTTTCGTTCCGGGCTTCAAGAAATCGGTGAAATACACCACCTCCCCCCCACCCAAGTACCCGCCCCAGAAACCGTACGTTCCGTACGTCATGATGGTGTGGTTGCACGCAGCCAGGAAAGCCAGGTCGTACTCTTCGCTAGGGGTGTACGGAACCATAATGATACCGTACTGGAGTATGTTGTCCTCGCACCACTCTTTGTCGTCGCTCACGGCCAGGAAGACCACGTTGGTGTACTTCTCTTTGAAGTACTCGACGGCTTTCCTGAAGTACTCGCCGTCGACTTCTCGGCCGTTAAAGGCTCGAAGCCAGCCCCCGTTGGTGGTTTTGACGTAGTCGCCTCGGCGGACGTGAACCTAAAAGAATGTTAGTGTATTTTAATTGTAATAAATAATTAGGTGATTACGCGTAAATTGTTATTAAAAATTAAGCATAGTAAATACTTTTACGACTACAGACTTCATCTGTAGAAACTTTTTTCAGTAATATTTATAATCATTTAACCTCCCCCTTGTACTTTAAATGTAAAATAATATAAGCAGATAAAAAAGTTCAATAGTAGACCTCTTGTAGGTCAAATATAAGCAGATAAAAAAGGTCAGTAGGAGACCTCTTGTAGGTCAAATATAAGCAGATAAAAAAGGTCAGTAGGAGACCTCTTGTAGGTCAAATATAACCAGATAAAAAAGGTCAGTAGGAGACCTCTTTTAGGTCAAATATAAGCAGATAAAAAAGGTTAATAGTAGACCTCTTTTAGATCAAATATAACCAGATAAAAAAAGGTCTGTAGTAGAGCTCTTGTAGGTCAAATATAACCAGATAAAAAAGGCCAGTAGTAGATCTCTTTTAGGTAAAATATAAGCAGATAAAAAAGTTCAATAGTAGATCTCTTTTAGGTCAAATATAAGCAGATAAAAAAGGTCAGTAGCAGACCTCTTTTAGATCAAATATAACCAGATGAAAAAGGTCAGTAGTAGACCTCTTTTAGATTAAATATAACCAGATAAAAAAGGTCAGTAGTAGACCTCTTGTAGGTCAAATATAACTAGATAAAAAAGACACGAGGACGCGCAAGGGGTGTTTTACAACCCTGTGACTCAAATTCTACTAAACTGCAAACGTAATTTAACAAAATAAGCGTTTCCTATTTTTTATAAGGTGATCTTGAAAGCAGCTACACCGGGTATGACTCATATTGAAATAAAGAAAATTAAGAAACTTGTCCAATTCGTTGAATTCAAATTAAGTGGGATGTAAACAACCCCTTGCGCTTGCTCGTGGATTACTGAATATATTTTAATTTACGAAACTCACCCCGACATAGACTTCTGCCAACGGCAGCTGCTCCTTGACGTCATCCAGAATTCTGCGGACGTATCTGGTGACTACGAAATCGAACCTGAAGGCTTCCGTTACTTGCTGCCTGCAGTGGTTGAAGAAGGTGTAGGAAGTTGGAAAGAGAGTCCCTTTGATGATATTCGAAGTTTCACTGATATTTAGATCCCTGTGCTTGAGCCAGTTCTGGAGCTCCCAGGGATCGGACTCCACAAAAGTCTCGTCGTCTAACTGAAGAGGAAAAATTAAGTTTAAAACAAAATAACAGCAACAACAAAAAACGTGAACCTCATCCACATAAGCGCACGGTTAAAGTGAACATTCTTTCGTTAATTTTCTGTAGCAGTGGTAGGGTGGCGGTTAGGCCTAACTGTAAAACAAAAAGAAGTTAATATAGTGGATCGAATGGTAAATCGGTAATAATGAATATTTAAAATTCCCAAAACAATCTAAATTATTTTGACTCATAATTATTTATCACTTTAATGATATAAAAAAAAACGCAGCACAGAACGCCTGACGCATCGACGCCGACTTAAACTTGCAGTTGACTTTTACACATGCACTACTCATACTTCCGTTTCATGTTTGATTTACGTATCGAGGTTATTCAGATTCTCTAGAATAACTAAAGAAGTTTCACTTTAAAAATCGGATATGACTGTGTCAGGGTACACTCAGGCCCTTGACTCAAATTACCACAATCCGTACAAAATCGCCAAATTGTCGATTACTTGCCAAAGCTGTTGGAATGTGCATTTGTAAACTACGGATGGTTGCGCCGATTACATGGGCTCGAAACTTGACGATGTTCAATCTATATATCAAAATATTAACAACAGTAAAATGAATGTGTCAAACAAGCTGAATTCAGCTAAGAAAAGGCATGAAATTAACACGAGGAAAGCGATAAATGGTAAGGTTTGCGAAGCAAATCAATGAGGATGGAGTATATATCCTTCGGGATTAACGAGCGTTAGCGAATAGAGGATGGAGCCCCCTCTAGAAGTAATTTAATTACCATTTAGGCATAAGTAAGTGTTCTATAAAATTAACAATTGATATAGATAACTTACCACAGGGTAGTTAATGTCGAAATACTTGGACAGGACGTAATAATTATCCGGCATGATGGTCATCTCCCGTCCATTGACAGTGCTGAGGCCCAACAGAGTGGCGAAAGTGAACATCTGGTTGCCCAGTCGACCCTCGTTCGTGTGGATGGTCAATGGAGGAAGGGACTTATTTTGCGGATGTTGTGCTAGTGGCGTAGATGGTCGTGGCAGTGGCGTAGGAGAAACAATCAGTGATGTGTCTTCTGGATCCAGTGGCGTTGGATAAACAATCAGTGATGTGTCTTCTGGATCCAGTGGCGTTGGAGAAACAATCAGTGATGTGTCTTCTGGATCCAGTGGCGTTGGAGAAATGGTTGGCGGTATTGGGGAAGTGAAACAGTTGCCTAGTATGAAAGATTTAAATAAAAAAAAGTGTGTATTTTATGTAGTAAAATTCTCATTTAAGATTTGTATTTATCACCATTTATTTACCAAAATAAGAACAAAATCAAATAAGAACATCTATTAACTGGCTTTGAGCATCACACTGGATCTAAAAAGAAAAGACTACTAATTCGACGTTCGTGCGATTTGAAGTGAAACTTTTTTAGTGAGAAGAGTGAATGAGCTCGACACGGAAATCAAACATGAAACGGAAGTGTAGCCATACGTACAAGTCAGCTAAAAGTTTAAATCGGTGTCGATGCGTCAGCTATTGTGCGCTGGGTGTTTTTGTTTGATATAATTTAAGTGTTTAAATAATTGAAATAATTAATAATAAATTAATTAAAGTAACAAAATAATTTAGATTGTTTGATAATTTTAAATATTTATCACTACATTTGTTCGAACCGCCGACGTCTCATTCCATTATATTAACTTCTTATAGTTGGTGATTAGGCCTAACGTCTATCGTGTCAATGCTTAAATTAACAATGGTTAATATTAGCAGGAATTTGTTAAGTGATTATTTATTTAAATTCCCAGGTTTATGGAAGACAAACGAAGCTTCACTTCAACCGTGCGCTTATTTGAGTGATTCACACCACTTTTACTTTACAAACTTCCAAAAAATTTTGTAGTAAAACGTATAATGCGGCAAGATCCAGAAAAATACAATAATTTCGAAAGGTTTTCGTTTATGACGGTAATTTAACTTTTGTTCTATCAGATTTGTTGAATATATTGTGTTGTTGTATAGAAATTGTTTTTCTTGGGAACCCTTTATAATAAAATTACGGTTATTTAATTATCCGGAAATCCAAACTAGGAAGAAATTTAAATAAAAATTGTCTTATTACAATAACTTTTCGTTAAATAATGAATAAGTAAATGTAGAACATTGGTTATCCGTTTTTTAATTATCTGGAAACATTATTTAAAATAACAGTGTTTTTTTTTTACATTTTCATGGATTTAAAAAAAAAAAATTTATTGGTTACTGAAAATCTTCATTTATAATGAAATGTAATAAACTTTCGGTTATCTGACATTCAACTTTACGTCAAACTCATTTATCTAGAAATAACATATAACTGGAATTAGTTTTAACATTTTTTTTCCGTTCTCAAAACTATTTTTATACTGAAAATTATATTTAATTCCATTTAAATATTTTTTAAAAAACTTATGGCAGTACATTAAACAAATAAATTTAATACTTTACAACTAAATCTGATTATTTAAGTACTTACTGAGTTATTTATTTACGAAATTAGTTACTACCCCAATTTTATTAGTTTTGCAATTACACTCAAACCTGTTTTTGTGCGGTCTTTTTTTGGGGCGCGATTTTTTTTTGTGCGGTATATGGAAATTTCAATCAAATTGGAACATAATTGATTATCTGGCTACCGAGACATATACAAGCGTCTAGTGAAACAACAGTCGTCGCAAAAACTGATCACTGATTACATGGTAACTGAAAAAAAGTCAACTCAAAACGAGTGCGAGGTAGTATCTTCAAGTGACGAAAGCAATTTTGAACCAAGTTCGCGTATTGTCACACTACGAAGGATAATGGTTATACGTTTTGAAAAGTTTTGTATGTGCAAAATAAGTACATATGTAAATGAAATATTTAAAAATGTTCGCATGTGTATTTTCTAAATCAGATTCCAAAAGGTTTGGCGAGATTCCAAGTAGCCGTCAAGCTTCGTGACTTGATTACATTTAAAAAAACAATTTCTAGTTATTTTGCAAGGTTTTGAGTTATTTTCTATGTGAGACTTTTTTTATGCGGTCCCTATCCACCGCATAAAAAAAATTAATTGTGTTGCGAAAACTATTTTTTATAGCTACTTGTGAAGTTTTGTGCGAATTTTTTTATGCGTTTTTTTATGTGGTCCCTATTTACCGCACAAAAACAGGTTTGTGTGTATTGACAAGAAATCATGCAATAAAATCAGTAATAAGTAAAACATCAGTAATTATTTATTTAAAACATTCCTCATTTAAAAAGAATACATATATATTTATAATTCACTTATAAAAGAAACAAATACAAAATAAAAAAAATACCTGTAATTTCCTTGAAAGGCTGATAAGTATATACAAACACCATAGTAAAAACAACAGGAATCAAAATGAGCAATTTATAAGAACTTTTGAGAGTAGACATCATTTTGTCGACTTTTCGTTTCCCGATATCAAGAGATCTTTTATGGACAACTTCAATGGCCGTCATTTTAGTAAGAAATATTTCACGTGAACAAAACCAAGTTGGAATGACATCTGATTCACCAACTGAAATATCCAATTATAGGTTTTATGGTTTAATATATGAAAGGCCGGTGAAGTTATCTTTTACAGAAGTGTCGTCTCTAAAGACAAGAGGCATGTGTTTAAATAAGTTTTGTTGACTCAGGGTTAGCTGCGATTCTCTTCCTGTATTTATAGATCTTTTTTATGACTTTATTGTAATCTAAACTGATGAAATTCGATTTTTATCTATGAATAGAATTTTTTTTCTTTGAAGAGTCAAATTTAATGGGCGAAGACATTTATAAAGGAAAATCATATTCGAAAGCTTTCCTTTTGGTAAACAGCCATTTAAAATTGTAACATGTACAGGAATAAAAGTTTATATAAGCATGTTGTAATTGTGAACAAACTTATATTATATTGAAACTTAAAAACTTAACTTTAACTTAAAAACATCAATTAAGCATAAAAACATTAACTTTCACTTAAATAAACTTAACTTAAACATAAAGAACTTAACCTAAAAAAACTTTTAAAAATTAACTTTAAAAAATATAAAAATATTTCTAAGAAACTTTAATTAAAGAACTTTAATTATCTAATTCTAATTAAAAAACTTTAATTAAAGAACTTTAATTAAAGAACTTTAATTAAAGAACTTTAATTAAAGAACTTTAATTAAAGAATTTTAATTAAAGAACTTTAATTAAAGAACTTTAATTAAAGAACTTTAATTAAAGAACTTTAATTAAAGAACTTTAATTAAAGAACTTTAATTAAAGAACTTACTTTAATTAAAGAACTTTAATTAAAAACCTTTAATTTAAAATTAATTAAAAAAATTGAAGCGAAATTTTATATTTTAAGATTAACTTCATTTTTAAAAAATCACCTTTTTCCTCAAAAAATTTTTTAAGAATGTTTATTTAAATTTTTTTTTTCTAATAAAAAATCTTAAAAATAAAATAATTTTTCAAAAAAAAATTTCTAATACATTTTTTTTCTAATTTTTTTTCCTAATATTTCGTAATTTTTTTTATAAAGTACTTTAATATGCTAAGAATAAAGAGAGTGAGTGATTCTCATACACCGTAATATAGGTATAGACGACCTATTCCTAAAAGCTTAAGTCTGTACGAGCAAGAAGCACTTTCTTCTTTATATTTTTTATAATGCAAAAAATAAATATTAGTCAAGTGTGAGGCTAATACAATGATAAATCCGGTTTGATCCGGATAATTGGAGTTCTTCTGTAAATATAAAAAAAGCGATAGACACGCAAATAAATTCAGGGGTATCCACGGTATTTGTACGCGTTTTTCCACCTCTACAACTTTTTGTTATTATTTTATAAAATATTAATAGTTAACGTAAAATAACCATTTTTAGTGGGTTTAGTCAGTTTTCAAAATATTTAGTTTAAAAAAAAATTGGTTTTATTTTACGTTAATTAACATATAATAAAATAACAAAAAGTTGCGGAAAGAACAAATACCACGGAAGTAGTGATTAAACTCAAAAGATATAATCCTTGATTCACCAGGATCTGGGTCTCTAGAACCACATAGATTATTTTCAATGTGCTTACTATTCTCGTATAAAAAAATTTGCATCTGATTGTGTGCATCCTAATAGTAATAAATAAAGATATATTTCCTTTGGGGATTATTTGTTAAATTAATTTGAGTGACTTTATTATATATATATATATATATATATATATATATATATATATATATATATATATATATATATATATATATATATATATATATATATATATATATATATATATATATATATATATATATATATATATATATATATATATATATATATATATATATATATATATATATATATATATTATACCTGTTTTCGGCTCGGACAGCGCCACAATCGCCTTACCGGTGATTTTTGGTACTAATAATTTTTTTTCTCTGAATTCTTAAAATGAATATTCTTAATATGAAATTTTATATACTGGTATACTTTACATTGTATACATTTTATTTACATGTATAAACTTTATATTGTATAACTTTTATTTACTGTTTTTAGAAATGGGTGGTCTATGCAGTGTCAAATTTTTTACTCAATGATGCATTGTTATCTACAGATTGGAACCCACTCCCTTAAAATATCCGTATCCTTTTTGACAGACTTATCTTCCCTTTTTATGTATATCAGATAGTCTACATAATGTTAAATGTAACAAAATATATAAATATTTACGAAAATTTTTTAGTTGGATTAGTTATTAACGAAAATATAACAAATTTAGTCAAAAATATTATAGAAAATCTACTTAAAATATAAAGTTTTATTTATATCACATATCCTCAAATTTAATATCGAGAGCTTTTGTTACAAAAAAAAATATATTCCATTGATGTGAGATATACATACTATTTTAACAAGTTTGACAAAGGCACGACGAGGGCACAAATAAAACTCATGAATTAATGATTGTCTTTATTATAATTTAAATAATAAAGGATTTGTGGAGAATGTTATGGGAGGAAAACTACACAAAACGAAATGATGTTATCAACATTTCTAACATACCTTTTGCTTTAAAAGTGTTCCCAAATAAAACACCTTTCATATAATATACTTTCAAATGTAAATCCTATTATTAAGATTTACCGATAAATATGATATCTATTATTTAGCCTTTTGTGCGCGCTTTATATAACACTGTACATGAATGCCGTTGTAAAAAAATAAAATGAGTACAATAAAATAGTGGTAACATATTGACAGTGTTGGCCATTTCACTTATTTGGACGAGTGGAGCCATTTAACTTTTATTATCTGCACAGACATTTAGCCGAAGTACCCATTTGTATCACAATGAAGAAATAGCAATGTGAGTAATAATAGACATTTCCCCTTAAAGTATGATTTAACAGAATCAAATTATTGAATAGGATTTCAGGTAGCAGTTGTTTTGTAGGGAAAAGGAAGCATTGGATGAAATGTGAATTGAATGAGTCTCATTGAAATTATGTAAAGAAGCGTCATAGTAATGATAAATAAATCATTCAAATTTATGGAATCATATGGAATGCTGATTGAACCACTTTATTCTTAAGGTAATTTTGGCTGCTTTTTAGAATCACTGCTATAATAATCCACTTTGGTTACTAAAAAGGATTTATTGGTATCTCTTTTTAAAGTTGTTGCGTGTAATAAAATGATTCCTATATTTCAGTATACTTTTTGAAAAGAAAGTTATAGGATTAGTAATTCTTATATAAAGCTGTTTTCTGTATACTTCTCTTGTAATTTGAATGTAAGTTTAATTTATAGACCCTTTTAAAAAAAATCAAAAACTTTAGTTTATAAAATGCACATTGCACTTTTTAATATATATATGTATTTTTATATTCCTTAAAGTGTTAATAATAAATTTTTTACGAAAATAATTTTTAAATAGTGACTTTAATAAAAGACAATGGTTTTAACACATGGACTTTGAAACATGGAAAAATATTAATTAGTTACATTTATTTGTTAACGAAACACACTATAATTATTTATGCTATGCCTGTATATTCTAAGTAACAGTTTTTGTGTGTATTTTTAAACTTTTAATGCTTGAATTCTGCTACTTATAGCTTATCCAGAATACCAGTAATTTTATTTAAAAAAAGTTAGATAAATATTTAGTAGGTAGTTTCATATATTATATATTTTAGTGGACGGAATCGTTTTCATTATAAATAATCAAAGTGCTGATTTCTAACATACATAAATTTTGAATATTATCTTCACAATATACAAAAATTAAAACGAACAAGGTTTTTACATGAATTTATTACTATTAACTCTTTGAACTTTGTTTGCGCCGCTCAGAAAACAACATAACGGCCCCGTTCTTTTGGTTCCATGATCTTTAAAATAAGCGACAACAGCATCATAATCTTGCGTTTAAAAAACATTGTTTTTTTTTTCAACTTGTTGTTTTTCAGATCCACTATAGACTTAATTTTTTTTCTCTATGAGCATAAAAAATTTTAGGGAAAAGAAAATAAAGAGGAATAACTGTTCCGTAGAAAGAACTCAAAATGCAAAGTGTTCTTGGAGTGCGAAGAGTTACATTCAAATTCAAGTCTAACTCTATCTACCATCAGTGCAGGGCCCGATTAAGACATTGAACCAAGGGAAGCCCGCCTTTAAATGGGGGCCCCATTACTCTCAAATAGACCCTGGAGAACATCCAATCGAACTTTTACAAACTTAACCTTTGCCCTTAATGGCATTCTAATATAACACATTATAAATAATATAACAAAGGACATTAATTAGTAATGATGTATTCCTAATATTCTGTATGATTTGATTTTTTTTTAATATTTGAACAAATTTAATACAAGTTAGAATTTTTGTTTACTAAAGTTTATAATCCAATTTTGTTAAGGTAAATTTAATAGTAAACTATGTGATGGGTTTTCAATATTTACATTAAATGTGTGATTTTGCGGCCCCTCAAAAATATAAAGTTTAAGCCTGGGTTTCACGGGCCTATTTGGTAATCAGGCCCTGCATCAGTGTCCTTTAAATTAGAAAAAACTTAGCATCTCGCCTCATATTTAAAATAAACGAACAATCTACATTTTAAAATATCTCATTAAAAATCCATCCTATTACTTTTAATCTCAAATACAAACTAATGAAACCAATCTTCAATAACCACACCTCTCTGCTTTCGGAACATCCATTCAATACCACCATTAATAGCAAAACGCTGTCATTTCATTTAGCAGAACCGTTCTTATCCATCCACTAACGACGTCAGAGGACCACAAATCAAATCGTGGCGTGACCACAAGATAGAGGTCTAGAATAGTCCTCAGGACCTCAACAAGAAGTTACATAAGCGAATTTACTTCCAGGAAAACGGCATTCCGCCAAATGATCTCATGTGCCACGCCCACAGATGCCAGATTCAGAGGCTGTTGACAACGGAAAGATGAGTTGGGGGGATGATGAGTTGCCTATGGATTTCTTTTCCGTAATGGCCTTTCGGTTAAAGAGGGTAAGTTATGATGTCAAATGGTCAGGGGAGGTTATCGAACGGTTGGTATTAACTGAGGGGGAATGGTTGGGTTTTTGTCTTGTTTGTGGGTTGTTTATTTATCTGGAGATGGTTGTTTTGTTTCTGGGCTAAAGTTTTTTTTATGTTCGTATTGTGTTTCAGGTAGCGTGATTGTTGCTTTATAAAAGCATTATCTTGTATTGGGATTTAGCATTGATTTTTATAGGAACGGCATCCAATATGTTCTGGAGGGTTATTCTTCTTGGATTTTGTTAATTATAATAAAAGCGTTTAAAGTACCCAAACATTTTTAATCAATTGTATATAGCTGCTTCTGCATCTGACCCACTTATATCATTAAGCAATAAATCTTAAATCATTAGGCAAATCATAATCATTAGGCAATATATCTTATGAGAAAACTTATCTTGTCAGCAAAAAAGATCTACACATATATATCAATATAGTTTTTAGTCAACAAAATAGTTAAAAAACAAATAAATGTTTTTTTGTAAATATATATATATAAACAAAATAGATAAAAAAAGATAATTATTTACATATAAAATATAATAATAAATATGTAAACAAATATAAAAAAATATACTCAATGAAATATGTGAAACAAAATAATTCTTGATGTTATATGTAACTATTTATTATCTTCAACAAAATGCATAGTATCCTTGAATAATTTAGTATAGAAAGCATCGCAAATTTCTTATATTTCCTCAGATTAAAAAAAAATTGGTGTGACAATTTTGCTAAGAGTTAAAGCTTAATAATTTAAGTAAATATAATTTAATTCTTGTAAGTATTGTTAGAAAGTTTTCAACAGTGTTGAAAATATTTCAACTTCTGTGAGTTTTTGGAAGTATTTTCGAATGCGCATACACAACACGAAATAATTCCACTTATCAGGTATGGAATAGTACCTCTACTGCTTTACATTTTCTAGAAGTTGACTTGATTTTATGGAAGTAATTTCCAACAACTGGCTGAGATTAAAATACTCTCATGTGCATGTGAACTTTTATGTTCCAAGTTGACTAAAAATATAACTACTCAAAACTGTATAATTCTCTTTCCCGTTTCCATGAGACCTTATAGACATTCCATTTTAGACACTTTAAAACATTAGTTTGTTATGAAACGAAATCAGAATGTTATGTATATACGTTTTTAAGATACGAAACTTTGCTTCGCGTTTTATGCAAAATAAACTGCGGATAGACGGCCATCGTCCCCGTCCATGGACTCTTCGTATGCAAAACCAGTAATATCCAAATATTCGAAAAATTATATTTTGGTATCAATAGGTACTTTATAACTTTGGTATAATTGTATAAGATTACAAAATTAGTTATTTAGTAATAAAAATTCAAAAGGAAGTCACTTGGCAGTAAATGTAGCTGTATATACACTATCCACGTTTTATATAGATACAAAAGCAGGTATATATAGCAAGAGAGAACTTTAGCGCCAGCGAACAGAATTTCTGATTGATTGGAATGTGGATATATGTATCGGTTTTTACTTCTTAAAAAACGACATGATTGCAGGGCTAAACCAGTTAAATCCTTTTTCCAGATGGAAGTAGTTCCACAAGTTATGTGAAAAATAAAAATTTAGATAATAAATTACTCAATAACCTGATAGCTTACACTTTTTAGAATTATTGTATTTTTCTTCATTTTTACGAAAGGTCCCTGGTTAGATCCCTGCTTTCGGCAGTCTGTATTGTTAGAGAAAATTCAGCACAGGGCTACTAAAATGGTTCAAGGGTTTTCAGGCATGAATTATGATGAAAGATTAAGAAATTTGAATGTGTATACTCTGGAAGAGAGAAGGGTTAGGGGAGATTTGATTCAACTATTCAAATTTATCAAACAAGGAGATGTGGAGGGTTTAGATTTTAATATGAGTGATAGAACGAGAGGTCATGGGTTTCAGTTAAACAAATCCCATTTTAATCGGGAAGAGAGAAAAAACTATTTCTATAATAGGGTAATAGACAAATGGAACAACTTGCCAGTGAATATTGTTAATTGTAAAGGAGTAACGGATTTTAAGAAGAAGTTATATATGCATTGGGGTATATTTAAGAGGTACTATATGGACCAACTTTGTTGGGCTTTGAGCTTGTTGTTGGTCGTCAATATTTGTATTTGTATTTGTAAAAAAAATATTATTCCATTAGCAATAGTCACGTTTTTAGGGATTCACTCAAAAAAGTTTTCAATGCATATAGCTACTTTTGCATCTGACCCACTCATATATAATCCATTTTTATAATTAAGTACACAAACAACAAAAAACTAACCTAAAAATATCGAAATTTACTTCTTAAACGACCCCTCCCAATACCACCCTCTTAAACAAGAGACAATATCCTTTGTGTTTTATTAACCCTATCTCTATCTCGGGGTTGTTAAATATCGCATAAGTTTCCGAGAGATCACCTTTTCTCGATGAGTCACGCGAGATTCTGCGAGACAACTTCCGAAATGGGTTTTAATATCAAAAGGGGGTGTGAGTTGAGTTGTCCATGGGGGAAGGGGAAGACTTTTATGTCTTAATTTCCAATGCGCACGATAGTGACTTTCGATTTTGCTATTGGAAGAGAGAGACGGAAGAGTTATTTTTGCTTACTAAGGTGGGTGTAGCAATCGCGTGTTTAGTGTCATTAACGGTTTATCTGGAAATGAACTCGAGGACTTTGTGAAATCTTTTGACAAAAAAAAATAATAATGTGTTTTGGGTTGATTTAATGTTATTGATTCGTGGGTGGGTGTTTAAATATGGGAGATCTAAATATGAGTGAAATCTGTTTTGGAAAAGGGGAGAGTATTTTATTTTCATTCAGATATATCGTCGGTCTTTGCACCCTCTGAACGGTCAGAAAATTAACTATAAAGTTGTTTTCTCTATTAGATAGTTTAAATGAGACGTCATGTTTCAAAAGCATATAGATCCGTTTTCATAAATCTTAAAGGAGACGCCAAAAAACGATTAACATTAGGCACTTCTGCATTTAAACCCATGAAGGCATTTTTAGACTGGAATCAGGCACAATATGTTATTGATGGTCAATACAGCTTTGTAATGAGATGTATTGAATTGAAAACTTGTAAAAAATATTTAAAAAAAAAATTGTAAAAAATGTGGATTTATCTGGTTTTGAAACTGGACGGCTCAAATGATATTTTAATAAATTTATTTAGAACAATTTTAATAAAAAAAATTGTTTGTTTTTAAAAGTTGGCCTTTATTTTATAACCCAATAAAAAAATATAATTTTTTAAACATATTGTAAAATATGTGTATATTAAATTTGCATGCGAATTATCTTCTTGAGTAGCAGTGTTTTTTTTTAAATATATTAAAATGAAACAATTTGGGTTTTAATAAAATGTTGTGCGTTTTATGAATAACTATTTATGTATATAAAAATGAACCACATGTAGTACAAAATATTTTAATGCCAATTCTTGTGTGAATTGTAGTTTAAAGGATCTAAGAAAAATTTTGGTAAAAAAAATATAAATATTTAAAAAAGCCTTGACGTTTAAAAAAAGCATTCAAAATTTGAAAAAGTTTATAAAGTTTGAAAAAAAATACAAACATTTATAGAATTTTGGTAAAATAATGTTCTCATGTAAATTTTAAAGATATACATTAAATATTTGAATTAAAAAGTAAAATTTTTTTTTAAAAAAAGGTTTAGCTGGTACCGTGTGTTAATAAAAGTCACTTAATAGTCATTAAGGCAATATTTAAGGCATTTTGCTTTTTTATTTAGGAATAAAGTCGTTTTATTTCAATTTTCAAACCCTTTAGTCTTTTTATACGCAAATTTCGTTTACAACAATCATAGAAAACAGTATTTTATTAATAAAAACTCAAAAAGAAATCTGCAGAAGCAAAAGTAGTTATATCCCGTGAACTTGAACATAATTGATCATAGATTGATTTCTCAATAGCTGGAATGTGTATATAGTAGTGGCTTTTGCTTCTGAAATAAAAACAAGATGGCGGCGTATCGAGTTGCAAGTAAAAATCTTTCATCCAGTGACAAAAAAAGTTATATGGAAATTAAAATTTGATTATAACATATTCAGTAATCTGGCAACGTACACATTTTAGTGAAAATATTTCGTATTTTTTAAAAAATATTATTGTATTAACAATAGCTAAGTTTTGACAATTTTTGGCGATTTACTCAAAAATGCTTTTAGTGTGTTTGAAACTTTGTACTGATAAGAACTCAAAAAGAAATCCGAAGAAGCAAAAGTAGCTATATCCCATCAGTTATATCCCATAAGTATTGACAATTTTTGGCGATTTACTCAAAAAAGCCTTTAGTGTGTCTGAAGTTTTGTACTAATAAAAACTCAAAAAGAATTCCGCAGAAGCAAAAGAAGCTATATCCCATCGATAGTTTGATTTTTCAACGGCTGGAATGTGGATATAGCCATGGAGTAAAGAAAAAGGTGGAGATGATTTGGCGAGATTTCATGAGACGTAAGTTAGCAACCCCAAACTAGACACAAACAAACCTAGTTTGCAATGATTTTTCTACGAGGGATGCATTATTTTCAAACTAAGAAAACGCACGCTAAAACTTAAAAAATGACTATTTGTGCAGTTGTAGGATACAGTACAAGTTCCAAATCGATAAAGGATGCTATTATTTCCACTTCATAGGTACATTAAATTATAAAATACATCTGGTCTAGTTAAATAGAAGGACGCTGTGTAATACAATTTTCTACCAAAGCTTCCTATCTCTTACTCATGCAGAACCACTGTACCCTATCTCAACCAAACTGGAGCCCCCTTCTCCAATACATCCCACTGAGCAAACCCCTACCTATCGTGACGGCCTGACATCATAACTTCCCATCCACCCCAACCCTTTTTCTCCTACACCAGGCAAAAGAATCACCAGGGTCAATACCAAACACCCAACTAACGATTCGGCAAACAAGAAAGACACTGACTAACCCTCCCCAGAAGGTAGGAGGACAGAGAACAGGGTCACGCAATTCCGGAATTGAAACCACCCCCTTTTCTCCTCTGAATGTTCCTCTGACCACCCTCATTCTCTCCTTCATTATCGAATTTCTATATTATGGCTTATGTACCTGGATGATTGAGGATCGGTCTTCTGCCCGGTGGAGTTTCTTGCGTGCTGTCTTCGTGGATTTAATGGTGGTGGATGTTTTCTTGACTGGTGCGGGGGTTGGGACAAGTTACAGGGAGGGGTTTTCTTTCATTGGGGGTATGGGGAAATGGATAACAAATCACGGTTTGTTTTGCGTTGTATGGATTTATCTGTGTTTTCGGTGTGTGGTTTGGCTTTTTTGGAAGGGATGGTTTGAGATAACAGTGGGGGGTTGGATCTGAAATGGACTGGGCAATTTTTTTTATCCTACACTGTTATCTAAAATTGCAGCTCCAAATGTATTTTGATGTGAAACGTCTTTCATTTCGGTCAGTGGGGAGTCGCTTGCTAAAACCGCTTGTAACGATGTAATAAAAACATGTAACACATACCTTTACAACCTTTCTTTACCCGAGCGTTTTACTTTGGTATCGTCTTGTAGACAGAAAAAAAACACGAATCAATAACGCGTGTGTCACGTGCACTCAGGGCCTGATTACCGAATAGGCCCGTGAAGCCCAGGCTTACACTTTACATTTTTGAGGGCCCCCCCCCCCCCCAATCACACATCTTATATAATTATTGAACACCCATTACATAGTTTGCTACTAAATTTACCTTTAAAAATTGCATTACAAACTTTAGAAAAAAAAAATTGTTACTTGTGTTAAATTTGTTCGAATATTGGAAGAAAAAAAACATACAGAATACTCATTACTCATTAATATATTTTGTTATTTTATAATGTTTCGATTTAATGTCATTCAGGGGCAAGATTTCTAGTACATATAACAGTTCAATGTGACGATTTGACGTTCCAGAGTCTATTTGAGAGCAATGGGGTCCCCATTTCAAGGCGGGTTTCCCTTGTTTCAATGTCCTAATCGGGCCCTGCGTGCACTGATGGGACAGTTGTTGCTCCACGCATGACGCAATTGTACCTGAAATTTAGCCTCGATCACGGAGGAGTAAACAGAAGAGTAGCTCGGCAGTACGTTTGTCGATCCGAGCTGGAGTGGTTGCGTTTGAGAGAGCTCACTCTACTCCATCAAACTCAAACCGGTGCTCAGGAGGAGTTATACGTCTTACAAGTGTGGAATTTGTTGCAGAAATTTGACAGTTGCTCGGACATGCCACTATCGCGTTTAAAAATGGCATGAAAAGACTGGATGTATGGTCTAGAAATGGCGTGAATGGACTGGACGTAGGGTTCATTCCCGAAGTAGTTACCCTGGTTTGGTTTTGGTTTTGTTAATTAACGTCGCACTAGAGTTGCACAGTGGGCTATTGGCGACGGTTCGGGGTCAATCTCGAAGGAAAGACCCGGGAACACATACACATTCACACACACATTCATACATGCACCTCGTTATTTTAGAACCATGGTCAGATGACGAGGAAACAGTTGAACTGGCACCCAACGCCTTCAATAGACGTCGGGACTTTGGACCCTGATAAGATGTATCGTGCACCAGTCCCGTATACACGCCAGTATAATTTGTTGGATATTCTGGACGACTTTCTAGTATTTTTGTGGCGAAGCTGGCAACCCTCCGATCGCAAGATCACTACTTTTTTACTTTTCTATGTCAAGTCCATTTCCCGGATTCGAAACACCGATCCTCTGATTAGTAGCTGAACGCCTTACCAACTGAGCAACTGGGGCACAAGAAGTTACCCTGAACCAATTTCGTAGTCCTATGTTGAACCAGTTCTAACAAAACAATATATTTTTAACAATAATGATACAAAAATTTTATTGCATACTTAAGATGAGTTATAACTAACCCCCTGTACAAATGTAACATCCAATCTTTAGAATTAGGTTATACATTCCTTTGAATAAATCCCCACATTGATGTCGCATTTTCAAAGCTCCAGCACATCCAAATCCATAACAATATCACTAGCATTAATTTCAGCACCTTGGAAAGTAGTTATTTATTATTGTATCCAATATGCAAAACCTAACAATTATTAATACTGTACGACATACCACAATAAATAGCCCATTCTTAAATTTAAAAAATTAATAAAAAAACAGATAGTGTTGATAAATATCCTTCGAAGTTAACGCCTATTTTAAGACAACAATTCATTTTTCCATAACCAAACTTCATTGACAACACATTTCCAGTCCAACCTTAACAACCTGACAGATACAAACGTGTATATCCGTTCGAGTATCTCCAGTCTTTCCAGTAATACACATAATATAAAAGTTAATAAAAAATCTCTTTTTTTGAAATAATTTTCAAATTTAAAGCATTAGGAGGAGTTTTGAAAACCTTCTCTACAGATATAATTAAAAAAATATTTTTATAAAATAAAAAGAATGTGTCGAAAATATAAATTAAACTCTGCTGCAGTGAAAACAACCCTACAGATTCGAAATTTTACTCATCCGTCAGAGGGTTAAACCCCATTCAACAAATTCCCATAGACCTACACTTCCCCAGACCTTTCACCGTAAAAGCAACACTTCAAACGCCCGTTCCCATCAAAAACCACGTCATAGTATCTGCCTTCAAAACAGCGCAATGCGACACAACAACACGTGTATTTTCGCACCCCCGTACAAAAGCCCCTTCAAGAGCGGCTACTGTACACATCCAGCTTGGCGAGGCATGCTGTAAAAGCTACCACGCGCTGGCGCACTGTAAAGCTACAATGTCATTTGGTCAGGCGAGTGCAACCGACTTTTACACACGAAAGTGCATTAAAGGGAAGAAAGCACGTGTTGGGTTCTCGCGGGAAGCACGATTTTCTCTGGTGTTGCCACCATTTAAGGAGAAACTTTTGACGTTGTTTTAAGTGGAGTTGGTGTAAGTGTGAGGTATACTAGAGACGTTTTGTAGTTTTGTTGGGATGTTTTTTTGTTGTTTTGTTTGGGGGTGTTTTGTTGTTTTTCTCTAAAAAGAATTTCGTGTGGAATTCTTCAGCAATAGTTTAGTTAGCTCATTGGATGTTATATATATATATATATATATATATATATATATATATATATATATATATATATATATATATATATATATATATATATATATATATACATAAACAACTTTTTTATGATTTTAAACAATATAATCTTTTTCTGACACTTTCTTTCAATAATGTTTCTTTTGTTTTACTATATAATTTAACGAAGATGTTAGCTCGAAAAACATAACTGACATATAAAAAGTTTAATGAGGTTTTTACTATTCTTATGAGGCCTACATAAGCCATTATGTTGATGTAATCTTTGTACAAATTGTAATTTGAGTGCGAAGTATTGAAAATATAAATTTTAAAGTATTTTGTTCGTCAAAAATAAAGTTTTCATTTATTTTCAAGAAATCAAAAGCAGAAAATATAATACATTAAACATTTCCATTGATTGAAAAAGTATATTTATAACTGAGTACCATTTCTGATAAATAATTTCGAAAAAATTTGATAAAGGTTGTTAGGAGATTGAAGTTCTCTTATTGAAATCCTGTAATGCAGACTTTAAAACCTGTATTCATTATATTAAAGAAAAAATAATTTAGAAATTGGTTTTTCATCCAAAAAGTCCATAATTTTTTTTGTTGTTGTTGGATACAACACTATAGAATTTATTTTCCAATTAAAATTTTTTCTGAGTAAACTTCTAAATCTCACAAAATTGTTTTTAGAAATGAAAAATACAATTTTTTTTTGTAAAAAAAAATCTTAAATTTTCGACTACCCTTCTCAATCTAAAGTTATTGGAACATTATATTTCAGTCTTAGTTCTAATAATTCAGATGTTTCATCAGAGTTGTTCAAAATGTCTGTACTTTGATTATAAATAAAGCGTTTTTCGTATTGTTTTTATACACAGATCGTCATGTGTTTTAGAAAATCTTTCTATGCGTGATATCTATTTATCAAATTTCACACTACATTTATTATTGTGTGATGCATGTTAAATTGTCAACTTTCTGTTTTATTTGTCAACAGAAGATATTAATAACGAGCATCATATGGAGACAATAACAGTTGGAAGATAAACTCTACGAGTTGAAAAAAAATCAAAATAATTAAGTATATTATGTACCCATTACATATTTTAAAAATATATGATAAGTCTACTAACGGGGACATGCTTCCAAATGTTTTTGTAATTATATCAATTAAAAAAATCTAGATATAAAAATCTCTCTCTCTCTCTTCTCTCTGTATTCTCTCTCTCTCTCTATATATATATACACATATATATATATATATATATATATATATACACACATATATATATATATATATATATATATATATATATATATATATATATATATATATATATATATATATGTATATATATATATATATATATATATATATATATATATATATATATATATATATATATATATATATATATATACATATATATATATATATATATATATATATATATATATATATATATATATATATATATATATATATATATATATATATATATATATATATATATGAAATATTAAGATTGATTTAATAAAAAGAGGGCCAAAGGTTGTATTTATATTCTTTATTAATGATCACACCAGGAGCCCGTGAAGCACACGTCCTTGCGGTTTGAGAGTCGAAGCCAGAAGAGAGCGAGATTTCCCTCAATAGGGAGAACCTCAGCTAACATAGGGAAAAGTATAATGTGTAGGGATTTGTCAAGGCGGAGCACACACATGAAGTTTTAGGAGGGGTGCCAAAAGGGAATTCAGAGCGTGGATGATAGGGAACTTTCTGTCGTGGGAAAGGTTGAGAATGGCACGTAGAGAATGCAGATTGTTAGAATGAAACAGCAATGTCAGCAAGAATTAAAAGGACTGTTAAAGACGGGGGCAGTATACAAATTAAATGAAGGAAGTTAAAAGGGGTGGTTTTGTAAAAGGAGGTGGAAAGTTAAAGGGGGTTGAAATTATCTTTCATCTCCCTCCCGCAAAATCATACACATCGGCCAGCGATGAGCACAAATGCGAGTAAAAGATAAAAGTAAGAGAAGAAGGTAATGTCAGCCAAATGGTTGATCAGACCATCCGAGCAACATGAAGAGCTTGTAAGTGATTGGAGAAAAGAAATATTATTGACAGAGGTACAATTAAAATTTTGAAATACTGCTGTATGTGCTCGCCCTAACACATGCTCTACAAATAGTTATGAAACTAATTAAATTACAATACTAAAATAAGTATACCATTATAAAAATCAATATTGTACATAGTGAAGATTAAACACAAAAATATGTTGTAAACAATGAAATATAAAACTGTTCGGTTCATATAAAGACATAAGACGGTCAAAAAATATATGTAACTACTACAACTCTTTAGTGCAACGCTAAACAATTTTGTAAATGGGAGTCTAAAGAGACTCGAGTGACGCAAGTCACTGGTGAAAAAAATGACTGGTTACAGCCTGACTAAGGTGGGATGGCAGGTATTGACAAACATAATCCTTGAAATGTAATTCAGCTATACTTCATGAACCTACGGTTAGTATTTCTGAAAACAAAATCAACTAATTTTAATACATTTGATATCAAAATAGCATTTTCTTAGAAGACGAAGTCAAACCTCCATGTGATTGAACCAAAAATGGTTGGAGCATGCTCGAGTGATTTGTTGACATGGGAGGATCCTCCATTTGATTGATGTAAAAATGGTAAAATGGTCGACCATGGTGGAATGTTGCACAAAGAAAATAGTCACAAATACTAAAATTGAATTGGTGGTAGTTAAATTTTGATCAAGCTGGTTTGTTCTTTGAAAATATACAATTATACTCTTTCAACAAACAAGTAATCATGGTCAGGTTGGACAATCTGCAGATTACGATTTCTCAGAGGTCGATGGCACATGAACTCATTCATCTCAATTATACAATGTAATATCCTCTTAGTTTGATTATATTACTATGTTGACATAATTTGATTGGGTTTTAGAAAAACAAAATATTTTAATAAGGAACAGTGATGAACCAGTAAGGTTGTTTGACAAACAATATGAAATAATTAATATAAGTAATTAAATTATGAAGTATTCAAAATGCACTTTTTGATTATAAACAAGAAACAATACAATTATCAAAGTATAAAATGAAAATGTACAATTGACATATAGGTATACTGGGGTGAATAAAAGAACAAAGTGAAGCTGTTGAAATTGAAGGAAAATATGTGATTGATTGAAATAAATTTCTTTTGATTAAAGAAAAAGGTAAGCACATGGTTAAACATGTGTGATGTCGAGTTCACCTGTAATTGTTAAGTGTGTGTCCAAATAAATTTGTGGGAAACTTATTAGAGTTTACATGTTGAAATGGGTAAGCCAGAAGAACATATAATAATAAATTGGAAAAAGTTATTAACAGACTCAGAGAGGGTTAAATGTGTTCCAAGAAATCAGTGAAAAACCTTTCGTTAAAATTTCGGCTACAACAATGTAAAATAAAAACCTTAATGTAATATCAATATCACCATTATAATTATCTTTACCATTAAAACAATTTACTCAAATTTCATCCTTCAAAAGCAAATACACCTATATTTTCCAAAACAAACAGGGTACGCAATTCAAATGAAGATCTACAGGGTTTCACGTAATAGAGCCAATGAAGGGTTCAGAGCACTCTATCCATTCTGGTCGTATAACATGACATTTTTCAAAAAGGACGAATTTCAGTATATTATATTCTAAGTACCATTAATTTAGAAAAACTTCTCTCGAACATGAATTATAAAAATTGTACATTCTAGTTCACAAAATATCAATTTTAAGTTAACACAATTATTTACAAAGATTCCTAAAATTTAACAAAAAAAATTATTATGCCAACTCAAATTATTCCATTAAAATTAAAACAATTATCTTCTCCAAATCAGATACCACTACTGATTATCTTTGATAATATTGAGTTTAATGATATATCAAAATCTGTAATAAAATTAATACTAAAATCAAAATTTATTATGCACTAAACAATAATTAATTTAATAATTATTATAATTGAAGTTAATCTCATTTCACTACTAAATTGTGATGAAAAGCACTGTAATAGAAAACCAAACTATCTCAATAGAAAACCAAACTATCTCATAAAAAATGTAAACAAAACTAAATTTCAGAATTTTAAAATTAAAATATTATAACACTTTTCGGGTCAGGTTTACTGTACGGTCACCCTTGGCGCGATTTTTCCGCATTTGGCGATAATTTTTTTTAAATGGCAACCCCTCTCCGAAACGACAAGGAATTGCAGCAACCCTATTGGACAACAGTCGCCAAAATGGCGACTTTTGGCGAGATTTTGAAAAAGTCGCCAAGGGTGACCGTACAGTAAACCTTTACCCACTTTTCATTTATGAAAATAAAAATAATTAAATCATATTGACAATTAACAACTTTTCAAAGTAGAACTTTCTTTTTCAAAGTAGAACTATTGAGGCGACGCTGAATGCAAAATAATCATAGTTAAACGTTTCTTGCAATTATTCAACTTGATATGTGAAACTTCTTTTTGATTTCGGTAAATATTTTGGGAATATCATGATTTAAATGAATGTAAAACGTTTATTTTGTTGGCACTGAACACATGGCAGAATATCGACTTTCATTCATCACACTGCCGATCATAAATTCGAAAAGCGGAAATGAAAAAAAAAAAAAAAAAAAAACCACGAAGAACAGCACAAAACGCGAGCACAAAGTTCACCAAAATAGAACATTTGTTGATTCGGGCACACGTCCTTGAATTTTGATTTCGGAGTAGAAAGGAGTTTGGTTTCGATTTTCATAATGTATCTTCTATTGTGCAGAAAAGGTAAGATGGTGGTCTATCGTGAAGGGTGTGAACTTTCGGTTTCTGTTGACTGTAACGGTTTTCCCGGAGCGTTGCTGGGCGGTTGGACACATCGGAGGTGGGTATGCGCGCTCGACATCAGTATTTCTTCAAATGGGCAAAGTAGAAGCAATTTTTTGGTAGCTGTGGCATGGTGTACTTCGGGGCGGTTGGCGTCACGGTGAAAGGTAAAGTCCACGGACGGGAGCGTCGGAGGTGGGCGTGATGGTCTCGGCTTCCTTGGAAAAGCGCTGCAACTGGAAGGCGTCGGCGCATTTCTCCGGACCTGGTTGTTGGCTGGGGTGGGATCCAAATGGGCGGCTTATTGCTGAAGTAAATTCCATTTGGATGGACTCTAGGATCGGAAGGGTTCGGCTGGTGGGTGGATGGTTGGCTGGTCTCCTTGTGATCTCAATTAAATTTTTTAACTTTAATTATTGTTAGGGGAATTCCGACATAGGCATATCGCTGTCGACTTTTGAAATATTAAGATTGATTTAATAAAAAGAGGGCCAAAGGTTGTATTTATATTCTTTATTAATGATCACACCAGGAGCCCGTGAAGCACACGTCCTTGCGGTTTGAGAGTCGAAGCCAGAAGAGAGCGAGATTTCCCTCAATAGGGAGAACCTCAGCTAACATAGGGAAAAGTATAATGTGTAGGGATTTGTCAAGGCGGAGCACACACATGAAGTTTTAGGAGGGGTGCCAAAAGGGAATTCAGAGCGTGGATGATAGGGAACTTTCTGTCGTGGGAAAGGTTGAGAATGGCACGTAGAGAATGCAGATTGTTAGAATGAAACAGCAATGTCAGCAAGAATTAAAAGGACTGTTAAAGACGGGGGCAGTATACAAATTAAATGAAGGAAGTTAAAAGGGGTGGTTTTGTAAAAGGAGGTGGAAAGTTAAAGGGGGTTGAAATTATCTTTCATATATATATATATATAAAATAAAGAATCCCAAGAGTTGAACTTGAAAATGATTGTTTTTATTTTTTACATAATTACCAGTGTGCATTGCTAATGAAATAATTTACATTAAAAGATACTTTTCGATATACCCGAACTAAATCAAGATCCAGGTGAATAAAACAACACAACACCCCTTTCTTTCCCCCTTTCAAAAAACCCATCACCTCTCCTGATCACTTACGCACACAATGCCCTCGTCACACCTGTATCCCCCCCCACTCATCCACCTTCCCCCAACATAAACCCAGTAATAAAGTCACGCTTCTCTCGTTTGCCCCCTCATCTCTCTCTCCCCCCCCCCCCCACCTAACTGCAACTGTACCGACAAAAGAAGCCCTAACACCCGGATATAGCTTTCTGTTAACATCGTTTTGGACATGCGTCGCCGTTCACACACGTGAGAATGGGGGACGGTTATGCTATATTTGGCGAATAAGTTCCGATTTTGGTGATTTTGTTTGTTTTTATTGGTTGTATAAACAGTAGGATGAATTGCTTTACTAGCTCTCTAACGGAACTGGATTTTTTTGTTGTTGATGGATACAACACTAAATAATTTCTCGTTTGCCCCCTTCCCCTTGTCCACCTAATAGCAATTAGCCCTCTAACGAAGCTGAACGACTTAAGTCGTCCGTACACTGTTAAAATTAGGTACCCAAAAATAAGTAAAATGTACTCATTGTTTAGTATATTCGATGCTTCCCAGCAAAAAAAGTCAGCATAAAACCTTCATCAAAATTTCGAAATTGAAGTTTTTTTGCAGGAAAACTGCAGTTTTTTTGAAGATCTATAAAATTTAAAGTTTTTGTTTCAATGTCCTTCATAAAAACTGCAAAAAACCTTCATAAAAACCTTCAATTTTTAATCATGAAGGGAAAATGCAGATATTTTAAAAGTTTTATGCAGGAAAATTAAAAACTTAAAAAAAACTGCAGTTTTTTGTTTCAATATCCTTTATAAAATCTTCAAAAAGCCTTCAATTCGACAAATTTGATGAAGGTTTCATGCTTACTTTTTTTGCTGGTTTACCATAGCTCCGAATACATAAGTTTCAATTTTGAAAAATAAATGTACTCAAAAATAAGTACAATGGGTAAAAATGAATAAAAAAGAGCAGATGCTAGTCTACATTAATCCCTTTCAATAAATATCGACAATTACAACCGAGACTTACCGGTAATCGAACCCAGATCTGCATGCACCGCTGTCCAGACCTTATCCCGTTAAGCTACAAGGTCCATGTGAAGAAGTTATACACAGATTAATTTTTTTAATGTGAAAAAGGAAACTTGAACAGAAAATACAATTTGGCTTTTTGTAGTTTGTAACAATAAAAGAAAAATGCAGTCTGTGGAACGCGAAACATCGACTTTCTCTGCATATAAACGGTTAAAAATTCAAATATAAGTAGTATTCTTCCTCGAGATGTGCATTGGAAGCTTGGATTTATAAAATTCCACTTAGTTTTTTTAAATGATTTAAATAAATATTGCATAAAGAAACGTATTTAAAAAATATTTCTTAAATCTAGAACGGATTTTGTAGCTCAGTCGATAGCAGGCTGTTCTTCAAAACAATAGGCCGCGGGTTTGAGTCCCGGCAGTGGATACTCATTTTTGTATGCACTCAAACCTGTTTTTGAACGGTGTTTTTTTTTTGTGTGATATTTTTGTGCGATTTTTTTTTGTGCGGCATATGAAAATTTCAATCAAATTTAAATATAATTGATTATCTGGCTACCGAGACATATGCAAGCGTCTAGTGAAACAACAGTCGTTGCAAAAACTGATCACCGACTACATGGTAACTGAAAAAAAGTCAAACTCTAAACGAGTGCGAGGTAGTATCTTCAAGTGACGAAAGCGATTTTGAAACAAGTTCGCGTGTTGTCAGACTTCGAAAGATAATGGTTATACGCTTTGAAAAGTTTTGTATGTGTAAAATAAATACATATGTAAATAAAATATTTTAAAATGTTCGCATGTGTATTTTCTAAATCAGATTACAAACGGTTTGGCGAGATTCCAAGTAGTTGTCAAGCCTCGTGTCTTGATTTCGTTTAAAAAAGCAATTCCTAGTTATTTCGTAAGGTTTTGAGTTATTTTCTATGCGAGACTTTTTTTTATGCGGTCCCTATCCACCGCATAAAAAAATTAATTGTGTGGCGAAAACTATTTTTTATAGCTACTCGTGAAGTTTTGTACGAATTTTTTTTATGCGGTCCCTATCTACCGCACAAAAACAGGTTTGAGTGTACAGTATATGTATTAACGGTTTCCCCAGAAACGAGGGGGGTCAAACAGCTAGTTTTAAATATCGAAGAGTAATTACCCTTAAAAGAAACGAAAGTATAAAAAAATATCACAGTGTTGTATTAATTCCAAATTTCAAAAAACATCGCGCAACTGTTTTCTTCTCAAATTTGGCGATACTTTTTTTAATTTGGCGACTTCGCATTGACTGACTCTGCCAACCCTCGTCGGGGTCAGCATTAGTTTAGGGGGGTGAGGTGGGGAGAGAGGAGGGGGGATTAAGAGAGGGGGGGGGGGCTCATCGCAGCGAGCAGGAGTAATCCCGGCCAATTGTATCAGCAACTTACTCACCGGACAGTGCGCCCAGACGTAATCAGGGCAGATTGCGCAGTTCTCACCACGGTGACTGGGGTTGGGAAGAAGAGCACACGCCGAGAAGGGATGGGACGGGGAAAAGGGCATTTTTTTTGTTTATATGTGTGTGCGTGTGGTGGTTGGTTGGCGTTTGGTCGCATTGGCACCGACATCTAACTTTTGCTTTGTTAAAAATGCCCGTTTCTTTAATCCTCTAACCGCTGACAAGTTTTCGATTTTTCAGTGAAATATCGCGTGGTTAGCTTTATTTCTCATGCAGTTATGATGTTCGTGTGTTTCCTAAGGTTGACCTTGAAATATTATAAACTGGATAAATATTATGAAATATTTAAAATACGAATTTCTCGTCGTTGGGGAGTAGACTTTTCGACATATTGTCGGCTTAATTCAAAAACTACGTAATTATCATGGTAAAGACCTAGCAGCTGTAGCGAATTGGCCATTTCCCTCAATTTTTTTCTTCTGAAATTCTCTAAATGATCCAATGCAACCGGTGCATGCGTCGTTATTTATGCTGATCGCAATGATTGCTTCCTTTACACAGGGAACGAAGTCCGTATCCATGACAACTGTAAAGCACATCGTAGAAAAACGTGGTGTTAACGCTGTCTTTCAGCTCAGGCTACCGTAAGGAAGGTTTTTGAATGAAGGTCATTTGAAGGACGTGTTATTGTGAAAAGATTCAATTTCAGGGGTTGGTTGAATTACTATTTTGTCCGAAAAAAGAATTCGCAAATTTCCTGTAGAAATTAATCTGCAAAAAATATTCTTCAATCAAAATTAACTACGGATGCCTGCAGATTTTTTTTTTGAAATTCTTACCTGTGTGGTATCAGTATGCGAATATAGTGTAAAATAGAATAACCCTATACGATATTTAAATAAGATATCTGTCTCACTCATTTACAGCTTTTCATGTATATTGTTAAGAATTTAATACACTGGAAGAATCTAACAATGCATTATTTCTCAAATATTTTTTATCTTGGGTAGTTTAGAAACTTTCATTTTAAACATATTTACAAAAATTGAAAGATTTCTTTTTTCTTTACTGTACTTTCAAATGAAATGTCTCTTAGACCTTTATATTTTCCTAACTTGATATAGGCCCCAAAAACTTAATTTTCGTCAATAATTTTTCAAACGTACATTGTTTTTAATTTTTTTATAACAGCGCTATTATTTATCGTTCTACTTTTAATTTATATAAACATTTATTTGTTTTGACGTTTCTTATTTTTTATTCCAACATTTTCATTTCATTTTAAACAAAGGGCTTTTCTTATTTTTTTCCTCGAATGAAATTCATCAAAATTTAGTGTTTGTTGATAAATTTTATAAGTACATAAAAGAGCAGTTAACAACTGTCAACTATTTTATTCAAGGTACTACTTTTTGAAATAATGAAAATATTTAAAAGATGCAAAAAAAAACATATTTCCAAAACAGTATTTGTTTTTAAAGTGGGTCAATTACAACGGAAGCAATGTTAATTTCAATAAATTACAATTGTATAGAAACAACCAGAACAGTAAACTTTAAGTTTTTTTTTTCCTGAAAAACTGAAATGTTGTCATAAAAACACGATTTTCCACGAAAAACATGATTTCACAAAAAGTTATAAATATATATATTTTAAAATAGAGCAGGATTGTTTATTAAAGTGTTTTGAAGGCAAAGAACTAAATATTTTCTTTTACACTGCATACTTTTTACTTTTTCGTTGTTCATCTGAGCAACGAACAGTCAATTTTATCAAAATGCTTCTTCGAATATCCATAACTTCGTTTAGTTATCAGCCTACCATTTAGATTTTATTTCATGACCTTTACCTATGTCATATGCCATATGTCATATGTCATATGCCTTACCTAAGAATAAAGAAAAATTTATAATTTTTGATAGAATTTATTATAGAGTGTTTCGCGCTTTATGTCAAATATTACTAGTCAATTTCCTAAAGAGTTTGGTTACTTTTGGTAGTTTAAAATCACAAAGGTTTTAAAAAACAGGTTTACCTTTCCATGTGGGCTGGGACAGCATCTATCCCATAGATATTACATGTCTAGCGATGGACAATTTTGACCACCGAAGAAGGAAATAATTATTAAGACAAGTGAGGTCTGAAGTATGCTGTTTGCAGCAGAAAACGTAATCACAAGGTTTGACTAGTGGTATCTGCAGAACGTCTTCAACTTGGATTTTCAGTTTTTCAACTCTTCAAGTGATCCTACCCCTGCCTTTCGAATCTACCTACTTTGAGAAATAATAGTTAAGGATCCGTCCGTCAGACAGTTACAGCCTCTTATGGTAAGGCAGGTCGTCCTTCCACAATGACTTGAGAACGCATTGTCCTGCCCTCAAAAGCGACATTTTCTCCTCCTATTTAAGAATTAGTCCACATGCATGGCATTTTTTTTTAACTTAGCCCACGTGAAAAGGTTAAATAAAAGATGCCCTGCCTTACAATAAGAGGATTGTAACTGTCGGACGGACGGATCCTTAACAATTCTTCCTCAAAGCAGGTAGATTCGCACCTGAGGATAGGGTCACTTGAGGGGTTGAAAAACTGAAAAATCAAGCTGAAGACGTTTTGTAGAAATCATTAGTCAAGCGGCACATGTGCGAAACCATGTAACTACCTCTTCTACTGCAAACAGCGTACTGCACTGCAGACCTCACATGCTTTGAAAATTCTCTTCCCCCCCCCCCCCCCCCCTCTATGATCAAAAACTCTATCGCTACACCTGTTATATCTATGGGACAGATGCTGTCCCCCAAACTATACGTAAAAGTTCACTTAGCCCACGTTAAAAGGTCAAACTGTCATTAAATAACTAGTTAAAAAATAAAAACGCTCCCCCGCATGTAGTCGTATAACGTAATATTTTTTTACGAGTATATAAGAACAACTATCCCATTTCCTACTAAAAAAGTTCCTTATCGGCAAACGTCACAGGTAAGCGATCTATCGCAATACTTTTCTACCAATACAATCACCCACAAATCAAAATGCCCCTGCAAATAAATAAAAAAATAACAACATAAACCGAAGTCCAATCCGCAAACTTTGACAAGAGGTGAGGATAACGTCTCATCCTTCCTTTGAAAGATAAAAGAATTGAAGCAGGGGATACAATTCGTTTTCTCCCCTCTCATCTCTCTCCAAGACGTCCAATGAGAAGTTGCCGTGACTGGATGACATGCGGCGAAAACCAATCAGAAGTAAGGACCGACCGGTTGTCCCCACCCACTACGTCGGTGGGAAAAAGTGGAAGTGGGGGGAGAAATGGTCATCAGATTCGCTTAGAAATCGAAACTGTATTGTGTGTGTTTTTGTGAAGAGTTTAAATCACTTCTTTATAGAAGTTCTTGGTTTTATGTAACATTTGATAATTTTTTTTTATTTACTTTGCCATTAAAATAAATTTCGAGTAGTTAATTGTTAGATTATAATTTCATACTATCACAAATAATCTGAAGATCAAGCTTTCTTCAAGTTTACTTTATTTTTTATTTAAAAAAAATATAATGATATCAAACTTATAAATTATAAAATATTTGGTTAACCACATTGGAAATAAAATATTTAATAGTTTACTTACAGAGGCTACAAATAGAATGTTGATATCGTTAAAGCAAAAATGTACATTGTATTTAGTTTACAAATAATTCTAGGCAATTCGAAATTTAGAAGAAAAAAAATAGTAAGCTAATATAAAATCAATTTCACCAATGCGCAACAAAAGCTCACCAGCCTACAAACTATACAGAAAGTTTCTGTTAGAAAGTTTTATATATAATTTGCTTTTCCTAAAATTTTATTTATATTTAAAAAATTCCAATTTCACATATTACAGTTTCAAACCTTCAAATTTTTTATTGTGTACAAAAATTTTGATTATAAAAAATTATTTGAATAGAAAAAAGCATATTATGAGATAGCGATACAAATTATGTATTCTATTTAACATGAAATTCTACAAGTATATGCTAGTGTAGGTATACTGAAAAGTGAGTCTTATTAGACGATTGAAGAAATGGGTGACAATTTTGTTATCTTTAAATTTAAACGTAATTTTTTAATGTTTAATTTCAGTTGAAAAATTTGGTTATTTTTGCTTTAATTGGGGTATTTGAAATAAGTGAACCAGCTACATTTGATGATTAAATTCTGACATTTAAAAAGTTTTTTCTATTTTATTGCGATCAAAGTGAAAAAAAGGTTCATGAAATAAGTTGATTCCCAAGTATAAGTTAGATAAAGAACAAGATAACCAAAGGAAAGCGTTTTTTTTTACATTCCAGAACTTGAATTTCTCGTTCAATTTGGAAAACAAGAAAGAAAAGAAATGGTCGTTATTTTGGTGACTGATAATAAGTGGACACTCGATTCCAAAAGGTTAATTAAAGAACATAGATTTTACACAATAAGATAAGATAATTTATAAAAAATTCCTTATATATATATATATATATATATATATATATATATATATATATATATATATATATATATATATATATATATATATATATATATATATATATATATATATATATATATATATATATATATATATATATATATATATATATATATATATATATATATATATATATATATATATATATATATATATATATATGAAAGAATATTTCTGTGACCACCCCTCTTTTTAATCCCGAACTCCTTTGTCAAACACCTCTTAATATTCCGTAACATCTATCCCTTAAATTACGTAAGTGCAATTTGCGCATTTTCCCTCTTGGTCATAAAACTCTCCTTTGCCTATAACAAATCACTCCGTTCTCTTGAGTTATGCTGACTCTTCAAGGAGTTTTCTACCCACGCACATATTTTCTAATTCCCCATCACTCAGGGATTTCTAAGTTCAACTGCACCCGTTTCCCCTAAAATTAGCCTTGAACGAACAACGACTGTGGTCCGAGACGATGATAATTCCCTTTTTCCCTCTTCATGTCATATGATCATCCCTATGTGAGAACACTTCGATTCTGTTTTCCGCTCCGTGAAGACGTGTCCTGGCTTTGAGCTCTTTGTGAATAAACTTGTTCTTTGTAATGTACCACTCGACCCGACCATGACTTAATTTACGACTGCACACCACCATAATGGGATGACCACCCTATGGGTCATTTCATAAGTCGACAGGATGTGGGTACCTGACTTTTTCGATGACAACGAATTATTCTCAGAGCCAGGCACCATGCCCAAACGCTGCCACGCCCTAACAGAGCGAGAGAAGTGTACTGTCCCGAACTGAAACTGAATGTGCGCTTTCTCTCCGATCAACACCGCTATATGTGCACCCCTGTTTTCCACCTATGAAGACATTTCGAAACCACCAGTATATACCGTGCACTCCAGACAATGGCGGATCTCCGTAACAACAATCACCTCGTGACGCATCCAGCGACGTCGCCTAAAAACAAACAATCCAGCCGTCTCGCGCTGATATCAACAATCCAGTGAGTCGACCACCAACACCAACAAACCTCATCCGAACAACTGCAGGATGCCCGACGTACGATCCGACAGTCAGGAACTCTAGCGCCGACCACCCGATGACAGATCCCAGCCGTCCACAACAAAGCGCGACGCATCTTCTTTGAAAAGCACTCCAAGCCTCTATGCTCCAATCAACCACCTCCCGATGTCCAACAACGCGCATCGTTCTTTCAACATTCACCCGCTTTTTCTGTTGACTCAATGTGAAGATATCGTGGCCTACATTCTGCCAGCAACTGTCTTCTCATAATTCAAGAGCGATTTCCACCCCCACTAGGATTTACCACACCCCGTTCAGCTCCCCAACTAGCTGTGTAAACCGACACCATCATCGGAGATCTCCCTTCGCCAGCGCCTTCTTCTTTCATTCCCCCCTACAGCGGACCCTCTCGGTGAAAGAAGTGACTCCCCCCATCCACAACCAGCTGTGTTGTTGACAAACAAATGTGCGGTTCTGCTCGTCGAAGGCAAGGTGTTGTTTAGTTCAGTGCCCACAGAGATTGGAAAGATGGATTCTACAGTGTTGTTTTTTAATGAGGCCTGCAGGAGGTACCATGATATAAACTCTACCGAGATATATGAAAAAGAGTTTGAGTATTTTAATTTGGCGCAATTTAATTTGAATGGTAATTAAATTAGTGTAGGAATTTTAAGCAACTTTGATTTTTTTTATTTTAACATTGCAGAAGTTTAAATTGAGTTTTCTTTGATTAGTTCACGTTAAATTGATTTTAAATGTTTATTAATGAACTGATATTAATTTTTCATATTAATGATTTTTAAGTGTTTCAAATTAAATTTATTTTTTGTAAACAAAGATTTTTTTTTAAATAAGATTTAACAGTTGTAAATGTTGAATAGTTTCAATGAATTAATTAGACTTAATAGTTTATTTCAAAATATAATAGATTCAGAATTTCATTTAAATTTTTTAAACTTTAACTTTAAATATTTTTATTTTAATGACCATTTTAAAAATAATTTTTACATATAATAATTTTTATGGTATTTTATACAACAAAGGAATTTATGAATAATTGTGTGCCACTAAGTTTATGATGGTAGAATATTTTTTAATATGATGATTATGTTCTCTTACGTAAACTGTGAGATATTTTATTATGATCTAGAAATAGCTTTTATTTTTGAATTTTAATTATTCTGATTATTATTGCCTAGTATTTTTAATTTGTTATATTTGTTTAACCTACAGTTTACAATGTCAGTAAACGAAGATAATCTACAACAAACACCAAATACTCAGGCTACTTCAATTTCACCTGAGAATACTATCTCTAATTCTGCCATGAACCAACAGGCTCTTTTAAATGAAACTGTGGCTAGTTCTTCGAATTTAGCTCAAGCTACGAACATAATTTTCCCAATTATCTTCCTTCTTTGGTATGTGTTGACGAGGGGATGTCCACATGTCAATTTAGACATGTCAAAACTCCATCAAACACCCAACATGTGCGACATCCACAAAATGTCACTGAAAGGGAAGATCCCTACCAGAGCCTGACCCCATTTATGACTTTTTTTCCACGTCCGGATACATAAAAATAAAACCATTTGAATGGCTTCTCAAGTTTATATCTATATTTTCAGTAGTGTTTAGATTTTTTTTATTACCATGTATTTTATTATTTTAAGTTGTTTATTTTATTTGTATAATTGTTATCAAATGTACCCAAAGTGTTATAGTATGTCAGTGCACTTATTTTCCACTATTCCATGGAATACTACAGAACTTTGAAACAATCAACCTAACATAGGTTCAAGAGGATCCTCATCCCTCAACATTCACTCACTGAAAGTGATCTGATTTCAGAAAGCACAAACTTTCTTCAATGGCCATCTTATATTTTTTCAACACATTTTTTATTACAAAGGTCCTTCAACAAATGGCGGCCAAAACAACATCTTCCATAAAACATGCTATTTTAATACAAAACTTGTATTAAAATTTGTAAAAAATTTGTTTTTTCGTTTTCATGTACTTTTGGCGACAACTCGAACTGATGAAGTTGAGTTGGTCTTTCATTTAAAGTTCAAGACAAAAATTGAATTTTCAAAAAGTAGGGTATTTTGAATAACGTTATGTACGAAGATGTTTGTTGAAGCCTACCATTTTCTTTCATTCAATTTTTTTTCAACATGTGTGAAACATCACAATAGTTTCTTTAGATTTTTTATTTTGTCGACATGTCGTTTTGTTCATAGTTTTTCATTATTATGTGTTTACATGTTCTGCGCGCATTTATTTAAGCATTTAGTTAGTCATTTAATCATTTAGGCATTTATTTAGTCATTTCTTTTGAAAGTTAGTTTTGATATATTTTTTCTGTATTTTATATCTCCAAAAGTCAATGTTTGTTTTGATAGCAAATTTTTATATAATCATGTTTTTGTGAATCGAATCGAGGCACAGTCGTTTGCACACCTATGTCCATGAGTTTTCAAAATTTTCGTTACCACTGTCATTAATATTTCTTTTCTCCTTTTCCATTTTCAGAATCTTCATGTTGATCCGATGGTCTGATCAATCATTTGGTTAACTTCCTCTTCATTTCTTTGAGTGTCTTTTTCTCGCCTAGGTACTCATCGCGGGCGATGTGTAACACTTTTGCGGGAGGGATATGAAAGAATATTTCTGTAACCACCCCTCTTTTTAATCCCGAACTCCTTTGTCAAACCCCTCTTAATATTCCGTAACATCTATCCCTTAAATTACGTAAGTGCAATTTGCGCATTTTCCCTCTTGGTCATAAAACTCTCCTTTGCCTATAACAAATCACTCCGTTCTCTTGAGTTATGCTGACTCTTCAAGGAGTTTTCTACCCACGCACATATTTTCTAATTCCCCATCACTCAGGGATTTCTAAGTTCAACTGCACCCGTTTCCCCTAAAATTAGCCTTGAACGAACAACGACTGTGGTCCGAGACGATGATAATTCCCTTTTTCCCTCTTCATGTCATATGATCATCCCTATGTGAGAACACTTCGATTCTGTTTTTCGCTCCGTGAAGACGTGTCCTGGCTTTGAGCTCTTTGTGAATAAACTTGTTCTTTGTAATGTACCACTCGACCCGACCATGACTTAATTTACGACTGCACACCACCATAATGGGATGACCACCCTATGGGTCATTTCATATATATATATATATATATATATTTGTAAAAAATACATGTTACCTGTCAAAGTCTTCATGACTATTCAAAACATACAGAAAACGATAAGGTAAATAAGGGCCAAGAATGTAATATTTTAGAAATATCCAATAAAAAGTATAATTTCCTTCAAATCTAAATTTAATGTCAAAATATATTTTTAAAAAAAATTAAAGCTGGATAGTTAATAAGGCCAAAATATATTTTTGTTTAGGGTCTTATATTATGAAGTTATTAAGCAGTTTTCTAAATAGTGTTATTTAAGTGAATAATAGTGATAAATAGTGTTATTTAAGTGAATAATAGTGATAAATAGTGTTATTTAAGTGAATAATAGTGATAAATAGTGTTATTTAAGTTAATTAAAAAAAAATTTAAATGACAGAACTTTCAAATTAAACGTTTGTGAATTTTGTAAAATAAATGATAACTTTCGTTGTTGAAGTGAAACTTCTTTCTTCTTCGCTAAAGTGCGAATTTAAATAAACAATTCCCATATTAGAAGCACTCAATGTTTTAGAAACATTATGTAGTCTCAGCAGGACTCTATCCCAATTTCATAACAGCTGTTATCACACATCGCTTTATAATCGAGAAAGAAATAGAGTCCAGGTCACGTGATCTGGGAAATCCAATCAAATGCTGTATCACTGCTTCTTCTTTTTCCGGTTAGCGTAGGCACAATGTTAAATACTTTGATGGTCAATAATTCATTAACTAATTGTTGACATCAAATGAAACTTACATAGACGGTATAAGTGCTATTGCATATTGATGAAAAATTACCCAGAATTCTAACGTTTCATGTTAGATTTACTTGTCAAGGCCATTCAGAGTCACTAACTTCGCTAAATAAGTTTCACTTTAAAAATCGTTTTTTTGTTTAAAGAAATTCTAGATCCACAATTGACAGCTCGTGAAATGATAATACAGAACTTAAATTCGAAAATTTTCGTTTAGCATAGCTCAAAAACATTCATATCAAATGTGGAAGTCAAATATAAAATAAATAAATTAATATCACTGTTTTATTTATCTGAAGTGAATGGCCTTACTAGTTAATCTATTTTTATAAGTTTAAATCTTTAAACCCCCCCCCCCCCCCCTCAATAAAATCCATCAATAAAATCCATTGCCATTTTCTTCCGAACGACAGCAGAAAGCCAGATAGACCTGTTACTGACATTTCAATTTAGACATCCCTAATGACAGCTCCGCTTAAATATTTGATTAGCCCTGCGGCGCAGTCTCAATTGAAAAGCCCCCTCTGTTTCCTGAATTATTAAGCGGAACGATTAAACGGTCGCCGAGTACAACAAACAGGACATCTGCCCCCACAACTGTCGCCAAATTGGCCTCATCAGTCACGTCCCAGGAAATCCACTGTTAGCGGGGGTTGTCAATAATAAATGCGTTGTTATGCGACACCATTGTGGGGAGGGTATGCAGAAAAGAACCATACATACTTTGTTGGTTTATGTGTGTGTTGTAGCTCATTTAAGAACTGTTATAGGGCCGGTGTCGTGCTATTTGCGACCATGATAAAAAGTAGTATAGGTTGATCCGCGCAAGGTGGTTGTTATTTAAAAGGACATAATTACCCAAAAATTGTAAAATTCTCGTTTTTTAAATTTGATTTTTTTATTTGTTTTATTCAGGTTTTTCCCTTCGAGCATGGATCTTTTGTAGTAGAGGAGTCATAATGTCACTCTCGCTGACATCAAAGTGAAGCCAACATGTATGGCCCCAGACACGTGGTTAATTACGTCATTCCATTCTTAAATTTTCACTGTTACACATTTCCCCAATTCATCAGCTAATCGCGAGTATTTTTTAATTCACAATTTTGAAGAGATGGCACGTGATTTGGGCCTTTCGCTCTGAGATGTGGGCTTCACGATTAAGACGTCATATCCTCTCTACTACAGACCATTCATGCTCGAAGATTTTTCTTGATAATTACAAGATGCAGCAGAAAGATAGACGAAGTTTATAACTAAATTTTGTTATAAAAAAATCGTTTCATCATCAAAAGAATTTTAGTCCACACAGCAGTCATACACTAGTAAATTTTAAATTATTTTTTCACATTTGTTAGGGTCCTTTAGCCCACCCTGTACTTTTATTGCCTTTTAAGATTAAACTATAATAATTCATATAAATGACATGGCTATATTAGTATACGAGAATCGAGTTTGAAAAGGACAATCTCAGTTAGAGTTTTGTGGGAAAACAAAGTTATTTACGTGTAAAAAACTCTTTTTTTTGTATACATTTGATCCAAAAGTAACAGAAAAAGTAAAAAAAATATTAATTTTATAAGTATAGACAGTAGAATTATGCAGTTTACAGAAATGCACAGAAAAACATTAGATTTCTTTTGTAAAACAAATCAGTGCTAAAATAGTTAAATTTGTTACTGACAGGTTGTCTCAGGTGACTCACAGGTCTCAGATCCGCTTCATATTCGCTATACCGGCAACATTTAATGTTTATTACAAAATTTAACGTTTCGTCAAGATGAAATATGTTATCTTTACGATATAAAGTTTACTTGTAAGTAGTCTGAAACTCCTTGAAGCCACAGGTGAACAAAGATAAAAACAATTAACACGCAATTTTAATACCTTACTGTAAAATTGATTGTTGCCAGTGAGCAGCCAGCCTAACGAATATTCAGGAACCAAATATACATGTAATCAAGATATTAAATATTATGTTTCAATAAAATTACTAATAAAAAATGTTTAGCTTAATTTTTTCAATTACAAAAAGTAGCCTTTTAAAATAAGGAAATATTGTGTATTTATAAAAATTCAACTAATAATGATGACAATTAAAATTTTATAATTTCACCAACTTCTATACCCTTGGGAAATGCAGTATTCTTTCAAAAAATGTATTAAAAGTACACTTTTAAAACTGAAATTGCGTGTGGAAGTATACCACTTACATTTTTCACTGCAAAAATACATGTTTACAAATACAATACAATAGCATATTCACAATTGCGACATCGTAAAGGAACATATGGTACTCTTTTCAACAAAATATATTTAAAATTAAACATTTATGGTTAACATCCATAGAAATTAAGGTAAAGAAGAAAATATAAAAATGGAGTAGCAATGCATATAATGTTATTTATTTTATATGAAAACGCTGTGCTTTTCTTATTAGATTATTTTGGTATAAAAATAATACATTATCGAACAAAACCCAACATAACACGTTCATTTCTTTATTTAAAAAACAAAAACATTTTAATTGTTTAAAAGTTTCTAATCGTCCTAAAATCCTACCGCCGACCACGGGTTGGGAACCAATGTACTAGAACTCCTGATCTATGGTCAAAGACAATTGAATCTCAAGTATACAGATATAAACACAAGTAAAGCGCCACCTATTGGTAGAAACTGAACTATATATATATATTTTTTTTTTTAAAAATCCCATGAGGGTCTTTGCATATACGTGCAAAACTTATTGTGCTATTGTCTATAATTTTCGAATTATTGAACTTTTACATTTTCTGTTCTTTTTGGATCACCCTGTAAATCTAAATGAATACAGTTACTTTATAAAAATAAACTATTAGCGCATATAACATAATAAGCTAATATTGCAAATTAAAGCACCTTTAATATGGCGAAAAATATTCTGTTTACCTTTCCTAAAAGACATACAAAATGCATTATTCTTACAGCACTTTCCGCAAACCACAACGACTATGTCACATTCTTGATCTATGACCCGATAACGAAACTTTTCCTAAGAAACACTCATCAGGCTGAAACTTCTTTCTAGTACACGTAATTGCCTTACTCAAACTTTCGGTTCTTGCGAATGATTAATCGATTTTTTTATGGAAGGATCGATATGTAAACAAGTAGGTAAGCTTGACTTCATTATCCAGACATGCTATGATAGTTTATTTATACAAGCATTAAAATGACTATTTTGTGGCCATCTATTTCGATTTATCATTAGGAGATATATTCATTTTGATATCTTTAGTTAAATTTATTGCGATAATTTTTTTTTAATTTAACAGATTAATATACCAAATGTAGTAGTCCAAACTCGACCGAGCCAGAGTTGCTCAGTTGGTAAGGCGTTCAGCTACTATTCAGAGGATTGGTGGTTCTAATCCGTGAAATGGACTTGACATAGAAAAGTAAAAAAGTAGTGATCTTGCGATCGGAGGGTTACCAGCTTCGCTACAAAAGTACTAGAAAGTCGTCCAGAATATCCAACAAATTATACTGGCGTGTATACGGGACTGGTGCACGATAAATCTGATCGGGGTCCAAGTCCCGACGTCTATTGAAGGCGTTTTGTGCCAGTTCAGGTGTTTCCTCGTCATCTGACCATGGTTCTAAAATAACGAGGTGCTTGTATGAATGTGTATGTGTTCCCAGGTCTTTCCTTCGAGATTGACCCCGAACCGTCGCCAATAGCCCACTGTGCAGCTCTAGTGCGACGTTGATTAACCAAACCAAACCAAACTCGACCATAATTCTCCAAATGTTGTTTGTTAAGTGTCTCGATTGTTAAAATATTATGAACAGCACTATATTTATTATCATTTTTGTGTAATAGTATATTTACTGTCAAAATAATATAAATAATATTTCATATTCTCTAGTCAGTCCACTGAGCTTAAATATAATAACTGGAGTAAAGACTCCCAATGGAGGGAAATGGACTTTACCGAGGCGAGCTGATATATACAACTCCAGCATCGTCATGTGGTGGCACGCTTAGTCTAACCTCCAGTTTTTATTTAGCTCAGTGATGATATCATACGAAAAGTATCCTACATATTTTTTTCCCTACTGGCACAAAATTTTGCCCTACTCGCTCAAAAGGGTATAATGCGGTTACATATGCTTAGTAATCACTCCAGCTATTATTTTAGCTCAATAGGTCAATCTAGACTGACTAGAGTCAATGTAATATAAAATGTGTTCGTTTTTAATAAACCCATCTTTCTGAAAATTTCTTTTTCTTTTTGTAATTTAAGATCATATAAAGAATACATATACACGCGTAAAATATTGCGAAAAATACAAATTAAGGAGAAAAAAAATTAGCAACTTATTTCTCTTATTCATAATCATTAAAGATAAATATGTTTGCTCACTACAACGAAAGCGAACAGGGGGAAAAAATAATCTTCATCATTATTAAAAGTTAAGCCTTTCGAACAAAATTATCCAAGTTTCGCTCACATTGCTTGTTAACTGAAAAAACTCGACAGGATTTTAATTACAGGAAAATGCAAGAAATAAATAATTTCAATGAAGAATAAACACCTCTCGAAACGAAATTATTTAAACACTTTTTTTCACCACCGGAACAATTAAATTTCTTCAAACAAAACGTGACTCGTATATTTAATTTTTCAACGACTCCCAGAACATTCGACGAGAAGATATTTTCTTTGAGCAGATGACGCGCACACTTAATTTTAATTATCGTCTGTTATTATATTGAAATAAAGGTGTAATCCTTGTTATCTAATTATAAAATGTGAGATTATTTCACGCACCGCAGCTTCAAAAGAACATGATTTTTCTCCTCTGTATGTTACTTGTAATTACAGGCAACTCTCGATTGTGGAGAAAAAACTTGGTGTAAAATTATTCTTGTTTTGTTTACTTGGATTCCGGAACCTTAAATTATTTACGAATTAACATCTATTAAAGTGTTCTTCTCCGTAATGACACGTGTTTCTTTAATTTCTGAGGGGTTCTTTTTTAATTTTTTGCTTTTCAGGCTGAGTTGAAAATGTTCGAAGTTTTGTAAATAATTGCGGGTAATTATCGTTTGCGAAACGTTCTTTCTCTTTTTTTTCTGTTCTATGATTTTAGGCTTAGTTTTCTTCTGTGGGAATCTTGTGAGTGAAAGTTGTAGTCTTTGCTAATTGCGTAGATAATCTGTGGTTGGAATTCTGATTAATTTTTTATATGGGGGAAAAACTTATTTTCGGAATTTGGTTATTGATATATGCAAAAACTAGTTTTTCATATATCATTTTAGTTGTAAAGATAATGCAAATTTATGTGTTTTTTCTTCCAGAAAGTATTTAAAATAATAGAGTGAAAACAACTGTTTTAAGTAAAAAGAGTGTTAATTACAAGAAACGCATGAGTAGTTGATTTTTTATTGAAATATTAACGTTGAGAAATATACTACGTTCATAAACCGTTTAAACTTTTCGTTATGCTAATGAACTTAAGAAACTTATATTTTTTTTAACCCTTTAAGAGGTTTAGACGTTTATTGTCGTCTGTAGATCTGCAGTTTTCTCATAAATGCACATTCCTTTTAAATTCATAAAAATACTCTATCTTGAAACATTATTCAAATTTAAAGTGTTGGTGTATTTTTAAAAGCGATATATATATATATATATTAATATATAAACTACATATATTGGAAATATAAACTAAAATATTTTTCTGAGAAAACAATTTACAATTTAACAATAAACTTAAAGTTTTGTAATATTTTAAAGGATTTTTATTTAAGTTATATATATTTAATTTTTTAATAAAAATTAAATTTTATTTTTTAATTGGAAATTAAAAAAATAATAATATAACTTGTTTAAAAAAAATACTGAAATTAAAAAATATGAATTAAAAAGTTTAGTAATCTGAAAACTACTTTACAATTTCGAAATTTTTCCTTTTCTTAGATGGTTAAAACATATATTTTCCACTTTTTCAAAGAATAAATTTTTTATATAAAATACGTAAGGCAAACTTTATCAGAAAATTTATTTGTTAAGACAAAAAAATGATAACACAAAAAATAATATAAAAATTACTAACAATGGTCAGTTTGGAAAGGTCAAAACACTCATCAAGTGCATTTTTAACATCATTTTCAAAATGTGGAGACATATGACATTACATTTTTAACTATGCCCAACAAAATGAAATGCTTTTAGGATTATGGAAACTACACTTAGAGGAGTTACATTAAATATGTCGTCAGAAATAGGAGATTCTCGAGTTCGAGTCCCAGTTTGACGAAAATGAATATAAACCTTATAGGGGCTGCTGGAAATTAAATATGCTCTGGTGCAAATGTCACGTTATGGTGCTTGTGTTTTTAATCAATTGATTGTGGCTCAAAACTAAGGAGAGTACGGGACTCTTCTTTTTAGCACAGATACTGAACCGTTGTCAATAGTTCATTATGCAGCTATAGGGGAATGTTAATTCAACTGGCCATGCCAGTAGAATGAACCTCTTAAAAGGAATATTTTATAACAGGCAATATTTTATGAATATCTGTATCAAACGAAAATCCCAGTAAATAAAATTACACTACACCCATTTCTTTTCTCCTTGAAATGACATCACTATATGATAATTTTTGTATAGAAGTGACAAGTCCACGTTAAATATGGCGTGGTATAAATGATCGCAGTGTAGAGACAGTAGATGGTAAAAAAGTGGGGTGTCATCTCAGGTGTTGTCCTTATTATCTGCCCATGGTTCAAAATCAATTTCGAGTGTTCTCAGTTGTTTAGTTGGAATAACATCGCACTAGAGCAGAACAGTTGGCTATTGACGACGGTCCAGAGTCTATCTCAAAGAAAAGACCCGTGAACACTGCCTGGTATGTTTGAACCAAGGTCAGATGATGAAGACAACACATGAGCTGGCATGCGACTGAACCTCAGTAGGCACCAGGACATTGGACCACGACCAGATTTAACGTTCACCAATCCCGTATACACGCCGGTGAAAATTAAGTGTAATTTCGTACGACTTTTGTAATTTTTTAACGATCTGGAAACCTCCAATCATAAAATCGCTTCAGCTTAACTTTTGTCAAGTCCTAATGCCGATTCGAACTCGCTCTGATTTCTTGCTAAAAAGCTGTACCTCAAAGTTACCAACACTGCTGTCTATAGCTGCCTTATCCGCTAAGCTACCAGGGCGACGTGAAGAAGTTATAAACAGAAGTAATGTTAAAAAGGTGTGCCAAAACAATGGAAAGTAATATAATTGAATTGTAATAACTCAGTTTTCATTTAAGCAATCGACATCCAATAATGTGGAAAACCATCTTCTGCACAAATATTGTAAGTTTGTCAGGTCGCTTTGTTAAGATGGCTTTAAAAGAAGCTGAGATGAGCTGCTTAAACGATACTGCTCATTTTTTCGAAAGTACGATTGTACGTCATTGCTCATTTACGATGCAATTGTACTCGAAGAAAAACGATTACGTTCATGTACTCATTTTCAAGCCCCTTTGTTTTACAGTGTTCAATTGCCCCTATTTTGTTTCCCTAGTACGACATTGATCTAACCATCCGATGCTATATTAATAGATACACAAAAAAGAGAAATCAAAACACGATATATATCGATACTGGCGATACAAAATCCAGACCTCCCAAGGCCAACAAAAAATCCCAACAGGAAAAAAAACATACCATCGGGAGTATGTCCACATAGATGCGATCATATTGATCAGAAACATTTGGCCAACAGGCTAAAAGATCAACGGCGTCGGATACCCTCCTTTCAAAGAGGGGGGCATACACGGCTGAACGGACCACTGGGCATTGGAGGGGGGGTCGGGGGTCGGGGGGCGGCATAAATGAATCTTTTTCGCCGGCAAAGTGGTTTGGTTGCGCTGAAATTTGATCGGGATGTTTCGATTGAAGGGGTGGATTAGTGGGGCTGAAGTGGCTGGGAAAAGTGGCTGTGTTTTGGGGGTGGGTGTGTCAACCCTTTGTCGGACAAGGGGGGTGATTTGTAGTGTGTTTGTAAATTGGACCCAATGGATGTTAATTTTTATTTTTGATTGTCTGTAGAAATTTAGATATTTTAAACTGATATAGCACAGGACGTATTCAAATGGATTTTTTCTTTTCTTTATTGAGCAGTAGAGAATTGGAAATAGACAAATTTTTGGAAATCGACAAATATTTCCCAAACATCAGATGAATGGAATGTAAGTTGTCGTCTATTTAGGTTCTCCGTGCATAAGATAAATAAAAACACCTTTTGTATCATATAATCCACATTTTACGAATACAAAACTAAATACCTAAACCACATTAAATGTCATAAAAAATAAATACATTAATTCCAAAATAAAATAAAATAATTGTATTTAAAAAAAAAAATCTCACTATTAAAAGTGAGTGTTATGGATATACAATTTAATCGAGTATAAGATTTGAAAAACAATACGAATTTGAGAAAGGATATGATTATAACCAGAGCAAAAATAAATCCAATATATTCTGTGCAATTAGGGAGTTGTAAAATTTTCTTTGTATATCCCTCGATTTATCATAGTTAAAACTAATGCAAGTCTGGTGCAGAGTCATGTTTATATATTTATATTTTTTGCTACAGTGTGATGAACAATTATTCCATAAAATAAATTGTATAAACGGCATTGTGCGAGTGTTTTTTTTATTTAAATTGCCCTAGTTTTCATTTTGGAAACGAATATTTAATTAAATTATACATTTTTGGGTTTGTCCCAAAACATCCATTTTTGTGCTTAGACTTATTCCTATCTAATCTATCTATCTATCTATCTATCTATCTATCTAATCTAATACTATTAAACGAGCAATGTCACTATATTTGTTTGTTCGTTTGTTCGTTTGTTTGTTTGTTTGTTTGCACAATCTCCAAATCCGCTCTAACGATTTTCACGAAAATTGATGTATTAGCAATTTTCGGGGTAAAAATTCGATTGGGATAGGTTTCATCTTCGAAAAATTTCATTTAGAGGGTGAAATAAGTAGATTAAAAGTTCCATTTAACGCTTTCCATTGCAAATTATTCATCGCGTATGAGTTAATAGGTTATATGCCAATAGCAGTTAAATGTTATTTAATTCTTCATATGTTATTTTAATTTAAAACGTGCAAAATATTGTGATGATGTATTTTCATTATAGTTTTTATTTTAAAATAAAGTATTTTTTTCTCATAAATAAACGAAGGAAACATCAGTAAATTAAAATTAAAATTGAAAAATCGTTTGCGTTTTTAAATAAACAAAATACACATTCTAATCACGTGACAATTTCGTCTACTAAATGCTATAAATTTTCTAATAAATATTTAAAAAGAACTTGAACAAAATCGTTTGCATTTAAAATAATCAAAGTTTAAACAAATTTAATCCTGCGATTTTTTACTGTTTCTGCACGTGACGTCATAAGTGGAATTCACAAGAGAAATTTTTAAAATTCCATATAAAAAAATATCGTTTGGATAAACAAGTAGATTTTTTTATTCCATGTAAAATGGATTATGTATTTCCGTAAATAGAATATGGAATTTTCAAAACAAAAATTAGAAGCAATTGCGTTTGTTTTGTTAAGTATTTATATTCCAATGAAATCAATTGAATAAGTTTTTATTAAATTAATGTTACATGTTGTTTATAAAATATATATTTATTTACATTTAAAATTTAACTTTGTTATAAATTTTTATTTGATAAGTTTTAATTTAGCAATTGTTAATAAATATTTTTTTTAGAATTTATATGCTAATGGATATAAATAAAAGAAGTTTTATTAAATTAATTTTAAGCAATATTTATAAAGGTAAAAATATAATTTTATACATTTAATAAACTATTTTCTTCTATTATTTATAGCTTTTATTTTACCAATTGTTCATAAATACACTTATTTCTGATAGTATTAAACAAGAAATAAAGAAAAATTCTGAGTTTTCCAGTTTTCAAGATATGTTTTGGAAATTGTGAAAAAAGGAAGTGTTTCCAAAAGTTAACATTTGTTTACCATGGGCACTTTGCGCTGCTTTGTGTGGAAATTACATGACGCCATTTCAAGATATAAGTGACTTCACGCGCATTTTTTATTGGTTGATGGTAACCACATGGTTTGTTATTCACCAATCACAAAGGCTAATCGACCATGCGTTTTTGTTATTCCGTCAAAATTTTAATCTCGGGACCATGTCATGCATAGTGTCTATAAAAATGGTTTGGTATTTATTAATTCCAATTTCTAATGAGAAAATAATTAATGAAAACGTTAAATTGTTTTAAATGATATTTTTTTCTCTGTATAACTGATACCAGCAAATTTGTCATATAAAGTTCTTAACGTAAAAGCAACATTTCTATGATATTTTGTACAATTTAATAATGAACTGTTTCTCGAATTACGTAAGTAAGTTTAGTTTAGAGAGTGATTGAAAATTAGTAATGAGATTTTACAATAGAACAACGGAAAAGGAGTTTAAATTTTTCATTAACAAACTTAAAATTATTTGTAAATAGAAATTTCACATCATTTACTATAAACGTGTTTTAAATTTATTTACTTTGTTATTTCAAATAAGTTTCTTCTTTATTTAAAGGTTTGTCCGAAATAACCTTGCACCTGCCTAATTAAATATTAAATTATTGTCGATATTAAATTGCATTAGATAGTAATAACAAAATACTGAATAATGTTCTCGTATTACGTTAATATGTTTAGTTTCAAGCAGATAATTAAATGAGTAAAGAGACTTTATACAATATAACAACGGAAATAGAGTTTTTAATTAAAACGTACATAGTAATTTAAACGCTTGAAAAAAAAAGTTTTCACATACAAACAGAGAAATTAATTTCAGCAAATTTAAAACTCTTTTTAAAAATAAATTTTACATTTACCGTAAATGTGTTTTTAATTATTTTTATCATGTTACTTTAAATAAGTATTTTGTTAATAAAAGTGTGTTCAAAGTAACTATATTGTTTTCAAGACCCAGACTGCAAGCTACCAACTCATATTTTATATTCTGTAACCTTTTCTTAGGAACAAAATTATGAACTATTCCTAACAACTGTCGCAAATTTCAACACGTGTCATTTTCAAACATTAGGCTAAATAAAATAATACATGTGTATTGAAAAGTCGAGAACGGCAGCTTTATCATTAAAAAAATCTGTTTAACAGAAAAAAATAGATTAATATTAGTTTATTCGTAACTACTATTATAAATGTAGTACTACTACTATTATAATAAAAACTCTTATATTTAGATTATAGAAAAAGTTTAATTTTATAGAAGGTTGATTTTCGATGCCGTTATAATGAAATATACCGGCATCGGTATTGGTTCAAATTATATTATTTTACACTGAATTAAATATAAAACATTTTCGATCATTTTCGTCACTACGATTAATTCCGAATCACACATAAAATTATTCGAAATAAGTAAATATCTTTATTATTGATTACACGTTTAATAAGAATATAAAACATTGTTCGTTCCTGATTATTTGTGTATGCAGTTTGAAGACAAGAAAAAATACCGAAATAATTTTGCAGTAGCAAAAAATAATTTGATCTCCATTATCCTAATCTTCTTAATAACAAAGCTACTTTGCATAGTATTTAAAAGTCCATTCAGTTACTCAAGAGTTAGACTGAAGCAAACATCATTTCAAAAGGTTACTAAAATACTGAACAACAAGAATGTTGTTCCGTTTTATCATGCAAATGAAATGTTTGTACTACAATTGTGCGAACGGTTGTATTAGTCGCTCGGAATCGCTAATAACATTAATTTAAGTCACTTTTGCAGAATTTATACGGTATCGTTTCAACCTTGACGCGTTTAACCAGTTTTATGAGCATATTTCTAAGAACTTAAGGATATGTCGATAAAAATACGTTAGACGATAAAAAAATATCACGAAACGTCTAACCGCTGATATGGACATTTCAAAGCATTTGCATTTAATTCGATTCATTAAAACTATTATTAAGTAAAAAATATGAAAGCGAGCTGGGCTCGGTCCCCTGGTACTTGCCCTTTAACAGACTTATTTTGAACATCCTTATTTCTAACATATATTTTATAGAAATATAATTAAACATTATTTTATTAAAATACTTTTTTTATCCATATACACAGGACATATTTCTTAACCTTTAAAAAAATCGTATCAAAGGTAAAAAAACAAGACTTGTCATTATTAAATGCCGATACTAACGAGAAATTGCGTATCACTATCCAAAACTCTCTTTTTCTACCTCTTTACTCTACAGATAATTTTTGAATGGTACAATTTCTCGAATCAATTAAATTAATTATTTTGAAAGGACTCTTCTAGAATTGGGTCGAAATTCATGTATGTCAAACCGAGAAGATTTAAGGGATTCCGTAGGAGATGCGTATATTAACTGATATCATCATAATCAGTTAGTTTCTAACCGAAATCAATTGATAATAGTCATAAATTTTTTCTAAAAAATCATTTAGGAAATATAAATATTAATCTTGGTAAACAAAATATTAAAAAAAAGAAGAAAAAGAAATTGGTTTCTTTGTCTGTAACAATTGCGATAATAATGCATGATAACGGTGAAAATAACAAATTATTTATAATAATGATGATAAAAATAAAATAATATAAATAATAATTATTATAAGAACAATTATATTTATAATAGTAATAATAATAATGATTATGAAAAGAAGAATGACAATAATGATGAGGATAACTCCGGAAATGATGTTAATGACGATAATAATATAAAAATATATAAATGATAATGGTTACAAGAACAATTATATTGTTAAAAGTAATAACAGTAATGATCACGATTGTGAGAATAATAAAAAAATGATGATAATATCGGTAATAATGACGATAGTAACAACAATTATATTGATAATAGTAATAAACACTAATGATCATGAAAATGAAAAAAAATAATAATGACAATAAATGACATCAATAACGATAAAGATGGCGATAATAACAATAATGATGATAACAATAACAATAATGATGATAACAATAACAATAATGATGATAACAATAACAATAATGATGATAACAATAACAATAATGATGATAACAATAACAATAATGATGATAACAATAACAATAATGATGATAACAATAACAATAATGATGATAACAATAACAATAATGATGATAACAATATTAAATGCTGATAATAACAATAATTTTAATAGTGTTCATAATAATGATGGTGATAATGACGATAACAGTAATGGTAAATAGTAACATTGTTTTTTCGGTTACCCATGGCAAGAACCGTAAAATAGTTTTTGACATGATGGTAATACTTGTTTTAATTAAATTCATGCAAAAGAACGGGAACTTAAGCCAGTGCAAGAACTGTGTAGTTTCTTTATATATGATTGATTAGCTAGCTGAAACAAGTGGAAGAAAACCTAAATGTATTTCTTTCTTCAAAGTATTTCTTATTAACATAGAAAAAAAATCAAACACCAATATTTTAGAATTTTCTTTTCACACCCCAAACTCCGCGGATCAAAAGGGAACAATTAATGTAACCGATTTTTCATGGGGGAAACCGATCCCTGTGATTAAAAAAACAAATAATCGAAATTCGAAAGAGACGAAAAAAATTACAAAAGTTCTTTTTTTTTTCAACCTCTCTCAGTTAAAAAAAAAAGCGACGAAAACCAATAAAAAGTAACGAAACGGGATAAAAATAATTAACTTCGAGGTTCGAATCCCATCCAATTTCTTTTAACTACAAATTCTGACTGGTTCTTAGTGTTGCCAAGTTTGGCGATAATTTGCTGATTTGGCAATTTTTCCTACTTGCTATTTATTAATCTACTGATATTTTTTAAATTAAAAATTGTGTACTGAAAGTAGTGTTACAGATTCAAATTTTTCTTGTTGAGCCTTTACATTTTTTTAAATATGTTTAGTTTTTCAAAACTTGGTATATTAAGGGACTGTTTCAGGAACGGATAATTCTACGAGATCCATACAAGTTATCCATATAAATTATAAAAGACCAGGGATTGTTGTATTTTATTTTTCATAATAGTCTTTTTTAACATATTCGCTGCTAGCCAAACACAGGCGCGCTTGTTAACACATTATATTACATAACAACATTTATACATGAAGATTTAATTGTTAATAGTTTGTTTTCTAAAACCATTACCGAACCCTTCAAAGCACCATTCTAAAATCATCAATGCACTGAGCTTTCTCATGAGGATAGGTATATGAAAATTATCTTTTCAATGTTGACACGCAATAAAACCTAAATAAAATAACGCAGGTAAGTTATGTTGTTTGCACATGTAAAAGCAACACAGCATAAAATTTTATTTATAAACTAGTTTAGTGGGATTTTTTTAAAAAGGTTATTTAACTGCCTACTAATAAAATTTCATGTATTGTTATTACATCTACAAGCAACATATTTTATTTCTTTTAGATTTTATAGATTTTCAAAATTGTAAAAATAATTTTTAAACACATGTAATATTATGATATTTTTTGCATAATAATTTTTTTTAAAAAAACCTCCACCTTATGTAAATATATGTGAAAAATTACACATATTTCAGTTCAAATCTTGAAATAAAACATACAGTATGTTTGGAAATTTCTTCTTGTTTAGGAATTTAAAATGTTCAAATTTGGCACCCTTTTTTGGCGTCGAATACGATTCCCAGCGCCCCCTACCCCTAAAAAACTCCAAAAGAGAAGGGTGGAAGAGGGGGGGGGGGGGTGCAAGTCATCAGTAACAACATCAGCGGCGGCAGCATCAATTGGGTTTTAGCTGTAACCGTGGATAATTGATGATGAGACGATGCCGGGGATCACCCGGTAATTAAGCCAAAAGGGAGGTTGGCGCCACCTGGGGGCTTTCTCACGAGTTACGCAATGGAATAATTGAACCCTCTCTGCAAAAGAGAGGTGGGGAAACGAAAAGGGGGGGAGTGTCCGCTAGGGGGCGTGGGGGAGGTGAATTTAATGGCGAGTCGCTTCACTACACACATTCTGATGGGGAGCACAAAGAGCGAGTTCACCCTCTTTGTCATGTGGTTATGGGGGGAAAGGGGGGGGGGGGTTGACAAAGGGAAATATCAGGTGGTCGGAAAATGATTTGTTTTAAATAAAAATATACCTTGGTAGGAAATGGTCTAACGTCTAAATGTACAAGAATAGTTTAGTTAGTCTATCTATCTATCTATCTATCAATCTCTCTCTCTGTATATATATATATATATATATATATATATATATATATATATATATATATATATATATATATATATATATATATATATATATATATATATATATATATATATATATATATATATATATATATATATATATATATATATATATATATATATACATATATATATATATATATATATATATACATATATATATATATATATATATATATATATGTACATGTGCGTTTGTTTTTTGTACAAATCGACAGTTTTATTCCGAGCTTGATAACAATTGTCTTGCTAATAAGTCATTGTCTTCATAAGATTTAGAAAAACAACCTCATCCTCATCCATTAAAGCAGATATGACTTCTTTCTAAAAATTCCAGATGGCGCCACCATGAAGAAATCGGCCAAATCATTGCTTAAATCACGATACATTCCGGTAGCTAATTACATAATAAGTGTAAATGTGAATTAAGGGCATTAGGGTAGGAAATTAATTTTGTACAAAGAATACATTTTTTAAGCATTTTTTTTCTTTTGTTGATGTATATTCAAAATAGTCTAGTTAAAAATTCAGATGGTTTTAACTTTAATGTAGTGTCAATCTGAGTTCCTAGGTCCAAAGGGATATCACTCATTCGTCTAAATTTATGCCTCCATGGCAGCGCAATTAAGTAAAAATGAATTTAAAAATGTCAGGTGGGTAAAGGACAGAAAACACAGGACGGACAAAATTTACATTATGTACAGAAAGTATACACTAACGGGACAGTGGACAAAAATTCAAAACAATAAATTTTCGATCCGATTAAATATGTATTTCTAAACAAAATAAATTTTGTTTTCCGGTTAAATACACGGTATTTAGAAACATGAATTTTATTTTAAATTAAAAATGTCTTCTACTTTGGTAGAAAATGAACCAAGATCTAAGGTATATAAATTACATTGTTTGGTTAGTATAAAGTAAGTAAACGCGCGAAGTGAACATAGGCAGGAAAGTCATTTTTTTCCAATGATTTAATGATTTTATTCCAATGTTCATTCTTTTTCAAAAGTATGTCCGGATAGCTAGCTGAAAAAAGCAGCACTGAAAATAAAAGTTATTTATGCTGAAAACTATTGGTTTATTTCGACGACTACACTCATTTCCGAGCTTATATTCATTATAACTTCAAGGAAAAAAGCGCAGGTTTTTAACAGTTTTCAATTTGACTGCATACAAACAACAGTATGATCGTTTTCTCCGCCAAGAGCTTGGTGACCGGATGTTTGTAACCGAATAACATATTGTTTGTAACATATTGTATTGTATTGTAACAATAACATATTGTATTTTAGAAAAATGGATGAATAGGGATTCCCCTTTTTCTGATATCCCTTTTCCCCTCTCTGATTCCCCTTTTTCTATATGATACGTTGTAGCACTATAGTTTACAGTTGCTTTCTTGCCTCCTATATAACGTCTAGCTAATTCCGAAATAGGACAATTAATTTTTTTAATATCATTACATTTTTAAGTTTTCCTCTCAGTCTTAAATTTTCTTTCAGTTCCATCACAGTACTATATTTTAAATTTGAATATATTTAAAAAATATAATGCTTATTTATTAAAATGTGAGTTGGGACAATAACAAGTTTTTAAATGTAACTTCTTTAGAGAGGCTACTGAAACTGAACGACTTCGACACGGAAATCAAACGTGAAACGGAAGGACGTTCTTGCTTACAAACTTCTTTAGCGAGGTAAATGAATCAAAATAACTACGACACGGAAATCAAACATGAAACGGAAGGTCGTTCTTGCTTACAAACTTCTTTAGCGAGGTAAATGAATCAAAATAACTACGACACGGAAATCAAACATGAAACGGAAGGTCGTTCTTGCTTACAAACTTCTTTAGCGAGGTTAATGAATCAAAATAACTACGACACGGAAATCAAACATGAAACGGAAGGTCGTTCTTGCTTACAAACTTCTTTAGCGAGGTTAATGAATCAAAATAACTACGACACGGAAATCAAACATGAAACGGAAGGATGAGAAGCTCACGTTGAAGAACTTTTTTAGTAAGGATAGTGAATAAGAATAACCTCGACACAAAAATCAAACATGAAACGAAAGGATGAGTATAGTTTAACTGTATACACGTTTAAGTCGGTGTCGGGACGTCAACTGTTGTGTGTTGAAGGTAAAATAGTACATTAATAAAGACGAAAGAAGTGTTACTTCAACCGTACAATATGAAGGTAAGGCACACGGTTTTCTGGAATAAAGATTTTTTTTTTCTGGTGTTATGGGTTTTCGTTTATACGGCTTTTGAAATAAGTAAGTCTATTTAATTTATTCTGTTAAAACATCTTTAGTTTTTCAACGGTAGCGTTATACACACTGGGCAATCTTTCGCTCGTAACACCATATGCGAAACTAAACTTTAAATAAGGCCAACCCTCTCCATATTTTCCTGTCCATTCCCGCCAAGAGACAAACACTTCCCAAGATCCTACCAACAAACATCCCCGAATATATACGAGCAGCCTTAACCCATATCTTCTCCATAATCACAACCCTAACTAAACAACGCATTTTCCCACCCCCACCACCAAAGTCTATTAATGTCAGTTCCAGACCATCCCTTCATTAATTAGGATCAAGCAACTCTTTCCCACCACCCCACCACCGCCACCGCCACCGCCACCTCCCTGGAGTTCGGTCTTTCTTCGACTATTTACCGTCTAATACATTGTTAGGGTGGGAGGATGCTGCGGTTTCGCTGAAGACGATATATACCTCAAGGTGGGAGGACAGATTTGGCGAAAATTCTCCTTTTCGGCGGATTCACTAAAAAATAAAGAATGTGTTTTTGATAGAGGTAGAATTAACATGAATCTATGGGTTAAAGAAACCGTTAAGTTTTTAAAAATAGGACCTTGAGTAATTTTTTGAAATTTTGTAAATAAAAATAATCTATAAAATTAATTTAAGAATGTAATTTCTTCTCTTCATTTTCATGTTAAAAAAATAATTTAAATGTATACGTGCCCAGAAAGGAAAGTAGGAGGACTTGATTGAACATATATAAAAAAAATATTTGAAATGTATTTCAGTTTTAGCTAGAGTTCGTGTCTTATCTAAACTATTTGAATATTTTGTTTCATAATATTAAGCTTTTTTTTTTCCTTTTTGATATATGTTTTTGTATATAATAAATGGTTATCTAATACTTATTTTTGTTTTTTACATATTTTAAATTTAAAATAAAGAATACGTTTAAAAATTTTGCATTTAATTTTTGCGTTATACTAAACTACTGTACTTCTTTCTGAAAACTAATTCTTATTTAATTTTTCAATTTATAAAATGTTATGATTAAAAATATTAATTTATTGAATTTTGATTGACTCTTCAAAAGTAAAAAAATACATATAATATAAAAATTGGAGATTATAACCTTTTGTTTTCTCTACTATGAGGTATCCGTGCTCGAAGGGTAAAACCATAGGAACTATCCCTCTTCAATACAACTGGCTATGCGAAATGGCAACAAAAAAAATCGATAAATAATAGCTATAGCACTTCTCCACTTCTTAAAGAAGAACCCAATTTGACCCCAAAACACGAATCTCATCTTACTAAAGGAACACTGGTAAAGCTTAGCGTCTAGGCTAATAGTTGGTTTGATTTGGTTAATTAACGTCGCACTAGAGCTGCACAGTGGGCTATTGGCGACGGTTCAGGGCCTATCTCGAAGGAAAGACCCAGGAACTTTTTAACTATGGTCAGATGACGAGGACAACACCTAAGCTAGCACTAATACAATGATGGACAACACCTAAGCTAAGCTAATGTTAATTAGAAACCGCTTATTTAAACCATCTTTAAAAGAAGTTTTAAGTGTTTTAACTGAAATGTCAAGTTGATATGACATTTGGAACGAGGTTAAAATTGAGTTGTAAGTTGATGAAATAACGACAAGAAAGTGAGTTATATATAACCCTGAAATAATTTTTAATAAATACCGTCTCCTTTCAAATAAGAGAAAGTCCATGCGCTTATATTTATTAATATTAATTCCTAGCCAAAGTTTTTTTTTTTTGTAAAATTAAATGCTTGTATAAACGTTGCACTAGATCTACATATTGCACCATGAGAGACGGTTCGGGATATATTCCAAAGGTTGGTGAGTTGAAATGACGTCTTACTAGAGCTACATATTGAACTATAAGATTCGGGATTTTACACTATAAGGTTAAGGATTCGGCATGAACGAAAGACTAGGGAACACTGCCTTGAAATTTTTTACCCTGGTCAGATGACGAGGACTGCACCTGGGTTTACTCCACGCTCTTCAAACTTCCATAGACCGATTACGTGGGTACATTCGGACGACGAAAGATTTAACATACAGAGGAATTCGGTTGCCCGACGACGTTCGATATCACAACCTTCCAATTACGAGATCTACACGCTTCCAATCAGAACACGCGGGGCCTTATTTTATAACAACAACTAGCTGGTTAGCACCGTGTTGCTAGGGAAAACGTTAAAACATATGTTCTATACTGGCCCAGTTGGGTTGCCCCACATGGACCCATCTGGAATTCCCCATACTGGGCATTATAGTTTATCCATATGGGCCCTGCTGGGCAGCCCACATGGATCCAGAAAGAAACTGCCCCTTTTGTTCCACACTGGCCCAGTTGGGTTGCCCCACATGGACCCATATGGAATTCCCCATACTGGGCAATATAGTTTATCCATATGGCCCGTGATGGGCAGCCCACATGGATCCAGAAAGAAACGGCCCCTTTTGTTCCATATTGGCCCAGTTGGGTTGCCCCACATGGACCCATATGGAATTCCCCATACTGGGCAATATTGTTTATCCATATGGGCCCTGCTGGGTCAGCCCATATGGATCCAGAAAGAAACGGCCCCTTTTGTTCCATACTGGCCCAGTTGTGTTTTCCCACGCAGGCCCAGATGGAAAATCCCATGTCGGCCCAGTTGAGTAATCCCACTTGGGCCCATGTGGGAAAACCCCAACTGGGCCAGTATAGAACAAAAGGGATCGTTTCTTTCTGGATCCACATGGGCTGCCAGCAGGGCCCATATGGATATCCCATTACCAACCCAAGTGGGAACATATGGTCGTGCTAACTGGGAAACTACATTTCCAAAATTCACACTCGTTTCCGACTAAAAGGCACTTTCTGGGTCTTCGAATTATTTTTCTAAAGTTGTTTCTTTACGCAATAATCAATTTAATCATTGAAATTGTTAAAATTCGAAATTGTTCAATTAAAATCATTCGAAAACCGAAACGTATTTTTTAAAATCCGAGCCAGGTGCACTTTTTAATGACGAATAGTAGTTATACCTACATTTGAATACTTTTATTCGAAGAGTAAGTAGCTGTTTTGCGATCCACACACAGATGCTATCTTTTGTTACCACAGATTACAAATTTAGTAACATTTCATAATTTTGGCGACCCTTCCTTTAAATTGGCGATCTCTTCAGTCATTTCGGCAGCCCCATTTTCCGCTCCGCCCCTGCTCAAGCGACGCGTAAAGCGCTTTGTGAAGCAACTTTGTGAAGTTTGCCCGGTGGGTGTTGAAATTTAACCAAAGCAGGTGTCGGTTTACCACGGAGCAGGGAGAGAGGAGGCTGCCCCATTGTTAAGTGAAACATTCGGGTTTTCGAGAAGGGTCCTTTGGGGCTGAGTTTGTACGCAGCGCTAAGCCCCCCAATAGGGCTTAATTATTGGGGCGCTGTTAACAGTTTGGTTGAACTTGTGCTGCTGGATTATGTTGGATTGAACAAAGGAGTGGGCTGTTTAGGGTCATATAATAAACGGTGTTGTAATGGTAAAGGCTATAGTGAGGTAATAAGTTTCGACTGAACTAGTCTTTTGAATTACGGATACTATTATATTTCATTGATTGAAATCTACATGTTTAATCCCTTTGGACACGAGTGGCGATTCTTAGTCAGTAAAATAACGACCTGTTTTTTTGTTTCGTGTCCTTCAAATTGAACGAGAACTACATCTTCAAGACATTAAAAAAAGCATTTATTTCGTTATTTTGTCTTTATCTATCTTCATTTCAAAGTAAGACATCATTTGTGTATCATCATATTTTATTAACACTTTGCACTAGAGTGTCGCTTTTAAGTAGCCAAAATAACGTCATGTTATTTTTTTCTCTGTTCTTCAAAATGAAAGAGAACAACATAATCTTGAGTTTAAAATGTTATTCCGTCACTAAGTTTAATGAAAAGTATTTTTGTCATCTAAAAGTACCAAGTATGTTAGTGATATAAAACTTTTTTCAGATTGAATCACTAAAATGTATATTTGGTATAGTGAGATGAATTTTCGTCTTCATGCACGATTTGTTAGGTAGTTTTTATGGTTATCCACTCTAAACGTAAAACAACATGCTAAAGAACAGGAATGGGAAAAATAAAAAAAAACATAAATATGAAACATGTTCTTCGAGTGCGAAGATTTAATAGAAAGAAGGTTATTTTTAAAAAAGCTTCTTAAATAAAACCAGGAAAATACTTCAATTATAAATAACATTAATTTTCTTTTCTATGTAATTTCCGAATAAAGTAAAAGTCACATTTTGTTTATACTAATTTTAACAACGGTCGGAGCGAATCTAATTTTTGTCCATTGCGGATCTTCTGTAATATACGCGGTTTGAAGCATTTTGCTGATAGCACACGATCAAAGTTTGTAATAAGCAAATTCTTAAATAGAACATAATATTCATTATTACTAGCGTTCCAGTGCGAACCCCCCCCCCCCCCTTCCCCCACACACACATTCGGGTGAGAGAGAGATGTTAACGAATCTTCTATGGCCAAAAAATCAAAAAGTTTAACGTTCTGTTCATAGATGGCAGCATATTATCAACAGCTTGCCTAAAAATCACGGTTAGTATTAATAATTTTAACAGCATTTCAAAAATAACCGTTGATATTTATGAGATGAAAGCACAATTCGTCACTGGTTCATGAAATTCTCTTTCTTTTGATACACCCCAGTATTAAGATCCATTGCGTCTAAGGGACGTACAAGGGATCTTTACTACAAAAATAAAATATATGATTTAGTATTAACATTTTGCCGTCAAGGGAAATGTTTTCGTTTTTTTTATGGTTAAGTAAAATCTCTCTATGCTGTTCTTTTAAAAGATATATTCTTTAGCGTGCTATTTTTACGTTCATTGCGGTTAATTACAAAAATAAAAAAGTTATGCATGTAGCTGAATTTTAATGTCATATACTAAACATATATTTAGTGTTCTTTGTCATTTGTCAAATATTTAAAAAAAAAAAAAAACGTGGATTGTGAGGAATTTCAATCTGAGGATTCTTTTTGATTTCCAACATACTTGGTGCTGCAAGATAACAAAGGTAATTTACATTAAAGATTGTGAGGCAATAACTTTTTAAATTCGAAACTATGTTATTCTCTTTCATTTCAAAGAGCAGAGAAAAATGAGTGGCAAGATTTGAAACCATAGCAACATCAGATAAAGTTAAATAAAAAATTGAATAATATTTAAAAAAAAAAACTTTTCTAATTAATTATGTTATAATATTTCTAAAATAGAATAGGACCCAGATATAAGATAAAAAAAAGAATAAGGATATCGATACCACGTACAGAAAGAAAAACTAAGAACAGTAGAAAGAAAAACTAACAGTCTGATGTTTGCAAGACAGAATGAAAACAAATCTAGAAATGAAAGTGTTGCTAACGAACAAACAAATTGCATGAATTGGTTGCAGTTAACTTTTGGGTGTCAGAAAGTTGAAAAAGTTGGAACAGCGAAAGTCTCGGTAACTAAAGTATCAATATTGACAAAAATATGAAACGCTTCCAAGTAGTCAAGTTCGACTGGGGAGGTGGGTTTGCAAATTAAATGTGTGGTTATGTTACCAAGAGAGTTTAGCTATGGAATATTCCATTTATATATTCGATAACCAAATATATTCAATTTTCTCTGAAATGCAACTTCAAAAAGTATCTTTTCATAACTTACCGATATAAGATCCATCAATACAAATAAAAAATTCTTTTTCGGTATGATGTATCACAATCCAATGTTATTTTTTCAAGGCGGCAGCAAACAAAATTCGTATGCTGAAATTCAAATTTCGACAATACAGCAAGAGTACCAAAGTCCGGCCTTAGACCTTTCCCTCCACTTCCAACTATAGAGCCCGTCAAAAATTCGTTTCGCCAAATCGTTCTTGTATTCCGGAAAAAAAATTCAACACCCCCGATACATCAGTTGGGTGCATTTTTTTTGCTGCAAAACACGCCTGCATCGACCAGGGATAAAACGGTATTTCCGAAATGCTCTTCTTCCCAAATAAAATAAACAAACTATCGTGGAATAACACTCTATGATATTATCTATCAAGAACATCGCTGAAAAATGGATCTGCCGTCTTCCTTTACATTATGACAACATTGGCAAAGGTTGCCGAATAAGAAATCGCCAAAGGAAAGATACATAATCGCCAAATTTCGAATATAGACGTATAGTATTGGAATTGCAGTAAACTTGTATAATAAAATTTTAAAAAACATCTCCTTTTAATTTAGTTAAATATAAATATAATAAAAAATATATAAAAAGTTCAACCAATTTTTAGAACTGTAAAGTTGTTTTTACGTTTTGGATATTTAAATAATTTTTCCTGGGTTTGCTATTTTGCATTTTTTTTTAATTAATTGTAAAGAGATAGCTGGTAAATTGTATCTCAAACCTTTGAATTAAAAAAAATATTATAAAAAATGGAGTATTTTTATGAATTTAAAAATTGCGTGCTTAATTTGAAAAAAAAATGGAGATCTCTAGACGTATATGTACGGCTTTGAGTATCAGAAGGTTAATATACTATAGTTGATATGACGCTAACACAAGAAATAAAAATACAGACCAAGTCCTGTGTAGTACTGGACATGTGACAACCGACACTTTTAAGACGAATAGTCGAGATGCAAAAGCAGATATATACACGAAAATCTTTTTTGAGTAAATCGCAATAAACTGTCATAACTTAATTATTGTTAATAAAATAAATATTTTTTTGTAAAAAGGATTGAAAAATACAACACATTTTTACTAAAATGTCAAGTTATCATATTACTGAATAATTTATAATCTTAATTTTAATTTAGACATAGCTTGTTTTGCAACTGCAATAATGAATTTACTGGTTTCGCAATTGGATACGTCGCCATCTTGTTTTTGTTCAAGAAGCAAAAACCGCTATACACACAATTACACCAATCAGAAACCACGTTCACATTTGCTGAATATAAAAGCTTGATTTTTGTGGATATAGCTAATATTGATTACGAGTCACTATGTATATTGAATTTTTATTATTAAATATAGAGTTTAGATCCTTTAATATTTTTTAACATTGAAATTAATGTTTTAAAGTACCTGTTACTACCAAATACTACCAAAATATCTCATTTTTTAATTTTTTTTAATGCAATTGATTTTGAATTTGGGCTATTCACATGAAAGGAATAATATTTTAACTTCAAAGTTTTCTTCGATATTTGCATGTGAATATGAGTTATACAAAAATGTTTTCCTTGTGTATTTTTTAAATTGTTGTTAAAGTTAAATGTTTATTCGAGCTTAATCTCAGCAACTGCACTAACCCCAAACTGTTCTTTAATAAAATGTCTAAAGAAAGAATATACATCGCGACGATTTAAATATTTAATATACAAGCAACTGATGTGATAGGAAGGAAGACTCAGAAATGAAAAAGACAAAATGAAGAATGCCATTGTGTATGTTAGTTGGTTAGATTAACATATCACTCTTGCTAGAGCAATAACTATTATCAATGATAGTTTTCGATACAAATAGTTTTGAATGGGCTATTGGCAAGGATTCGTAATCTATCCCAGAGAAATTACCCGAATATTTGCCTCAGTTTGAACCCCTGGTCAAATGACGAGGACACTACCTGAAATGGCACCCCACTCTCCAAAATTTCACATCAGGGACATTTGGGTCAAAACAGGTTTTACTTTCAAGAATCGATTTCCTCGCAATCTGATTACGAAGTTGCCGCTCTTCCAACAAGGCCACGCGAGTTTTCATATCGTCGGGTGAGTGCTACAAGATTGGATATACCATGAGAGTTCTTCAAATAGGGATTTATATATAATGCCTGCTCCCAATGGAGTTATCTAGAGGTAGCACTAACCCAACAATATGTAAGAGAGAAAATTTCAATATCTCTCGGTATACGACTCTATCACCAAAAGGACGATATTCTGCCAAATCTAGCAGGACTGACAGTGTTTCTCCACTTTCCGATCCCATTCCATGCAAATAAATCTGATCTACCGACACAGCCCCCCTCTATCGTATGCAAGATAGAAAAAAGCCCCTGCTTTCCTCACAACATAGCGTAGCAAACGATATATTTTGTCGAGGAAGAATTTAGAATGTATTCTCTCTCTTTTGGTGAGATGTTATTCATGGAAAATATATTTTCCCGCTGCTAGAAGGTTCGAAAAAAGAATCTTCTTCACTTGAGACGCGTTGTGAATGTCATTCGAGCTGGTGGATGGGATGTTCCACTATGCATAAGAACGTTCTAAGAAGAACTTTTTCATATGCGGATGGTTTGGGGGATGCAAAACATGCGATTATCTTTGGAGCTTTGTCGTTTGAAGATTTTTTTATGAGAGTTTTCTTTTTGGGTGTAGAGTTTATGGAGCTTTTTGCAATAGAAAGGACTATCAGGATGTTAAAAATGGTTGCATTATATTTAGTTTGATTATCAATCATTATGACCATATTGCAATATTACAAATCAAAATTTAACACACACAACAACAAAATATTTTGTTTTTTTATATGAGTAATCCCGATGCAAAAGTAGCTACATGCACGAAAGAAGTTCTTAAGTAAATTGCAAAAATACAACAATACTTCTTTTGTAGATATGAAGAAAAAACGCAACAATTTTTCAAGAAAATGTGTAAGTTCTTAGATTACTGAATACATTATAAGCTCAATTTTAGTTTTTAAATAATTTGTTTTGCAACTTTAATAAAGATTGAACTGGTTTTTTTTTTTAACTACATGGGTCGCCATCTTGTTTTTGTTCAATAGACAAAACCCGAAATTGTCGATATTTAGTGAAAGTGATTTATGAAGGCAACCTATATATCTTTTTTATTCATTCAACACATTTTTGAGTACATGTCTTTTTCAAAATTGAAACTTATGTATTCGGAGCCATGATAAGAATCGAATGTAATAAAAAATTAGTGCATTTTACTTATTTTTGAGTACCTATTTTTAACAGTGTACAACCCAGCAAAAAAAGTCAGCATAAAACCTTCATCAAAATTTTAAAATTGAAGGTTTTATGCAGGAAAACTGCAGTTTTTTTGAAGATCTATAAAATTAAAGGTTTTTGTTTCAATATCCTTCATAAAAACTGCAAAAAACCTTCATAAAAACCTTCAATTTTTAATCATGAAGGGAAAATGCAGAAAAGGTTTTAAAAGGTTTTATGCAGTAAAATTAAAAACTTTAAGAAAACTACAGTTTTTGTTTCAATATCCCTTATAAAACCTTCAAAAAACCTTCAATTTGACAATTTTGATGAAGGTTTCATGCTGACTTTTTTTGCTGGGAAACTAAAGAAAATTCTTGTTGTGCATATGAACGGACAATGGTATTCTCACTTATCGATCTACACACTCATAATCAACATCCCACTGATGACTGCAAACCATGACCACCCGAATTGCATTCCACTGTCCATTTCCCAAGGCTCATTAAAAACGAACAGCGAATCCAGACATCAAACCAAACGATTAAGAGCCACATTCTAATTGCCCCAGCCCTAAATCTGAGTCGGGGAGAATTTAAAGCACCCCCCGTTAATGTTGCCGAAAGGGCAGTTTAACCCTGCTGAGGACGCATTCCAAACGACCATTAACCCCCCCCCCCCCCCTAAGAGATGGTAACGATTATTGCGCTCTTGGGTTAAAGAGCTCTCGGACATTTAAAGTTAATATGAGCGTGCGTGCATGTTTAATATTTTGACTTATGGGTGGCTATTGGATTCGGTTTGAAGTAGGGATATTTGACGGGGTATAAGCTAGGTTTGGGAGTTGCTAACGAGCCATAAAGGTAATTTTCACCCCGTTTGTTTTGATGGGGTTAGGCTTTGTTGTAATCGGCGCTTATTTACGTTGATGATTTCAATGGGTGGCCATGTTTATTGTAGAGGAAAGCAATGGTATAAAGAAATATGATGAGCTGGATACATTGCTGAACTTTATATTACTCGCCATTAAAGTATATGTGCTTAAAGCATTGTTTTGGGCTTTCAAGGTTATCAGAGCTACATCAGAGCTGGAAAAAGCAAGCTTGTTTGCTAAAGGTTGCAAGTTCGATCTTCGATCCTTAATGGCCAACCGAAAATTCGACGCGTAGCTGAGTTGGGGGGGATGCACGTTAATAATGCCGTGGCCTTTACTTTGATGGTGAAAATAAATTTTGGAGAGTGGGGTTCTAGCTCAAGAGTTGTGCTTATTATTTAATCATGGTGTTCAAATTTACGAGGAAATGTTTACCGGTCTTTCTTTGGAACAGATTCAGATCCGTCACAGATTGCCCATTGTGTAGGAAGTCTAGTACGAAAGTTAAATCAATAAACCAAATGGCATTAAAAGTTTCCGAAAATTATCTGAATAATATTAAATATTATATTAAATATACGACACAGTATTAATGTAAATAAGTATTTTTATTATTTTAATGGTATTTGAAAAAGTGTTTTTTTATGCGAATCTCATAATTTTTTTACCCAAATTCTGTCGATGACAAAAAAAAAGATTTTACAAGTCCCAAAGACTCTTAATAAAAAACTTTATAAACTTAAATAGTCTTTTAAAATAGTTTACTTTGAATATTTATACCCCACAGATATAAAAAAAACAACACTAACACCAGTATAGTAGACTTTCGGTTTAGGATTCCAGTACTATGGATTGTTTACACTCTTCTCATATGTATAAAAACTAACTCCGTTTTTATAATAAGTTTTTATAATTCCACATAGTTTATATTTAGATAAAGCTGCATTATTCATCCAATAGAATGTCTTCACGAACCGCATACCGATATGAAATTAGCGAACAGCCCCCCAAAACACTAATTAAATTTTTTCCAAACCGCTTGCTCCCTCAATGGCAAAAGATAGAGAGGGAGTAAGTCTTCTTAAAATAAAGAACTTTAAATACCGCTCTTTCTCCCTAAGAAAATGAACTTGGAACAACACTAAGACTTGCTAAGTTCTCCCCCACAGTACCCCCCTCCCAATCTGTCTGCCAAGTGTGAAATTTCCACAACGCTCCACCAACTTTTCGTTCGCCAAGTGAAAACATTCGAATTTTGCTCTTTTGCTCACGGGGGTTTTCCCGCGAAAAGTTGTTCCACCAATCGCGTTAAGACCCTTTAGTTAGGTAGATTAGTAAATTGGAATATTCTTGTTTGTTTCTTTGCCCTTTTTTTAGGCTTAACTGTAACTGTTGATGCTTCGAGTTTTAATTCTATTTCTAATCAGTAAGTTTTTTTTATTGAGTTTTGGAACTGTAATTGGCGATCGTTTTCTTAATCGCATGAGTGCTTTTATGGTATTAGCGCCAAGAAAAACATTTTACTAAGTGGATTTTGTGGTTCGTATCTTTACTGATTCTTCATTATTATAAGACTTTTTTCCAACTGCGAGAGAGATGATTAACTGTAAATTCTAACTTTAAGCTTCTTTTGGATGGGTTTAATAAAATAAGAGGTTTTACATTAATATATTAGAGGTATTTTGTCCTAATATCTAATTAGTTTTATGTCTTTAAATGTTAATTTTTAATGAGCTTTTTGTATGGTAAGTATTTTTTTCTTATTAAACAAAAAAATTTTAATTTTAACGTACTAATTCTGAATTACTTAAGGGCAGTTTAGGCAGTACATTTCTGCTATTTTTTTCTGAAAACAAGAAGACTACGTGACAGATGAAATGTTAAATTTGTTTGGATTCAAAACTACGATATTTTTCTCATATAATTTTTTATTAAAAAACATAAAAGTTATTTCGAGAAATGATAGATTAAAAAATTGTATTTGAATTTGTTAGAACACATGACTTGGTTTTCAGTATATTATTGAAATAGGGATTGTGGCCAATAAAACCCTCGCCAACCAAAGGGAGAAATATAAACAAGCTGCTCCGTTGAACTGCGAGGAATCCGTTGAATCACGGGTCAAATCGAGAATAGGGGATTCTCGATGTGACCCGTGATTTACGTTATTTGTTTATTTTAAAGGTTACCTTATTTCAAAACTTTACACGCATCAGCGCCTAATTTCTCATCGATCAAGTTCAAATTTATGTAAATCGTGTTATTTGATACGGAGTTATATTGGTTTCTTTCCTCATATCGTATGACGTTTATTTTAAAAATGTTTCACTTCAAAAGTAAAAAATAATATTTACATTTCGGAATAAGCAGAATAAAATTTAAACATTTATTATTGTTATTTTTATATATATTAGCTGTTTTTTAAGTATTAAATTTATAGTTTATTTTCGAAACTGCCGCAATTTTAATTGTGTTTTTAAGTGTATAATTAATAATAAAAATAATAAATGTTTAATTCTTGTTTAGAAAAAACAAAATTTGGTATTGTTTTTCTTATTTTAACAATCATTTGCTAAAGTCATTTTTTTAGAGATTATTTTATTAAATTTCGGAATAAATAGTAAATAATTGTAATTTTATTATTATTTTTTTATATTTATATAAACTTTTTAGACAATTGAAGACGTGGATACAAAAACCGGACAGCTCCACTTTTTTTTCTGATTTACACTTTTCCTTTTTTCCTATATAGAATAATATCTTAAATTGGTATAACGACCAGACAACTCTAAACCATGGTTATAGAAAAAGGTGCTGTACTTTTGTCTTATACGATGCAAGAGAAACGGGTACAGATATTTTTGCTCTTCCTGAACAATTGGGGAAACTGGAGCTGTCTGGTTCTTACATCCAAGTCTTCATATGCTTTTGGAAACTGTCACAATTTTAAATGTGGTTATAAGTATATAAAAAATATTAAATTCATAAATATTTAACGCTTTTTTTTAATTTAAAATTTTTCTTTTGACATTTTAACGAAATTTTGTGAACGTAGATTTAAAAAAAAAATATTCTTTGTTTTTAGTATAATTTAGCAGATAATTTGCTCCCTCATATATCTCACACAGTAACTATATTTTTACTAATTAAGTATGACTACCTTTTTTGCTCGCTGTTCTTTACATCATGAAAAATGCGTTTTGAATTTAAATTGATTTAATAAATCACAGGAACTATTATGTATTTCTTCCAAATGCCAATATTCCCTTCGAACAAGGACGTTTTATATCAAACTTGCTCATCAATTATGTCTAATAGTGAAACCTAACCAACTAATTGTTATGATTAGCATGCCCATGCGATAATTTTTGCATTAAACCCCCCCCCCCCCCCCCACACACACACACATTAGTTGTAACTTCTTATAGATGACACTGCGTTCAAAGAATTCTACACATAGATGGCAGTACTACCGACGGCTCGTTTAAAAACTGCCTGGAAAATAATTATTTTTAAGCACACTTTATAAAATAATAATAATAATATTCACGAGACAATAGTACTATTCGCCACTACTTCGGGAAATTCCCCTTTTTTATACCTCATATTTTAAGATCCGTTGCGTGTGAGACCCGAAAATCTTTACTTTTGAAATAATATATATGATTTCTACCTCTTTGCGAACCAAAAAGCACTTTATACACGACCCCCACCAAGATGGGGATATTTTACAATTAAAGCCACATGAAATATTCATATATTCCTTAAATATTCCCCATCACTGATGAATACTTCATCACCGTGAAAATAAGAGAAGGGCGTGGAAACGGAAAGGGAAAAAAGAACTTAAAAATACAAAGAACAGCGGAGAGGGGGAAAAAACCTTAACTTCGAAGAATTCACCTCTTTTAAATGAAATCTAATTTTCTGCTAAAATAACCTCCAAATGAGACTTTTTCCTAGAGTTGTCATTAGTCGCAATTCCTATCCAAGCGTTCGGTAATCGGCGAGTGTTGGAATCTACGACAGGTGTCGCTGCTTTCCGTTTGCCTTTAAGGCATCGAGAGTATTTTCGTAAAGAATTGGGTTTTTCGATGAGGGATCTGGCATCAAGTGTAGTTTGATGAGGATTAGAAGCCATTTTTTGGTTGGCTTTTTGATAGTTTTCAGTGTAAAAAGAGTTCTGTATGAAGTTTTTCCTATTGAAGAATTTGAAATCGATGTGCGAAAGCTGTGTTTTGTTAAATGAAAAAAAAAACCGAAGTAAACTATTTCGAGAGAAAAAAAATGGAAAAAATATATCTTTATAGAAATTTCATAAAAGAAAAAGTATATGAATTAGTTACTTAAAATCTTTCAGTTTCAAATCAAATGAGCTTAAAAATGGAGCAAAAGAAAATGGAGTAAATGAAAAAGACAAGAGTAAATAAGCCGTCTAGTTTCAAAACCAGATATATCCATTTTCATAATTTTTACAGAATACTGAAAAACTGATAACCACGTACTTTTAGATTTTTTAGACTGGATTCACACACTTCTGGTCAACGCCGCTTAGCAATGTAATGTAGTGCATTAAGAACTTGTAAAAAATATTAAAAAAAAAACGATTTTGCTAAAAATGTGGATCTATCTTGTTTCGAAAGTATACGGCTCATACATAACTTTTTTACATCTGCAAACGCAAAATGGAGGAGGTTGGGCCCCTGAATAAACCCCCCTCCCCCCCACTCCGGCTTGTACGTAACAGATAACCAGATATAACACATGCAATATATACTGTCCAATAATTTGAAAAATCACGATAAAACTTTTAACTATATAAGGATTTTTAATGTTATTGAAGTTTTCTTGAGGTTTTTAGTGTTAAATAATCTTTTTTTTCATCAGTGTAAAGCAACAATTGAAGTCAAACTAATAAAGTAGATAATCGTATACCAAAATATTATTTTTTTAAATTTTGGATAAATATTATAAACTGTTTAAAGATAAAAATTCTACTTACAGAACATTGCGTTAAGAATATTAAAATATAAATACAACGTTAAAACTACGCAATAAAAGTTCATAAAATCTAGATAAGTTTTGGGAGATACATCTCTCTTCATCAGCAGAAATTACAGTCTGAATACAGAACAAAATGAAAATAAACCCAGAAATGAAAATGTTGCCAAAGAACAGAAACTATCTCAATTGCTTGGAGTTTACTATTGTGTGCCAACAAGCTTGAAATACCGGAACAGCAAATGTTTCATTGACAACCGAATCAATATTGCTAAAAATGATAATCTCCTCCAGGAAGTCAAGTTTGTCTAGAGATTTGGGTTTGCAAATTAAATGTGGGTTAGAAAAATTAAATATATGATTATGTTTCCAAGAGTGCTTGTCAATAGAGGAATTCTTTATTTCTTGTTTGACAGGATTTGCTTGGTGCTTTTTAATGCAAAATCTGAATGCTCTCTTTGTTTGACCGATGATAGAACATGACATGCCACATTGACATTTAATGCTATATATGGCTCAGTTATTAAGGTCGTCAATGAGGTCTTTAAGTTGTGTGAATATGATCCTAAGACCTGTCAAAAAGATCATCTTCACAGTTGTATTTGTATTTAAAGTTGTATTTGTATTTTAATAATCTCCTTTTGCATCTGGGATACTTAAATTTTAATTTTTAATAAATTAAATCCATATTGTCCGATTTATTTCCATGCTGGAAACCGTGTGTATTTTTTAAATTGTTGTAAATTCCAAACTCATACTAAATTAAACACCCTTCCAACTATCAATACGTAATATGAAAAGAATTTTACTGAAATTTAATTTAAAACAAGTTGAAAAGTAAATAAGTGACTTCAGAACCAAAATAGAGTTAAATTTAAACAAATAGATATTTATAAATAGAAAAATGAGAAATAATACTCAATAGTTTTTTTTTTCTCCAAAATCTTTATAATATTTAATTACTGATTAATGCCGCTCATTCCAAATGCAATAAACATAATTTCTCTCCTGATGATTTCAGAAATCCCAAATGCCTCATCATACAATGATGATGGCAAGCAACAAATAAAACGATTAACTTTAACCAGAGCTAAATGCGATTTTTTTTGCTTGAAATAATGGCAGTCTCATTATCGTTTCCATAAACAAAAAGTGGGCCCGTTAAAAGCAATTCACGGGTTTCCCATAACAAATGGGTTTTTAATTGTCGAAAAATCACTTAGCCAACGAGTAGTCAAAGAATAATATACAAGCTAAATGGACTTAATACTGATTGTTTTACATGCGTTTTGTCACTAACAGCTTTGTGGTTTTTTATTGTCATCAACAGTTTATTTACTCGTTTTGTTTAATATTTATTATACATTTATCTATAAATGTAATAAATTAATATAAGGTGTTTTTAATGGTATGTGGAATTATTTGTGTTGTATTCTACAATACATTGACAGCATTGTGTGGATGGTTTAAAACCCTAAATGAATTATTTTAGATTTATTTATTATTCATTTTTTCTGTTATCCGATTATGTTTATTCATCAGTTACGCGAGAACCGATGAACCGATTTCCATAGAACTTGCATATAAGTAAGTTACAAAAAGATGGCAAAATGTAAATATTGGTAATACATAGATTATTTTTTGTAAAAATGAAGAAAAAATGCAGCAATTTTTCACGAAAATGTCTATGATATCAAATTACTTAATAATTTATAGTTAAAATTTTAATTTAATTTTCAAATAACTTGTTTTTCAAATGGATTAAGAATTGAACTGGTTTTCTTTCAATATAAGAGACGCCATCTTTATTTTCATATATCTAAATCCCCATTCCGACAAATCATAAATTACATGTACTGACGCTAAATTTCACGTTGGCTGAATATAACTGCTGTTGCCTCTGCATAAAGCGTAGATAGTGTGGATATAGCTACCTTTGCTTCTGATTGACTTCTTTTGTGAATTTTGTTTATTATTAAATAAAGGATTTTCTTCTTTATTATACTACTTTTAAATAAAATCCAAAGTAATAAAGAACATATTAATACAAACATCTAACTTTTTTACAAAAAACATTTTTAGATATAACAGTTTTTGCATTCCAGCAACTCATAAGTAATTTTCCTTTAAAACAATTTAAAAAATAAACCAATTCCAACTACGGTAACATGCATTACAACGGATATACACAGAGAAAATTATTTACAATTAGTAAAAGTAAAAAGAAAATCTAAGCAAAAATATTAACCTCTCTCTTTAAAAAAAAATGGCCTCAAAGTTACTCTAAACACATAACAGTTAAAAATTAGCTATAAGACTAATTAATGCTTTTTTAAAAAAAATTTACACAAACTTTGGAATGTAAACTTTTTTTAGGATATATTTATGTGATCTAAACGAATTTTTTTTTAAAGTTTTCAACTCAAAACTGAATTTATTTTTACCGCTGAAAATAAATTACATTTTTATTCAAAATTTGAAAAATCATTATACTTTTAGTTATAGTAAGAAACATTACTTTAAAATCCGACTCAAAAACTCTTTTAGCCAATTCTAGCTGTTTGGCCCTATACATTAAAAAATATTAGTGACCTTCTACGGGACTCGAACACGTGACCTATTGTTTCGAATTCTCGTCTGCTCCAGCAAAGCTGTAAAGGTACGTTCAAGGTATTGGATTTTTTTTTTTGGTTTCTGTATGATATATTCCTAGGGTTAGATTTACTGTACGGTCACCCTTGGCGCGATTTTTTCCACATTTGGCGATAATTTTTTTTAAATGGCAGGACCCCTCCGACTCGACGAGGGATTGCAGAAACCCTATTGAACAACAGTCGCCAAAATGGCGACCTTTGGCGAGATTTTAAAAAAGTCGCCAAGGGTGACCGTACAGTAAATTTTTACCTATTTCTATAATTGTTAAAAACATTTAAAAGACTAAACGAAATTTTACAAACCTCAAGCCTCAGGTACATATATTGAGGACGAATGGTACTTAGTTATTAAATTTTCAGTCAGTTATACGTAGTGAAATTCACGGACTTTCTTTTGTTGTTATTATAGATAAAATTTCATTCACACCACAATTTAATTGATTTTGTAAAATTGTTCCGGCTAATCTCTCCAATGGAGAAAAAGAACGCGCCGATACTACAACGCATTCCAATACTAAAAATCCTGAAAACGACTCTCGGTCGATGAACAGAATCGAATCAAAACAGAACAAGCAAACGGGAAAAAGGGGGGGGGGTGCGAAAGAAGGAGTGGGGGGGGGGGCACCAAGGCAAATGCAATTTCTCCCAAAGAATAAAAATAATCTACTCGGGCGCGTTAATTTCAAAAACCCCTCTTGAAATTTCGCCAACCCCCTCCCCCCCCCCCCCCTTTGAAATTGATAAATGTGGGCTGGAAGAAAAATCACTTTAACGAGACCCGTACTGGAGTGGGGGGCGGGCTGCCGCAGTACACAAAGCCAATACAATCAGACGGTTTACTATAATGAGATATTAATGGACTAGGGTATGATAGGGGGGGGGGGGCGCTGTTCTCGTCCTTTTGTGTTTGATGGATGAGCCGGTGTTCGAAGGGTTGTGGCCGAGTGTTTTGTGTTCGAGGGCGGCGGATCGTCAGTCAAATTACGGGCATCTTTTGACGTGTTTACTCTTGGTAACCGCTGAGGTGTTTCGGGGCACAAACAATCATGGGTTAGTGTCAGGTGGTTCCTACGTTGATGTAGTGTAATGGGTCGAAGTGTTCAGGGTGTAACCTTTGGGGACTATATTTGAGGACAGGATATCTTGAACATTTGTGCTGTTGTTTAGATGATAATCCTGAACGAAAAACATAGTTCGCATAAAAGAAAAGGACATAGTACATCCAATGCAAGGGACGATTAACAGAACTTTGAATGGAAATTAAATGCTCATAATAATTTTGTGGAGTTAAACTATTTTTACTTTTAAAATTTTGCGTAGGAAATAGTTCAGTCTTAATGCACTTTTTAACTCTTTTGAGTAAATAGCAAAAAAAAAAAACATTTAATTAATTATTGTGCAAAATATAACAATTTTTAACTAAAATGTGTTAACTAAATGTGTAAAATCTCAGAGAGATTATTGAATAAGTTAAAACCTAAATTTTAATTTTCACATAACTTGTTTTGCAACTGGATGGAGAATTTAACTGTTTTTGCAACTGGATGCGTTGCCATCCTGTTTTTTTTTTGCCAAAAAGCAAAATCCGCAAATTCACATTTCAACCAATCAGAAGTCATGTTCACTGAAGCTCCTTTTCACGTTCGCTGGATATAGCTGCTTTTGCATCTGTATCCAGCAAAGATATATCTATTTTTTCTTCTGTGCGATTTCTTTGGTAATTTATTTCTTAAAAAATTGCGTTTGCTTCTTTGTTACGTTTAAAATTAAAATCGTTTCGTGTTAACAACGCTGTTGAAAATTATTACGACCCTGCACCAAACTTTGGTACCCATTTAGTTGCAACACGTAGACCTCTGTTTTGCAGCAAGATTTGGTACATCGTTGAACTGAAATTTTTAACAGTGTACTGTCAAATGACGATGACAAAAACTGTTCTAGCATTTCTTTCTTTAAACTTCCGCACTCGTAAGGGCATAAGGACATTTGAGCCATTATGTCCTAGCTCCATAAACACACGACGAATATTCTGTGGAATACAAGGACTCGAGTCCAATTAAGTAACTAACTAACTGTACTGTTAAATTAATAATGTATTTAATAATATCAAACCTCAGTTTTCGAATTTTTGGATATAACTTGTTTTGCATATGGGTCACTCATTTAATACCTTTCGAATATGTTTAATTGATCCACAAAAATTAACAGCGTGTATACGGGACTGGTGCACGATAAATCTGATCGGGGTCCATAGTCCCGACGTCTATTGAAGGCGTTGGGTGCCAGCTCAGGTGCTGTCCTCGTCATCTGACCATGGTTCAAAAATACGAGGCATCGTTCCCGGGTCTTTCATTCGAAATTGGCCCCGAACCGTCGCCAATAGCCCACTGTGCAGCTCTAGTGCGACGTTAATTAACCAAACCAAACCAATTAAGTAACTTAACTGTACTTTTAAATTAATAATGTATTTAATAATATCAAAATAACTTTTTTCGAATTTTTGGATATAACTCGTTTTGCATATGGGTCACTCATTTAATACCTTCCGAATATGTTAAATTGATAATCACCAATGAAATAAATCAATTAATCGATTTAAAAATATATTTTTTTAAATCCAATTCAATTGATATTTTGGATCCAGAAATTAAAATCCTCCAAACAAACCCTTAAAATAAAATCCCCCCCAAAACAAAAGAAGGCCATTAAGGATTGAAAAGATTCCCCTGAATCACCTCTTATCTATTAAACAACCCCCAAAAGAGCAGAAAATCAACCGCATGCCAAGTTGCCAATACCCTCAACTCCCCCTCCACACAAGTCGTAATGACAATCGTTGCACTTTCCAAGCGCAAACCATTATTATCATCTTCATCTTTCGGCAGTTGCGCTCTAATGGCGATTTTTAGTTGCGGCGAAATGAAATTTCGACTGCCATCATTAAAACTAGCTGCCATTTTTCCTGGATGGGGGGAGGAGGATGGGTTAAGAACAATGTGTGAGGGTGGTTTTGTGTGTTATAAAGGAAGAGGTTCTTGTAAACAAGTAATGGGATTGCAGAGAGGGGGATTGCTTTTGGAAAGGATAATGAAACAATGGCTTCGAGTGGAAAGATTGGAGATTTGGTATTGGGTTGTGATTAAGGGGGTAGTAATTGGTTTGGGGGGTGTGGAATTGGGTTTGGCAATGATCGTAGGAGAGAGAATAATTGGGTTGTATTTGTTGGAAGTGTTCATTGTTAAGTTCGTGGCGCGGATTGCACGGATGTAAAGTATCTTGCTCGCAATCGGAGGATTGTGAGTTTGAATATATATGGGGACTTGATAAGTTGTATCGATCTCGTGATCGGAGGATTTCCCGATGATTTGTTACTAAAAAAGTCCTCTAAAAATATCCACGATTTCAGTCACCGTTTAAAAGGGACTGGTGCACGTCAAATCTGATCGTTGTCCAATGTACTGACACCTTATTGAGGCAGGGGCCACAGTAGCCTAGTGCGGAACCGTATTCGGCTAGGATTACGAGATAGAATACGTCGTGCACTTGATCTAAAACGATCTTGTGATAGGAGGGTAGCCAGATTCATATCTAAATTACAAAAGTCGGCTAAAAATATCCATAATGTTTTTAGGTGTGTATACGAGACTGGAGTACGTTAAATCTGTTCGTAATCCAAGCCCCGAACGTCTATTGAGGTTGCGCCTGGTGCCAGTTCAGGTGTTGTCCTCGTAATCTGACCATGGTTCAAATAAACGAGGAAGTGTTTCCATGCACGGAGTAAAGAAGAAGGTGGAGGTGCGATCAAGTCTAAAACCGGTTTGTAATGCGAAGTAAGCAATCGCTTAAAAAGTAGGTACTGGCGAAGTATTTGGCGATATTCCAAAGCACTACTTTGTGCCAGTACTTGGCGATAATTTATTTTATAATTTAATTTACTTATGAAGGGGAAATAATAGCATCCTTTATCGATTTGGAACTTGTACTGCATCCCACAACTGCACAAATAGTAATTTTTTAAGTTTTAGCATGCGTTTTCTTAATTTAAAAATAATGCATCCCTCGTAGAAAAATCACTGCAAACTAGGTTTGTTTGTGCCTAGTTTGGGGTTGCTAACTTACGTCTCATGAAATCTCACCAAATCATCTCCACCTTTTTCTTTACTCCGTGTTTCCATGTCTTTCCTTCGAGATAGACTCCGCACCGTCTCCAAAAGTCCACTGTGCAGCTCTAGTGCGAAGTTGATTAACCAACCATCAACTTATTGAGGTTGCGTCGGGTGGCACCTTAGGTGTGGATCTCTTCATCTGAACTTGGTTAAAAAATATCAGGCAATCTCTCGGGTCTTTCCTTCTTGGTAGATACCCTAAACTCTCTAATAGTCTGCTATTAAGCTCTTGTGTGACATTAACAGCCAAACAATCAATCCAGAGATAGCCTGGTTAGTAGAGAGACGATCTCGTTCGGAGGGTTCCGAGCTCGGATCTTTGTATTCCACAGAAGATTCGTCGTGTTTTGGGAGCTAGAGTACAATGAATCTGACGTAGCTCAAATGTCCTTACGTTCGTCGGTGTGTGGAAGTTTGAAGAAAAAGGTGCTAGAACAGTTTTTGTCTTCGTCATTTGGCAGTAGTTAAAAATTACAAGGCAATTGTTCTTGTAACATCAATAACTCATTGTGTAACTTGAATGAGAATTTCAACCAACTCTGGTCTTTTATTTTTAATTTTTGCATATTATATTAAAACCATTTCCCAATATATGTTTTTATATGCAATATTTTATATTTTTAACCGCAATTTATAAATTTGTAAGAAAAATGAGATTGCAATATTGTTTTAACTACCATATTTAGTAATAACCTTTTTATTCATTAAATCTAATATAAAATTGTATTTAATATTTTTGTTGCGTTTCAATTTTGTAAGAGTTTTGTTGATAACCCATGTGGCTTTTTGGTTTGGTTTGGTTAATTAACGTCGCACTAGAGCTGCACAGTGGGCTATTGGCAACGGTTCGGGGTCTATCTCGAAGGAAAGACCCGAGAACGATGCCTCGTATTTTTGAACCATATAACCCATGTGGCTGATTTATTTTAAAGTCGTTTCATAGTTTTGGTTTGGTTAATAAACGTCGCACTAGAGCTGCACAGTGGGCTATTGGCGACGGTTCTGGGCCTATCTCGAAGGAAAGACCCGGGAACGATGACTCGTATTTTTTAACCATGGTCTGATGACGAGTCGTTTCATGTTATTTTAAATTGTATTCTTTAATTTCGGAAGGAGAGGAGAGTTGGAGTTAAGTATTCATTTAATTATTTGCTATTTGGTTCGCAATTATTCTAAAGTTCTAAAGTTATCCCTAAATTAACTAAGTTTATAACTGCTTCCTAACCGTAGCTAATAGCCCACTGTGCAGCTCTAGTGCGACGTTATTTTAACCAAACCAACCAAACCAAACCTAACCGTAGCTGAGTAATATGACTTCTGAGCCGAATGGCCAATAGATAATAAAACCTCCCTTTGCGAACTGTTTTTTAAAGACAGACAGTAAAGGCGTCTTTTTTTATATTAACTCACTCTTTATTTAAATAATGCACCCTAGTTTTATTTGAGCGCCCCCCTGAGATGATTCCCACAACATTAAACATCAATTTTAAAGAAGACAGAAGAGAAGAAAAATTACGATTATCGCAACCACTCTTCCAATCGATATTTGACAAGCACGGTCAAAAAATAATAGATGGCTGCTTTTTTTTTTTTGGCAAGCGGAATAATTGCTTTGGCGCGAACCAAATTATTGTCGACCAAACAACGAAGCGAAGTGAATAGAAGAAAGGAGTTTGAGGTGGAAAGGGGGGGGGGGGGGCGAGAGGGTAAGATGTAATTTATCATTTTAAGAAAATCGACAAACTCTGGGAGTTGTTAACTTGTCTACCTTCAGTAAGCTAGTTTTGTTTGGAAGAAGGGGGGGGGGGGGGTTCTTTTTGAATTTTTAGCATTTTTAATCGATATTGATTCGCTCATTTTCGCTGGCGCTGTTCCTTTCGAAATTATTTTTATTTGATTTGTTGTGAGGAGGCGAGGTGAAGGAGCGGGGCGCGTCGATAAATAGTAATGTCGTCGTTTTCGGTTATTTGCATTTTTATGAGGTGTATTGGAAAATGAAGGGGAATTTTCTTCGCTCGGTTTTAAAAGGTGGTGCTGCTTTAGAGAGAGAGAGAGAGAAAATTGGGGCTCGTTTCTTTTCCTATTAAGGGGCGAAAGATTTTATGGAATGGGGATTTTTAAGATGGAGTGAATGCTTCTGGGAAGTGGTTTTGTTTTTAAAATGCAAATGATGGCTTTGCACAAAAATCGATGTTTAAAGGTAACAGTTCGATGTTTAGTAAACATTTTAATAAACATAAAATTAGGCTTACATTTAACATACCTCATTGCTACAAGCGATTTCCTAACCGTAGCTGAGTAATATGACTTTTGAGCGGATGGTCAATAGAAAATAAAACCTTCCTTTGCGAACTGTTTTTTAAAGAAATATAGTAATGGCGTCTTTTTTATATTAACTCACTTTTTATTTAAATAAAGCACCGTAGTTTTATTTGAGCTCTCTCTTGAGTTACAAGCGATTACAAGAGATTTTACTTAAATAGTGACACAGAGTAGAACACTAACTTGAAATAAGCATTTGGTGCTTAATTTTTTTGAAATACTCTGCTTAATCCTTGTTAAGTCTCTATTGTTTTCCATTTTTTAATAAAATTATGATTATTTCTTTTATTCTAGATTCCAAATGCATCTTGTTCTATGTTGATTAAAGGCTGGCAGTTTTAAAAGCCAACAATTAAATCGAAGTGAGGTACCAGTTTAAAACATGACCGTTATTAAAACTAAGAATTTAGCAAATGTTTCAGTTTATGTAGTGAGGGTTTTGGAGAGAAAAAATAAACTTGATACTTTTCAAAACAATACTGCAGTACTTCATTAAAAACTAATTTAATTATCCTTAATGTTTATTATTATATAATTTTCTTATGATCATAAAATTGCAATTATTAGTTATTCACAAAAGATAATTTTCAATTCCATTTTTTAAATTTTAAGTTTGACTTTCTTATTGCTGCTATTAAAATCTTAATTTATTTTGTATGGTGATGTTATTTTAATGAATCTACTCCTGCTTAATTAAGACTTTATAAACGCGTATTTTAGCAAGCTTTTGAAAAAAATTACATGTCATGCAAAAATTGCTTTTAAAATTGGATTACTTAAACAAAAGCCCCCTCCCCCATAACCAAATTTTTTTAAAGAAAATTGTTAGTATTTTAAGAAATGTGTGCACTTTTTTCAGCAATTAATAAATTATCGGTAATTACCAAATACTCATTAATTATTAATTAGCCTAACTGTTAATTAGCGTTTTTTTTTAATTTTGGTAAACATTCTGGGAATGCAACTTGTTGAGCACCCTATAATTTTCGAATTGCCAGCCACTATCGTCAACGTTTTATAATAACAATAGTAGTTATTTTCAATTCAGATTTGTGCTGATGTCTGCAAATTCCTGTCTGTGAGAAGTGGAATTGTGGTGCTGCCATCTGTCGTGAAAAGAGTTACTTACAAATAGACACCAGGGAATAGTTCAAAAATGAATGTATTAAATTAACTTAACAGTTTTCGTTAATGAAAAAAAATTAAACAGAGAAATATATTAAAATATTTTTCATGTTAATGATATCCTTGATGTTAACATAAAAACTTGTTAACAGTACATTGGAATTTCAAAACAACTATAAATGACCACAATATCTGAATTTTTATTTTTCACTAATAATATTACAACTTCTGCTATCATAACTCAGGTATAGTCTCATGATTACTTGTTTTATTGTTTATATCGGCTCTTCAATCACTTTATATAGTAGTTATTTTTTTTTAAATATCCGTTAGCGAAATTGGTTGATAATAAGTTTTCTTTTAAAAGAAATGTTCACCTTGAAATGTTGCAGAGTGTAATATTTTTTTATTGTTTTATGTCAATGATACTTTACCATTAAGTTACTAAACACTTTTAAACGCTTTTTGGATGAATACTAATGCTTACTAACGATATGGGTTGTATTTTTTTTATCAAAAATTAAAATACAATGAACTTTGAAAGAAAGTTTTGTATAAAAAGAGATTTTCATTAAAACATTTTTAAAAATACTTCCGAATATTAATAAGTATCCAAAGTTTTGTTTTAATTTATAAAATGTATCTGAAGTGCAAAATATAAAAAAAAATTAAGGCATTTGGCGCAATTTTAATTGTGTCGAGTATTCACATATTCAAAAATTTAATTATAATCACAAGAAAATATTTTTTTTAATGTTGCTCTATTTTATAATAAATACAAACTATAGTGTTGTAAAAGTTTTGAAATAATTGTTTGAAAAATAAATTTAAAAAAAAGTTTAAATAGTAATTATGAAACTTTATTTCAGGAGATTATTGTATTACTTAAAAACTTCAGAAAAGTTTATTAAAAATCTCTTATCGAACGAGAACAAAATTATGCCAATCGTGCTATTTTCATGAAATCATAGGGTCGGATCCCTTTAAAAGAGTATCTTTTTTGTTATTCGTATTCTCTATATAGCCGATGTTAAAGAAGTTTTATGTCAAACTCTATTGTATATCGACAAACGTATGCAATTATCAAATACGTGGAAACGAGGTGATAAAAAAAAAGCGATAATAGCATATGTCAAAAATTGATAAAAGATAGCATGCAGCATGCTTCGTCGATTTCTATCCATTGTGTAGATTCCTAACCTCGTTGTATTGGATACGATTCAACACTTCGCTATCACTCCCGGTGTAGGAAATAAGTATTACTGTCTTTAAATGCATTGAGAGAAGCAAATGATTCGTTTTCTTCCTATTACTCACGTTTTGAAATGAATTATTCAAAATTTACATTGGTATGTATCGGATTATTGTGCTTGCTAGTTCAAGTGACCATATGTGACGTTACCAATGGAGGTATTACAGAGACATTGAACCATTCCATGGTTTCGAAAGAGAATACAATTATACAGGTCAGAAGAACAACAAATGAAGGTAAGAATACGCTGTGTGATGTGCGTTTATTAAAAATATTCAATGTTTGACTTTCTATACTGTATCTATGGATGCCAATATATGATGTGATAATGATATATTACAATATATTTAATATATGATGTGAAACGATACGATACATATTACCATATATGATATGATGTGAAATAATATAATACATGGCATGATACATAACATGAAATATGATATGATACATAATACGATACATGATAGAATGTGACACTATATGATACATATTACGATACTTAATATTGTGGAGTTAGATGTGAGTGATGGTGACCAAAATAAGGGGCAGTTTAAGAATATCGCATTACAACGCTTTTACGAGTATTTCATGCTCCCGTGGATAGACATCCACCTTCCTTCACCAGCACTCCTCTAGCTCTCTCTTACAACTGATCAGTGTTGTCAGCGACACCCAGGTGGCGCTGGAACACATTACAAAGTAACTCCATCTAGTGGTGTGTATTCGCACTAGTCTATCCTGCAATATGATGTGAAATGATATGATACATGATACGATATGATACGTATTACGATACATTACACGATATGATGAATGACATGATACAGTACATAACACTATATGATACATGACACGATACGATCCGACCTAAAACATTACAGAATATATGATTTAATACATGGCATAATGTGATGCACTATATCATTGCATGATATACAAGTGGTGTGATATGATATGCGATACGTTTGAATAGAGCATATGATACGAATGAAATTAAATATGTTGTAAAACATAGTAAAGATAAAGGAAGGATGGCATGATATGATATGACATTGACATAATATGATATGACATTGGCATGATATGATATGACATTGACATGATATGATATGACATTGGCATGATATGATATGACATTGGCATGATATGATATGACATTGGCATGATATGATATGACATTGGCATGATATGTATGACATGTCATTGACATGATATGATGTGGCATGACATTGGTAGGATATGATATGATATGATATGACATTGATATAATAACATAAAAATCCCTGATTTTTTTAAATTTAATTCACCACAATAAATTTGGCCTTATTTGTACAATACTATTCTATACCTATGAGACTGCTACGTAATTCTGTAACATTACATGGATTTCTTGTTGAAATGAAAAATCTTCATTTTCAGAATGCAACTGTGGGGACGGGAGTACGGGGTGCGAGAACCGAGAGGGTGAAATTGTTTGCGATTGCAAAAAAGGATACCTGCAAGATATGAATGGATATTGCAAAGGTAAGTTTTATATGTAACTTTTAAAAAAAATGTCTGAAGTTATACAAATTAATTTTATCCAAAAATATTACGTTCATTTCAATTATACATAGTGTAAATAACAAATAAACTTGTCTTTTAGACTGACTTACCAAACATTAAAATGACATTTTTGTCTTCCACAGAATGCAATTGCGGAACGCAAGGAAAATGCAGCTTCGAAAAGGTGTCAGAATTTTTGAGGAAAGAGTGTGATTGCTTTTGGGGATATGCAGAGTTTGGGGGATTGTGTATTGGTATGAAAGCTTTATATAAAATTTTAAAAACTTTATAACGTTATTTGTGCACATTCTCATGGGTGCAGTTCTCATTAAAAATATTTAAAAAAATATCTCTTTAAGAACGGAAAAGGAAGAAGTAGGAGGATTTTTGTCGGAAAAAATCAACTTTTTTATATGCTGACATTGGATTTCATAATAAAAGGTTCCAACAAAAAAAATCCGCATAAAACTATTGTCAAAATTATGAAATTAAAGGTTTTATGCAGGAAAACTACAGTTTTATTTTAAGATCTATTACATTAAAGGTTTTTGCAACAATATATTTTATAAAACCTGTAACAAACCTTAAAAAATACTATAAAAAAAACCTGCAATTTTGAAACATTGAAATTATTGAAAGGAAAATGCAGATTTTTTAATGGTTTTTATTGAAAAAAAAAAGGCTAACTTCAAAAGAAATCGCAGTGTTTTTCGTTAAAAAAATCTTCAATTTAACAACTTCAATAAAGGTTTACGTTGACTCTTTTTTATTGCTGTGTTCTCATAGGCTTTCGTTCGGCTTCTCTTATTTAGCATGCTCATGTGGAATGAATGGAAACTGCACATATAACCGCAGAGGGATGAAGAGGTGTAAGTGTGAATACGGATACGGCGCCGTGTCAGGAACCTGCACTCGTAAGTTGGCTTAGTATGAGTATCCTTAAAATGTATTCCTCCATTTAAACATCGGTACTTAAACATCCGAGGCAAAATGTTACGACAACATATCGTGATGACATTCATACTTACCAAGGATAGTGAAGACCATATATATATATATATATATATATATATATATATATATATATATATATATATATATATATATAAGGTGTGCTCGTTCTCGAGCTGCCTGACGGAAGGCGGGAAAAGCAACTATTTGACGTCAGAGTAACGCCTACCTTCGACTTCTGTGGGCGTGTCTAATGCCCACAGAAGTTTGTACAGTCGTTTTAGGGTCTGCAGAGCGAACTTAATTTAACAAGAATTCTTGTTTGTAACTAATCATGAATTTATATAAAAGAAAACAGTTAAAATTTGCTTCAAAAAACAATTTGAATCGATTTCACAGTAGTTTTGTTATTAAAATATCTCGATGTTAATTGCAGCCAATTTGAACAAATGGTTCGTGACGTGCTGCCATCTATTCGTTTTTTGTTAACTATTTAAAAATGATACTCGCTATTTTTATTTAGAATTTGCTATATTTTAAGAGTTTAAATTATATTTTGAGGATTGTATTTAGTATGTAAAAATTGCAAAGGAGTTGCTTAATAAATTAAGCGTATTAAAATAGTATTAGCTGCCACGAGAGCATGTCCATGAATTTTGAAAGAGTAAAATGAGGTTAGGAACCATCAGGTCAATGCATTTGTTTGGACATATTAAATGAATTACAATTTCAGTCAAGTAAAATACGGGTATATAACAAAACAAGGACGGATTAGTAGTGAAGCTACCTGAACACAATTATTTACAGATATTTACATTATTTTGCTAATTAAAAATGAAATCACCAGTTGTTACCCAACCGGGGATCGAACTTAAGTAGCAATGCTTGAAATACACAGCCAATGAGAATGATCAATAATCCATAGTAAGGCGGAGCAAAAATGACGTCAAATAGTTGCTTTCCTTGTCCACTTTCAAAAAGCGAAAAACGAGCACACCTTTTATATATAATCTTCACTATCCTTGCATACTTACACTGTAAAAGAAAGGTACTTAAAAATGAGTACCTGAGCATACCCGTTTTTCTTTGAGTACAATTGCATCGTCAATGAGCGATGACGTACTCAAATTTAAGTAATCGTATATTCTCAAAAATAAGCAGTGTGATTTAATATTGCTATTCTCAGCTTCTGTTCAAGCCATCTTAACAAAGCGACATGACAAACTTATACGGTCAAACTTAATGTCGATTGCTTAAACGGAAACCGAGTTATTACAAATCAATTATCTAGCTTCCCATTCTTTTTGCGCACATTTTTAACATTTCGTCTGTTTATAACTTTTTCACATCGGTTTGGTAATACAATGGATAAAGCACTGGACGGCAGTGCTTGAGTATATGGGTTCGATTCTTGGTAAGTCTTGGTTGTAATTGTTGATATTTATTGAAAGTAACTAACCTTCACTCATACCTTTTTTAATTTTATAATTACCATTCCTCCACGCTAAAGATTACCTTTTTAAAAAAAACAGGAACGGAACACGAACTTCTCTTTAAAAAGAACGTAAATTTTAAACAAGTTCCTCGACCGCAAAGGACTAGAAGACGGGTTTCCTTTTGGTGGTATAGAATACCAAATGTAAAGAAAATATCTCCTAATTATTTCGAACAATATTCTTGTCATTTTTACTTTGTATAACGCAATTTCGAAACTTTACCCATTTAAGCTTGTGGATGTGATCCTGGGGATAGCTGCAGTTTCGACATGCAATCCGGTCGATGTCAGTGTCCCAAGGGATATGAGGATGTGACGGGCCTTTGTAAAGGTAAGACTTAAGAGAGACCCGAGCCCTAAATCGTAATTTGTTTATTTTCTGAACAATAATCAAAAACAAAAAGATTTTTTTAAAATTTATTTTTGTTATTTTTTGCGTTTTTTTAAGTTTAAATATACTTTTAAAAAAAAACACTACTCCTTCAATTTTTAATGTTTAAAAAAAATTTATTTGCTTTAATAACGTTACGGTATGTACTACGCACTTATGAATAGAATTTTGCAGATTTGGGTTTTAATAGTTTTCAAAAACTTATTTTAAGTTCAAAACCAAAACAATATTCAAATTTCTATGTTTAATAATTCGTAAAAAAAAATTAATTATAACTTAATTTAAAAAAGCTATTCATACGTTTATAAAACAAATATTAGAGCATCAAAAACTTATTAACAGTTTAGTTTTAAGTTATTTAGTTACAAAGCCTTAGCATTTTAAACGTGACCAAAACGTAAAAAAATATTTTGAATAAATGACGATTGTTGCAGACGAAAAGTGTGTAGAAAGATGATAAATAGTAAATAAACATCTAAAAAAACGTATGTTCTGTTTCTTTTATTGTTTTGAAATTTTGTACACACCTTCTTAAGTATGTATGGCATCGTTTTATCTAGAATTTTTTTTTCGGAATTCGGGGCTTGGGTCTCCTTTAAAATTGCACAGTAACGTTCAGTGGCGTAGCCGGAAAGCAAACCACTGGGGTTCTCTTTATGTTGGAGATAGAACATCAGTTAACATTTTCATAATATGCTTATTTTAATAAGCTATTATAAGCTATTTTGGGCACATTTCATTTCGAATTTTCATGATAATACAAATTCAAAATTTGAAAGTTCGATTTCTAAGGGATGTACAATTTAATTATTCAACGTAACTGCAATAAAATATGATGAACATGTGTGTATTGCAAAACATTAGTAAAAATTTGAAACTCGTAAAATATCGTTAAACAATATAATTATCTTAAAATATCATAAAATATGAGAAATTTAATAAAACGTTGTTCATTAATATTGGTATAGTAATAAATAATTAAACATATTTTACATGAAAAAATTGTTAACAGTATAAATATTGTAAAATAGCAAAACTGTTTATCATTATATATCCGTAAAATATCATTAAACAAAGAAAGTTTCGTAAGTACCTTTTAATTATGTAAGTTCGGTAAAACATAAAAAATAATAATTGTCGTAAAATATTACCAAATAATGCGAGTGTTGTAAAACATCACAAAACAATATAAGTACCATAAAATATCACAAAAACAATTTAAAAGTCGAAACAAATAACAAAATAATGTGTATGTTGCAAAATATCAAAGAACAATGTGTCTTAAATTATAAAAAAAAATGAAAGAGTCGTAAAATATCACAAAACAATTTAAGTATCATAAAATATTACAAAACAATGCAAGTGCCGTAAAATATCTCAAACACAATGTAAGAGTCGAAAAAAATAACAAAACAATGTAAATGTCGTAAAATAACACGAAACAATGCAGGTGTCGTAAAATAACAAAACAATGTAAATGTCGTAAAATAACACGAAACAATGCAGGTGTCGTAAAATAACAAAACAATGTAAATGTCGTAAAATAACACGAAACAATGCAGGTGTCGTAAAATATCATTTAAGATTGCAAGTGTCGTAAAATTTCACAAAATAATGTGTTGTAAAATATCATAAAATAATAACACGACACAATGTCAGCACCAAGGAATATCACAGAACAAAGTATGTGTCGAAAATATCACAAAACAATGTAAGTACTGTAAAATTTAAAAAAAAATAATGTCATTACTGTAAAATATCGCAAAACAATGTAAGTACTGTAAAATTTCGAAAAACAATGTAATTACTGTAAAATATCGCAAAACAATGTAAATATTGTGAAATAAAATTGTTAAATGAATACTTTTCTTGTCTGTATGGATATGCACTACCGTCCAATTAAAAACTTTACGTGCATTCTTTTTTAAATATTGAAATGGATAAACGTACATTATTTGAAACATCCTTGTTTTAGACATTAATGAGTGCTTGGATCCTGATGTCTGCCCAGCTTCTTCAAGGTGCATCAACACACTTGGGAGCTACGACTGCGAATGCAAAGAGGGGTACGAAGAGCCACCTGGTCGCTTCCATGCGAAGGAAGATGAATGCCAAGGTGAATAACAGCGGTAAATAACCAAAAAAGAAGAAGATTTAATATTTCTATATTTGAACAACGTTTCCACTTTTGATATAGCAATTTTCTCTTAAAATAAATGGGTCGATCTTCCTCCCTCGTCTGATGTGCGAATTTCTCTGGGAATTCGAGTGTGAATGTGGATTTGACGTCCGTTTGTGTTTTGTGTTGTGCTGTGACTGTGTTGTCTACCAATGAAACTCTCATCATGTTCTATTAATGTTAGTAATTCAAGTGTGGGTTAAAGGGCCTTCGGCCCTAGGTACCATATATTAATAAATTCTCGCGTCAAATTCTCGCGTTACTATTTAGGAAATTATATGTTCTTTGTTGATCATCATTGTAAGGGCGTACTGCGACTTTTAAGTGGGTTGCATACCTAAAAATTTGTTTTCTCATTTTAAGGCCTCTTTGACTATTTCCTTGTAAATGTCACTGATATAAATATTTAGAGCGTCTGAGAACATGAAAAGATAAATACTTTAGTACTGAGGATATGGGTTCGATTTCCGGTAAGTCTTGGTTGTAATTGTTGATATTTATTGAAAGAGATTTATGAAGGCAAGCAACTGCTCCTTTTTTCTCATTGTACTCTTTTTTGAGTACATGCCTTTTTCAAAAATAAAACTTATGTTTTCGAAGCTATGATATGCATCGAACGTACTAAAAAGTGAGTACATTTTACTTGTTTTGAGTACCTATTTTTTAACAGTGTAGGATTGGAAATAAAATGTAATAAGAAAAACATTTGATTTAAAAAATGTGATGGGATCGTTCTCCAAACTGAACAAGAAACGTTTTGGAATGAGGCTTCTCCAATATTGTAACACTTCGAACAATTTTATTTTTCACAGATATTGATGAATGTTCGAAATCGGACACACCTTGCTTTTACGAGTACACAACTTGTGTGAACACACCGGGCAGTTACAGATGCGACTGCCGAGAAGGATACCAACCACTCATCTCTCCCGTCGATCCCAACCAGTCGCCGAAATACAACGACTGCATCGAAGGCAAGTGTTCCGTTTATATAGATTCCTATTATATAAGGAACATTTCTATAGATGCATTTGAAACCAAACCAAAGGGGGGAAATGGAAATATATTTTTCATTTTTAACCAGTTGTTGTGATAAGCAATTTCTTACTGAAGCTGGTGAGTAAGGAATTTATCAATATTTCTAATTTTGCTAAGCATTCTACGCACAAAAAATAAGCTAAAATACGCTCAATTATAACCTAAGTAAAAAAGTACGCCTAAACAGTATGTTATATTTGTATAGATTCTTATTACAAGGAACATTTTGTTTTCATTAAATATGCAAATTTAAATAAATATACTTCAAAAACGATTGCTAATATTAATAATATTATTAACATTCTTGATCTGTGGCAGAAAGGCCGTGTGGTTTAATCGCCAAACAATATGAAGTTAACACAGTACACAGCAAAGTTGGCGCAGTTCGAGATCGGTAATGACAAATATTGAAAATTCCAAAAAAGAAGGAAAAAAATTAACCCCTACATTTGACTAATAATTATTTAAACACTTGAACAAAAATAAATATTTGATTTTTTAAATTGTTTCAACACTTATATGATATTAACTAAAGACACGCAGCACACAAAAGTATGGTTTAATATTCAGAATATCAGCTACTGTTCAAGCCATCTTAACAAAGCGATCTGGCAAAATGAAAATAGTTGTTCAGAAGATGCGGTTTTCCACATTATTTCATGTTGATTGTTTGAATGGAAACCGAGCTATTACGATTCAATTATCTTACTTCCCATTTTTTGACACGCCTTTTTAACGACACTTCTGATTACTACTTCTTCCCTTTGCTCTGGTAGTACAACGGTTAAGACCCTGGACTTCGGTGCAAACGACGCCCGGTAGACGGATTGGGTTTGATTCCCGGTAAGTCTGGTTGTAACTGTTGAAATTTATCGAAAGTGATTTATAAAAGCAGCCTATGTGGACAAGCAACTGTTCATTTTATTCATTTTACTCATTTTTGAGTACATGTCTGTTTCAAAAATGAAACTTATGTGTTCGGAGCATCAAATGTAATAAAAAATGAGTACATTTTACTTATTTTTAAGTACCTGTTTTAATTAGTATTGTCTTCCAGAAACAAGTAATTATACCTCCTATTCATTTCAGATACAAGCACTTCGAAGACGATCGCTATTACTGTCGGTTGTTTATGTGGGGCTATGATAATTGGACTGTTAATTCTCGTACAGTACAAAGAAAGGTGATTATAGAAAAGTTTAAGAGTGAACATTCAAACGTGCTTCGAGTATGGATCCTTTGTAGTAGAGGAATCATGACGTCACTCTCGCTAACTTCAAAGTGAAACCAACATTTATGGCGAGTATTTTTTAATTCATAAATTTTTTGAAGAGATGGCACGTGATATGGGCTTCACGATTATGACGTCATATTCTCTCTACTACAGACTATTCATGCTTGAAGGTTTTGTCTCACTAAGGTTATCTGTGGTAAAATGTAAATCACTAATTGTGTTTATCCATTACGTCTTTATTAATGTGAGTAACCATGGTTTTAAGAACTAATAAGTTTAGTTCGGTAAAAAAAAAACGTTGACGAATCCACTGATGTGTTAACGTAATTAAAAAACACACCTTAAATTCAATAAATTTCATTAGATTTAGATGCCGTGTCAATATTACTAAAAAGTGACAACTTTAATTTAATCACTGTTTTTACATATTTAATTTTAAAATATTGGACATAATACCCAAAAATTGAAAAATTAAAAATTTAGTTTTATTTGCTAAAATTATAATTTAGAACTTTCTAAATAAGCTTGCAAAATTCTGCATATATTTCGTAACCTAATTTATAATTTAAAAAAAATGTCAGCAAACTTTATAAAAATGTGAATTGTTAAGTTTGCATCCAAACACATTGTTGAGTTTGAGGTTCGTGACAAGCCTTAAACTCTGCGGCCGTCTTGATAGACACAACTTACCAGATTTTTTTAGCGATTTAAAAATTTGGAACAGCAAAAATTAATGCTAGCCGCAAACTGGCAACTATCGGACATGCAAATAAGCTATTTAGTTGCATGCAATTGAAAAACTCAAATTTTATCCGCTCATTCGGAAATTATTCGACATGCAACTATCGGACAAAATATAATTTCGCTCGCAACAACTTTGGCAAATAATCGACAATTTGGCGATTTTTGTATGGATTATTTTTTAATCCGATATTGGCGATTTTTTATCTTTACTTTGGCGATTTCGAAATCTGAAGTGTTGCAGCCCACAGTCAAGTGCAATTAAAATAATACCAGTTGCTTAGGGATTTTTTTAGTCACTCTGTTGATTATCGCCAAGCGATAGTTACAGTGTAATTATCGCCAATCGATAGTTACAATGCAATTATCGCCGAGCGATAGTTACAGTGCAATTATCGCCTAGCGATATTTGAATTGCAATTATCGCTCGTGCGCAGCTAAGCCTTAACGTGCATATAATTTTGCACCCACAGTGAGAAAAATATTGCAAGATAGGTTTTTACTAATTTAAAAAACAAAATTACAAAGAAATTAGTTCGAGAAAAATTTAATAAACTAAAGTAATAAAATAAGTTTAAAACTACAAATTTAAGATAGTTTGGTAAAATAAGAAATTTGAATATTAAAATATTATTTGCATTACTTTTTATATAAAATATTATTTTTTTATATTTCAGAAGAAAATAATATCATTAGTTGTATGGAGACGATTCTTAAATCTACAAAGATTATAAAAAGAAGCATCTCGAATTATACTAAATTATTATTATACAGATTTCGTTTATAATAAATATAAAAATTTGATTTGTGTTTTCAATAATATTCCTAAATATACACTTTTATTTTATGCCACATATAGTGTGTTTCATTTTGATTGGGTGACAGAGGAATAATATTTTGAGAATGGTTTACACATTTGATTTTCCACAAACATCAATAATTGTTTTCCATAAACGAGCTAAAAATATTTATAGAAATATCATGAAATATCATAATAAAATATCATAAAGGCGATATATTATATTCATTATACTTAAATCTCTTAATTGGGTTTTCCGTTCAAATCCGAATTTTTGTTCGTGCTAAAATTCGGATATAGGAGCATTCTAGTTTCAAACACAGGTAAGTCCATAGTTTCGCAAAATCGTTTTTTTTTTTTTAAAGATTTTTCAAAAGGTTTTTAAACCTCAAAGAACGTCGCTATCAATCGTTTTTAGCGTCTCCTGTAAAATGTATGAAAATGGATCTATCTTGCTTTGAAACTGAAGGGATCATATATGTGTGGCCCAAATGCAAAAGCAGTTATATAAAAATTCGAAAAATGAGATTTTGGTATTAATAGGTACTTTGTAACTTTGAGTTCAATTTTGAAATGTATTAAAGAAGCAAAATTCGTTATTTAACAATAAAAATTCAAAGAAAAAGTCACCCAGAAGCAAAAGTAGCTATGTCCAGGATAAATAAGTTTTATAGAGTTGCAAAAGCAGTTATATCCTTATTCTAGTAACAAATATGATACATTCGACCGTAGAGAATGCTGACTAAAAATTTACTGATTTAATTTAATTGAATAAAAATAATAAGAGTTTGGATTCTTTAAAAACAGTTTTATAAAGTCCTCGTATGAAATTCTAAGTTATCTCTTTTAATATATATATATATATATATATATATATATATATATATATATATATATATATATATATATACTAGTAAAAATACTGAAAGATAAGCAAGAATATAAATTACAAAAATATGAAAGATACATGCCAAAGTGTTCCCCTCCCTTCGTCAAGGAGGCCGAGAAGAACAACAAAGGCTAGAAGGCGTTTCTGATGGCTAAGCGTAACATATATCCGAAACTTAGCCAGACCTCCGACGCCTGCTGAAGCAGAAAAGCAACAAACCAAATGAAAAGCAAAAACGAACTACGAAAATCAGAGAACAAACAAAAAGCAAACACCCCACAAGAGAAGACAAACATTGCCAAAATACAAAATAAAAAACAGCAAACATAAAATTGTAAACCGAATAAACAATTTAACATGACGTAAAACAAAAATTTAACAAGACATAGAACAAAAATTTAACACACCACGGCCTTTGCCTCCGCTTCACTAGGATCAAGGATTGAAAGCCTAAAAGGATCAAGGATTGAAATTACAAAACCACTAGGAAAGCCATTTAATTTTAATTTATTTTTAAGAATATTAATCTCTGAAATTAAACCCTGTTTAGAATTGCATATTTTATTGATTCGATTTAAATAAGAAATAATAATATTTCTATGTACCCTATTACTTATGTTTCAGGACCAATCCATCAAAGATATAACATTAAAACAAAATTATTTTCTTTTATCAAACATTCCAATAATAATTTTGTCATTTTTAATAATCTATTTTTGATTAAATGTTCAAATTTTTTGGTTATTTATATATATTCCATTTTTTTAACTTTCTAGTGAATATAGTAATGTTTTTAAATACACACAACTCTCGTTATCTCGAACTCGAAGGGAAGTGTATAAAAATTCGAGATATCGAAAATTCGAGTTATCGAAAATCCTATAAAAAAGCTGTTTTGGTATACTTACTTAATAAATACTAGTATACTTACACTACTTTATTTAACATATCTATCCAAAATAGTTTGGTGAGTATTTCTATTTTTTTCTAAATCCATTATATTTTCCAAATGCACGATTGCTTGAAATGTTTCTGATGTTTTCATTTCTGGCCCCGATTCAATGAATGCACGCATAGTTTTTATAGAAGATAGAGCCTCTTACAAAGTTATCTTTGGAGGAGGTTAGCATTCTTCATTATCATTCTTCTTCTGAGAGCGATCGCTCATCAAATGCTGCTATAGAGAGTGCATTGCCTAAACAAAAATGAGAAGGGGTCGAGTGTCGTCTTCATATTTTAAGTGAGTTGCTTTCTGGACAGTCGGTAATGTTCCAAGAAAGTGACTCGCACATTACCGAAAACGCCAGCTGGCTTGAGGGACAATAAATCATTAATCTTCCTTGTTGGACTGACTCTGTGTTAAAGAGGAGGGGATACAGCTCAGGAAATCCAGTCTGACGACATTCAAACAAAAGAGTGAGGCACAGGTAGGAATCCATTGCACGTATCCCCTTTCAATAACGCACAATAAGAAAGAGAACTGATAAAGAAGAACGTGGCAATTATATTCTATAGGTTCTTCAAAATCCGTAGTTTTGAGAGGAAAACAAAATTTTGAGTTGTGAGGAAACTTCGAGTTATCGAAAATAACGACGAAAAACTTCGAATTAAAGAGATAAAATTACATTAAATAAGTAATGAAGGTGCAGGGAAATCGATTTTTTTCGAGATATCGAAAAATTCGAGTTATCGAAGTTCGAGTTATCGAGAGTCTACTGTATATATAATTCAAAATTATTTTTTCGCATATTTTATTCAAAATAATAAATGATAGATAATAAAAGTGAGTAAATACGATAAGGCTTTCGAAACGAAACATTTGCGATTGCGTGTGGAGTAGAGAAAGAAGATAATAAGCTGTAAAAATTTCTGACTAAACAAAAGGTGATAGGAATAACTGCGCCAATCCTTTCAAAGGTAACTTTTGTCCCTCAAAACACGGAAGTAAAGTTCTACTTCGACAGATGGAAAACTAAAGTATTTCATTATTCAAAATGCTTGTTAAACATCTGTTTGAAATTGTATTACTAGTTACTGTTTGTGTTGTATCGGCGGATCGGGATGTCGATTTTAATAAAAGCGACGACGTAGGAATACAATCAGATATAAAAAACTTTACTGATAACGTATTTCATGAAAATGGTAAGTGGATATTTTTTCATACATTTCCGAATTAGTATTTGATTAGTTCAAATGCAAAAGCAGTTTTATCCAAAAATTAAATTCTGGTGTAAATAAGTACTTTATAACTATGGCTTCAATTTTAAAACAAAATCTATTAGAAAAAAATCGTTATTTAATAATAAAGACGTCGCAAACTGTTGAAAAACCAGTTAAATCCTTATGCAAGTTACAAAACAAGTTTTGCAAAATTTAAAGTTATAACTTATTAAGCAATCCGAAAACTTGCTCATTTTGATGAAAAATAGTAGTATTTGTTTTTCATTTTTAAAATATATATATTATCGAATTAACAATTACTAAGTTTTGACGGTTTTTCGTGATTAAAACAAAAAAGCTTTTAGCACATGTTGCGTTCAATTTTTTTTTTTGACTGATGATGATGCTCCGCTCACTATCCCCGTTCCCAGCACGCGGCACTAGGAATAGTATATACAATCCATTCGAAATTGGAAAATGTGTACGAGTTTAAATATTCAAAAGGCGATCATTTTCACACGTGAAAAGATTCGAAATAAAAAGTTCATTAATTCCATTATTTTTTTTATTAAGAAAAAACTTCTCCTGAAGCTAAATCAGTTATATCGTCTAACGATGTTTCGTAATTTTCTAAACTGAGTTTAAAGTGGATAAAGTTTATTTTGCATCTGGTCTACTCATTCTAAATATCTTTGATTTACAAATATAGAAGGTGCGTTCCATAAGTAATGCGACCAAATTCATAAAAAATCATTTATTGGACATATTCGTACAATTACTTAAAAATCTTCAAAATAGCACCCTCCTGCGTCGATACATTTACGGAGGCGGTGTTTCCAGGTATGGAAGGCCTTCTCCGGGAGGTCCTTTAGAACCGATGCAACATGAGCCTGGATATTTTTCAATCGTGTCCCAATGTTTCCCTTTCAGGGTTCCTTTTAAGCCAAGAAACAAAAAAAAAGTCTGAGGGAGCCAGGTCAGGACAGTAGGGAAGCTGGGGAACCAGTGGGGTACGGGTCCTGGCCATGAAATCGTTGAGAAGGAAGGCGCTGTGGCTTGGCGCGTTCGTGATGAAGTTCCCATGCGTCCTTGATGTCACTTCGACAATGCGAGACCCTCCTTTTCAGCCTTTTGAGCACTTCCAAGTAAAAAGCTGCGTTCACAGTGGTCCCTGTACGTACGAATTCGTATTGGACAATGCCTTTGACATCAAAGAAGACAAATGAGCATTGTTTTGATAATGGACTTGATCCATGCCTCCTTGAACGACTTGTGCCATCTGTGAACTTGTGATTTGGACAAGATATCACTCCCAAAGGCCTGCTGAATTAATAGAAACGTTTCGGTGGCGGACTTCCCAAGTTTAACGCAACATTTGATAGCGTAACGCTGCTCCATCGATCGCGCCTTGTTCCATTAAGCTCAAAACGGGCTTCAGAGAACGCACGCCCTGTCTTTCCGTCAGCTTGGAGCCGACTGAGAATGGGTGCGTTATGAAGCTAATAACCCCCTCCACCTAGCCCAGCAGATTAGAGGGCGCTGCAGTGTCTAGTCGCGTCAGGAAAAAATTGGACGCATTACTTATGGAACGCACTATGTATTTTGCGATACAAATTCAACAAGTTGAGATATTTTACTTAAGACATCTGTGAGTTTTTAATCAAGGAAATATTGATTAGAGTTAGGCATTTATGCGAACGTGATCGCAGAGTTGCTAAACAACAAAATTGGCGAAGATTTCATTGAAGAACATTCGATTTTACTTTTGCGCATGACCACTGAAATGAACAACTTGTTGGAAATTTTAGTACGGCAAACGAAGAGGAAATCACGAAATTAGACATATAACATATAAATACTTTCTCCTGAATCCATTACTATTTAAACATATCATGGTTGCTATTCAAAATTTTGTTTGTTGTTAGTGTAATAAATTAAATTAAATTTTAAAAAACATATAAAAAAATAATATCTCTCTACATATATTTATTTTACGCGGTTATCGAATAACGCTGTACTTGTCTCTGTAGAATGGCAACATCAAAGTTTGTTTACAAAAAAATTTGCGTCGGCATTTATATTTTGCCATTAGCTAGGATTTCGTAGCAATCCTACGGTTTTTGCCGGAACAGGGGAGGAGCCTCTTAGTACGAAATGCATTATGTTTAGTCTAATTAGAAGTAAGTATCCTAAATAAAAATAGCATCCGAATAATATTGTTATTTTGAAAGGTATGTTAACTTATTGGTCATCAAATACTTATGTTCAACAATTTTAATTAGGAAGAGCACATAGTGGTTAAAGTTGACTCTGGTCAAGAACAGTCAACAGATTCCCCTTAAATATTCTTTTAAATTTAACTTTATTATGTTCTTTATATGAGTTTTAAACCTGTTCTTTTGTTCCCTGCTCTTCAAATAGAACAAGAACTGCATGCCCTTGAACATAAAAAAAACTTTTATTTTGTTAACTTGTTCTTTATCTAACTTCATTTAAAAGTATGACAACATTTAAAATCAACATTTTTTATTAACCCTTTGCACTCGATTGTCGCTTTTAAGTCACGAAAATAACGACGCGTTATTTTTTTTTCTGTTCTTCAAAATGAAAGGGAACAACATATTCTTGAGTTTGAAAAGCTTTCTAAACAAGCTTTGATAAAAATAATTTTTTTCATCTAGAAGCACCATGTATGTAGGTGATCGATCTAAATTTCTCTTCAGATCGAAATTTCTCACAACGCCTGTTTTTTAACGTCCTTTAAGTCACGAAAATATTGACGTGTTATTTTATTTCTGTTTTTCAAAATGAAAGGGAACAACATTATTCTTGAGTTTGAAAAGTTTTATAAACAAGCTTTGATAAAAATTACTTTTGTCATCTAGAAGCACAATGCATGTAGGTGATCGATCTAAATTTCTCTTCAGATGAAAATTCCTCACAACGCTGGTTTTTTTAAAAAAAAAGAACTTTTGAAAAATGTCATAAACCATTAAGTACATGTTTGATATATTTAAATTAATATTCAGCTTATCGCGCATTTTTTATTTTATTTTTGCAATTATCCTCCCCAAACGTAAAAACAGAAACATGTTAAAGAATACCTCTTTGAAACAACAGGAAAGGAATTATAAATAACTGTTCCATAAGCAGAACGTAAGTATCCAACATGTTCCTCGAGTTCGAACAGTTGGTAATATGTCCCTAAAAGCCCAGTGAAATCCAATTACAGGACAGTGCACTTCGGATGCTGACTGCCACAACATGGGGAAATGTTTGGCGGGAAATGTGTGCGACTGCAAGAAGGGGACGAGCGGCGACTTCTGCGAGACGGTGGACGAGTGCGTCGACAACCCCGGGATGTGCGGCACCTTGGACGACGTCTCTTGCGTCTTCAACGTGATGAAAGAGAAGGCCCACTGCAAGTGCGACAACGACTCCAAGACTTACGTTCCCTACGAAGGGAGGTGCATGAGTAAGTTGGGATTTTCTGTGTCTTCGTTTGTTACCTGTTTGCTACCATCACTGTTTGGATTTTGGACTGACTACAAACGTTCATCTAACCTCCTTATCTTTAAAAGCAACAACTGAACACTTTTAACGGCAGATTGCATTTAAAATGGGTTTCAAAAGAAAATAGGAAATAATTCAGCCAAAATAAAAATACATGTCGGCTTATTTTAACATGAAAAATATATGATATATTGTGGTATCGATGAAAGTGGGGTGCAGTTGTTATACCCTTTCAATTGGCTTCAAGTCAACAAAATGTCTTGCCCAATTCGGAAGTTACAGTTAGAGATCAGTGGGCGAAACGAATTGAAAAGATTATTACTTGAATGTCAACACTTACTATTATTGACTGTCACTTATTACGAATAAGAGGCTCGCAAGAACTAACTATTGATCGAATCGACCAGATGATTTTGTTCATTACGGAGAAAAGGGTGACCAGAGGATCGAGTGGTTGCTGCAAGGATAGTGAAGATTATATATAAAAGGTGTGCTCGTTTTTCGCTTTTTGAAAGTGGGCAAGGAAAGCAACTATTTGACGTCATTTTTGCTCCGCCTTACTATGGATTTTTGATCATTCTCATTGGCAGTGTGTTTCAAGCATTGCTACATAGGTTCGATCCCCGGTTGGGTAACAACTGGTGATTTAATTTTTAATTAGCAAAATAATGTAAATATCTCTTTCAAAATTCATGGACATGCTCTCGTGATAGCTAATATTATTTTAATATGCTTAATTTATTAAGCAACTCTTTGCAATTTTTGCATACTAAATACAATCCTTAAAATATAATTTAAACTCTTAAAATATAGCGAATTCTAAATAAAAATAGCGAGTATCATTTTTAAATAGTTCACAAAAAAACGAATAGATGGCAGCACGTCACGAACCATTCGTTCAATTGGCTGCAATTAACATCGATATATTTTAATAACTAAACTATTCTTAAAATCGATTCAAATTGTTTTTTGAAGCAAATTTTAACTGTTTTCTTTTATATAAATTCCTGATTAGTTACAAACAAGAATTCTTGTTAAATTAAGTTTGCTATGTAGACCCTAAAACGACTGTACAAACTTCTGTGGGCATTAGACACGCCCACAAGTCGAAGGTAGGCGTCACTATGACGTCAAATAATTGCTTTCCCCGCCTTCCGTCAGGCAGCTCGAGAACGAGCACACCTTATATATATATATATATATATATATATATATATATATATATATATATATATATATATATATATATATATATATATATATATATATATATATATATATATATATATATATATATATATATATATATATATATATATATATATATATATATATATATATATATATATATATATATATATATATATATATATATATATATATATATATATATATATATATATATATATATATATATATATATATATATATATATATATATATATATATATATATATATATATATATATATATATATATATATATATATATATATGGTCTTCACTATCCTTGTGGTTGCTGGTTTATTTTATTTAATGATATTTTACCACACGGGTAAGTAAGAGAAAAAAATGTTTTACCTCAAACGAAAATATTTATCAAAATTAAACAATACTTTTCTTATGTGTAGTATATAAATATATTTACGGGTTGAAATGATTTTTTCCCATTATACTCTAGTTCAATATGTGCTGCTCCTTGGCAGCGTCAGCCCCAGTTGCTCAGTTGGTAAGGCGTTCAGCTACTAATCAGAGGATTGGTGGTTCGAATCCGTGAAATGGACTTGACATAGAAAAGTAAAAAAGTAGTGATCTTGCGATCGGAGAGTTACCAGCTTCGCTACAAAAATACTAGAAAGTCGTCCAGAATATCCAACAAATTATACTGGCGTGTATACGGGATTTCTGCACGATACATCTGATCGGGGTTCAAAGTCCCGTCGTCTATTGAAGGTGTTGGGTGCCAGTTCAGGTGATTCCTCGTCATCTGACCATGATTCTAAAATAACGAGATGTACGTATGAATGTGTGTGTGAATGTGTATGTATTCCCAGGTCTTTCCTTCGAGATTGACCCCGAACCGTCGCCAATAGCCCACTGTGCAGCTCAAGTGCGACGTAGATTAACAAAACCAAACCAAACCAAACCTTGGCAGCGTTTAAAGGAAAAACCAAAGCTGATATGTTCAACAATTTTAATTAGGAAGAGCGCATAGTGGCTAAAGTTGACTTGAGCCACTTTTGAGTCAGGAACAGTTGAGTCAGGAACAGTCAGCAGATTCCCCTTAAATATTCTCTTAAATTTAACTTTATTATGTTCTTTAAATAAGTTTTTAACCTGTTCTTTTGTTCCCTGCTCTTCAAATTGAACGCGAACTGCATGTTCTTGAACATAAAAACCCTTTTATTTTTTTAACTTGTTCTTTATCTAACTTCATTAAAAAGTATGACATCATTTGAGTACCAACATTTTTTATTAACCCTTTGCAATCGAGTGTCGCTTTTAAGTCACGAAAATAACGACTTGTTATTTTTTTTCTGTTCTTCAAAATGAAAAAGAACAGCATGTTCTTGAATTTAAAAAGTCATTCTCTCACAAACGTTAATAGAAATTACTTTTGTCATCTAGAAGCACCATGTATGTAGGTGATCGATCTAAATCTCTCTTCAGATCGAAATTCCTCACAACGCCTGTTTTAAAAAAAAAAGAACTTTTGAAAAATGCCATAAACCATTAAATACATGTTTAATATATTAAGATTATATCGCGCATTTTATTTTATTTTTGTAATTATCCTCCTCAAACTTAAAAACAAAACATGCTAAAGAATACCTCTTTAAAACAACAGGAAAGGGATTATAAATAACTCATTCATAAACAGAACGTAACTATCAAACATGTTCCTCGGGTGTAAAGAGTTTGTAATATGTCACTAAAAACTCAGTGAAATCCAATTACAGGACAGTGCACTTCGGACGCTGACTGCCACAACCTGGGGAAGTGCGAGACGTGGGACAGCGATAAGTTTTGCAACTGCATGAAGGGGACGAGCGGCGACTTCTGCGAGACGGTGGACGGGTGCGTCGACAACCCCGGGATGTGCGGCACCCGGGACGACGTCACGTGCGTCTTCAACGTGGTGAAAAAGAAAGCCGACTGCAAGTGTGACAACGACTCCAAGACTTACGTTCCCTACGAAGGGAAGTGCATGAGTAAGTTGGGATTTTCTATGTCTTCGTAAAGCTTTATCACTATTTGGATTTTGGACTGACTACAAACGTTCATCTAACCTCCTTATCTTTAAAAGCAACAACTGAACACTTTTAACAGCAGATTGCATTTTAAATGGGTTTCAAAAGAAAATAGAAAATAACTCAGCAAAAAGCAATACATGTCGGCTTATTTTAACATGAAAATATATGATATATTTTGGTATCGATGAAAGTGGGGTGTAGTTGTTATACCCTTTCAATTGGCTTCAAGTCAACAAAATGTCTTGCCCAATTCAGAAGTTACAGTTAGAGATTAAAAATTAAAATTATAACTTATTAAGCAATCCGAGAACTTGCTAATTTTGATGAATAATAGTAGTATTTGTTCTTCATTTTTAAAAATATATATATTATCGTATTAACATAATCGTATAAGGTTTCTCTAACGTAATTTTCTAAAATGAGTTTAAAGTTGATACATTTTGTTTTGCGTCTGGTCTACTCATTCTAAATGTCTTTGATTTACAAATATATTTTGCGATACAAATTCAACAAGTTTAACTATTTTGCTTAACACAACTATGAGTTTTTAATAAAGGAAATATGGATTAGAGTTAGGCATTTATGCGAACGTGATCGCAGAGTTGCTAAACAGCAAAATTGGCGAAGATTTCATTGAAGAACAGTCGATTTTATGTTTGCGCATGACCCCTGAAATGAACAACTTTTTGGAACTTTTAGTACAGAAAACGAGGAGGAAATCACGAAATTTGGCATATAACATATAATACTTTCTCCTGAATCCATTACTATTTAAACATATCATGGTTGCTATTCAAAATTTTGTTTAATGTTATTACTAATTTAAATTAAATTTTAAAAAACATATAAAAAAATAATAAATTTCCACATATAGTTCTTTTACTCGGTGACTGAATAACGCTGCACTTGTCTCTGTGGAATGGCAACATCAAGGTTTGTTTACAAAAATCTGTTGTGTCCACATTTTTTTTTTCCATTATGTATGCTAGGATTACGTAGCAATCCTACAGTTTTTGCCGGAACAGGAGCGGAGCCTCTTAGTACGAAATATATTATGTTTAGTCTGATTAGAAGTATGTAGCCTAAATAAAAATAGCATCCGAATAATATTGTTTTTTTGAAAGGTATATTAACTTGGTGGTCAACAAAAACTTATGTTCAACAATTTTAATTAGGAAGAGCACATAGTGGCTAAATTTGACTCTGGTCAAGAACAGTCAACAGATTCCCATTAAATATTCTCTTAAATTTAACTTTAATTAAGTTGTCTAAATAAGTTTTTTCAACCTGTTATTTTGCTTCCTGTTCTTCAAATTGAACGACAACTGCATGTTCTTGAACATAAAAAACACTTTTATTTTCTTAACTTGTTCTTTATCCAACTTCTTTAAAAAGCATGACATCATTTGAGTACCAACATTTTTTATTAACCCTTTGCACTCGAGTGTCGCTTTTAAGTCACGAAAATAACGACTTGTTATTTTTTTCTGTTCTTCAAAATGAAAAAGAACAGCATGTTCTTGAATTTAAAAAGTCATTATCTCACAAACGTTAATAGAAATTACTTTTGTCATCTAGAAGCACCATGTATGTAGGTGATCGATCTAAATCTCTCTTCAGATCGAAATTCCTCACAACGCCTGTTTTAAAAAAAAAAGAACTTTTGAAAAATGCCATAAACCATTAAATACATGTTTGATATATTAAGATTATATCGCGCATTTTTTATTTTATTTTTGTAATTATCCTCCTCAAACGTAAAAACAAAACATGCTAAAGAGAACCTCTTTAAAACAACAGGAAAGGGATTATAAATAACTCTTTCATAAACAGAACGTAACTATCAAACATGTTCCTCGGGTGTAAAGAGTTTGTAATATGTCACTAAAAACTCAGTGAAATCCAATTACAGGACAGTGCAGTTCGGACGCTGACTGCCACAACGTGGGGAAGTGCGAGATGTGGGACAGCGATAGGTTTTGCAACTGCGAGAAGGGGACGAGCGGCGACTTCTGCGAGACGGTGGACGAGTGCGTCGACAACCCCGGGATGTGCGGCACTCGGGACGACGTCTCGTGCGTCTTCAACGTGGTGAAAAAGAAAGCCAACTGCAAGTGCGACAACGACTCCAAGACTTACGTTCCCTACGAAGGGAAGTGCATGAGTAAGTTGGGATGTTCTATGTCTTCGTAAAGCTTCATCACTATTCGGATTTTGGACTGACTACAAACGTTCATCTAACCTCCTTATCTTTAAAAGCAACACCTGAACTCTTTTAATAGCAGATTGCATTTAAAATGGGTTTCAAAAGAAAATAAAAAAAAATCAGCCAAAAGGTTTATGTCGGTTTATTTTGACATGAAAATATATTATATATTGTGGTATCGATGAAAGTGGGGTGCAGTTGTTATATACCTTCAATTGGTTCAAGTCAACAAAATGTCTTGGCCAATCCAGAAGTTACTGTTAGAGATCAGTGGGCGAAACGAATTGAAAGAATCTAACTGGAATGACATGACTTGCCATTAGGGACCGTCACTTATTACGAATAAGAAGCTCGCAAGACCTAATTATTGGTCGAGTGGTTGTTGGTTTATTTTATTTAATGTTATTGAACCGCTCGCAGAAGTAAGAGAAGCAATGTTTTACCTCGAATGAAAAGATTTAATGAAAATTTAACAATATCTTTCTTATGTGTAATATATAAATATATTTATGTGTTGAGATGAATTTTCCCATTATACTCTAGTCGAATGTGTGCTGCTCCTTGGCAGGGTTTAGTGAAAAAACCAAAAGCTGACCAAATCGCGATTGCGTAATAAGTGACGACCCCTAAAAAGAATACTCTATCCCAGTCCTGTTTTTTCCCGTTTCATCCTACCCCCGATTCGATTCGCCTTGGATTGTGCCTCTCGAGTATAGCGCGAGCTCTGCAGTGTTTAACAACTCATTTTATATTAACATTAAATTATTAAACTTTTTCAAATGATTTTATATTTACGCGTACAGATCCTTCAGAATTAATTTCTATAGAATAAAAGTTGTGCGGGCGATAAAAAATTTTTTAGTTCGATAAAAAACAATCCAGAGGCGAATTCAGTGATGTAATAATCTCTTTTTTTTTTTTTTTAATGTTGGAAAAACAGTTTTAGAATGTTGGCTCCTCGTTTACTGGCAGGTCCTTGCACATATGGCCAGTGCGGTCTATACGGTTCGTGCAACCATGTGGTCGACGGCCAGAAGTTCTGCGAATGTAGAAAGGGGACAAGCGGGGACTATTGCGAGATCATCGATGGGTGCAAGAACATGGACTGTGGTGTTGACACCAACGCCACTTGCTTACTTGGCACCTGGAGAGGTGTCTACTGCAAGTGCGAAGATTCACCACTACTACGGTTTGACTACGAAGAGAAGGTCTGCAAGGGTAAGCATATAAAGTTGATCACTGTTACTCGGTTCCCAAATACTAATACTATATTGACTTTAAGGGGACTTGGTACTCCAAAAATTATTTTCTATAATTTGATATAAAATTAAATATTTGTGTGATGACTACATGTAAACTATGCAGGAAAAAAGATTTAGAAGAAAAAAAAAATTGAAATTTCTTCAAACTTTTTCAAAAATTAAATTTTTGTTAAATTTTTCGAAGATTTAAGGCATTTTTCAAAATGCTTCTTCTCCTTCAGATTTCATTTTTTGCATCGAATTTTTTTTGTAAGCTGTATTGATTTATGCTTAATAACTTTAGGGATCGGATTTTGCATAAGTTTTTTAGTTTAGGAGAAAAAAAAAATTAGTGAAAAGTCGACCATTTTTGTCCAAAAAACCCTAATTCTTAAACATTTTATTTTTTTAAACAAATTGTTTTTAATATTTTTCTAATTCCATCCCTCATTCTATTCAATATACTCTTGTGTACATGTTCAAAAAATTTCACGATAAGTCATACATATTTGTTTGAGTTTTAGTATTTTAAGTAAGTGTATGTTCACGAAAGCAGCAAGCTGAGATAAATGCATTTAAAGATTTCAGTATTGAAAATATTTTATTATAAATGTACCAATTAACTAAAATATTTTTTCACATAAATAACGAACATATATCCTACAAATTATGTAAAATTAATGAGAAATAATAATTATTTTATTTTGCTGCAACCTTAAATAAAAATGTCACTTTCAGTATTCAATGCATGTAAAATTTCTAAAAACACAATAAAATCACTCACTGTCAAGCAAATTTTCATTCTTGTAATACAGTTCTGGCAAACCACTAACTACTGAACATTATGAAACAAAAATTGACTGCAGATATTTATATAATTTGCTTAATGTTGTGTGTAATGCAGGGAAGACTTAAAATTTTTTAGTGGTTTTATATATGACACTCACTGTAAAATTAAAGCACCCTACAGCATAAGTTACTCCTTATTTATTCTTAAATTACTTTTTCTTTTTGTGCATTGCAATATTTACAAGTTTGAGTGCAAAATCCATGATAAGGCGGCGTATTGCAAAATAAGAGATTTTGCAGTACGTCGCATTTTCCTCTATTGTCTTTTGGGCAAATCAATTCACACACAGAGTGTCAGTAAATTAATTTCCCGTCTGACCCTAAAGATTTTGAAACCTTTTTCATAGTATGTATAATTCTTAGTTGTGTTCACATACACAATTTGACAAAAAAAAAACACTGACTCGCTTTTAGTTTACAAATGTGTCTTTGGGATAAATGAACTAGTTGCTGATGTGTACAATTTCGTTGGCATTTTGCATTTGGCAGGTAACACATCTTTATAACAATCCTGTAGAAGCAATCCTTTGATACATTGACAATATTTTGCTTAGATGTACCCATTTTTACATTCGATTTATGACTTTCTCCATGTAACACATTGGATAATAAGTGAAGAAAACGTTCATAATATGATTAATATTTATTCAATCGTTTTGAAACTTTGGGAAAACATGCTAGAAGGTTAAAGCGTTATTTTAAACCAATAAATTTTTTTTTTGACATTTTCAGCGATTTTGGGGTACCGAGTCCCCTTAAAACTTGGTATGCTTACGTAAAATGCAAAATTTACGATTTTTGGTAATGCGAAAATTAATAATTGAGTCACCAATTACAAAACTCGTTAAATAAAAAAAAATTTAATCAATATTTTCGCGCTATTCTGTTCTTTGATCCGACCTCTATGGGATTCGTAGCTCAAACAATTGCAAAACACTTTTAAACCTTCGAAAAACAAAAGCTTCGAAATTCCGAAACTGCTGCAAAACTCTTTAAATCCGAATGTCGGCATACCCTTTAAATCCATTCGATTTTACCTGCGTCAAAACTCGCTATAACCTTACCTGTACAGAGGGGGGGGGGGGGGGGGGGCAGAACCCATTCTTGTTTTTCGGTCGATATTTATCGTAGGGCAAAACTTAATATACCATTTTTTAGGGAATGAAATATACTACACAATGATTTGAATAGGGGGATGTCTTCATATTTAAATACGCTCCGACTTTAAAATTTTCAATAGCAACACCTACTTTTGATAACGCAAGCATTTTCTTCATCCTGAAAATAATATGGATTTAGATTTTCGTTAATTTCCTACAATTATATGCGGACATATTAATTAATATTTATCGCTTGTATTTGAGGGGCTACCTCCAAATTGAACAAAGTAATATTCGGACTACGAAATAATGGACGCTGGTAGAAAGTTTTGGCAGCAGCCGAGGTTCTTCTTTTCAAGGTCAGACTTACGTTACATCGCCTGGTGTTTTTTTCATATTTTTCTAAACTTAGTTAAAATTTGATATATTCTTGTTTTACTTCTGGTCTACTCAAATTACTTTGATTTAGAAATATATTTTATTACAAAAATTTAAAATTTCTTGTTATATAGACAATAAAATAATAATTTTTAAAGTTAATTTGTTATTACAAAAAGTTTAATAAATAAACTTAAAATTGTAAAACTTTTTCTGTAATATCAAAAAAATAATTACAAATAGTTGTTTGTGTCCCGAGCTACTGGGGAACCCGTGAAGACTTATACATAAAAAAACATTGAATTCCCCTCCATCGGGATTCGAACTCACGACATATCGTTCCAAAGTCCACTGCTCTACTATTTACGATATCGATCATATAAATATTTCTTAAGATGTTTCTTTATGCAATATTTCTAAAATTGTTAAAATCATTTTTAAAAAAAATAAGCGGACCTTGACGAATCCGAACTGTAGGTCGATGATGAAGAGTGCTTCTATATAAATTTTCAACCTTTTATGAACATCCCTTTTATAACCTTTTTGATGAAGTGTTTTGCGATCTGCAAACAGACCATTTATTTTATTATTATTGATTACTGAATTTATAGCAGGTGGGATTAAAACACACTACACAATAGTAAATGATTCTACTGCCAAGTCTAAATTAGAAGAATCAGTAAACTTTTTTTTCTAGAAATGTTTTTTGGCGCCACACAAAGGAAAATTGTTTTTCTTTTTCATTCATTATCATTAGACATTATTTTCGAGTTTACATAATTTGCTTTTAGATATCCTCGAGATTTTAATCACATAAAATATTGATACTAATGAAACATGTTATGCCATAGGTTTCACAACGCTGATAAACAGCACAAATTTTGAAGATTTCTTTTAAGCACTGCCGATTTTATATTTGCGTATGTTGCGTATATTTTATATTTGTATATGATCAAGTTGATGGAAATTTTAATGTAACAAAAAAAACTATAAGGAGGAAAACCACGAAATTTTCCATAAACACTAAAAACTTTTTCCGAATCATTACTATCAAAATATAGCATGGTTACTATTAATAATTTTTTCGAATATTAATATCCTAATTTAAATGCAATTTTAAAATATATATAAAACTAATGAAAGTTAAAATATTTTGTTTAGTTTGTTGTAACACATTTAAAATTTCACCTTGATAAAAGTGTGTTTTCGAGATATACGATTAAAAGTTTAAGAAATGTATTTAACATTACGAGTTCAAAACTTTCGATACTCATAATTAAAAAAAATACTTAACCAAATGACATGTGTATGGTTGTGTGTGTATGTGTATGGGAAAAAAATAACAGCCCAATTCAAATTTGGAAAATTATAAGAAAAAATCTACTAAGCATTCTCTCCTCTCATTTGTTTTATTTTGGTTAGTTCAATATTAAGATTTTACGTCAAATTCTTTTCATAATATATATATATATATATATATATATATATATATATACAGAGAGAGAGAGAGAGAGGAGAAAGAGAGAGACGTAAACCCTTGATTGAATTTCAAATTGTTAGTGTGTTGATATCGTGTCGCAGTATTTTATTTTTAAACTTAATTATGCCATATACATCATTATAAATTCATACTAGATGAGCAAGTTTCAGATATAAAAAGCAATGGAATTGAAACACATTCACTTACACTAAACGAATTTTGTTGATAATATATATAATAATAGTCAATAGCAATAAATGTGTAAAATTTCTTTTTTACTGTTTTTTAATCAGGGCATAGAAATCTTATTTTCGAATGCATCTTATTTGGTCATTTTTTATTAGATTGCAATTGTGGAGAGAATGTATTAGATTGCGAAATCCAGAACAGTACGAAAATTTGCCGATGTCGATATGAATGCGCACAGAATGGAGAAGTTTGTGAAAGTGAGTATTTATAAAGTAGCATAACTTCTACGTCTACGGCAAACCTCCTGCGACGTATAAAGAAATGTTTTACAGTGTTCTACTACGTCTATTAATTTTTAAAAATTATTTAGACGTAGTAGCAGATATATATATACTAATTTAATTAATATATCTTAAAACTAAAAATCTCAATACATTAATTTTCATCAATTTGTCATACACTGAGTGGTCAAAATAATATGACTTACACCTATATTCCATACACTTCCATATCCTGTACGCGGAAATGTACTGCGAAATAGCACCCAGAGATCCTTTGAAAAGATCCTTGATTAAAATCTGCTATAATTTGCTGCACTGTTGACCTTCGGTTGTCTCTTACGAACCTGGGCACTCCTCTTTCCATTCATTAGCCGCTGAAGAATACGGCAGGCACGTTGTGACCCAGTTTATCGGCTTACAGTCCAGTCTTTAAAGACATTCACTACAGCTGCTCTTGAACATTTCACAGATGCAGCTGTTTTATTGATACTCACTCTATGACTCGGAGGACCAGGGGATGCAAGTTACGGGGAGGGAAAGGAACAATGGGGGAGTTGTTCGAAATTTCATGTAGACAGTGACATTTCTCTTTGTTTTGAAGGTCAAATGTGCAAAATTTCATCAAGATTTTAATAAAACTATAGATTTGTATATAAAGTACAAATATACATACAAGCAGACACTCTTATTTATATATATATATAGATTTTATGGGTATCTCTCATCTATTATGATAAACAAAATTAGGATTTTTTTAGCGTTGTAAGCAAAAATATTTAAAAAGAAAGTAATATATATATTTGAAACTGAATTTCGAAGTATTCCCTTACATATAGGTCATAACATTGGAAGATTGGACAATAAATGGCCCCTAAATGCTTGAAAACACATTCGAAAAGATAAAACACATTACTACTAGAATTGAAAACGTGGGTGAAAGAACCAGACAGCTCCACTTTTTTTCTGATTTATACTTTTTCGTTTATTCTCGAAAAGACAAACTATCGATTGGTTCAAGAGCCAGACAGCCTAAGTATAGAGAAATAAAGGAAAGGATACCATAAGGTACAGTAGTTTTCGTCAATCCTGGACAATTTCGAAAACTGGAGCTGTCTGGCGCTTACCCCTCACGTCTTTAACTCCAAAAAGTCTAAAATTCCCAATGTCAAGAGCTGAAAGTTCAACCGAAAGTCGCGATTCTAGTTATACGCAACAGGAGTCGTAATCGAGCACAGCTAATGCTCAAACTCTGCTTCCGAAACTCTGTGTGATTTCAATATCTCCATCTTCAGTACTTTGTTATAAAACCTTGCATTACGTGACAGGTTTTAACATTCAAACCAGTGGACTGAAACTTCTTATATGATGTGGTGTGACTTAAACTTCGAAACAGTGGAAACACTATCCGAAATATGTGAACTCGAATTCTTGCCTGTCGGTATGTATTTGCGAAGGAACTTTCAAACATTTGCAAATGTAGAAAGATTGCCAACAGTGTCGAAATATTTCAAACAATACTTATAAGAACTGTTCAAAATTTTCCAATTAGACATCGATTCAAGTGTAAACGATCACCGAGTCTCTCCAGGACAAGTCCTGATAAAATTCGACTTCTATAAGTTACTCTCACGAGTATCCCGTACTATTTTATCACTTAAATATATGCAAATAGTTATAAATAGCCGGTTCTGCAACGTGTGCACAACCTGACGAAACGAGTGAAATATCTCCACTTTGCTCATGACGTCACTTAACCCCGCCCATCGTCAGGTGGTGCAGGTTTCAGAATCGGCTATTTATTACTACTTCTGCTTGAATATGACGTCTTAAATCTACAGATATATCTTTTATAAATAATCCAGCCACCTCCTAAAAATATATTAATTAATAATAATAGTCAGTTGTATTCCTTCAAGTTGTATTCCTTCTAATTTTTCAGAATGTAATTGCGGGTCAGGCACCAGTTGCAAGTTTAAAGACGGTGAGAAAGTGTGTGGTCCTTGCGAAGAGGGTTACGTTAAAGCTGGACAGGATGGCATTTGCACAAGTGAGTATTCTTTAACTATTTCACAGCTTTGCTTGAGTGCGTCGCCTTTAGAATACGCGGGGCTGTGCGCGCCGTTTGTAATAATTATTTGCTTTGGTAAACTATATTAGTATATGTAGGGTATCTCTAGTTTATTTATCGAGGTTTTTTAGTTTGATCATGTTGACTCATTTAATGTCGAGAAATTTATCGAAAAGCTAAAAAAAGGATAATTAAATTTATGACGTTTCAAGTGAAAGTCCAGCAGGTCCAGCAACGCTGACTGATGACCCATTTGTGTAAAACGGTCAACAATTTCATAGAATTAGCTGTTGTTAATCTAACTATATTTAACTGTTTTTTTCTCTCCTTTTTTTTCTTCTTTTTCCCCTGGTTTTCTTCTTTTTTCTTCTTTTATATATGCAGTAACATACTTATATACTTTTCATTATAGTAATCATTATTTGTAGTTTTGTTTAGCCATTTACAAATTATATATGATAAATAAGCGAAACAAAGACATTTTATAAATGTACAGGGATTTTTTTTTAACGAATTACATTATTTCCTTAAAGTCTGGCCGTCTTTTTTGGCCACTTTCTACATCATTCGGAATGATTTAAAAAAATGACGACAGTGTGTAAAAATACTGTCCGTCAAACTGAAATTTTAGGTTAAGGCGAAAATCGTTAGTTAGGAGTCAAAAATGACGACTGGATGTGAAATTACAGTCGACAAACTGAAGTTTTTAATTGTAAAATGCGACTAACGACCGCTAATTTCGAACCCTGAATAAAACACCTTATTATAATTAGTTATTGTTATAATTCCAAAAAGTCTAAAATCCCTAATGTCAATGATCAAAAGAGAAAACCGTACCGTCTCACTGAAGAAGATGAAGCTAGTTACGTACTACATGAGTCATAGTCCAGCATATCTAATTGCTCAATTTATACTAAAAAAATGTATGTATTCACTTTTTTTGTTACATCTCAGTACTTTGTTATGAAATTGAAGTCTCGAATACACGTGAGAATACACAGACCAATGCTGGAAATGACTTCCTCAAAATTCAAGTTAACTTACAAACACTTCAAAACAGTGGAGGTACTTTCGTAAACCTGTGAACTCTTGTGTAGGTGAAGGTTTTGTACCTTGAAACCATTTTGACTGTTAAATTGGATTACTTGCGTATTATTGATTTTAAATATTAAGAATGAAGTTTCATCAAAATTTATATCTTTATGTATTATATATATTTTTGGGAAGGTGTAGAATTTTTCTTCATTTTTTTTAAATAAAAGAAATTACTTTAGGACCAATTAGCAACACCCGTGTTGTAATTTTGTCCGTAATTTTACATCGTGTTAAAATTCGAATAAAAATGAGAGTAATTTGATATTTATATTTCTAAAACATAAGTAGGTTAATAAAAGTACAATGTGAGTACAATAGTTGATAGGACTAAATTGGCTTTTCGGCTTTTTTCATCTTTTTAAATTCTTTTAGTGCCTTTTTTTCTTATATTTGTTATTTTATTGATGTATTAGTTAAAACGCAGGATTTTTCTTTCTGTCCACCCCTTCTTTTTTAATAGCATTGTTCTTATTATAACAAAACCTTTCCGATCCTGATTCTTTGTGTGGTTTAAGGCGTCTTTGAAATGTTCATTTATGTAGCAGCTCCATAGACATTATTTTTTTTTATCTATAATTAAAAATGTTTTAAAGCATAACTTTGATAAATACTTAAATGGTATACTGAAATTGTGTGTTGTATAAGTTTGCAATATTTTTTCGAAAAAAAGATGGTATTACATATTTTAAGATCCTTTTAAATGAAACTAAACATTCTAGAGTAAGTAAAATTAAGTTATACCTTTTTCATAACACTTAATAAATCTAAAGTGCTGTCGTATATTAAAGATTCAATTAATTCTACATTATTTATGTTTACAATATGTTATTGTTTTATCAATTTTACCGTTATTTTAATACTTTTGGCAATATTTAAATATATTAAATGATATTTTATGTATTTAAGGAAAATTTTCACCATTTTGACACTATTTTCACCAGTTTTGAGATATTTTTTTCATTTTGGCAATATTTTTACCACTTTGGGCAATATTTTCAATTTGCTTAGGTTCTATTTTATGATATTTTTATACGTTTGGTGATATTTTGATGATATTGTACACACAATCGAAGGTGTTATCTATTTTTGCGATATTTGGTGACGTGATAGTTTTCAACCAATCAGGTTTAAGCTATTTTATCCGCTCAAAAAGCATTATTTTAGATTTCCATTAGAAAAATATAATAACCATTGCTTATCTCTCAAAAGTATATACGCGCATTTCCTTACTAAAACCACATTTCTATGACGTCACTTATATTCTGAAAACAGGATGAGTACACCTCAACTCTTCTCCTTTAAAACACCTTTCCAACCAATTAAATCCGAAGCTTTTCTCATACTTGAAAAACACAATTTCACCTCTACAGCCATGATGTTACACATTCAAATTTTTAAGTAGGGCAGTACATCTGAATTTTTACTCTGAAGATTCGAAACCAAAACACCCCATCTAACAGTTAAATCCGAAATTAATCAGTGCTCCATTCTAAAAATCATTCTGAAACACTCCACCAGCAGGATAAAAAACAACTTAACTCACAGCAGACAAACAAATGTACTAAACCCAAACTGAAATATATCGACCCTACTCGTGACGTCACTCAGCCCCAGCACAAAGCGAGGCGGTGCATACCACCTGGGTTGCAGAACCAGACGTTTATTACTACTTCTGCTATTACTACTTCTGAATATGATGCCTTCACGCCGTATATTTATCCTTTATGCAAATTTAGGATATATCTACATAAAAATATGTGGGCTAATAATAATCAGTTGTATTTTTTCAAGCGTTCTAATTTTCTAGGTTGTTATTGTGGATTCGATGGAACCAAATGCGAGTTAAGAGACGGCAAGAAAGTGTGTACTTGCAAAAAAGGCTTCTCTCAATCTGGCCAGGACGGCATTTGTAAAAGTGAGTATTTATTAACCATTTCTCAGTTTTATCCAAGCACCCAGGGACCCAAGGTCGGCTTTAGCAAACGCGGGGCCTCGCAAAGGTATTTTTGGGACTACTTGAACTAAAATTTTTAAAAATATGAAACCACACAATGACCCTTAAAAATAAACTTAGATTTTAGTGTCAATCGGTCAAAAATGGCATTCTTAAAGATTTTGATAGTGGGTAAACCGTCTCTACATGTATACGTTTAAACGCACGCTGGGCCAGAACTGTTCAACTTATTTTTTTAAATACAATACAACATAAATTTATACTTATTATTTTTTTAAACATTTTATTAAAATATTTTAAAGTTTTGTTGATTAAAATAGAATGTCATTTACAGGATTTACATAAAAGAGTAAATTCGTTTAAGAATCATTTCACTTGAAGAGCAACAACTTTTAAGTATTCGTACTTTATACTTCAAGTGATAATTTTCATTTACTACATTATTTACTGTTCCCTGCCTTAAAGATACAAAACATGTCCTCGTGTTTTTCTTCTGTTACAGTTTCTTTTTCCCTCCTAGACGCTGCTGGATTGTTTGGTCAATTAAATCAACCAACCAATCTAGCGTCTCGGAGGAAATACGCAGGCTCTACAGAAGGAAAACACGAGGACAAGTTACCTTCCTCAATAATTATCCTCAATCAATCCAAATGACTGTATATTGTTAGAGATATGCAATTTCCCTAATCCATGCGAGGACGATGGGACATGCTCACGGAATGCCTGCAGCTGCCCCCCCCCGGGGGCCTTTCAGGCAGCTGTCGCTGGTCTTGCACAAGTGGTCCGTCCACTTGTGGAAGACCATCGAGGGCTGCAGCGGAAGCAGCCAGTGCATTGTGGGAAAAGGCGACTACCTATTACAATGTGACGTCACAAGAGGCCTACTGCAAGTGCCTAAACACGAAAATGGCATACCTTGACTACATGTGTGTAGGTAAGTTGCGGTGCATTGTTATATATTCTATGCATCCGGGTTACTCATATATTAACTTTCAGACACAAATCATTTGGCGCGAATCAGACAAAATAGTTCTACTACACTGCAAAAAATATTTGCTTAAAAATGAGTACATGGACGTACTCGTTTTTCTTTGATACATATACAGTCTTACATATCTTATCTTTGTGATTAAAAAAACTCTTTATATATAGTAAATATCAAATGAATTATATTTTCTGTAGATTAGTTGATAAAAGCTATTTGAAAATTAAATAGTTATTATTGGTAGATTTTTAAGTTAAGTACTATTTTCTTATAAGAAATACAAATACAACTTAAAAAAATGCAATGCCCAGCATAAAACCCTCATTAAAATTGTTAAATTGAAGGTTTTATGCAAGTAAAATAAAAACTTCAAAAAAACTGCAGTTTTTTTTAAGGTTTAATGCTGAAAATTTCAGCATCGAAATTGTTGAAGGTAAAATGCAGTTTTTTTAAAGGTTTTATGAAGGTAAATAAAACCTTCAAAAAACCTTTATAAAACCTTCAATAAAGCTTCAATTTTCCTGTAAGAATATCATTACTAAATTTTTCTACATTAAACCTTCAATAAAACTGCAGTTTTTTGAAGGCTTAATGTAGAAAAATTTAGTAATGATATTCTTACAGGAAAAGTGAAGCTTTATTGAAGGTTTTATGCAGACTTTTATAAAGCTTGTAATTAGAAAAGTTAATTTTTTTAGTTAAATTAAAGTTAAATTTTTTTTTAAATGTTGTTTATTAGAAGTTCTAATGATGAAAAATTGAGCATCTAAATTCTTGAAGGGAAATTAAGTTTTATTTTATAAATTTCATGTAGGCAAATTGAAAACTTCAAAAAACCTGCAAATTTTTTTTAATTTTTTTTAATGTTGAAAAATTTAGCATGGAAATTATTGCAGGTAATGTGTAGATTTTGTAAAGGTTTTCTTAAAAGTAAATTTTAGGAAAATTGATTTTTTAATTTTTTTTAAAGCTTTATTTTACTTGTTTGTTTTATAAAAGCGAAATTTTGTTTCAATAATGAAGGGAAGGGTAGGGGAGGTTTCTAAAGCTCCCTTTTGAGGATTCCTTTTATCCGATTTTTTTCTCACTTTAACAAAAGTTGGTTTATTTCTTAATAAGATTTTCCTAATTTAAAATTAATAATTTTGGCAACAATATTTTATTTGTTTCCTAAATTTATGTGGGAGTAGGTCCTCTTAGAGACAAAGTGCTCGTTATGAAAGAAAAAGTATGAATTTAATTGAAAAGTTTAACCATCAATTCCTTCTTTTCTATAAAAAGATAATTATGTTTCTTAAAATACAAAAATATCATGAAAATTAATCGTTTGTTTTAAATTATACTAACATTTAATTTATCCCGACATTCGCATTAAAATCCGACATTGCATTTGTGGATAAAATAGTTAAATAATTAGTGTGTCCCAGCAAAAAAAAGTTAGTAGTGATGGTAAAGAATAGTGATGGTTTTGTAATAGTTTTTTTGGAATTAAATTTTTGGAAAATTGGGAATTGACTATATTCTTGTACAAAATATTATATTTTTTATTATTGATGTTTTGATAGAGGATTTTTCTTCCAAAACTTTCACAATAAAGCTAAGTTTATTGGTATTTAATTATACGGAAATTTCAATTACTTATTTTGTTTTTGAGATAATCATATGAATTATCTTTTTCTTAAAAATAATTTCGGGCTAGAGTAGGTGGCGTTTGGTAATGTAAAATTGTAGAAACTTTAGCGTCAAATACAGCCATGTTAATGGCTGGCATCAACAAAATCACTGAACTTTTAGTCACTAAGATTAACTAAGCTCCCGTAGTTCATATTTCCAAGTGTAAATCCTTTTAAATTTTTAATTCCATGATCTTAAAATTAAAACTCACTTAAATCCCACTTTAGTAACTGAAACGTAAGCTGCGTAAAAAATTCGTACTTTCAAATTAGGCAAGCTTGCGAGAGGTCAGTTCTTGGGTGGGTGACCACTCAGGAATTGGTCTTTTGCGAGTTATTTTATGCATAAACTCATTTTGTAAATAATTGTCGATGGTAGAATCATTACTCGTCCATGTATTTGTCAAGTTTAGTCCATGTAATGTCTCAAATTTCACCTATTGGGGTTTTATCACCCATACGCAATAACTTGAAAGTTTTGCCCTTTTACCACTTATCATGTCATTGCAAATTAACGGTTTTAAGTATCAACTTCTAACTTCTTGCTTAATGTAAACAAAACTTTTTGCAATTTTTCAAAACTAATTTCTTCTTAATATTCCAGTAATTTCCACTCTAAATATAAGAAACATTGTTAAAAGTTACTGAAACTTTTTTAAATTAGTTTCCGGAAAATCTCATAGATGGCACCACGATTCGGCCATAGGACCAAATGTTAAAAAATTTAAACCATCATAACTTAATGGTAAATTCACTCAGTGATATAACTCTTATGAATTATTAAAGCTAAATTTATTCTCTTTTATGAATAATAGGACTTGTAATGTTAATTAATTGATTTTATTAATTTAAAGGACTTGGAAAATTCTCCCAACCGCTTCGGCACGATGAACTACTAAAATTAAAACGCCTGTATTTTCTTTGAAAATACTTGCATCTAATTAATGTTTTAAAATTTAAATACTCATTAAAACAGTCTTTAATTATCAAGTTAAAATTTTATGTGACTATAGTTTTTGATTAAATGCCAGCCATTTCAAAATCAGTAACTTTTCACCAAATGCAACGATCTCATTGGTCGACAGCCTTCGGCTTCCCCGGACATGATTGGAGGGCGTTTTTGATTTCTGTTCATAGAGTCCCTTCTCCACTCCTTGACAATATCGAATCTACAATCATTACTATAAACCCAAAGGGCATTGCTAAATTTACTGTAGCTTCCATCTATATCCTTAATAGCCCAACTAACTCCTTAACTAGTGAACTCTCAACACTCCAAAAAATCTCTAACTCTATTGTTCTCTTTGGAGAATTAAACGCCAAAACGCACCGCTGGAATCACTGTGATAATTTCGCGGGTCAAAAAAATTGCAATGTTTGCAGACAACTGCTTCGAGATAGTGGCACCTGATACTCCAACCAGGTTTTCTACCAGATCATATTCAACAATTGATCTGGCTCTTATTAGAGATATGCCATATCATCACTCCATTTTATCTATGGCCGAACTTAGTTCGGACCATAATCCAGTTTTATTAACTTTCTCGGTTGATATTCCCAAGGTTAAAGTGGGAACGTATTTCAAAACCAATTGGGACACCTTTCAAAGCGATCTCTTGAACCAATCTCTTCCTCAATCTGCACCCAACTCTCCCGGTGAACTTGATGACTCTGTCAAAAAATTCACCGACAATATTATCCAGGCTCATATTAATTCCTCTACTGAAACCACTCGTATAAATGGAGACCATATTCCCAATAAACCCGTATTTTTGAACAATTGATCAGATGACTAGGAAAACATCTGAGCTGGCTCCCAACGCAACCTCAATAGTCGTCCGGACGTTGAACTTCGATGGTCAAATGAAATGTGAACCAATCCCGTATATGCACGAGACCATCGATGAGTTAGCACCCACTCTCCAAACTGCCCCACCAAAATCAGATTAACGGAAGTTGGTTCATTACAGATTTAACGTCCACCAATTTTTTCTACACCTATTCGGTGGCCTAAGGATATGACTCGTGACAGGAGTGTCCTGGTTAAAATTTCGTCGTTGAGAGTACAGAGAACCGATAAATACAGGGTTGGCAGTTTAGTTCCATTGTCATCCGCTATAAAAAATCCACAGAATAGTGATGAATGATACACATAAAATGCATGTAGTTTTATGTTCGCATCCACGTCATCCAATCATGGTTCGAAAATACGAGGTAGTTTTCCATTGTATTTTCTTCGAGATTGACTCCGAATCATAGCCAAGAGCTCACTGTGCAATTCTAATGCGACAGCAATTCACCCAACCAAACGCCCATAACCTATCATCGTCAATTTAGAATGAAAACCTCGTAACTTCGAACCACAAATTTAGCAGACATAGGGAATGTTGCCTGGCGACGAAATCCATGCCGAGGTGTTACGATCACTTTTGTTTTTAAACAATTCTACATTAAGAAGGGAATTGCTAAGATTTCGTTGCAAAGTAGCTTTTGCTACTGAAAAATAAAAGCGTGGGGCGCTCACACATGATATCTAAAACCTTAAGGTCTTCTTTTATCATCTTGAAATGTTAAATAATTCTTAATAAATCTTAAATATAATATAAATAATAAGCGCCCCACGCTTTTATTTTTAGTCAGTTCCAACAAAAGTATATTCAACATATTTCAAAGTAGTTGAAGAGAAAAGAATTCAAGGGGCAAGTGGAGGAAAAGGTAATGTTACAAAAGAAGTGTTTTCAAGAATTATAGAATTTTTATCTACAATAACTATGAATATAAGTATAACATAGCATTTCTCTTATACTGCTATGTACTGCTTAAATACAGCAAGTATATCCAAATATTGTTAGGACAATACACATTTACTTAACTTTTGATTCACAACAAAACTGGAATCGCAAATGCAAATATTACTTAGTCCCTTCATCCACTTATCCATTTGATTATTTTTTGCATTTTAGTACATTTAGTAAAAGCATATTCTTTAAAAAGTTTTTATATATATATATATATATATATATATATTATTTTTAATATTTTCAGACAACACACGTTTAAAAAATTTGACCTTTTCGCCAACACGTCTATATTTATTTTTGCTCGTTGAAAAAAAGTCATTTTTTTATAACACTGGCACATTTTTTATTCCCAACTGGTAGATCGATCTGGTTGTAAATAAATTTTAATTTAATTATACAAATTACAAGTAAATTTCAGATGGTTAATAGTAAAATAACATGCGAGTGTTTAGAATAATAAGAATTAAAATGTAGATTGTCCGAAATTGTTTGCTCTCAACTGTTTTGAAGTTCCAATATAATTTTGTTATGATTGAGTGGCAACACCCGAAATGTTTATCAAATGTAAATATTAGCAAGCTTGACAGATGGAACGGAAAATGTCTTCTAAATGATTTCGAACAATATTGCAACCACATCAATGAAACCAGATGCCATGGCAGCTGTTCACTGCTGTTTTGTTAAATGGTGATATTAAGAATAAACACGGTCATTCATTTTTTACTAATTTTTCATTGGAATAGAATAAAAAAGAATTATAGGTGGTACAGTTTCCATAGTTGGATTTTCATGTAAAATGTTGTTAACTTTTGTAGCAAAGTTTCTTTATTCTTTTGTAGTATTTATTGTTTATTTAATTAATTGTGCTTATCTTTAGAATGTAGATGGATTATTATACAATAAAAGTTGAATTCTAAACTTATGTATTCTTTTATTTTTTACAAATATGGGTAAATTTCTAGTGTACGGTGCCCCGTTGTCGCCAAGTCCAAAAATTGGCGCCAAGGCAAAAATGACGTGTGTTTTTTTTGTTGCCAAATCAAAATGTGGACATAGCGTTGATCCGGGCTCGATCATGGTGCTTACAGGCGATCCTTCGGACATTTTGATGGTCCGGACTCGATCATGGTGCTTACAGGCGATCCTTCGGGCAGTCGTTTGGGGCATTTCGACGGCCCTCTTAAGTGCACACGCGTTCCGCGCGCTTAAAGTCACAGACTTCCGCCGTCGATTTTGGGGTCTACGGCCTGCGGCCTACGACTACTCAGGATCACATCCATGACCCCCTCCGGGCCGTCGATCATGGTGCTTACAGGCAATCCTTCGGGCAGTCGTTGATCGTTAAATCAACATTTTATATGCGCGCCGGTGACGGGATCCTTGAAAGTGACGCTGTGATTCACCTTATAGTGAACAAATCCCTCATCCTCCAGGCAATCATACGACTTCCAGCAATCGGAAACAATAACGGATCCTGGCAAAACGAACTACTCCAGTCAGTGACTGTTTCGCTAGGCGCATTTACTGCATAATGTATCCATGGTTCGATCCATAAACCCATTCCAAGGTGAATTGCAGCACCGTTGAGATATCCAGCCTGCTGGTTTCAAACCAGGATCCCTTCCTGGTGGACACCTTGCAGTGGTGATCACGCTCTCCTTCACCCGGCATACCCAGGTAAAGCCGTCGGACGCTTCCCTTCTACGGGGCCAGCTCCGTGCACCTTCCGCAAATCTTGCAAGTTCGCTTGTTTCACAACAACCCGGAATTCATGCACCAATCAATCATGGCACGTTTGCCTTTCATCTCCAATTTCCCAAAATACCTGCTATTCAAATAAACGTCGTCCGCGTTTATAGCTAAGAAAAATCAAAAGCACACCCACGCGAGCCAAACGTCGATTCGAAAATGGCGCCACTACTTGAAACCAAGCTGGAGGTAAAAAAATTAGGGTTGCCATACAACAATATTTTCGCGCGCATCAAGTAGGGTTGCCAAAATATAAACTTTATCGCCCAATCACTAGGAATTAACCCAAATATGTTATAAAATTAGGTAATTGTTTTAGGTCACGATCAATAAAGTATTTGCAAATTCAAAACTGAAAACAAAATAATTTTGAAAATGTTGATGTTTTAGGGTTTAAAAGTACTTTACATATTATTTTGAAATGTAAAAAAGTTATGTGTATTTTGTAGAAAAATTTATTGCACGGTTTCTCAAAATATTTATATTTTTGTGTAGATAAATGTTAACGGAATATATACTTTACTTTGTTAACCATGAATAAAAAAAGTACCGATAAACGGTATTCAGTATCTTGTCAAACTTGTAAAACAGTAGGACATTATAGATTTTTGTCTTAAAACGTGTGTTTTAATAAGTGATAATATAAAAATTGATTGATAAAAATAATTGATAAATTGATTAAAATAAAAACTGTTCTAAACACGTTTTCGAAGTTAAATGTTATTATTGAAAGTATAGTAGTATTAATAAAGTAAGTGTATGACAGGTTATTTTTTCTTGTATAAGTCTTTCTTTTGCAAGTTAGGCTTAAGTAGATTGATGTAACACTTATTTACAAAATATATGGTCAGATGAAAACAGTTCAGAAGTGCTCCAAATTCAATTTAAAGTATTAGTCAATTTGAACAATTATTTGTTATAAAATTTCATTATGCCTGAATATTAGTTTGGCCAAGTTTCAGATGTTTCAAGCAATCATCATGATAATCTCAATCGCAATAAATATAAATTGAACAATACATGTTAAAAAATTAAACATTATTTTTATTTAATATTTCCATATTATATTTTCCTCACATGTACATCACGAATACTTACAACTACATTGAGGCTAAATTGATCAATTTTGGTAATTTTTAAAATGATCAGTAGAAATTATTTATTAATTCAAAATTATTTTTAAATATTAGAAACCTGAATTCTAAGTGATGTAGTTTTAATATTTAGATATAATTTTGAGTAAGTTAAGTACAATTTTGGTTATAAGTCGTTAGCAATAAAATATACCTATTACATTATGAATATATTTAAAAAAAGTTTTACTAAAGTTTTTTTAAGCTAATGAGTAGAAATATTTTCTACAACTTTTTGAATATTAGATTACAGAACAAATTTACTCTTTTCGTTCAAAATATTCTTTAAAGCGAAAATATTGAAATACATAAAATGTTAAATATACTAAATTTTTATTTGGTTAAAATAGAGAAACAATGTCCTTCAAAAAACGTTCATGAAAACTGCAGTTTTTATGCAGACAAAAACCTTCAACTTTCCTTCAATTTTCTTTGACAGCAAACCTGCATAAAACCTTCACAAAAAAAAGCAGTTTTTTGTTTCAATGTCCTTTAAAAAACCTGCATGAAAACTTGCAGTTTTTATGCAGGCAAAAACCTTCAATTTCCCTTTAATTTTCTTTACCGGCAAACCTGCATTAAAACTTTATAAAACCAGCAGTTTTCATGCAGTTTTTTGAAGGACATTAAAACAAAAAACTGCAGTTTTTGTGAAGGTTTAATGCAGGTTTTTAATGAAAGTTTTATGCTGACTTTTTTTGCTGGGTGTGTAATTCTTATTCTTAACTCAATGTCTTTATGACGAGTTTTTATCTGACTATTTGGTTGTGTTGATGAAAACATTAAACTCACAATATAATTTATTAATTAGAAAAAATAAAGTAACTCATCTCCCGTTTTAATATTGTGTTTCTTCCTTTCAAGAGTGTGATTGCGGCCCTTACCAGAAGAGTTGTAATTTCGTGAACGGACAGAAAAATTGCGATTGTATGGACTCTTATAAAGAAGATACACGAGGAGAATGCAGTCGTGAGTTAATCCCTATAATTATTATGTAGAGTGCTCGAAAAATATGGCATTCCTGCATGGTGTGATTGCAAAAGAATATTACAAATTGAAAAGGCTATATCTCTGCAAGCAAACAATTTAGAGCGCTATTTTTCCTGTCATTGTACTGTAAAAAGAGGTACTTAAAAATGAGTACCTGAACCTACTCGTTTATCTTTGAGTACAATTGCATCGTAAATGAGCTATGACGTATTCAAAATTTAAGTAATCGTACTTTCTAAAAAATAAACAGTGTGTTTTTATAATGCTAAGATCAGCTTCTGTTCAAGCTGCCATAACAAAACGACCTGACACACTTAAAATAGTTGTTCATAAGATGGTTTTCCACATTTTTTTTATGTTGATTGCTTAAATGGAAAAAGAGTTATTACAACTCAATCATCTTACTTCCCATTCTTTTGGAATCCCTTTTTAACATTTCTTCTGTTTATAACTTCTTCAAGTCACCCTGATAGTACAATGGGTAAGGCACTGAACTGCGGTGCCTGAGGATCTAGGTTCTATTCCCGGTACGACTTGGTTTCAATTGTAGATATTTTTTAAAAGTTGTTTATGAAGACAGACTATGTAGGCAAACAACTGCTCTTTTTTATTCATTTTTACTTGTACTCATTTTTAAGTATATGCCTTTTTCAAAAATGAAACTCATGTATTCGGCGCCATGATAAGCATCGAATGCAATCGATGTACGATGTACGAATTTAACATGTAATTTAAAAAAATCAATAATATTAGAGTTTTGTATTTTTCTCCATGTGTTGAGACTTTCACATCCCACGATCCGGTTGCGCCCATGCAGGCCCGTCGTACCGGGGGGAAGCACAACCCCCCAAAGCCCCCCTTCCCCCTCCCCCGATCTGGAAAACCTCAAAGTTTGGAATTTCAACTTCTGAAAATCCCCGGGTTGGGAAAAAATTTATACCTGAAGAAATTTAATTTTATTAACAAATGAAAGCTAGGGAAGATTAGAAATCGCCCAACTTGTAAGATTACTCCTTAAATTAGACCTCAGTGCGGACACTGCATTGGAATATGGGTGCAACAAATCAATGCTTGTCAGATAACTGTTTAATATTACCTAAAATATATATATAAAAAAAAAAATGTCAATAAGTTGGAACTGGGAATTTTGAAGCGTTAAGTTCGGAATTTCGAATCGTTGAGTTGAGAAATATCTTGTTTCACTCCCCCCACTCCCCCTAAATATTTGTTGTGTGACGGCACTGCTAGGTGCATGTGTCTTGCTAAGAGCATAAACTTTTACCTTGATTATCTCAAAACTATAACTTATGGACTTGGTCCGCTTTAGCTCTGAACGCCTCAAATACAAATAATGTCGGCGAACTACATGCTCTAGGCCCAGCAAGGTGGGTCGATATTATTTGTATTTGTATTGATTCGGACACATGGGACGTGAAAATTTATTTCTTATTATATTCGTTGTGAAATTAATAATTAGCAAAATACTGATGAGTGGTTGTGGTCATTTTTTTAGTGCTGTGACACAGGATATAGTCTGGCTTGTGTTAAACTTTAAAATGAGGTAAAACGGTATGCATAATTTTCTATCGAATATTTGTCTACTTTCAGTATGCTTATGTAAAGGAGCCAACAGCGGATGTCATTTCGTTCGTTACTCTTTATACTATGCAAGAATGGAGTGCAAGTGTTTAAAAGGTTATGTGCAATATGTAGACGAATGCATAGGTAAGTTAACTTCTTACTTTATGTATTCAAATAATCACAATTAAAAAGTAAAAATAATTTTTTTTAATGTCATTAACTGAATTTCTGTATGAATACTACAAAGAACATCGCTAATTTGTCCCAGTGAGTTTAAATAGCATCTATATTTGGTTTAAAGAAATAGTTGTTTCAATTTGAAATAGATTGCTTATGAATTTTTAAAATATGAATTTTCGAAAACATTTTAAATAAAGTTTAGTTCCCGTACAATGAATTCAATTAAAAAAAAGACAATAAGCAAAAGTTTTTATAAGCACACATTTGTTTTTATAAAAAAAATATTATAAGTTTTTATTATTTTTATGTCAACTTATATTTTAAGGTAAACAAAATACATTAGCTAATGCAATTATAAAAGCAGTTAAATATAGTTAACATTCAAAATCTACATGATGAAGGTCAGAAGCAGTTAAATATAGTTAACAGTCAAAATCTACATGATGAAGGTCAGATAATCTATGGTAACATTTGCTGGGAGCACAAGCCCTACAAATTGGATTCATATCTGTAACTCGGTAATTTATAGGGATAGAAGTATCAGGGTGTATTCACGCAAATTACATACGCAATTCGTTCGAAATGTGTGAAGACACGAATGAAAGTAAAATGTCTCACAATCGCCCCCCATTTTTATTCGATGGAATACGTTCCATAATAATTGTATGGCCATTCCCCAGGGAGCCTTTGGACTCTTCTTCTACCAACTGCATGGCAATCTAAAGCCTGAATATCACTTTGTTTATAAGATTTAAAATAATTAAAAGTACTTATAAAAACGTATGGATTATAAAAATAGAAAAGGAAATTTAAATCTGTAGACTCTTGTGTGAAAAGGATTGGAAGAGTATAATTCACATTAATGTTAATTAAGGAGGTAGTATAGAGAATTTTAATGTCATTACTGGTGATTCAACGAGAAATCGCAGGTTTAAATTATATAAAACGTTCTGTAATCGGAAAGGAAAAACGCATTAAATATTTATAATACGGTAATTGACAAACATAAAACAACTTACTCGGGAAATTGGAAAAAAAACTTTTTTTCCCTTGTTAAAAATGAACTTTTTTATGTACCGTTTTGTCAGACGTTTGAACTCATACACATATAAATTTGGTATCTATGTACTCGTAAAACAATTTTACATACACTAAAGCTTGTATTTAACAATTGAAGTATTTTTTAAAAAGTAATAATTTTGTTTGACAAACTGAAAAATTTAAAAAGCTTTTTTTATGTTAAAAGTGGCATAACTTATTAAATTATTTGTATTTTGCAAAAAGCAGTCCATAGAGTAAATTAGCATGTGTTCCAATGATGCTGTAAAATTTCTAAAGTTTTATCTATAGCAGTTGCTGAGAAAAAGTATGCCAGAGTCATAAAAACGTCGTTTTGAGATACAGAGATATGTTTAAATACAATTTGTACTTCTACACTGTTAAAAATAGGTACTTAAAAATAAGTCGAATGTACTCATTTTTGATTATTTTCTATGCTTATCATATCTCCGAATACATAGGTTTCATTTTTAAAAAAGACATGTATTCAAAAATGAGTAAAAAGAGCAGTTGCTTGCCTACATAGGCTGCCTTCAATAAATTTTTCCTCATTTTCAAGAAATTTCAACAACTACAACTAGGACTTACCGGGAATCGAACCCACTCCGTCTACCTGATGTCTTTCGCCCCGAAAGTCCAGGGCCTTATATGTTGTACTATCGTAGCGCCATGAAGATGTTGTAAAATGAAGTAATGTTAAAAAGGCGAAGCAAAATAATGGAAAGTAAAATAATTTAGTTGTAATAACTCAGTTTCCATTTAAGCAATCGACATCAAATAATGTGGAAACCATCTTCTGCACAACTATTTTAAGCGTGTCAGGTCGCTTTGTTAAGATGGCCTGAACAGAAGCTGATATTAACACTATTAAACCATATTGGTCATTTTTGCAAACGTACGATTACTTAAATTTGAGTACATCATCGCTCATTTACGATGCAATGGTACTCAAAGAAAAACGGGTATGTACATGTACTCATTTTTAAGCAAATTTTTTTTTACGGTGTAATTATCGTAAAAATAAAAAAATTTAAAATGCGTTAGGAAGAAAAATTTTAGGACATTTCTAAACTTCAAAAATAATAAAAAAAAAAAAACGATTTTGAACAAGTTGACTTTCAGGGTATCCTTAAAAGTGAGTACAATTATTCTGCATGTGCGTCTGATAAGTGGTTTTAAGAAACAATTATATATATATATAAATCTGTATTAAGGATGAGTTAGAAAATGATTAGACAGAATATCAACCTGAATATAACTTGAGCGTGTTATGAACGTCAACATTTTTATTTGTATAATTATGTGCTCAAGATCTATGGCAACAAAAACTGCATGAACACAGCGATGCCTCAAACAATCCTCCTGACAATTGACTAGTTTTTCGGGACATCCACACCACATGAAAGTTTGAAGCATCAATTGCCATTTCTTACTCGATAGATACAAAATAAATTTAAGTAGCATATTTAAAGTACTAAACAAATCACAATTTTTTAAATGAATTCGAATGAGCTCATGACCCTCGAATTCGAATATTACACTCAAACCCTAGGAACTCAAGGTCCTAAGCAACAAATGCAAAAGCATTCAATTCCCTATCAATGTATATATGTGTCTGTTAGTCTCTTAATAGCTTGTACATATTAATTTTACAAATTAATTGTTTTGTAAGATTGGAAAAGTTTGTTACCCTTTTTTTTGTAAACTTTGCAGAGTGCGACTGTGGAGATCACGGAAAGTGTAGCCCAAACCCAGACTCTACTCCAATTCCTGAAGGCTACTCCAATTCCTCCAAATCCTGCACTTGTGACGAAGGCTACGCTGAAAGCGAGGGAAAGTGCGTTGGTGAGATACACGCGTTAAAATTATTTTGTACTTTCGTGCTTTCATTAAATGCTCTTAAGCATTGAAATCGTCCTTGCTTAATTTCTAGAAAAGCGTTCTCGTTTTAAGAATTTTCTACGGGCCTTCGGTAACTTAATAGTTTCAAGGACCCTTTGGACAAAAATAAGATGTTTCTAAGTACTTTATAAGGTATATTATGAATAGAAAACGATAATAAGAAGTTTCTAAGGACAGTTAGAACCCAGTATATAGAAAAGTTTTCACTGTTAAATGTAATAAAACTGAAATTACAGGCAAGATCCCTGAAAATCAGGTGGTGTAAAAACGGGGTTTCACTATCCGTATGGTTTCCTACTTCTATATTTTATACTCAACCAGGCTCTGAAAGCAAGATATGTTGAAATTAATGCGACTGTCTTATTTCTTTCTTTTGCAGAATGCAACTGTGGAAAAAACGAAAAATGTGTTTTCGAAAAGAGAAAAAAAGTTTGCAACTGTGATGAAAATTACAAGGAATATCAAGGAACTTGTAATGGTATTTCAATTCGTTTTAGAAATTCAGAATATAACGTTGAAATACAAAAATCTTTATTTCGAAGAAAATTCAAACATATTACACAATAATTGTCGATCAGAATGACTTAAATGTCGAAATTGAAATTATATACGATATATTTTTTAAATCATTTATTGTCAATCAAAAGCAAAACAATTTAATTAACAGTTAAAATTGGTATTCAAAAAAAAAAGTAAAATTTACTCATCTTTGAATACATTCGATGCTTATCATGGCTTCGAATACATGAGTTTCAATTTTGAAAAAGAGATATACTTAAAAATGAGTACAATGGGTAAAAATGAATAAAAAGAGCAGATTCTAGTCTACATAGGCTGCCTTCAAAAATTATTTTCAATAAGTATCGATAATTACAACCAAGACTTACCGGTGAATGAAACCCAGATCTGCAGGTACCGCTGTCCAGTGCTGCATCAGTTAAGCTACCAGGGCGACGAGATGAAGTTATAAACAGAAGTAATGTTAAAAAGGTGTACCAAAAGATTGCGAAGTAAGTTAATTGAATTGTAATAACTCAGCTTCAATTTAAGCATTCGACATCAAATAATATGGATAACCATCTTCTGAACAAATATTTTAAGTTTACCATGTCGCTTTGGAATGGCTTAAACGGAAGCTGAAATGAGCAATATTAAATCACACTGCATATTTTTGCGAAAGTCGATAACTTAAATTGAGTACGTCATCGCTCATTTACGATGCAATTGTACTGAAAGAAAAACGAGTATGTTCATGTACTCATTTTTAAGCAACTTTTTTTTTACAGTGTTGAAAAAATAATTAAAATATTTTTGAAGTCAGTATTGCAAATCGAACTTATTAATATGTCGAGATGCGGGTAATTTACATTTGAATTCTTTATTGCCAATAAAAATTATTTAAATATTAACTTTAGTCCTTCGTTTCATTTTATTTCCAAGCTTGTGACTGTGGATACAATGCAGAATGTAAGTTCAACAAATATGGCGAAAAAGAATGCGTCTGCCATTCTGGATATGGAATGAACAACGGAGTGTGCAAAGGTAAGACAGGAGAAACTCGTTAAAAAACATTTTCTATTAAAATTAAAATGGCTAAAAATAATATATTTTTTTATCTTAAAACAGTAGCAAAAATTCCCATTCTTCGCACGGTGTTAATTAAAGCGACACAACATAGAAGTAAATAAGGGTAAAAGTAAAGAATAAGGGAGGGGGGTAACTCCGCAAAATCAATTTTCATCGACAACTTTGGCGTGGAAGGCGCCTAGGTCAGGGGCTTATGGTTAAGGGAAGAAGCTTAAAAATTGCCAAACCAAATATGAGTTTTTACCAACTTTTTTTTAGAGTCAAATTACGAACTGTTTTAGAGTCTGGTAATTTATCTGTTTATTCCCGTTTGGATGGGACAACTTAGTTTCAGATGTGAATTTGTCAATCCAACCTGAAGTAAACTTTATTATAATTATGCAATTATTTCCCCGACATTTTTCATGCCTACAAGAAAGAATGTTTGTAAATTCCTGTAGACTTGGCAAAATCACAAACCTATTTCTCCAGATTCTGACTCGCTCATATAACCTAATGGTTTTTAAAAAAAACTTTTACAGCTTGTAATTGTTATCCGGGAACTTCGTGCACATTTGGACGTTACTATAGTGAAAAAGTGTGCATCTGCCCTGAGAATTACGCAAACGACAGAGGATCTTGTTCAGGTAATTAATTATTAATTCTACCTTTGAAGTCAACTTGTTGATTATAAATAAATCGATGTAAAACCTCTTGCATTCGAGTTTCCTCTCTTAAATGCCAAATAACGACCTGTTCTTTTGCTACCTGTTCTTCAGCATGAATGAGAACAAAATGTTTTTCAGGCTAATGTTCTAAAGAGTATTCTTTCAAAAGCTTTTTCGGCCAGTGGATAAAGGTAATCAGAAGATTGCTAGTTCGACCCGTGCGATATACTCGACAAGGAAAAGTAAAAAAGCAGTGATCTTGCGATCGGAGGGTTGCCAGCTTCTCAACAAAAATACTAGAAAAGTCGTCCAGAACATCTGCAAAAATTAATGGCGTGTATACGGGATTGGTGCACGATAAATCTGATCGGAGTCCAAAGTCCCGACGTCTATTGAAGGCGTTGGGTGCCAGTTCAGGTGTTTCCTCGTCATCTGACCATGGTTCTAAAATAAAGAGGTGCATGTATAAATGTGTGTGTGAATGTGTATGTGATCCCGGGTCTTTCCTTCGAAACAGACCCGAACCGTCGCCAATAGCCCTCTATGCAGCTCTAGTGTGACGTTAATTAACCCAAACCAAATCAAAACACCAAAAGCCCCTGTTTAAAATATCAGAAACAAAAAGAAAAGGTTACTGGAAAATAACGTAAAATTACAAATTTGTTTTCGTACAAACACTAATAAAAGGCTTGCACCCGTTCTTGGTTTTAATAAATCGTTCTTCGCACCCTTTAATTGAAGTTTTCATCACTTAACACACGATTAATATTTTAATACTTAAATGTAACTTTTAAATTTAAACAATACTTAATTCTTTTTTTTAAATACAATATCCGACATTATAATTACCGTGGAAGGTCATTTGTAAATTTTAAAAATATTATGTATTTAGTAGAATTGTAAATTATAGAATTGTAAATTTATTATCTGCACCAATGCTGTTTTATGAAATTATATAAATATTTTTTTTAAGGCTATTAAATAAAATTATCATTTAGATATATCATTTTACGTTAGAGCTTTTTATGCGACAAAATACAAAGAGTGGCCAAAATATTATGACCACACGAAGTTTTTAACTATGGCGTCACACTATTTCCACCAGAGGATGAGAAACGAAAGAGCTTTCTTGCAACGTTAATAGAAGCGTTTTGTTAATAAAAGCGTTTCTGGGTTCTCGAAGTCATAAAGTGAGTATCAGTGTGACAGTACACTGTCACACGTTGCAATTTTTACATAGGGATCTGACCTATACTGAACTTTGTGCAATTTGGACAGTCGGCTAGGCTGACTGTCGTCGATTTTTTTACGGTGTAACAATGTGGGGAGAGTTACGTCACTGAGCCATTTTACAACCATATCAGGATTGGCTAGGAGGGGAGACCCAGGAGGGTGGGGCTAATTCCAAGTGGAGGGTTTAGTAATTTATGTAGAACCACTTCATGTCAACGCCACTGAAAAGCCGGTCATCTACGCACCAAACAACCCAATAAATCGCCTCAGACGGTAACTCTCCTCAACGGTACACGTGAGTCAGTTTAGCATAATATTGCACATAACCCCCCAACCATAAGTTTCTTCTACATATTTAATTGATTTAATGCGTCAATAAAGCACCGTTTAAAAGTAAGTTATTTGTATGTTATGTATTTTTCCAAAACAACATTGTTCATAATGAAACAAAATAAACACAACGCATACCAAAAATGTACTAACCGCGACCTCTCCTACGACAGATGGTGCCTCGGACCAGTCTCTGAATTATTTTATTAAATTTGAGCTTATTTGGAAATTATTGCAATGTTTGGCAATTTAAAAAAAATGAATGATGTTGTGTTGGAAATTATATTGTAAATGGTAATAAGTAACGAAATACCTCCATGCAATTTATCTGGTTAAATATATTGTGTATTGATTGTTGTGCATGTATTTGAATATTTATATCAGACTAGTTATATATAAGAAATATGGCTCCAAGAAAAAAATAGGAACAATACGCCCGCTAGAGACGAATCTTTGGAAGATGAAGAGTTAATTGTTGGTAGTGCAAAAAAGTGGCGCGAAGTTGAATGGGATAACTTTAATTTCTAATTTTGACGGTCAAAAAGACGAAGTGAGATTGTATTTCGAGCAATTTGAGGAAATTTCCAAATTAGCCAAATGGGAAGAACAAACTAAAATCACCGTGCTTAAAAGCAAATTAAAAGGGGAGGCTCTTAAATTTCTAATTTCTGATCCTGCATTATCTGGAGCAAAGAACTTTAAAAAAAATAAAAAATGCATTCCTCGATTATTTTTCCGAGGAAATTGATATTAATGCCAAACAATTCAAATTTAACAACATTCAAATGAGGGACGGCGAACGTATTAAAGATTTATCACACAGGATTGTATTAGCAGCCAACGATTATCTGGGGGGATCGTCAGCTATTTCAGAAGAGACAAAAAGAATGTTGGACAAATTGCAACTTTCAAAATTTATTAATGCGCTATCGCCCGAATTACAAATCGAAGTAATTAAAAGTGGCCCGAAGTCATTCTCTGACGCAATTAAAACAGCCTGGAATTTACAAACAGCATTAGATTCAATTGCGCAAATCAAATTAAACAATTTACTTACGGATCACAACAAAGTATTTGAACGCTCTGAATATAATGTGGAAAAACAGTTATCGGAGTTAAGGGAAGATATTAATAATCTAAGTATTGGTGTTGCCAGGAAGGTAGAATTGGAAAAACCCTCTAGATACTGCATTGCATGTGGGGATACTAATCATTATTTTGAGGAATGTGAGACTAATAGAAATATTAAAATAGCTGCCGAGCGCACTAACGATAGCGAGATTGAGCAAAGAAGCGGATATGGAAAATTTAATCAAAAACAATATCCTTCGAATGAATTCAATCGCAATTCTTTTGGTAGGGGAAATTTTAGACAACAATTTTCGGAAAATCGAAATACACGGAATTTTGGAAGACAAAATTATGACGAGCATAAAACGGACAGGGGAAATTTTTCCGAGCGAGAGTTTTCAGAAAATCGAAATACACGGAATTTTGGAAGACAAAATTACGACGAGCATAAAACGGACAGGGGAAAATTTTCCGAGCGAGGTAACAGGAGATTTCGAGGAAAAACAAATTTTATTTCAGGTAGGAAACCAATTGGGAAGGGGTCTGAATTAAGACAAGAAGATGCAACAAACGAGGGCGAACGCAGTAATTTTTTAGAGACAGGAGGGGATCGGGAGATTTAAATTCGTCTCTTAATCCCCTGATAAAACAAAATCAATTGAGGGACGATTATGAAAATATTGGGCAAAAAGATAACAATGAATTGGCGAAAGTTAATGTGGTCAGCGATTCAAATACATATGAGTTACCAACGATAGAGGTAGTTGCCGGAAAAATTAAGTTTAGAGCCCTTATAGACTGTGGTTCAAGTGTAAGCTTAGTCAGTCCTCATATTTATTACGAGTTGAAAAGCACACAAAAAATAAAGGTTTTATCACGAGAGGTAACAATATAAACTGTAACAGGATCTGTGGTTAAATTTATATGTTGTGCGGAAATACGCATAAAATTAGGTAATAAATAAATTTGGAAAAATGTTATTTCAAATTTGAAAACCAGGAATTAGATATACAAGGTGGTCACATCGAACAAAATTGTAATATACTAATTACTCCAGGTGTGACAAAAACAAAAGTTTTCTTAGAACCCGGAGAATCTCGCGTTATTGAAGTTAAACTTAAGGATAAAATTGATGGTGGAGTGGAGATTGTTTTTCAGCCAAAAGCCTTAAGATCAAATGTAGAGATTTTACCGACGGTGTGCCAAACGAAAAATAACCAAATTTTGATTGCTGTAAAAAAATTTAGAAGAGCAAACTGTCATGTTAAATAAGAGAATGAAAGTGGGTGATGCCGACACACAATTCGAAGTACAAGACGATAATTATGGAATAAACGCGTTAGAAATACAAGAAGTGAATCTAATTCAAGCGACTCCAGAAATTAGAGTATTGAGAAAAAGGGAATTTTCAATCAATAACTTTGACCTTGGACATTTAAAATCGGAAGAAAAGACTGTTTAGAGAAGTTACTGAGACAAAATCGCGAGGTATTTTCATCATCTCTTAAATCGTTGGGGCATTGTGACGCTTATATACCAAAAATGGAACTTTTAAGCGATGTGCCTAGAACATCTAAGGCATACGCTATTCCATTTGCCATTCAAAAACAAGCAAAAGAACAAATTGATGAGTTACTAGACGCTGGGATTATATCACAAAGTGATTCTTTATGGAGTGCATCTATGGTTTTGGTAAAAAAAAAAGAAAAATGAACCAGGAGATCCTATTCGTTTAAGACTAGCTGTTGACATGCGTTTACTTAATTCGATTGTGGTTCCCAAACAGATACATCCACCCAGGATAAGAGAGTTAATTACCAAATTGTCTGGAAATAAATTTTATACTACCCTGGATTTAGCAAATGCATTTCACCAAATGGCGATACCAGAGGAAATGAGAAGCTATTTTGCATTTACTTCTATATTTGGAAATTATTGCTATAATAGATTGGTTTTCGGCTCGAAAAATAGCGGAAGTTATTTTACAGAACTGATGGAGTTAGTATTAAAGGATATCTGCGAAAATGTATATTTTTACCTCGATGATATTATTATAGCAGCCAAGACTTTCGATGAAATGTTGGAAAAACTAGATAGAGTGTTTCAAAAATTAAAACATTATAATCTAACATTAGCACCTGCTAAATGCAATTTCTTTTTAGATAAAATAGAATATTTAGGATACGAGTTATCAGAAACAGGTATAAAACCAAATCAAAGAAATTCAGGGCGAATTACAGAGTTCAATACACCAAAAAGCGTGAGAGTGGTAAAAAAATTGATAGGAATGACCGGATTTTATAGAAATTTAATCCCAAATTAATCAAAAATCATGACTGCATTAGAAAAATTAACGTGCAAAAAGGCAAAATATCGGTGGGACATGGACTGTGAAAATGCGTTTCAGGAATTACAAAAACAATTTTTCAACGAACCGTTCGTAATCCAACCTCACTTTAACAAAGACTTTGTAATAAATACGGATGGATCAAAGGAGAATTTATCTGGAATATTATTACAAGAGGAGAATGTACATTTACGTCCAATTGCTTATTTCAGTAAAAAACTGAACAACACGCAGTCACGTTACCCTGCTACAAAATTAGAATTAATGGCAATTATTGAAACTGTCAGACATTTTAGAGATTTCTTATACGGAAGGCATTTTACAATACTTTCGGACCATTCGTGTCTTAAGTATCATTTAAAAATTCAAAATCCAACGTCTATTATTTGCAATTGGTTACTGGAATGTATGATTTCACATTCCAGCACATTTCGGGAAAGAGTAATTATTTGGCAGATTATTTTTCGCGAATGAAATTAAAAGAATGTGATGATCAATTATTTCCTGAAAAATCGCTAAGAAAAGAGGAAATATTGTCTAGACAGTCGAACGGAATAGAAATAGAGAGTGTTTCAGAAAGGGTTAGGTATGAAAAAAATTCGCAAAATAATAGTAACGTGGGAAATTTAAATGTATCTCAGCCTTTGGAAAAATTAGAAATATTGTCTATTGCTAAAATTCTGGAAGAGCAAAACAAAGACAGAGCTATCTCAGAAATTAGGAAGGATTTGGCATTAGGAAATATAAAACCTAAAAAGAATTTAGACCAGTTTTATATTGATGAGGATTATCAACTAGTAATGTGTATTAAATGGGAAAAGCAAGCAGAAATTAATGAAATAAAAAAAAATAGTTCTGCCGGAATCTCTACGAAAAGAAGCCTTAAAAATAGTGCATAAAACTCATTTAGGGGTAGACAAATGTTATGAAATGATTAAAAGGTTATATATATGGCCAGGTATGTATGCCGATTGTTCAAATTACATAAAATCATGCATATGTTGTGACAAGACAAAACTTAATAGGCAAAGGAGGTTTCCTGCAGGGAGAAGTTTTATTGCAGATAAACCAGGCGATGAATTATCTGCAGATATAACTTTCGTTGAAATAGGGCGGAAATACATCCTTACTATAATTGACACATTTTCAAAATTTTTACAGGCGTATCTCATTAGCGATATGACTGCTTTGACAATAGCTAAGTGTTTCATAAAATACTATACAGCTTTTTCGCCTGCTAAACGAATAAAGACAGATCTGGGATCAGTTTTTACAGGGGAGATTTTCAGGAAAATGAACGAATTATTGGGTGTAAAAATTTCAAATTCATTGGCGTTTTCACCATTTCAAAATTCTCAGATAGAACGACCGAATTTGAGTTTAAAAAATACTGTAAAGGCATTCAAACTCGAAGGACAAAATTTAGAATTGGCTGTTCAACTGCACGTTTATTATTATAATACTATAATCCATTCGACAACGAACAAAACCCCAGCTGAGGTATTCTTTGGAAGACAACTGCCTATTTTGTTCACGGAGAAAATTGAGAGTCTTGCAGAATAAGATTTGTCTGTGCCAAACTACGTTTTCCGGTTGAGGGAACAGTTAAAAAATGTGTATGCGCAGACAAAACAAAACATAAAATTATGTCAAGATAAACAAATCGAGAGGCAACTAAGTAAAAGCTGTCAAATCAATTTTAATATTGGTGATATTGTTTTATTAGAAGATAAAACAAAATTTAAATCTCAATTCATCGGTCCTTTTGAAATTGTCCGGGTAAATTCAAAAAATATCGTGACAATAAAAGATGAATTACAGTTAGAATATAAAGTGTCGACTTCAAGATTAAAAAAAAATTGAGAAGCGTAAAATCCATTTGGATTAGTTTGAGGGTGTGTGGAGTTTGGTATACTGTTGCATAAAATATAACACAGGTAACAGGGTGTTGCGTAACAAATAACAAATAAATAAACATGTATGCAAGTGAGGTATAATCAACAGTATCTAATGAAATAAGTTGTGTGAAAAGTCATACAATTGTGTTCAAAATCATAATGAAATAATTTGTGTGAAAAGTCTTACATTTTGGGTACAAAATCAATGAATAAAATATTGTGTATAATAACATATAATATGTGTAAAAAAAATGCATAGGGTAATTTGTGGAAAATACATAAAATAATTTGTGTAATTAGGTAATTTTGTGTAAAGACATAAAACTATATTGGAAAAAAAAGCGTCTGGCATTCAATAATAAAATAAAAAAAATGAGGGGAAAATATCACCCATTTGGAGAACGGCTTTCAAGCGATCCAAAAAAAGCTCTCTTTTACTTGCGGCAGTAAAGGGAAACGAAGAGGGGGACCTTGAACGCTTCTATTGAGAGGCGTGGTGACCTGTCATTCATAGAATCGGGTCCGCTCCCAGTCGAAAACAGGCTCCTTCGATATTGTCCGCGTTTTAGGGTTGCAAAAGAGGTTCGCGCCTTGGCATTGTTGAGTGGCATGGAAGATAAATTGGCGATTATTATGGGTAAAACAAGGAAAATAGTTTTCAATTGATAAATGCACGTAGAATATCTCTGGTGGGTATAAACAGATGTTATATGCTGAAATAAAGGGATTAGACATGTTAATGTAGAGCATTTGTTCTGCCGGGGAGAGGTTCTACGGGCAACAATTGAAAATTTATCTCGTGGCGTCGATTGAAATGTGTATAAACTATTTCACAGTTAGGTAAACTATTACAAGGTTATATGGTTATGCAATACAACGGATAGATATTCTCTGAAATTGATGTCCGACATATAAAATAATTGTTTATGGACAGGAAATAAGAAAATTTTCTATTAACAAAATTGGCGTTTGGCGCCATTTGGCGACAAAATTTTCTGTGCGAGCACAGTTGAGAAATTGGGCGAATTAAACACGTTTAGGGGAATCAATTCATATTCATTTATGACAATTTACAATGAATCATGATTCAATTTACAATGAAATTTGAAAAAAGCGTAGTTGATACAAACCTTACCTGTGCTTTTTACTGGAAAAACGGTCAGACAATCTCTGTTCCGCATGGTCACTCTTCGTTAAAAGATAAACAAGGAGGGGTCGGCTTCACGCGCTTCACTTCTGTTCGAGGCAGAGTTTGTGTTTTTTTTTTGGTTGATTGTTAAAGGGCGAAAGTCCAGGGGTTTGTTTAGGTTAAATGGGGAACGATCTTGGTGGGACAATCTTTTTTTCGCGGGGGGTTTTGCTAAGCTCTGATGTCGAGAGTAAAGAGAGGGTGCAGACGAAGGTTTCGGTTTGAAGCCGCTGGAAGATTGCGCGTTTTAAGTTAATAGAATGTGGCTTTTGCGTAAATGATTGAGATGGTACGTTTCATTTCTGTGTGAATTGAAATATAGACAATTAAATTATAGACGACAAATGAAATATAGACAATTAATATTTGTTGTAATGATATAAAAAAAAGAAGAAAAATGTGTGTGACGTGTTTACAGTGTAACGTATTTAATTAAAAAACTGTTAAGAATCAATGAATTATGTGTGATTGAAGAGACTATCAAACATGGTTTTGTGTATAATTGAATAATTATATATATGATTTTAACTAGTAATGCAATTAATTGTGACAGGAAAAACAATTGTAAAAAAACATTATTAGTATAAAAAAATGTGACGAGTTAGCGTAAATATAGGAGCGCATAGAAAAGTATTTTGCGACTCATTTCGCATGGAGATGTTTTGTGTTTTAAAGTGTATAACTGTATTAAATTTGGTGTTTTAATTTTAATTTTGGTGCTATTAATTGGAAACAAATATGACACTTTTATAAGGAAAATCGAACTTTATATACAGACAGTATGAACTCTTAGAAATATAAACTTTTGGGGATATGTGTGATTATTGGCTAAGTGGTATGACTGACTTTCTATAACTTTCAATGTGAAATTTCCAGAAGATACAAAAACCGAAGGATGTCCATACAAAGGTTTAAAGAACTTTTTAACAGGACAATTTTCTACATACAAGTACCCATGAACAGGTAAAGCGAACTCAGATTTTTCGCGGGGGAGTTAAAGACTTCCCTACGTAATTTGCCTTGATACAAGGACGTTTAAGACCTTCACTACAAATTAACATTCTGGAACAATTATAAGATGAGTAATGTAAAATAAGGTTAAAGACCAAATTTTATAAATTTGAAGGTTACCAAGTGTGTCAGTTGTGATTACGAAATGTGAAATAAGGTTCAAGACCAATTTTTTAAATGTTAAAAATTACCAACCCAAATGTGTTATATGTTAAAATTGTATTTTAGTGGGTTTTTTTTTAATTAGTGGAAGGGGGGTACTGTGACAGTACACTCACACGTTGCAATTTTTACATAGGGATCTGACCTATACTGAACTTTGTGCAATTTGGACAGTCGGCTAGACTGACTGTCGTCGATTTTTTTACGGTGTAACAATGTGGGGAGAGTTACGTCACTGAGCCATTTTACAACCATATCAGGATTGGCTAGGAGGGGAGACCCAGGAGGGTGGGGCTAATTCCAAGTGGAGGGTTTAGTAATTTATGTAGAATTGCAACCCCCACCCCAAGAGACCACCGTGGGAAATAAAAGATGTTCCAGCATTACTTACGACTTTGCCATTGCCCAAGAAATACAAGCAAATTTTTACTCCAACAAGTCCAGTCCTCATGCGCCGAGAAGGAAAAGTCCCGAATGCCATGACACTACACGACAGAGTTCCCACTGCATGATAACGCCACTGAGAGCCGGAAACCTGGACGAGCCCCTGGAGACCGACAAGTCCCTGATGCCATGACACCAGACGGCAGAGTAACCCCTTCGCCACTGAAAAGCCGGTCATCTACGCACCAAACAACCCAATAAATCGCCTCAGACGGTAACTCTCCTCAACGGTACACGTGAGTCAGTTTAGCATAATATTGCACATAACCCCTCAACCATAAGTTTCTTCTATTTAATTGATTTAATGTGTCAATAAAGCACCGTTTAAAAGTAAGTTATTTGTATGTTATGTTTTTTTCCAAAACAACATTGTTTATAATGAAACAAAAATAACACAACGCATACCAAAAATGTACTAACCGCGACCACTCCTACGACAATCAGGAAAACAGCTGCTATTGTTAAACGTTTAAGAACAGCTGCAGTGTGTAAGTGTACGGGACTGTTAGACAAAAAACTGGATCTCAACGCGTCTCCAGTGGCCTTCCGAATGCTCGAGCGAAAAAAAAAATGCAGAACTGTTATTCGGATTGCCTTATTAAGCCATGTTTACACTGTATAGCAAAACAGTTATATAGCCAGGATATGTAGCTGGGAATTTGTATCTGAGCTATATATATAGCTGAGTTATTTAGCCTTGACAAAAAATGTTTATAGCCCGATCAAAACGTTTTGTAGCTATAGCAGCTGGAATGTACTCTGTGAAGTCAGCTAGTTGACTATGATATGCTTTAATTCTTGAGAGCGCATGCGCACGTCTTCGGGTGACAGCTATATATATGTGCTACAACAAAAAGCGCGCCGCCAGCCCAAATTTATAGCGCAGCCGCACAGTTCCCTTCGATCTTACCGTCAACCGATAGGTAGCTCACATCCAGCTATAGAGCTCTTGGTTTGGGACTATATAGCCGGGTCATATAGCTGTTTTTGGGTTTCGTTTTCAAAAACTTGTAGCATTGCTCTATAACTCGGCTATACAGCTGTTTTGTTATATAGTGTAAACTTGGCTTTAGATATTAAATCTCTTTTGCTCCTATGTAATCAAATAAAGTGAAATCCGAAATGTGTCCAACCCTTTCTGTTCTTTTCTGTAGTTTGTGACTGTGGATTGGAAGAATCCAACTGTACACTAAGCTTCGGTGTTATGAAATGCCAATGTCCCAAAGGATACGAAGCGATAGAAGATCGTTACAACTATTACAAAAGTACATGCAGAGGTAAGCTCATCTGACTTAACTATCTATTACTGTAAACACATTGATAAATATCGCCAAAAATTGGACGTGACTGTGCCGCAGCACGGTCAGAAATGTTCCACGTGAAATGTCATTTCAGCAGATTATTGAAATAATAATTGATCACCAACGGAGACCTCGCCAACCGAATAACATGCGCAAGCTGTTTCGTATGACTCGTTGCGCTGCTACATTTCAAGATTTTAAACGAATTGGCGCATATATTCCTAGCGAACATTATCAGTTTTATGTAAAACGTGTTATTTGTTTCCATACATGCTATAGTCCACCAAGTGCTATTTATAAAGTCTCCCTATATGCTTAATATATGGTGCTTCTATCCTGGTACCTCATGTATCTCATTTTAAATATGTTTCCCGTCAAAACTAAAAACCCTCATCTTTTTTCGGGTGCATCTTTCATTTAGTTTCTGTACATCACAAAACACAAAGACGCTTTAAGACATTTAAAGACGTTTATACGCTTTAAAAATAATGATGCTCTGGCGCCCCGAAAATGTTTGAAGACGAACAATTGGCAGCATTACTTCATGAAAACTCATGCCAAACGCTAGCTGAACTTGCAGAATCATTAGAAGTTGATCATACAACAGTTTCGAAACGTTTGAAAGCATTAGGAAGGATTCAAAAGCAGCCGTACGAGTTGAAGCCAAGAGACGTCGAACGGCGTCTTTTCACCTGTGAACAACTGCTTCAACGGCAGAAAAGGAAATGATTTTTGCATCGTATCGTAACTGGCGATGAAAAATGGATACACTACGATAACCATAAGCGTAGAAAATCGTGGCCATCCATCAACATCATCAGCAAAGCCGAATATCCATGGTTCCAAGCTTCTGCTCTGCATTTGGTGGGTATAGTTTATTATGAGCTGTTCAACCCAAATGAAACCACCAGGGGAGATCGCTACAGACTACAATTGGATCGATTAAGCTGAGCATTGAAGGAAAAACGGCCGCCATACGAGCAGAGACACGACAAGATCATTTTGCAGCATGACAACGCTCGGCCACATGTTGCAAAACTGGAAAAAACCTACTCTTACCCCTCCCGCCGTATTCAACGGACATTGCTCCTTCCGACTGCCATTTGTTCCGGTCGATGACGCATGGCCTGGCTGAGCAACACTTCCGTGCTTATGAAGTTGCCAAAAATTGGGTCCACTCATGGATAGCCTCAAAAGACGTGTCGTTTTTTCGACGTGGAATTCAAATGCTGCCAGAAAGATGAGGAAAAGTATTGGCTAGCGATGGACAATACTTTCAGTAACATGTTTTTTAATGATTTTTTAAAATAAAACATTAATTTTCACAAAAAAACAGCGAGAACTTATTCAACTACCCTATATAATATAACTCATCCCTATTCTGTACTTTAAATGAAGGAATCAAGTAATGTTGAGAATAAATATGTTACCGAGAAAGTACAAAATCCAGGCATTCATATAAATTCCTGACGTTTTCGGAAAATGTTTGAAATAAACTAATTATTTTAATCTATTATATACTTTATCTAGGCATTCTTCAGAATCTCTAATGCTATTTAGGCAAAGTATGAAAGGAAATTCTTGAAGCTCATAATTATGAAATAAAACACAATTTATATACGCTTTTAGAGTGTTAAAATCCGATATTGTAACTCTATATCATATAGCACTATTAAAATTAAATTGTGTTGATAATTTTTTTACTAACAACAAATTCTTTGTTCCTCCTCCTTCTTGAATGGTGAATTTTTAAATGCTTGAAAATACTCTCTTCGAGCAGTCGTTTGTAACTACTCATCCCCTCCGAGCAGCCGTTACTCGCGTGTGAGGTACCAGCTATGTTTTAAAAGCGATGTGCCATTGCTCGTTGCCAAACCGACTGCTCGGCACGGATGAGTAGCCCCAAACGGCATCTCGGAGGGGAGTACTAGATGTTGTTAAAAAGCAATGTGCCATTTCTCGGTGCCAAAAAGACTGATCGTATAGGATGAGTAGCCCCAAACGACTGCTTGAAATGGAAATTTTCAAAACAATTCTCTCAAACTGCTAACAAGGAATTTGTCATTAGTTAAAAAAAATCCCCAAAAAAAGTTTATTGCAATACTGCTATTTGATACGGAGTTATATGTCGGAATTTAACAGTCTAAAAGTATAAAGAGTTTAATATCATAATTACGAACTTCAATAATCTCATTTCATAATCTGCCTAAATAGCATTAGGCATTATATAGAATTACTAGGCAAAGTATATAAGAGATTAAAATGATTCGTTTATTTCATATACTTTGCCTGAAAACGCCAGGCATTCTATAGAATGCCTGGTTTTTGCACTTTAACTGTAACAAATACGTTAACGGAATTAGAACATTAGCGGTAATATATGTAGTTTGTAAGTTATTCTCGGTTAGTTTGCGTTACTAATTGTGTTCTTCCACAGATATCAACGAATGCTTCAAATCCGATGCCTGTCCTTCTACCACAAAATGCGTCAACACACCCGGAAGCTACGAATGCGTCTGTAAGGAAGGATACGAAAAACCATCGTTCCCCTACGATATTAAAAAAATTGGATGTTTTGGTCAGTTTTCAATTGATTAATACATCATTACTCTTTTATATTACACACTTTGAAATTAAACGAAGCGCCCCCATTAGTAATCCCAAATACAAGGTTATTAATTATATACATGATGTGTTGTCATATTGTCATTATAAATTTACAATTGAACGGAATATTTTCAATCACTATAATATATATATATATACACTGGTGGACAATTGCTAAGGACGGATGACAATAGCAACGATAGCAACCACAATATGAAAGGCAGGAAATTGTGGAAGTTAGCGTAAGTTCGGGATACAATAAGACATGTTGTGCGTATGCAAATTTTTGATTGCCGAACTTGTTCGCTACGTGATAGCGCTGATAAGCGATGTAAAGGATTTGACGCGCGTTGATCGCTGTTGTTCAAAAGCAAATTTGAATGGGAAAGAATCAATTGACGAACTTGCAATTTTCAGTATGTCTTTCCGACATCACTTAGATGACTTTCCGCGTAGACGTATTATTGGCAAGATTGAAGAAGGACGAAAAATAACAGATGTTGCCAGGGATTTTGACGTCAGCCACAGTGTAGTTTCAAGGCTTTGGAAATCATTTCAAATAACTGGAAAATGTAGCAAACGTCACAGGGGAGGTCGTGTTTGCAGTACGACGCCGGCAGAAGATAGGTACATAGTGCTATCGACAAAAAGGAACCGGCGCAGCACAGCTCGTAAAGTAGCAAATCAGTTCCTCACTGCTATTGGCAAGCGGATCTCCCGAAAAACTGCAGCCAGACGTTTGCAACAAGCAAGACTATACGCCTGCCAACCTGTTGTGTGCATCCCATTGCCCAAACGTCACCATACAGCCCTTTTGCAATGGTGTCGTCAGCATTGCAATTGGAGGGAAGCGGACTGGGCTTGCATATTATTCTCAGATGAAAGTAGGTTCAGTCTGTCGTCTGATAGTCAACGACAACTTATCTGGCGTGTGAATGATACTGTATTGCCCGGAAAACATACAAGAAAGGGACGATATCCTACATGTAGTGTCATGGTATGAGCTGGCATCATGATCAATTGCCGTACGTCCCTCTACGTACTCCAACTGGGACTATCAATGGCCAACGGTACATTAATGATGTTCTGCTGCTTCATGTTCGCGTGTTCCGTGGTGCTGTCATTGATAGATTTGTTTTCATGGACGACAACGCAACGTGTTATCAAACAGTCGCTGTCTCTGAGTGTCTAGGGAGCGAGGGCATTCAACGCCTCGTATGGCCAGCATGTTCTCCAAATCTGAATCCCATTGAAAATGTGTGGGATACTTTGGGGAGGAGTCTTGATGGTCGACAATGCCCTCCAATAAACAAGAACTCCCTCATCCATGCACTAACGGAGGAATGGTATAAATTACCCCAACAGCTGCTGGACAACGCTGTGCAAAGCATGACAAGGTGTGTGGGATCTTGCATTGCCCTCTATGGTGGCCATATCCCGTATTGACATTATACGCAGGAACGTCTGCGGACTGTAATTGCATTTTTTTCACTTTTACGTATTCAGCACAAAATGACCATTTTGTTCCTTTAACACTTTTTAAAACCTTCTAGATTTCAGAACACAATAAATTATCTTTATTGTAATGTCCTAGCATTCTGACATTATTTTATTTCACTTGGCATTCAACTACGCTTACTTTTTTATGCGAAATATAGCCGTTTATGATCCGTCCTTAGCAATTGTCCACCAGTGTATATATATATATTATATACTGAAAACAATAAAATATATTATATTAAAAATATATAAATAAAAATAAAACACTTTAGTTAAATTAAAATAAAAAATATGGCAAAAGTGAAAAATCCAGGTAATAAAACTAAAATATGAATTATTAAAGTAAAAATTATACTAATAAATATTTTACTAAAAGGTGAAAGACATAATCAAAACGGTACTTCATCAGGGGGTAGGACCGCATTGAAAAGTCAAATAGAGCTCTTTCTGTATTAGCAATGTTAAAAACAAATTGCCAATCCAACCCCAAGAGCTCTAAATACTTCTTTAAGTAGTCTAAAAGTTACTAAATATATACAAGAATATATACAAACTATATACATAGTATATACATATTTGTATATATTATGTATATAGTCTGTATATATTCTTGTATATATTTAGTAACTTTTAGACTACTTAATGAAGTATTTAGAGCTCTTGGGGTTGGATTGGCAATTTGTTTTTAACATTGCTAATACAGAAAGAGCTCTATTTGACTTTTCAATGCGGTCCTACCCCCTGATGAAGTACCGTTTTGATTATGTCTTTCACATTTTAGTAAAATATTTATTAGTATAATTTTTACTTTAATAATTCATATTTTAGTTTTATTACCTGGATTTTTCACTTTTGCCATATTTTTTATTTTAATTTAACTAAAGTGTTTTATTTTTATTTATATTTTTTTAATTTAATATATTTTATTGTTTTCAGTATATTTTTATCATTATGCTTATATATATATATATATATATATATATATATATATATATATATATATATATATATATATATATATATATATTAAATATATATATATAAATATATAAATATAAATATATAAATATATATATATATATATATATATATATATATTTTATTACGTGTGGTACTAATACATACAGCCAGGGGGCTTCCGAAATACTTCAGAGAAACCTAAAAGTTATAATAGATTATTTGGTTATCCAGGAAGATAATTTTGTTTTGTTGAACAATCAGAAAGTTATAAATATCCTTAATAGTGACATTAACATTAAAAAAATTGACACTTATGATTTTGAAAGTTTATTCACAAATATACCACATCAGAATATTTTGGAGGTTTTTGATTGTATTTATGAAAAATTTAGAAATATATTAAAATGCACTAAAGATAAATGGATTGGTTTAATTAAGTTTTGTGTTTTTAACAATGTATTATATAATGGACAAACATATTTCTTGCAGAGGAAGGGTATCCCCATGGGTAGCAGTTTTTGCAGTTCTTTTGCAAGCATATTTTTATATTTTTATGAAATCAAAGCTATAGAAAAGTACAATATTAAAGCAGTCCGATATATAGACGATTTGTGTGTATTTGATGAAAATAGGTTCAACGAAATTTGGAAAGATATATATCCTGAAGAATTGAAATTAATTAAAACTAATACAAACAGTAATAGAGTTAATTACCTAGATCTTGATATATCAATTGTTAAAAATGACAGGATTATTATTGGATTATTTGATAAAAGAAAAGAATTTTGCTTTAATGTTATTTCTTTGACGGACTGGTCCTCAAACATAAGTAATAGGGTACATAGAAATATTATTATTTCTTATTTAAATCGAATTCATAAAATTTGCAACTCCAAACAGGGTTTGATTTCAGAGATCGACATTCTTAAAAATAAACTAAAATTAAATGGTTTTCCTAGTGGCTTTGTAATTTCAATCCTTGATCCTTTTATGCTTTCGATCATTGATCCTTGTGTAGCGAAGGCAAATGCCTTGGTTTGTTAAATTTTTGTTTTATGTCTTGTTAAAATTTTTTTTTTTACGTCATGTTAACTTGTTTATGTTTATTCTTATTACAATTTTATGTTTGCTGTCTTTTATTTTGCATTTTGGCAAAGTGTGTCTTCTCTTGTTGGGTGTTTGCTTTTTGATTCTTATCTGAATTCGTAGTTCATTTTTCATTTTTGCTCTTCTGCTTCAGTAGGCGTCGGAGGTCTGGCTAAGTTTCGGATATTTTACGCTTAGCCATCAGAAACGCCTGCTAGCCTTTGTTGTTCTTCTCGGCCTCCTTGACGAAGAGAGGGGAACACTTTGGCATGTATTCTTTTTTGTATTTCATACTCTTGCTTATCTTTCAGTATTTTTACTTGTATTTATATATATATATATATATATATATATATATATATATATATATATATATATATATATATATATATATAAGATTATTTTTAAGTGTTTCAAATTAAATTATTTTTTGTAAACAAAGATTTGTTTTTTATACAAGAGTTAACAGTTGTAATGTTTTGAATAGTTTCAAAGAATTAATTAGACTTAATAGTTTATTCCAAAATACAACAGAATCAGAATTAAATTTCTTTTTAAACTTTAACTTTAATTATTTTAATTTTAATGATATTTTTTAAAAATAATTTTTACATATAATAATTTTTATGGTATTTAAAAAAAAAAGAAATTATGAATATTGTGTGCTATTAAGCTTATAATGATAAAAACTGTTTTGAATATGATCATTAAGGTGCTATTATGTAAAATGTTGTGATCAGAAAATTGATTTTGAATTTTAATTATTCTGATTATTATTACCCATTTTGTGTTATATTTGTACAACCTAAAGTTAAAAATTTCAGTAAAAAAAGACACACCGAGTAGTCAAGCTACTTCAGTTTCACCCGAGAATAATAACTCTAATGCTACCATGAATCAACCAGCCCCTTTAAATGAAACTGAGGTTAGTTCATCGAATTTAGCTCAGGCTACGAACTTAATGCACTTGTCAGTGCACTCAAATGCTACATTTCCATGGAACGATAAAGAACTTTGGAACAAACAACCTATAACATAGGTTCATGAGGATCCTCAACACTCACTCACTAAAATTGAACTTTCTTACGAAAGCTCAAACTTTCTTCACAATGGCCATTATGACTTTTTCCAACACCTTTTTGATGAAAAAGGTCCCTCAACAAATGGCGGCCAAAACAACATCTTCTACAAAACTTACCATTTTGATACAAAACTTGTATTAAAATTTGTATACATTTTTGTTTTTGCGTTTTCAGGTACTTTTGGCGACAACTCGAACTGTTGAAGTTTTAGTTGGTCTTTCATTTAAAATTCAAAACCAAAATTGAATTTTCCAAAAGAGAGGTATTTTGAATAATGTTATGTATGAAGATGTTTGTTGAAGCCTACCATTTTCTTCTATGGTCGAGGATGACTAGGTTAATTTTAATTATGGTTTTCTCCGACATAGACAATTTTCCCCACTAGTCTGTCTGTAAACAATCAGTTTAAATCTTTTTCTCTGAACATGTGTGAAACATCACACAACAGCCTTTTTCGATTTTATTTTTGTCGACATGTCATTTTGTTTATAATTTTACAGTATTATATGTTTATCTGTTGCGCGCGCATTTCTTTTGAAATTTTGTGAATGGAAATACACAAAATATTTTTGATGTTTTGAAATGTTTGATGATATATATTTTTTTCTCTGTTTTGTGTCTCCAGCGGTCAATGTTTGTTTTTGATAACAATTTGTATGTAATCATGATCTTGTGAATCGAATCGGGGCACAGTCATTTGCACACCGTATATCCATGAGTTTTCAAAAATTTCAGTGTACCTCTGTCATTAATATTTCTTTTCTCCTTTTCCACTTTCAGATTCTTCATGTTGATCCGATGGTCTGATCAACCATTTGGTTTACATTCTCTTCATTTCTTTGCATGTCTTTTCTCGCATTTGTGCTCATCACTGGCGATGTGTACCATTTTGTGGGAGGGAGATGAAAGAAAATTCCTTTAACCACCCCCTTTTCAAATCCCGAACCCCTTGTAAAACCCCTCTTAAAATTCCTTAACATCTATCCCTTAAAATACCTAAGTATAATCTGTGCCTTTTCTCTCTTATTCCTAGACTCCCTTTTTCCCTAAAAGATTATCACCGCCGATCAACGACTGTGCTTCCGATCCGATACTAATTCTCCATTTTCCCTCTTGATATTATGTAAAATCCCCATGTGACTTCACTTGGTGTTCGGCTGTCGACATGAAAGGATGTATGCTGACTCGTTGAATAAATTTGTTTTTGTGTGAAATCTACTCGGCAAATCATGGATAAGTAGTCACGACTGTAATTAACCTAAATAGCTGACCACCCATATATATATATATATATATATATATATATATATATATATATAAGGTTCTTATTTTCGACTTACTTAGAATTGTTCTGTTAAAATGATATACTGTGTATTTTACTTAAAAAGAACCGGTAAATTTGTCCGAATCGGATGAGGGTCGTCCATATATTGCATAACCCACATGTCGGGGAAGAAATTTTCTGTTCAAAATGCATTACTTTTGATTGTAGGTTCTGGCTGATTTCTAGTTTACGGTACCCGGTTTTTAAGCAACAATTGGTAAGAGATAAAACTGAAACCTGTAAGCATTATAATCGACTACTCGAAAGGGGTACCTGCTATCCTGAGTAGTCGGAGACCGTAAACCGGTGACCACATTGCCCGGGGTCAAAACTCGAGGTTAGGATTAAGTGACATTAGCGCACGGTAAGTGCGTTTGCTTAAAACTGTTGGCGAGATGCAGTGTATAACGCAATACTTATAAAATCATGACCTAGGCGCTAATTTTCAGAAATACGCCGCGAGGTACTTTTAACTAGGAATTAAACATACATTCATATAGGACAGAAAATATCTACCCTTATATGCGTGTTAAGAACATGTGCGTTACACATGTATATGTCGGAATTTAACATTCTAAAAGCATAAAGAGTTTAATATCGTAATTACGAACTTCAATAATCTCATTTCATAATCTGCCTAAATAGCATTAGGCATTATATAGAATTACTAGGCTAAGTATATAATAGATTAAAATGATTCGTTTATTTGATACTTTGCCTGAAAACGCCAGGCATTCTATAGAATGCCTGGTTTTTACACTTTAACTGTAACAAATACATTAACGGAATTAGAACATTTGCGGTAATATATGTAGTTTGTAAGTTATTTCCGTTAGTTTGCGTTACTAATTTTGTTCTTCCACAGATATCAACGAATGCCTCATATCCGATGCCTGTCCTTCTACCACAAAATGCGTCAACACACCCAGAAGCTACGAATGCGTCTGTAAGGAAGGATACGAAAAATCATCGAATTCCTACGATATAAAAAAAATTGGATGTTTTGGTCAGTTTTCAATTGATTAATACATTATTACTCTTTTATATTGCACACTTTGAAATTAAACGAAGCGCCCCCATTAGTAATCCCAAATATAAGGTTATTAATTATATACATGATGTGTTGTCATATTGTCGTTATAAATTTACAATTGAACGGAATATTTTCAATCACTATTATATATATTATATATATATATATATATATATATATATATATATATATATATATATATATATATATATATATATATATATATATATATATATATATATATATATATATATATATATATATATATATATATATATATATATATATATATATACTATATATATATATATATATATATATATATATAATATATATATATATATACTATATATATATATATATATATATATATATATATATATATATATATATATATATATATATATATATATATATATATATATAATTGTGATTAAAAAGCACGTGCCATATGACTTTCTAAACAGTTGGCTCTGACTATCGCCATAATTAACAAAGAAATTAGTCGGACAACGAAAAGAAGGACGCTGAGGAAATACTTTTTGTGTCAGCTAAGGTTCTTATTTTCGACTTACCTAGAATTGTTCTGCTAAAAATATATACTGCGTATTTTACTTAAAAAGAACCGGTAAATTTGTCCGAATCGGATGAGGGGTCGTCCATATATTACATAACCCACGCACATGTCAGGGAAGAAATTTTCTGTTCAAAATGCATTACTGTTGATTGTAGGTCCTCGCTAATTTCTAGTTTACGGTACCCCGTTTTTAAGCAACAATTGGTAAGAGATAAAGCTGAAGCCTGTAAGCATTATAATCGACTACTCGAAGGGGGTACCAGCTGCTATCCTGAGTAGTCGGAGACCGTAAACCGGATACCACCATTGCCCGGGGGCATAAATCGACATTAGGATTAAGCGACATTAGCACACGCTATGTGCGTTTGCTTAAAACTGTTGGCGATATTCAGTGTATAACGCAATACTTATAAAATCATGACCTAGGCGCTAATTTTCAAAAATACGCCACGAGGTACCTTTAACTAGGAATTAAACATAAATTCATATAGGACAGAAAATATCTTCCCTTATATGTGTGTTATGAACATGTGCGTTACACATGTACATAATTTCCCATACATGTGCGTTCTCGATCCTTCGCTCGATCAGGCCAAATTTACCATGGACAAATTTACCAACGTTCACTGTGATTTGATGGCTGGAAAGCAAACTAAAGGTGTTCAATATGACCAGATTTAACGCCGTAACCACTTTAAGATGATGTTTTCTGGATAGGGGTCTTTGAGACCCACCCTGCAGAAAAGGTTTACCTCTAATACAAACAAAGCAATGATCAACACACTAAAATAAGCGCATTATTGTAATAGATTTACTGTATGTGTGACAATCCCGAATTTTCTAGACATCGACGAGTGCTTAAGCGATTGGTAAGCATGGTAGTACAACAGCTGTATTCAAGGTATCAAATACCATTCTAATTATAGTTGAAGAGAAAAAATTAAAAATGGTATTTCCCAAATTTATAAAAATTGGAATACTACATCACTAAATTCGCTGACCTCTGAATTTTTGTCGAAATAAAATGTTTTTAACCGACTTAAATCGCCCCTACCAACCGCCAAAGGATATGCTTCTATGCTTGGAGATTTTCTATGCTTGGAGATTTTCTAAAGTAAAATGTGCATTGCAACTAAAAATATTTCTCAATTCAATGTATGTGAAATTGAGATAACTTTTTTTCAGATTCCCGACCCTGGAGGACAACCACTATTATTGTCGGCTGCTTGTCTGCTGTTATAATTGTTGGACTGTTGATCGTCATCTACCACATATACGGGAAATTATTAAATGCTGAATTTTCTTTGTATAATGCTCCCCAAAAAGTCGCTTTAAAACAATATCCAGGGGTACTCTATCTTTAACTTATGTCCACTGCGAGTATTTATCCTTGATTTGTATTTGTTTAACCCTAATAAAATTTATGTGCATTCCATTTATCATGCATTCCTGTTATTTTTAGTTATAGCCTTTCATAATAATAAATAACAATAATTCAGTTTTTATTTTGTTGAACCGGTCCAAGGTACAATACTTTCACTCTAACCAATGCACAACACCCGATCATATTTCAAAAGCAGGCTGTCAGCCATTTTGAAATTAGCCTAAACTTTGTTTTAAATTCATGAATTTGTATGATAATATTTTAACAGACTGTACTATCATTAAATCATAAAAACAAAATAGTATGGTTAGAGAAGAAAAGTAGTAAATGAAAAACTACTTATTTCCATAGGTGGAAAGTAGATTATTTTACCTCAGTGAAACTCCGCAACTCTCATCAACTAACTAAAACAACTGCCTGGAATCCTGTAAACGCAAATAGACAAACTAAAATGGCTGGTCTTAAAGTAACCCAACAAGATGGAGCCATAATCACTGTATGTTCACTACACATATGCCCAAGGTACCAACTTCCTCTAATTATGTTTACAAAATTTTATTAAACTATTCATAGCACCTTCTGTATTGTATAAAACATTAAAATTCAAGTAAATTATGTTAATTTGCTTACGAATGTAGACTAGATCTCCACTCTATGCCAATACCTATAAATGTCTACATTTTATTTGCAAGCAACATTGTGGTGCTGCCACAATGTTGTTGGCAAACTTTATACTTAAAAATTGATCCACAGAACAGTTTGAATGTATTAAACAAACTGTGAACTGATTATGTTAAATTAACTTAATCAACTTGATAAATTTACCATATTCAACGAGAAAAGTTTTTTAATCTGAATTTAAACGTTTTCATGTATCTATAAAAAGTAAACGTTATAAGATTAGAAAAGAGCAGTTAGAATGAATACTCTAATTTACGTAGTCTAACATTATTACACTAGGTGGCGGCACATGAAATGTTTTCTCATAACAGAGAACAAAAATTTATATTAATTTAAATTTTTAAATATAGGATTTTTTATTTTCAAAAAATTTAACTACCATGTTTTCAAATTTATGGGAAGAAAATCGCAAAAAAAATAAATATTTTAATGTTTTTTTATATGTAAATATCATTATATTTAAATGTCATAATTCTTTCAAAAGGAAGAAAATAAACCTTTATGAATAAAAGTATGTGTACAATTTAACACTTGCAATAGTAATCTCCACTACGCCAACACCCGTACGTTGCTTGCAGCACAATTCCGTTAACAATCGCATTATTTTGGGATGGTATTTCTACATAATGAACGTCATTAAAATTAAATAATATAAGCTATAAATCCTTTCTTAAAAATACGATTTTATCAATTGCCGTAAAATTAAAACAGACTATTATTGTTAACGAATAAAAGCTTGTGGGGCTAATTTGAACAACTTGAGTTATCATTTAGCTGATCAGTGTGATGGGACTATACGGGTTTATTGTTAGTCAATTAAAAATTGTTATTTCGTGACTTTTCTAATTTCAATTAATTTAATATAAGCGGTTTTTTTTAAATATATTTTACACTGTTAAAGATAGGTACGTGAAAGTAAGTAAATTTTACTCCGGTTTGATGACATTCGATGCTTATCATGGCTCCGAATACATGAGTTTCACTTTTGAAAAAGACATATTACTCAAAAATGAGTACAATGAGCAGATGCTTGTCTACACAAGCAGCTTTGATAAATCATTTTCCATAAATATAGCCAATTACAAACAAGTCTTACAGGGAATCGAACCCAGCACCTCAGGCCAGTTCCACATCCGGTAAACTACCAAGGCGACTTTAAGAAGTTATAAACTTAAGAAATTAAAAAAAAAAGGTGTGCCAAAAGAATGGGAAGTTAGATAATTGAGTTGTAATAACTTAGTTTCTATTTAAACCAACTTATGAACAACTATTTTAAGTGTGTCAGGTTTCATTAAAATGTATTGAGCAGAAGCTGATTTTAGCAATATTAAAACACACTGTTAATGTTTAAAAAATACAGTTACATGCATTTGAGCATGTCATACGCCCGTTTACGATGCAATTGCGCTTAGAGTAAGTTTAGATATTCATTTTTCAGTACCTTTTTTTCTCAAAAATAAGTAAACTGTACTAATTTTTGATTACATTCGATGCTTATTATTGCTCCGAATGCATTACTTTCAATTTTGAAAAAGACATGAACTGAAAAATAACAACAATTAATAAAAAGGGTAGATGTTGGCCTACATAGGCTACCTTCATAAATTACTTTTAATAAATATCGACAATTACAACCAACACTTACCGGGAATAGAACCCAGATCCTAAGCCACCACAGTCCAGTTCATTATCCGTTGGATAGGAACTGGACTGTGGTGGCTTAGGATCAGGACGACGTTTACTTATTTTTGCGAAAGTGCAGTTGCTTAAATTTGAGTACGTCGTCGCTCATTTACGATGCAATTGCACTTAAAGAAAAACTAGTAGGTTTAGATACTCATTTTTAAGTACCTTTTTTTTACAGTGTATTTATGACACATATTTTGGAGTGATCAGTCAGATGTGACTACCACACTTTTATTTCTAGTCAATTAATAACACATTTTTCTTTGTGTTTTTTTTTTCAAACTTTTAGTTCATTAAATAAAAGCTTTTTTAGTAAAGAATTTGCATACGTTTTAAAAATAATTATGATGTATGTTATAATTAATTGATATAATAGTTAATAGTTATAATTAATGTATATTAATAATTATGATGTAATTTAAATAAATAATAATTCCTTGTGTTAATGCAGCTTTAAGCGCTTCACAGGAATATATATGATTTCTTCTGTCTGTTTGTGTTTCATGGTTGATGTTATTATATATGTATATATATAAATTCTTTGAAAAACCTTAAAAAAACCTTCAATTTTAAAACAGTTAAATTATTGAAGGGGAAAGCAGTTTTTTTTCAAGGTTTTATGCATGAAAATTAAAAACTTTAAAAAAAGTTCCAGGGCTTTTTTTCAAATTCCATTATAAAATTTGCATATCATATTTACAATTTTTATGGCGCTTTTATCCTTACTGTTTTCGCTGGGAATGCCTAAAAAAAAGTTTGTTTTGTGGAGGTCCTGTTCCCAATGCGGGACTACAATCTTCCGCATATAACTGCAGCCATAGTAGCTCGCGTTGAGATTCCGAACAGAATGCTAAGCAAGCACATATTCTGATAGTTACTTAGATAAAATTATCTTGGAGTAATCTAATGCGCAGGTAAAACTCTCTTATCCAATTTTTTTTAAAGTGTCGCATTGAGTGTCCCGTTAGATGAGAGCATCTAAGATCATTGACTTCACAGGACAGTGCAGTTCGGACGCCGACTGTTATGGTTAAAACCATAATTGGTTAATTTTTAATTCCTCTTTTATTTAATTTAATTTCAGACTCCCCTAATTGTATTAATTAATTTATGTAATATTGATGTATCCTATTTAATTGTCAAACTTGTACTTGGGAACCTGCACTTTTGATTCCATTTAAGCCCAAACGTAAATTTCCCCCTTTTTCATAACCCCCTAAGAGCTTTTTAGTTGTAAATGGGGTGATAACCCCTGTCTGGAGTCTTTTCCACCCTTTTGGGTCCCCACATCGGCCTCTCCTCCTGTATCATGTTACACATCTGGGGTCTGGTATGTGAGTTGAGTTCGTGTTTTTGAGACCGTTTTACGTACTGGTCTGGAATTGTGTTTAACTGTAACCGAAGTTGTAATTTTAAATTCTCTGATTGGCTGAGAGGAAAATTGATGTGCTAGTTTTGAGGGATCTGGCAGCGAGGTTTTTGGCATTATATGCGAGCCGCGCGCTTTTGACAAGACTTTTTAACGCATCTTTCGAAGCCTCAAGACGTACAGGAGTGTAGCTCCCGTCTTATAAACGCGGACCGTGTGTCCTTTTTCAAAACCCGATGGGTTAATATCGTGCAATAGCCGCCGATGCTGATGCGGGGTTAGACGAATTATTTAACCGCCGCCACCAACCTCAACGATGCTCGAGAGTCGCCCATTCCAGTAGATGTTGCCGGGTTAACTGCAATAAACCCAGCCACCCATCGACGTAGCACCCAGAGGGATGTTCCCGTCCTCTGCCGTTGCCTCTGATGTCAGCCCTGGACGCCTCCCCCATCACCCGTCAGGCCCGTGATCCTCGCCCAGAGAAGGTCCCATCCACCAACCACCTCTGAACTGGATTTCTCTGCTGGACGACCACCACTGGCTGACGCCCTTTGACCGACCACCTCTGAAGCTGACATCGGAGTTGACACTCCGTCGAAGGATGTGCCAAGTTCCACCCCACTTTTCGTCCACCTCCCAATCTTGGACACTTAGTATGGCCGTAGCGGCTTGGCCATGTTTTCTTTTTTGGGGGGGGGCACTCGTATTGTATTCGCCTTGATCTCCTGCCACATCTCTTTTTTGACCCTTTTGAGTAATGTTTGTGGAACTGCCTAATTTTGAATTCAGAGTATTGTTTTAAGAGTGAAGTTTAATTTTTTTTTATTGGAAGGTTATTTTTGAGTAATGAAATTTTTGAGTTAGGAATTGAGAGAGAAATTGCTTGGTGCAATGATGTGAGTTATGAGCTAAATTACCTTCAATAAATTTTAGTTTGTTAATTTTGTGATTGAATATTGTGTATTTTCTGGATATTTGTATTTTTGGTCATGTTATAGAAGTGTCTTGACCTAATCGTGTGATTTAACGTCTAATGACTTTCATACAACCTGGGATATTCATTTTCTATTGTTCTTTTGAGCTTTGACCACTTGCTGGGTTTTGTTTTTGGGACACTTTGATATTAATTTTGGGTAATATAGGTGTTGGTACATTAAAATTGTATTTCTGTGTAGTAGAGAAAATAGTGTAGCGTACGCCCCAGAGAGGTCTCTTAGAAAGAAGAGAAGTACTACCTATTAAGTGTTTTTATCGTGTCATTGTATTTCTGTGTATTTTGTACTACCATCGTTCCCCACTTTTTAAACTTGTGGTCACTTCACAAATGATCTTGAGTTGTCTTCGTGCCTGAAATTTTCTCCGGCTTGCCCAATTTACTTGTATTTAGATTTTTGCTGTTCTTTTTACTTATTGTATTCAATAGCAGCTAGGTCTGTTTCTGCGAGTAACTTTCCCCCTTCCAACTTGCGTTTACCGTGTGATTTTAAGCTGGTCTTGGGTCACATGTTTTTTTTTGGTTGTTTGTTTGTTTTAGCACAGTTAAATTTAAATTTCCCCTTCTTTGCTCGCTTGAACTTTCCTGTTTGTGTTTGAATGCCTTTATTTAGGTTTTTAATTTTAACAAGGTATTTTCTTACCTGTACAACCCTTTGAGTTGGTTGTTTTGCTGTCATCTTTATTGATATGGGTTTTTCTAAACTGATTGTTTACATTTGAAGTGTGGTCAATTGCTTTTCTTCTTGGAGTGAGTTCTGATTTTAATTGTTGTTTTAAAATTTTGTTTAGGGTTGCCATCCTCAGACTTAAACTGTTAATTCTCGGTTGATTTCAGCTTTTAACTATTTAATAATTTTTTTAGTTTTAAGATCATTGTTGACTATCTGTAATAGCATTGTTTGATAAGATTGATTTGCTTGTAATTTTTTTTGCTTAAAACCTAAATTGCTTCAAGGACTCTAACTAAGCAATAGGTTGAATTTAATGTTGCATTTCTGATTTAATTAATTGTTAATTTATTTTAGTTACTGTAGGGCTTCTAATTTTAAGATGTTTGAGTTTAACTTTTACATTTTCTCGTCCGGTTAAATCCCATTTGTCTTGTTATGCATTGTGTGACCTTATTGTGTTTAGTTTTTAAAGTTTTGCCATAATTGTGAACACCCCATGTAGGGGACGAAGATTTTTTGTGGGAGAGTCTGCTGCTGTTTACTTTCTGACTAGATCTGTGTTTTTATTCTTGTGAAAAAAAGTTAATTCTTAACTTTTTTTAAGAGGTACGCGTAGGGAATGTTATGGTTAAAACCATAATTGGTTAATTTTTAATTCCTCTTTTATTTAATTTAATTTCAGACTCCCCTAATTGTATTAATTAATTTATGTAATATTGATGTATCCTATTTAATTGTCAAACTTGTACTTGGGAACCTGCACTTTTGATTCCATTTAAGCCCAAACGTAAATTTCCCCCTTTTTCATAACCCCCTAAGAGCTTTTTAGTTGTAAATGGGGTGATAACCCCTGTCTGGAGTCTTTTCCACCCTTTTGGGTCCCCACATCGGCCTCTCCTCCTGTATCATGTTACACATCTGGGGTCTGGTATGTGAGTTGAGTTCGTGTTTTTGAGACCGTTTTACGTACTGGTCTGGAATTGTGTTTAACTGTAACCGAAGTTGTAATTTTAAATTCTCTGATTGGCTGAGAGGAAAATTGATGTGCTAGTTTTGAGGGATCTGGCAAGGAGGTTTTGGCGATTTATTGGAAAGCGCACCTTTTGACACGACTTTTTAACGCATCTTTCGAAGCCTCAAGACGTACAGGAGTGTAGCTCCCGTCTTATAAACGCGGACCGTGTGTCCTTTTTCAAAACCCGATGGGTTAATATCGTGCAATAGCCGCCGATGCTGATGCGGGGTTAGAAGAATTATTTAACCGCCGCCACCAACCTCAACGATGCTCGAGAGTCGCCCATTCCAGTAGATGTTGCCGGGTTAACTGCAATAACCCCAGCCACCCATCGACGTAGCACCCAGAGGGATGTTCCCGTCCTCTGCCGTTGCCTCTGATGTCAGCCCTGGACGCCTCCCCCATCACCCGTCAAGCCCGTGATCCTCGCCCAGAGAAGGTCCCATCCACCAACCACCTCTGAACTGGATTTCTCTGCTAGACGACCACCACTGGCTGACGCCCTTTGACCGACCACCTCTGAAGCTGACATCGGAGTTGACACTCCGTCGAAGGATGTGCCAAGTTCCACCCCACTTTTCGTCCACCTCCCAATCTTGGACACTTAGTATGGCCGTAGCGGCTTAGCCATGTTTTCTGTTTTTTTTGGGGGCACTCGTATTGTATTCGCCTTGATCTCCTGCCACATCTCTCTCGACGAAATCAGCTGAAGGTAGTAATTTTTAATTTTAGTTTACCCTCCCCCCTTTTAAATTATTTAGTTTTAACTTGTTTGGCTTTTTGTAAGGTTCTTAAGTGTTCCGTTCCCTTTTTAATCTTAGTGTTTTAATAAATTTGTTTTCTTTAGGTCACAATTTTTAGTCTTGTGTTTTATTTTTGTTCAAAACTATACGATCACGCCAGGTAAATTCTTAAATTAAACAACGATTAATATTATCGTTCTTCTTTTCTTTCTTTTGTTTAGTGCTTTTGTTTTAACCCGTAAAAGTAACTACCACACGACTGTCACCACCTGGGCAAGTGCGAGACGAGAGACGGGGGGAAGTTGTGCGACTGCTACACTGTTAAAAATTTCAGTTCAACGTTGTACCATATCTTGGTGCAAAATCTAAGTTTTCAACTTGTTGCACCATATTATGGTGCAAGCTAGGTTGAACCAAAATTTTTTTCCCGAGAATGGTGCCAGCTTTCACCAGAAATTAGTTCATCCTAACTGCAACCGAAACTTCGCTGAATCTACGAACCGGCTCGACGAACCGGGGAATCCCCTTCTTATTAATGTTAACGTATCGGACTGTGTTAATCGAATATCAAAGTAAGTTAAATGTTTTATTTCATGGTTATTGTAATTAAATGTTTGTTTTATTATGTTTAAGTGTTTTTACTCATATAAAGTTCAAATATAAACAGATAAAGTCGTTGTCAACTACGGCCGTTGTATTCTGTTGCTTTTCAAGACTGAATTTTAACCAATGAAAAAAATTGATTGAAAATTTTACAGCTTTATAAAAAAAATATATATCTATGTTTTAAATCGTGAGTAACATATTTTTTAAATTAAACGAACAATATGCGGTTAAACACTTAGCATTTTTTTAAACTTTACAATACTAAACTTGTTTGTTTACTATGTAAAGTCAATGGGAAAGTACGTAAAATTTACGTATAGTTTGTATTCTAGGGTTAAATTTCAGTTGAGTCCGCATAATATACAATAAATGGATTGTTTAAATTTAAGTATAAAGAAACACTTTGCCAAAACATGTAAAACACTGGGGGAAAAATTTAACTTTAATGCAATGTTTGAAATGTAGATAATTTTGCCGACTACCAACATGCTTTGTTTTATTTAAGCTACTATTCATTTCAGTGTACTCATTACTTCAGTAAAATAAATCCATCTAGTTAAAATGTATTGTACAGCCCCCCCTTGGATGTGGTGGGATTTTTGAAAAGGCTAGGTTGGTTCCTAGAACACGATGCCCCCCCTTCCCCCCAAATATGATATTTGGCGATAATATGTAAACAATAAAATTTTCATTTTGGCAACCTTGCCTGGAGGAAAATAGTTCTTTAATTGGCAAAAAAAAAGGTTTTTGTCGGCAATAACATGTTAGTGTATTATAACATCGAATTAACATGTTAATGTTGTATAACATTGAATTTTGAATATTGGGCCGAGGGGCACCATGTTCTAAGAATTGACCAAAAGCTATATTCGCAACGCTACCACGTTCTTGGCAACAAAAACCGGTTTTGTTTCCAACATAAGAACTCCATTTCCCCCTGAAGGGTTGTCGAAAATGGTAACTTTTAAAAGCTGAGGGACCGTACAGTACATTTTAACCTTCATAAGTGACAATACTAATTTTCAGTTTGTAAAATAATTGTATTGTCAAATATCTATTACAAAATACATTATTCTTGTTGAAAGAGTTCCGAGCCCATAATCAAAAGGGTTGTATGTTTATTTTTTGTTTTTGCCGAACATCCTCTGGGGCTGTTGTACGTTAAATTTATCATGGTACAAGTGTGAGTGTGCTTATGTTGGCTATGGTATGAAAACTTGGAGACTGAAATGCCAGCTCGGAATTTGTCTTTGTGGTGTTATCTGACCATGGTTACAAATTATAGAGAAGTGTCCCTGATTTTTCCTTTCGAGATAGTTTTCAAACCATCGCCAATAGCTAATTTTGAAGTCTAGTGGGATGTTAGTGCAACAAACCAATAAAATTTTTATTGTGAATGTTTAATGCATTTGCACAATGGTTATCCAAATAGTTGCCTTTTTTTGCATATGTATATTCTTTACCTTTATGTATTTGCTAAATACAACTTAATGTTTAAATATTTATTTTTACAACATTTTATTCTATTATTAATGATTCAAAATCGGGTAAAAAGAATTGGCTATTTCATAAATTAATAAATCACTGAAAAACACTTAATTGTGTTTCGTTTATAAACAAGAGTAGCCGTAAAGCCTAATAAAACGTTAGCCAATAATTTGTCTTTTAACGTTTACAGGATGGGTATTTGTTATTTCAACCAGAATCCCATGTTAAAACCAAACACCCACCTTTTAAAGGTTAAAACAAAGTTAGATGTTACTCTCACACTAAAATTTTTGTAATATAAGTTAATAATAGCTCTTTTCTATGTCATTGTTACTAAAGTCTATTATTGCAATTTACTTTTTTACTATTTTAAAGATCATGATTGAACTGACATTGTGTGGCTCTAACATAAAGGTGTCTGAGGTAATGTTTGTAACAAAATGTTGCCTCAGTTGACCTATTTGTAAGAGACGCACTCTACAACAACTTGAATCCTGTGGGAAAACTGGCAGCTACTTCTTGATGTCCTGAATTGGTATTCTCTTACGGCGGAATACTTATCCAAGATGCAACATTTTTGTATGTTGAGTGTCAACGTTGAACACATTTATGGAACTTGCATTAACGTAGTGACAAGAAGGCTCTGCAATCTGCATGTGAAGAAACATATTTTGAAGGCTTTGTCTGAATTTGTTTTTGCTCTACTGATTCCACCAAATTTGTGATGTAGTTAATTCCTGCTCCACCCCTCTGTCATTGTGTGTGAATTCTCCAAAAATGAAGATTGTAGGATAAAATGTGCATCGATCTGCATATGCAGTTTCATAATATCTGGCCAACAGTGTGCTTGTTCAAAATTGTGTGCCCAAACGTGTTCACGCCGGAGATAGGATACGGGTGCTCTTGAAATACATTCCATCAGTGTGGTTGATATATAGCATTTACACAATATATTGTGTAAATGTTAAAGAATTTTTTTTTTAATTTCTTTTAAAAAAGTAAGTAATATATATACTATCCAATATCCTGATATACAGTATTATTATTTGTTTATTTGTCTTAGATTGCATTTAATTTAGGATTGATTTCTAGAAGTTTAGATTTTACGGTTATAAGTTGTCTGGCTATCTGAATAGTTTTTATAATGAAAATATTTATAAAAACTGTTGAAAAAGCTAGGAAAAACAATTGCTTACTGAAATTGAAGGGCGAACTTAGCTTCTATTCTTTCCCAATAATATGCTCGATTGGGTATTAAAGTAATTTCAATCTTAAATGTTTGTACAAATAGGCCTAGTAATATTAAAATAAATTGTATAAAAATATATTTATAAAATATTATATTTTCAATTTTTTTCTTCTTTATTGTATAACTTTAAGTCATAAGGGTTTTTGTAAATGCAAATGCAAACCTACCAGGTTCGATGCATTTCCTGTAGTTCGGAAGACTCAAGGAGAAGAGACATCTTATTAAAAAACTTAACTAGTTTTATTTTCATTCCCAAACAATACTTTTTGTGGAGGAGCTGTCTTTTTTCCGACCATTCTCAATGGCGGCCTAGTGCTCTCTCTGTTCGAAATCCGAACCGAAACTTTTCAAGTGGAAGATGCCACATTCCAAACCCAAATGGGGCCTCTCAGCACAGTGAATCATGCCCCAAGTGGGCCGGTTTGCAACATTCTCCCACCTTTGAGTTTAAACTTATAAACTCAAATTTTACTAACTACAGCTCACCCCACAAAAGCAAAGTCAAATATACAAAAAGGATACAAAAATATATACAAATACACACATATTGTTCATTGAAAACAAAAACAATGAATTATTTGCTAACTAAAAGAATGCTTACTAATTAATGCTAAAATATATATACATATAAATTTAAATGCAAAAAAAAGTATAAATTGAAAAAAATATTCTAAATATTAATTCTAAAGTTTTTGCTTAATATCTCATATGATCTGGTGCATTCACAGTTCGTCCACTTTGGCACGTTACCAGCGATAGAGTTTGTTGTGAGATACAAAGAGACTTAAATTTCTACATTACATTATTTACATCATTCTAAATAAGAAGAGACATATTCATAATACAATTTGTTTCACTACATCATTATGTACAGCTAAAACACTTTTTAGTTACTCAGAACTAATTATCTCTCCATTTAGAATATTTACACTAGAAGGCCACTTGGATTCTGACTTTCAGAGCCAAGATGGACACTCCCACCATTTTAATTGTTTCAACTTTTCAGTAAAACAATCACGAGACTCGAGGTCGGCAGCTTTTTATACACCTGGTATATTATGCCAGAACTGAGGAGGATCAGTCACAGAAAGAATGTATTTAATTCGATTTATCACTAATGTGCACCACTCGGTCATCGTACTCCGAAAACTGTTTCTAACAGCTGTAGAAGTGTCCATCGAATAGAATGGACGACTTCCAGTGACCTCCAAGTCACTTAAACTTGGGATACAATCATCAACACTTAGATGATTGGCAGTTGGAGAAAGATCACGGGGCACTATATTCAAATGATGATTTATGGTGGCACTTAATTGAAATGGTGAGCATTTTACACCAAAACAAACATTTGTATGACGATAAGTTACTGACTCACCTGAGTTTACACTATCAGATGCACTAAGAAGAAGGTTTGGCACTTTTTCCAAACATTGATTCGGAGACGATAATCCCTTATGTTTACAACTTGCATCATACACAAGCCTTTCCGGCATTCGCCGCACTGGGTCAGGGGGGATGAAGTCGGCTGAGGGGGTCGCTACTTCGACCGGGAAGGAATCGCCTCGGATTCGAATAGCATCTTCATCTGTCGTCGAGACCTTCAATACTGGGACGGGGGGGATGGGGGCGGCTGAGTGGGTCACAACCGCGGCCGGGAATGAATCTCCTCGGATTCGAAGGGCATCTCCATTTCTCGACGAGATCGTCAATTCTTTTAGATGTATTGTAGCTCGGACACGGCAAGCTATAAGCTTCTCTTCATATACTTCGGCAGCATAGCATTCTTTATTGAAGTCTTCTTGGCTGCATCCCTCTTCCTGACCCTGCAGGAGTTCCTGGAACACAACGTCTAGGGCAAAGAGTTTTTTGGCTTTTTCTTCTAGCTGTTTCAAAGCTATTTGGACATTCACGGCTTCAGCCATTTCCGTTATAAGCTCACGTAAGAGCTTAACGGCCTTTGTGAATGAACCTCGCACGGCTGTGCGTCTTTGTTTGAGAGATTCCATTGTCTCTTTTTCCTCGAGTCCCTGTTCGGGCGCCATAATTTTGTAAATGCAAATGCAAACCTACCAGGTTCGATGCATTTCCTGTAGTTCGGAAGACTCAAGTAGAAGAGACATCTTTTAAAAACTTAACTAGTTTTTATTTACATTCCCAAACAATACTTTTTGTGGAGGAGCTGAATTTTATCCAACCATACTCAATGGCGGCCTGGTGCTCTCTCTGTTCGAAATCCGAACCGAAACTTTTCAAGTGGAAGATGCCACATTCCAAACCCAAATGGGGCCTCTCAGCACAGTGAATCATGCCCCAAGTGGGCCGGTTTGCAACAAGGGTTGTACGGGAGAAAATTTGCTATTCCACTGGATTTTAAATCCAAGTTTGGCAAACCAGAAAATACAATTAACTATATTGTTTTCTCTATGAAATATATTATGTACTGTACATGTTTTTTTTTTCTGTAATTAGAAATAAAATAAATTATATTAGTAATAAATAAAAATGATTTACTATTATTTCCATCTATAATGTAACGTTTTTATTTAATTTTGAGTATATATACTAATTAAATTAGCACAATTTATTGAGGTTTATGTGACATTAAATTTGAAAAAACATATAAGTAAACAATGTATTCCTTAATAATGGAAAGATTTCCTTTGAATATACTATTTAAATAATTGCACAGTAATTTCAAATTATTTTGTGAAATTGTTGAAATATACAGAATTGTAAATATAGTTCTAAATTATAAGAAAATTTTATCTAATAAAAATTTTAAAGGAGGTAACGAAAATACGAATTATGGTGCAACGTTTCACCAAAATCTGGTACCCATTTAGCTGCAACCGAACTTTGGTGCTTAGTTTCACCATAAAATGGATTAACTAAAACCCGAATTTTGGTTCAACGTTTCACCATAAAATGGATTAACAAAAACCCGAATTTTGGTTCAACATTTCACCATAAAATGGATTAACAAAAACCCGAATTTTGGTTCAACGTTTCACCAAAATGGTGTAGCGAAAATACAGAGTCTTGGTGCTTAGTTTCACCATAAAATGGATTAACAAAAACATGAATTTTGGTTCAACGTTTCACCATTAAATGGTATCCATGGTAGCACCATAAAATGGTAAAAATGAGCACCACACGTTGGTTGCAGCTAAACTGGTACCAAATTTTGGTGCAAGGTCCTACCAAATTTTTAACAATGTAGAATGGGACGAGCGGCGACTTCTGCGAGACGGTGGACGGGTGCGTCGACAACCCCGGGATGTGCGGCACTCGCGACGACGACTCCAAGACATATTTTACCGATAAAAAGAAGTGCATAAGTGAGTTGGGATTTTCAATATACGTCAGAACTCCAATTATCCGTACTCCAGTTATCCGGATCAAACAAAGCGGATCACCAATTATCCAGACCCGAATCGCTTCGAGAAAGAAAAATCCGAAATATCCACATTTTAAAAGTTTCTTCCGTGAAAGATATTGTTTTTAATAGTCATTAAATTACATTACCTACTAAAGGAAAATTCGATTTTTTTAAAATAAGAAATAACATTTTTTTTTTGTGAATTATCCCATCGAAAAGCTTCATCGATATTATCGATATTTGGATTTAAGACCACAAACATTAAACACACAGTAGTATCTGAAAAGGAAACAACTGTATAATATATATATATATATATATATATTACAGAGAGATATATATTCCTTACAATGTTTCACATATAAAAGTATATGTTTTGAACTTACAAAAAATAACGTCTTTTTTTGTGACTTAAAGGCAACTGGTGTACAGAGAGTTAATAATATATGTTGCTACCCTAGTGATGTCATACTTTTGCATGGAATTAAATAAAAAACAAGCCAATTAAATAAAAGCATTTTTTTATGTTCAAGAACATGGAGTTCTCGTCCAATTTAAAGAACAGAGAACAAAGTCGTTATTTCGATGATTGATAGTCACTACTCGAGTCTAAAAAGTAAAAATAAAATGATAGCAATTATTCCATTTTGGCTTTGTGTGAATTGTTCAAAATCAAGTTAAACAAATTTACCACAAATTAGCTGTGAAAAGCGTTTTATCTTATATATTAGTAAGTACTATATTGGTTTCTAGAAATAATTTGTAAGATGGTAATATAACGATGTGGTATTAAACATCCATTTTTAATCTGTTCATACATAATAGGCCCATGCACAAGAGACAGACCGTGCAGCCAGTACGGCTACTGCATGCTCAGGGTTGGCGATCAGACTTACTGCGCATGTGTACTAGGGACAAGCGGGGACTACTGCGAGATCGTCGACGATTGTGATAACAAGCATGTCGACTGTGGTGTAAACAGCAATGTCACTTGCTTCCTAGACACCGAGGGTAGTGCTTACATTCAGGGAGAAACGGCCAACATACCCATCAATAGGCTGGAGAGAGTGATGAGAAACAGCAGAATTCGGTTCACCCAGTCTATAGATAAAGGCGGGCGTCACTTACACAAAATGATTTTTAAAACTATGTAAACCCCAACTTTAAATGTGTAACTTTTGTATAAAAAATAAATAAAAAGATATCACCCCTGATAAAAGATAAAGCCGCACCCTGTATATATATATGGATTTCAAAATTATTTTTCTGCAGAATTTATTCAAAATAATAAATGATAGATAATAAAAGTGAGTAAATACGATAAGGCTTTCGAAACGAAACATTTGCAATCGCGTATGGGGTAGAGAAAGAAGATAATAAGCTGTAAAAAATTCTAACTAAACAAAAGGTGATAGGAATAACTGCGCCAATCCTTTCAAAGGTAACATTTATTCCTCAAAACACGGGAGTAAAGTTCTAGTTCGACAGAAGGAAAACTGAAGTAGTATTTCATTATTAATAATGTTTGTTAAACTTCTGTGTAAAATAGTATTACTAGTTACTGTTTGTGTTGTATCGGCGGATCGGGATGTCGATTTTAATAAAAGAGACGACGTAGGAATACAATCGGATGTCAAAAACTTTACTGATAATGTATTTCATGGAAAGGGTAAGTGGATATTTTTTCATACATTTCCGAATTAGTATTTGATTAGCTGAAGTGCAAAAGCAGTTTTATCCAAAAATTAAATTCTGGTATCAATAAGTACTTTATAACTTTGGCTTCAATTTTAAAACAAAATCTATTTGAAACAATCGTTATTTAATAATGAAGACGTCGCATACAGTTGCAAAACCAGTTAAATCCTTATGCAAGTTACAAAACAAGTTTTGCAAAAATTAAAGTTATAACTTATTAAACAATCCGAAAACTTGCTCATTTTGATGAAAAATAGTAGTATTTGTTCTTCATTTTTTGAAAAATATATATTATCGTATTAACAATTACTAAGTTTTGACGGTTTTTCGTGATTAAAACAAAAAAGCTTTTAGCACATGTTGCGTTCAATATTTTTTTTTTTACTGATGATGGTCCGCCCACCCCGTACCCAGCACATGGCAGCCGGAATAGTATATACAATCCAATCAAAATTGGTAAAAAATTGCACAAATTTAAATTTTCAACAGGCGATAATTTTCACATCTGAAAAGATTCGGAATAAAAAGTTCATTAATTTCATTATTTTTTTTTTATGAAGAAAAATTTCTACTGAAGCTAAATCAGTTATATCGTCTAACGGTGTTTCTTAATTTTCTAAAATGAGTTTAAAGTTGATAAAGTTTGTTTTGCATCTGGTCTACTCATTCTAAATATCTTTGATTTTTAAAATACAAATACTACGTTAAAATACGCAATAAAAATCCATCAAATCTGGACATGTTTCGGGAGATACATCTCCCTTCATCAGCAGAAAATGAAAAGTTTTCCACAGACTTTTCATTTTCTGCTGATGAAGGGAGATGTACCTCCCGAAAAATGTCCAGATTTGATGGATTTTTATTGCGTAATTTAACGTTGTTTTTAACCTGTTCTTTTGTTCCCTGTTCTTCAAATTGAACGCGAACTGCATGTTGTTCTTGAACATAAAAACACTTTTATATTGTTAACTTGTTCTTTATCTAACTTCATTAAAAAGTATGACATCATTTAAGTACCAACATTTTTTATTAACCCTTTGCACTCGAGTGTTGCCTTAAGTCACGAAAATAACGACATGTTATTTTATTTCTGTTTTTCAAAATGAAAGGGAACAGCATATTCTTGAGTTTTAAAAGCTTTCTAAACAAGCTTTGATAAAAATTACTTTTGTCATCTAGAAGCACCATGCATGTAGGTGATCGATCTAAATTTCTCTTCAGATCGAAATTCCTCACAACGCTGGTTTTTTTAAAAAAAAAAAGAACTTTTGAAAAATGTCATAAACCATTAAGTACATGTTTGATATATTGTGATTAATATTCAGCTTATCGCGCATTTTTTATTTTATTTTTGCAATTATCCTCCCAAAACGTAAAAACAGAAACATGTTAAAGAATCCCTCTTTAAAACAACAGGAAAGGGATTATAAAAAACTGTTCCATAAACAGAACGTAAGTATCCAACATGTTCCTCGAGTTCGAACAGTTGGTAATATGTCCCTAAAAGCCCAGTGAAATCCAATTATAGGACAGTGCACTTCGGATGCTGACTGCCATAACATGGGGAAATGTTTGGCGGGAAATGTGTGCGACTGCAAGAAGGGGACGAGCGGCGACTTCTGCGAGACGGTGGACGAGTGCGTCGACAACCCCGGGATGTGCGGCACCTTGGATGACGTCTCTTGCGTCTTCAACGTGATGAAAGAGAAGGCCCACTGCAAGTGCGACAACGACTCCAAGACTTACGTTCCCTACGAAGGGAAGTGCATGAGTAAGTTGGGATTTTCTATGTCTTCGTTTGTTACCTGTTTGCTACCATCACTGTATGGATTTTGGACTGACTACAAACGTTCATTTGACCTCCTTATCTTTAAAAGCAACAACTGAACTCTTTTAACAGCAGATTGCATTTAAAATGGGTTTCAAAAGAAAATAGATAATAACTCAGGCAAAACAAAAATACATATCGGCTTATTTTAACATGAAAAAATATACGATATATTGTGGTATCGATGAAAGTGGGGTGCAGTTGTTATACCCCTTCAATTGGCTTCAAGTCAACAAAATGTCTTGCCCAATTCGGAAGTTACAGTTAGAGATCAGTGGGCGAAACGAATTGAAAAGATTCTTACTGGAATGACAACACTTACCATTATTGACTGTCACTTATCACGAATAAGAGGCTCGCAAGAACTAACTGTTGATCGAATCGGCCAGATGATTTTGTTCATTACGGAGAAAAGGGTGACCAGAGGATCGAGTGGTTGCTGCAAGGATAGTGAAGATTATATATAAAAGGTGTGCTCGTTTTCCGCTTTTTGAAAGTGGGCAAGGAAAGCAACTATTTGACGTCATTTTTGCTCCGCCTTACTATGGATTTTTGATCATTCTCATTGGCAGTGTGTTTCAAGCATTGCTACATAGGTTCGATCCCCGGTTGGGTAACAACTGGTGATTTAATTTTTAATTAGCAAAATAATGTAAATATCTCTTTCAAAATTCATGGACATGCTCTAGTGATAGCTAATATTATTTTAATATGCTTAATTTATTAAGCAACTCTTTGCAATTTTAACATACTAAATACAATCCTTAAAATATAATTTAAACTCTTAAAATATAGCGAATTCTAAATAAAAATAGCGAGTATCATTTTTAAATAGTTCACAAAAAAACGAATAGATGGCAGCACGTCACGAACCATTCGTTCAAATTGGCTGCAATTAACATCGAGATTTTTTAATAACTAAACTACTCTTAAAATCGATTCAAATTGTTTTTTGAAGCAAATTTTAACTGTTTTCTTTTATATAAATTCCTGATTAGTTACAAACAAGAATTCTTGTTAATATAAGTTTGCTATGTAGACCCTAAAACGACTGTACAAACTTCTGTGGGCATTAGACACGCCCACAAGTCGAAGGTAGGCGTCACTATGACGTCAAATAATTGCTTTCCCCGCCTTCCGTCAGGCAGCTCGAGAACGAGCACACCTTATATATATATATATATATATATATATATATATATATATATATATATATATATATATATATATATATATATATATATATATATATATATATATATATATATATATATATATATATATATATATATATATATATATGGTCTTCACTATCCTTGTGGTTGCTGGTTTATTTTATTTAATGATATTTTACCACACGTGTAAGTAAGAGAAAAAAATGTTTTACCTCAAACGAAAATATTTATCAAAATTAAACAATACTTTTCTTATGTGTAGTATATAAATATATTTACGGGTTGAAATGATTTTTTCCCATTATACTCTAGTTCAATATGTGCTGCTCCTTGGCAGCGTGAGCCCCAGTTGCTCAGTTGGTAAGGCGTTCAGCTACTAATCAGAGGATTGGTGGTTCGAATCCGTGAAATGGACTTGACATAGAAAAGTAAAAAAGTAGTGATCTTGCGATCGGAGGGTTACCAGCTTCGCTACAAAAATACTAGAAAGTCGTCCAGAATATCCAACAAATTATACTGGCGTGTATACGGGATTGCTGCACGATAAATCTGATCGGGGTTCAAAGTCCCGTTGTCTATTGAAGGTGTTGGATGCCAGTTCAGGTGTTTCCTCGTCATCTGACCATGGTTCTAAAATAACGAGATGCACGTATGAATGTGTGTGTGAATGTGTATGTATTCCCGGGTCTTTCCTTTCCAGATTGACCCCGAACCGTCGCCAATAGCCCACTGTGCAGCTCTAGTGCGACGTAGATTAACAAAACCAAACCAAACCAAACCTTGGCAGCGTTTAAAGGAAAAACCAAAGCTGATATGTTCAACAATTTTAATTAGGAAGAGCGCATAGTGGCTAAAGTTGACTTGAGCCACTTTTGAGTCAGGAACAGTTGAGTCAGGAACAGTCAGCAGATTCCCCTTAAATATTCTCTTAAATTTAACTTTATTATGTTCTTTAAATAAGTTTTTAACCTGTTCTTTTGTTCCCTGCTCTTCAAATTGAACGCGAACTGCATGTTCTTGAACATAAAAACCCTTTTATTTTTTTAACTTGTTCTTTATCTAACTTCATTAAAAAGTATGACATCATTTGAGTACTAACATTTTTTATTAACCCTTTGCACTCGTGTGTCGCCATTAAGTCACGAAAATAACGACGTGTTATTTTTTTTCTGTTCTTCAAAATGAAAGGGAACGGCATATTCTTGAGTTTGAAAAGCTTTCTAAACAAGCGCTTGATAAAAATTACTTTTGTCAACTAGAAGCACCATGTATGTAGGTGGTCGATCTAAATCTCTCTTCAGATCAAAATTCCTCACAACGCCTGTTTTTTTTAAGAAAAGAACTTTTGAAAAATGTCATAAACCATTAAGTACATGTTTGATATACTAAGATTATATCGATTATTACGCCTGTTTAAAAAAAAGAACTTTTGAAAAATGTCATAAACCATTAAGTACATGCTTGATATACTAAGATTCTATCGATTATTTCGCCTGTTTAAAAAAAAGAACTTTTGAAAAATGTTATAAACCATTAAGTACATGTTTGATATACTAAGATTATATCCATTATTACGCCAGTTTTAAAAAAAGAACTTTTTAAATATGTCATAAACCATTAAGTACATGTTTGATATACTAAGATTATATCGCGCATTTTTTTATTTTATTTTAGTAATTATCCTCCCCAAACGTAAAAACAAAACATGTTAAAGAATCTCTCTTTAAAACAACAGGAAAGGGATTGTAAATAACTGTACCATAAACAGAACGTAACTGTCAAACATGTTCCTCGAGTGTAAAGAGTTGGTAATATGTCACTAAAAACTCAGTGAAATCCAATTACAGGACAGTGCACTTCGCACGCTGACTGCCACAACGTTGGTAAATGCGAGATGTGGAACAGCGATAAGTTTTGCAACTGCAAGAAGGGGACGAGCGGCGACTTCTGCGAGACGGTGGACGAGTGCGTCGACAACCCCGGGATGTGCGGCACCAGGGACGACGTCTCGTGCGTCTTCAATGTGGTGAAAGAGAAGGCCGACTGCAAGTGCGACAACAACTCCAAGACTTACGTTCCCTACGAAGAGAGATGCATGAGTAAGTTGGGATTTGAAATGTCTTTGTAAAGCTTCATCACCGTTTAGATTTTGGACTGACTACAAACGTTCATCTATACTCCTTATCTTTAAAAGCAACAACTGAACTCTTTTAATAGCAGATTGCATTTAAAATGGGTTTCAAAAGAAAATAAAAAAAATCAGCCAAAAGCAATACATGTCGGTTTATTCTGACATGAAAATATATACGAAATATTGTAGTACCGGTGAAAGTGGGGTACAGTTATTATATCTTTTCAATTGGCTTCACGTCAACAAAATGTCTTGCCCAATCCAGAAGTTACTGTTAGAGATCAGTGGGCGAAACGAATTGAAAAGAATCTAACTGGAATGATGTCACTTGCCATTAGGGACCTTCACTTATTACGAATAAGAGGCTCGCAAGACCTAATTATTGATCGAATCGACCAGATGATTTCTCTCATGGGTAGAAAAGGGTGACCAGAAGCTCGAGTGGTTGCTGGTTTATTTTATTTAATGATATTTCACCGCACGGGTAAGTAAAAGATTTTTTTTAAATCAAATGAAAAGATTTATGATAATTACACAATAGTTTTCTTATGTGCAGTATATAAATATATTTACGTGTTGAGAGGATTTTTTCCCATTATACTCTAGTCCAATATGTGCTGCTCCTTGGTAGAATTTAATGAAAAAGCCAAAAGATGATCAAATCTCGATGCGTAATAAGTGACGACCCCTAAAAAGAATACACTACCCCAGTCCTTATTTTTCCCGTTTCATCCTACCCCAAATTCGATTCGCCTTGACTGTGTCGCTCAGACACAGCGCGATCTCTGCAGTTTTATTAATTCATTTTATAGTAAAACTAAATTATTAAAATTTTTAAAATGGTTTTCTATTTACCGGTACAGATCCTTTCAAATTAATTTCTATAGAATAAGAGTTGATCGGGCGATTAATGTAGTTTAGTAAATACCCCAGAGGCGAATTCAGTGATGTAATAATCAATTTCTTTTTTAAATGTTGGAAAAACACTTTTAGAATGTCGGCTCCTCGTTTACCGGCAGGTCCTTGCAAATATAGCGACCAGTGCGACTCAAACGGTTTGTGCTACCATGTGGTCGACGGCCAAAAGTTCTGCGAATGTACACAGGGGACAAGCGGGGACTATTGCGAGACCATCGATGGGTGCAAGAACATGGACTGTGGTGTTGACACCAACACCACTTGCTTACTTGGCACCTGGAGAGGTGTCTACTGTAAGTGCGAAGTTTCACGTCTACGGTTCGACTACGATGAAAAGGTCTGCAAGGGTAAGCATATAAAGTTGATCACTGTTACCCGGTTCCCAAATACCATATTGACTTTTAAACTTGGTACACTTACGTAAAAGCAAAATTTATGATATTTGGCAATGCAAAAATTAATAATTAAGTCATCCAATTGCAAAACTCATTAAATCAAGAAACATTGAAACTCAATATTTTCGCGCCATTTTGTTAATTGATCCGGCCTTTATGGGATTCATAGGTCAAACAATTGCAGAACACTTTTAAACCTTCGAAAAACAGTTTCGAAATTCCGAAACTGCTGTAAAACTTTTTTAACCCGGATGCCGCGCATACCTGTTGAATCAGTTTGATTTGACTTACATCAAAAACTCGCTACATCCTTACTAGTACAGAAGGAATAAAAAAAAAAGAAACCCCTCTTTTTTTTCGGTCGCTATTTATCCTAGGGCTAAACTTAATATACTATTTTGTAGGGAATAAAGTGTACTACTTAATGATTTGCATAGAGAGCGCTCTTCATATTTAAATACACTCAATTTTAAATTTGATAGTTTTTAAACACAATAGTTAACTCCAACCGATTGTAATAGTTTTTGTGAAAAACAACATCTACTTTTGCTAACGAAAAAAATTATCTTTACACTGAAAACAATGTATATTTAAATTTTCGTTAATTTCCTACAATTATATGCAGAGATATTGAATAATATTTATCGCTTGTATTTGAGGGGCTACCTCCATATTGAACAAAGTAATATTCGGACTACGAAATGAAGGACGCTGGTAGAAAGTTTTGGCAGCAGCCGAGGTTTTTCGTTTCAAGGTCTGACTTACGTTACATCGCCCATGGTGTTTTTTTTTTCATATTTTTTTAAACTTAGTTAAAATTTGATATATTCTGTTTTGCTTCTGGTCTACTCAAATATCTTTGATTAAGAAATATATTTTGTGAAAAAAATTTATAATTTCCTGTTATATAGACAATCAAATAATAATTTTTAAAGTTCATTTGTTATTACAAAAAGTTTCCTAAATGAACTTAAAATTGTAAAACTTTTTCTGGAATATCAAAAAAAACAATTACAACTAGTTGTTTGGTCCCGAGCTACTGGGGAACCCGTTGAGACTTATGCATAAAAACATTGAATTGCCACCGTCGGGATCGAACTCACGACATATCGTTCCGAAGTCCACTGCTCTACCATTTACGATATCGATCTTATAAGTTGTCCATATACATAAGATGTTTCTTTATGCAATATTTCTAAAATTGTTAAAATCATTTTTTTTTTAAATAAGCAGACCTTTACGAATCCGAACTGTAGGTGAATATCTCGATGATGAATAGTGCTTATATATAATTTTTCAACCTTTTATGAACATCGTCTTTTATAATCTTTTTTGATGGAAGTGTTTTTCGATATATATATATATATATATATATTCGATGAGAGAGAGAGGCGTAAAGTTTCAATTTCAAATTGTTAGTGTGTTGATCTCTTGTAAATTGCGTAGTATTTTATTTTTATATTTAATTATGCCATTAACATCGTTATAAATTAATACTAGATGAGGAAGTTTCGGATACAAAAAGCAATGGAATTGAAATACATTCATTTGCACTAAACGAATTTTATTGAAAATATATACAATAATAGTAAATAGCAATAAATGTGTAAAAGTTATTTTCTACTGCTTTTTAATGAGGGCATAAAAAAATTATTTTCGAATGCATCTTATCTGGTCATTTTTTTTATTAGATTGCAATTGTGGAGAGAATGTATTAGATTGCGAAATCCGGAACAGTACGAAAATTTGCCTATGTGGATATGGATCCGCACAAATTGGAGAAGTTTGTGAAAGTGAGTTTTTATAAAGTAGCATAACTTCTACGTCTACGGCGCACCTCCTGCGACGTATAAAGAAATGCTTTACAGTGTTCTACTACGTCTATTAATTTGTAAAAAAAAAATTAGATTTAGTAGCAGATATATATACTAATTTAATTAATAAATTTAATTAAAACTGAAAATCTCAATACATTAATTACGGTTAGAAACTTTTCTTTTTATAATTCACTGGGTGTAAAAAATAATGACTTTTACCTATATTCCATACACTTCCATATCCTGTACGCGGAAATGTACTGCGAAATCGCATCCAGAGATAATTTGAAAAGATCCTTGATTAAAATCTGCTATAATTTGCTGCACTGTTGATCTTCGGTTATCTCTTACGAACCTGGACACTCTTCTTTTCATTCATTAGCCGCTGAAGAATACAGCAGGCACGTTGAGCCCAGTTCTTCGGCTGACAGTCCAGTCTTTAAACACTTTCACTGCAGCTGCTCTTGAACATTTCACAGATGCAGCTGTTTCCTGATACTCACTCTATGACTCCGAGGACCAGAGATTGAGCAAGTTACGGGGTGGGAAAGGAACAATGGGGGAGTTGTTCGAAATTTCATGTAGACAGTGACATTTATCTTTGTTTTGAAGGTAATATGCGTAAAATTTAATCAAGATTGGAATAAAACTGTAGATTTGTATATAAAATACAAATATACATACAAGCAGACACTCTTATTTATATATGTAGACTTCATGGGTATCTCTCATCTATTATGATAAACAAAATGAGGTTTTTTTTAGCATTGCAAGAAAAAATATTTAAAAAGAAAGTAATATATATTTGAAACTGCATTTCGAAGTATTCCCTTACATATAGGTCATGACATAGGAAGATTGGGCAATAAATGGCTACTAAATGCTTTAAAACAAATTCGAAAAGATAAAACACGTTACTACTAGAATTGAAGACGTGGGTGCAAGAACCAGACAGCTCCACTTTTTGTCTGATTTATACTTTTTTGTTTATTCTCAAAAAGACTCAGTTTCAAATATATATTACTTTCTTTTTAAATATTTTTTCTTACAATGCTAAAAAAATCGATTGATTCAAGAGCCAGACAGCCTAAGTATAGAGAAATAAAGGAAAGGATACGATAAAGTACAGTTGATAGTTGACTGCAGTCCGGAGCCCCTGCGGTCTGTCCCCATGGTTTTCAGGTTACGATCCCGGACTGCTAACTTATCTGCATGTCTCTACACTTTTTTCCACCCGACCTTGATCGGTTGAGCGTGGACCCACAATATGTTACACAGTACATTAACTGAACATGTTTTCTATTTGCTAGTATAGTATTATAATGACTAGATGTTACTGGTCTTGCGTTTATGAGCATTTACAAAATGAATGGAATGAAGTAGTATTTTTCCCCTTTTTTTTCTTTCTTTCCGACTCGGTTTATCGTTTGGGCTTTAAATTTAAGGAACATTAAAAAAAAACATATTTATGGAGGAGCTGGCTCACACAACTCTCTGTTTTTACTTTGGAGGAAGTCGACTAGCTATTACGATAAAGTACAGTAGTTTTCGTCATTCCTGGACAATTTTGAAAACTGGAGCTGTCTGGCGCTTACTCCTCACGTCTTTAACTCCAAAAAGTCTAAAATCCCCAATGTGAAGAGCTGAAAGTTCAACCGAAAGTCGCGATTGGAGTTATGTGCAACAGGAGTCATAGTCGAGCACAGCTCTAATGCTCAAATCCTACTTCAAAACTTTGTGTGATTTCGATATCTCTATCTGCAGTGCTTTGTTATAAGACTTACATTACGCGAGAGGTTGTAACATTCAAACCAGTGGACTTAAACTTATTATATGATGTGATGTGACTTAAACTTCGAAACAGTGGAAACGCTATCCGAAACCTGTGAACTCGAATTCTTGTCTGTCGGTGTGCATTTGCGAATGAACTTTCAAACACTTGCAAAGTGGAAGGATTATCAACAGTGTCGAAATATTTCAAACATACTTATAAGAACTGTCCAAAATTGCCCAATTAGATATCGATTCAAGTGTAAACGATCACCGAGTCTCTCCAGGAAAAATCCTGATAAAATTCGACTTCTAATAAGTAAGTTACTCTTACGGGTATCCCGTACTATAAGTATTTTATCACTTAAATATATGCAAGTAGTTATAAATAGCCGGTTCTGCAACGTATGTACCACCTGACGATGCGAGTCAAACCATGATGTCAAGAATGGAGTAGAGATGTTTCGCTTCTGAGGGTAGAAAAGAGTTTTTTTGTGCTATTAGTTGAATGTTGAATAATTATTCTTCCCTTTTGGGAAGTTAAGTTGTTTCATAATTACTTTTTTTTACTGATTTGTTTCGAAATGAACTATTAGACGAGGTGTTTTGGTTTTTAAGTGACGACAAGCTATAAAAAGGTGAAACTGTATTTTTGGGGTAAAGGAACAATGATGATTTCAGATTTCAAAGTTAAAGAATATGTTTCAAAGGAAAAGAGTTGAGTTGTACTCGTCCTGGTTATGGAATAGAAGACGGGACGTTATAGAAATATGGTTTAAAATGGAGATTAAAACCAATATCTTATGATTGGAGGAGTGAAATATCTCTACACTGCTCGTGACGTCACTTAATCCCGCTTATCGTCAGGTGATGCCTAACCCATCCGCCTAGGTTTCAGAAACGGCTATTTATTACTACTTCTGCATGAATACGACGTCTTAAATTTACAGATATATCTTTCATAAATAATCCAGCCACCTCCTAAAAATATGTTAATTAATAATAGTCAGTTGTATTCCTTCAAGCATTCTAATTTTTCAGAATGCAATTGTGGGTATGGCACCAGTTGCATGTTGAAAGACGGTGAGAAAGTGTGTGGTCCTTGCGAAGAGGGTTACGTTAAAGCTGGACAGGATGGCATTTGCACATGTGAGTATTCTTTAACTATTTCACAGCTTTACCCGAGCATATCGCGTTCAGAATACGCGGGGCTGTGCGCGCCGTTTCTAATAATTATTTGCTTTGGTAAACTATATTAGTATATTTGGTGTATCTCTAGTTTCTTTATCAAGGTTTTTTAGTTTTACCATGTTGACTCATTTAATGTCGAGAAATGTAACGAAAAGCTAATAGTAAAGGATATCCCAATGGGATTTACTAATTCTTAAATTAATAAAATATAAACATGATCCCCGACAATAACCCATTTTTCTCATACATTAAATATATGACGTTTCAAGTGAAAGTAAAGCAGGTCCAGCAACGCTGACTGATGACCCATTTGTGTAAAACGGTCAAAAATTTCATAGAATTAGCTGTTAATAATCTAACTGTTTTTAACTGTCTTTTTTTTTTCTTTACTTTTTCTTTTTCCCCTGGTTTTCTTCTTTTTTCTTCTTTTATATATGCAGTAATATACTTTTAATTATAGTAATCATTATTTGTAGTCTTCTTTAGCCATTTACAAAGTATATGTATGTATATATATATATATATATATATATATATATATATATATATATATATATATATATATATATATATATATATATATATATATATATATATATATATATATATATATATATATATATATATATATATATATATATATATATATATATATATATATATATATATATATATATATATATATATATATATATATATATATATATATATATATATATATATATATATATATATATATATATATATATATATATATATATATATATATATATAGATATATATATTGTAACTCACAGACCAATGGTGGAATTGACTTCCTCAAAATTCAAGTCAACCTACAAGAACTTTAAAACAGTGGAGGTACTTTCCGAAACCTGTGAACTCGAATTCTTGTGTAGGTGAAGGTTTTGTACCTTGAAACCATTTTGACTTTTAAATTGGTTTACTTGCGTATTATTCATTTTAAATATTAAGAATGAAGTTTCATCAAAAATTATATCTTTATGTATTATGTATATTTTTGGGAAGGTGTACAATTCTTCTTCATTTTTTTTAAATAAAAGAAATTTACATTAGGAATTACATTAAAAGGAATTACATTAGCAACACCCGTGTTGTAAATTTGTCCGTAATTTTAAATCGTTGTAAAATTCGAATAAAAATGAGAGTAATTTGATATTTCTATTTATTAAACATAAGTAGAGGTTAACAAAAGTACAATGCGAGTACAATAGTTGGTAGAACTAACTTGGCTTTTCGCCTTTTTTCAGCTTTTTAAATTCTTTTAGTGCCTTTTTTCTTATATTTGTTATTTTAATGATGTATAAGTCAAAACACAGTATTTTTCTTTCGGTCTACCCCTTCGTTTTTAATAGCATTGTTCTTATTATAACAAAACCTTTTCGATCCTGATTCTTTGTGTGATTTATAGCGTCTTTAAAATGTCCATTTATTTAGCAGCTCCATGGACATTATTTTTTTTATCTATAATTAAAAATGTTTTAAAGCATAACTTTGATAAATACTTAAATGGTATACTGAAATTGTGTGTTATATAAGTTTACAATATTTTTTCTAAAAAAAGATGGTATTACATATTATAAGATCCTTTTAAATGAAAAAAAACTAAACATTCTAGAGTAAGTGAAATTAAGTTATACCTTTTTCATAACACTTAATAAATCTAAAGTGCTGTCGTATATTAAAAATTCAATTATTTCTACTTTATTTATGTTTACAATATGTTATGGTTTTATCAATTTTACTGTTATTTTAATAATTTTGGCAATATTTAAATATATAAAATGATATTTTATGTATTTCAGGAAAATTTTCACCAATTTGGCACTATTTTCACCAGTTTTGAGATATTTTCTTCATTTTGGTAATATTTTTACCACTTTGGGCAATATTTTCAATTTGCTTAGGTTCTATTTTATGATATTTTGATACGTTTGGTGATATTTTGATTATATTGTACACACATTCGGAGGTGTTATCTATATTTGCGATGTTTGGTGACGTGATAGTTTTCAACCAATCAGGTTTAAGCTATTTTATCCACTCAGAAAGCATTATTTTAGATTTCCATTAGAAAAATAAATATTATAAACATTGCTTTTCTCACAAAAGTAATTACGCGCATTTCCTTACTAAAACCACATTTTTATGACTTCTCTTATATTCTGAAAACAGGATGAGTACACCTCAACTCTTCTCCTTTAAAACACCTTTCCAACCAATTAAATCGGAAGCTTTTCTCATACTTGAAAAACACAATTTCACCTCTACAGCCATGATGTTACACATTCAAATTTTTAAGTAGGGCGAGTACATCTTAACTTTTACTCCGAAAATTCGAAACCAAAACACCCCATCTAGCAGTTAAATCCGAAATTAATCAGTTCTCCTATTCTAAAAATCATTCTGAAACACTCCACCAGCAGGATAAAAAACAACTTAACTCACAGCACACCAACAAATGTACTTGTACCGGCAAGAGTGAAATATATCGACCCTACTCGTGACGTCACTCAGCCCCAGCCCAAAGCGAGGCGGTGCATTTCGAATGCCACCTGGGTTGCAGAACCAGCTGTTTATTACTACTTCTGCTTGAATATGACGCCTCCACGCCGTAGATATATCCTTTATGCAAATTTAGCCTCTTCATAAAAATATGTTTGCAAATAATAGTCAGTTGTATTTTTTCAAGCATTCTAATTTTCTAGATTGTTATTGTGGAATCCATGGAAAAAAATGCGAGTTCATAGACGGCAAGAAAGTGTGTACTTGCGAAAAACGTTACTCTCAATCTGACCAGGACGACGTTTGCACAAGTGAGTATTTATTAACTATTTCTCAGTTTTACCCGAGCATCCAGGGTCGCATTTTTAAAAAAAATATTAAACCAGACAATGACCCTTTAAAATCAGCTTAAAAACCAACTCAGATTTTAGACGTGTCAATCGGACGAAAATGGAATTCTTAAATATTTTGATAGGGGGTAAACCGTCTCTACATGTATACGTCTAAACGCATGCTGGGCCAGAGCTGTTCAACTTATTTTTTTAAATACACTACAAAATAATTTTATACTTACAATTTTTTTAAACATTTTATTAAAATATTTTAAAGTTTTGTTGATTAAAATAGAATGTCTTTTACAGGATATACATAAAAGAGTAAACTCGTTTAAGAATCATTTCACTTGAAGAGCAATAATTTTTAATTATTCGTCCTTTATACTTCAAGTGATAATTTTCATTTACTGTATTATTTACTGTTCCCTGCCTTAAAGGTACAAAACATGTCCTCGTGTTTTTATTCTGTTACAGTTTCATTTTAACTTGTAGACACTGCTGGATTGGTTGGCCAATTCAATCAACCAACCAATCTAGAGTCTCGGAGGACAAAACACGAGGACAAGTTACCGACCTTAATAATTATAATCAATCAATCCAAATTACTGTATATTGTTAGAGATATGCAATTTCCCTAATCCATGCGAGAACGGTGGGGCATGCTCACGGAATATCTGCAACTGGCACCCTCCGGGGTCTTTCAGGCAGCTTTCGCTGGTCTTGCACATGGAGGTAAGAATAGGATTCTTACCTCCATTACCTCCATGGTCTTGCACAAGTGGTCCGTCTGAGGTGAGGCAATATTTAATATCTGCCACCCCACTTTACCCATGCAAGAGAGGCGCCAGTCTGGGGACCATCATAAAACGGTTGAAAGAAACCTTGACAAAGAAAGTTCGTCTTTGGGGATCTCGGACCCATAAAGTGAAATATATGGGGTCTTTCATTTCGTTGGGCCCAATCGAGTGAATCAGTCGAATCCATCAAATCACGGGATAGCCGACGAGATGCATTTTGATCCAGGAAAGCCAATGGAATGAGGGGGAAAGTATTAGAGGGCGATCCCCTACCCCCCCCAACATCGACAGAACTCTCTTCATGTTGAGAGACACTCACACACTTAGATTTTGGACTAGCTTTTGACTGGACTATCTTCAGGCTTTTAAGTCAGTCTCTCGACATGTTTGTATAACCAAAATTAATCAATCTCTCATGTTAGAGAGTAGTTCGATGATCGAATGTCCCCCCTTGTTTCAGAAGAAGTCACTGGTGAGTCATGATGTTCCAATATGTTCTCGCACGAGTAATAAATATGTATATAGAGAAAGATTAATCGTTTTCCTTGCATCATTATAGTTATAGTTTCTGCATTTTATGCCTTTTCCCAAATAGGAAAATCCACGCTCAGGGTATTTTAATATTGTTTAATCACAACGCAATTGTTCGGGCCTATCCGGACGGTACTTATTTTTCCCAATGAATTGCAGCCATTCAGAGCGCTTTGACCTCCTTGAATACACATTCATGCTTGGCTCTTTGTGCGCTGCGCTGTGTGCCGTCTGGGGCAGCCTGGATTTACCGTTCGCCGTAATCTTTTGAGTTATGCTAATTATCTTTATTGTTTTTAGACTGCTGTTCAGTCTGAGACGAGTGTGTGCGGAGATGTCCCGCCCAAGCATTGTTAATGTCCTAATTTATCAGTTTGTTTTAATTAGTTTCTTCTCAAATAAAAGTAGATGTCGATTTTAATCTTGTCCGTCTCATTTTAAAGTATCGCTTCTGTCGAGGGATTTGCCTAGCTAAATCAGCAATGTCAATTTTAATAATATACGATCTCGCCAAAGTAGATAAGTGTAATATGTTTAATATTAATCTTAATATTAACTGTAAGCTTAATGCTTAATTTCACAACGTTTGAATTTACATTTATACATCGTCCACTTGTGGAAGACCATCGAAGGCTGCAGCGGAAGCAACCAGTGCGTTATGGGAAAAGGCGACTATCTCTACAATATGACGTCACAAGAAGATCACTACAAGTGCCGAAACACGAAAATAGCATACCTTGACTACATGTGTATGTAAGTGGCGATGCATTGATATATATTCTATGCATCCGGGCTACTCATATATTAACTTTCAGACACAAATCATTTGGAGTGAATGAGACAAAATAGTTCTACTAAACTGTAAAAAAAATTGCTTACAAATGAGTACATGGACGTACTTGTGTTTCTTTGAATACATATAAATATACAGTCTTACATATCTTATCTTTGTGATTAAAAAAAACTCTTTATATATAGTAAATATTAAATGAATTATATTTACTGTAGATTAGTTGATAAAAGCTATTTGAAAATTAAATAGTTATTTTTGGTAGATTTTTAAGTTAAGTACTATTTTGTTATAAGAAATAAAAATACAACTTAAAAATACGCAATGTGTATTTCTTATTCTTAACTCAATGTCTTTATGACGAGTTTTTATCTGACTATTGGGTTGTGTTGATCTAAACATTAAACTCACAATATAATTTATTAATAAGAAACAATAAAGTAACTCATCGCACGATTTAATGTTGTGTTTCTTCCTTTCAAGAGTGTGATTGCGGCCCTTTCCAGAGGAGTTGCAATTTCGTGAACGGAGAGAAAAAATGCGATTGTATGGACTCTTATGAAGAAGATTCAGAAGGACAATGCAGTCGTGAGTTAATCTCTATAATAATTATGTAGAGTGCTCGAAAAATATGGCATTCCTGCATGGTGTGATTGCAAAAGAATATCACAAATTGAAAAGGCTATATCTCTGCAAGCAAACAATTTAGAGCGCCATTTTTTCTGCCATTGTACTGTAAAAAGAGGTATTTAAAAATGAGTACCTGAACCTACATGGAGGTAAGAGTACTTGAGTTACTCTTACCTCCATGGAACATACTCATTTATCTTTGAGTACAATTGCATCGTAAATGAGATATGACGTACTCAAGATTTAAGTAATCGTACTTTCTAAAAACTAAACAGTGTGTTTTTATAATGCTAAGATCAGCTTCTGTTCAAGCTGCCTTAACAAAACGACCTGACACACTTAAAATAGTTGTTCAGAAGATGGTTTTCCACGTTATTTAATGTTGATTGATTAAATGGAAAGAGAGTTATTACAACTCAATCGTCTTACTTCCCATTCTTTTGGCATCACTTTTTTAACATTTCTTCTGTTTATAACTTCTTCAAGTCGCACTGGTAGTACAATGGGTAAGGAACTAGGCTGCGGTGCCTGAGGATCTGGGTTCAATTCCCGGTAAACCTTGGTTGCAAATGTTGATATTTCTTGAAAGTTGTTTATGAAGATAGACTATGTAGGCAAGCAACTGCTCTTTTTTATTCATTTTTACTTATTGTACTGATTTTTAAGTAGATGTCTTTTTCAAAAATGAAACTCATGCATTCGACGCCATGAAAAGCATCGAATGCAATCGAAAATGAATACATTTTACTTGTTTTTGAGTATCTATTTTTAACAGTGTGTGAAGAGGACTTTTGAAATATGTTTCTGTTTGACAAAAAATGTCCCTAGGAGTTTCCTTCACTGTATTACAAAAGGGTTTGATATTTATAGTTCGTTCGCATTTAGATTACAACCACAGGAGTCGTACATTAGGAGTATCATACGTTGGTTTTGACAATTTAATAAGAAAGGATGCCTTTAAAAAGGCAAAATATGAGGGGTTTGCTGTAAAAAGGAGGTAGCTTCAATTATTCAAGTTTGCAGAAAACCGTAAAAAACTTTGAAAATTCAAAATTCGAAATTATGTGAAGATATTCTTTTTGATCAATCTTCTTAATTGTTCCTACATATTATGACAGTATTTTCACTCAAAAATATATCTTCCAGATAACGTGGCACATGTTGGAGTTACCTGTTTCTTGCAACCAAATAGATGCTCTGTTTACCTCCATGAAAAATATTTCACAAAAAACTACAATTTACTATAATATTATATTATTTAAAGAAAACTTTAATTGAAATATAGCATATAACTTGGCTTTAAAAACAGAAAATTACATTTTTAATCATCACACTCCCCCTCTGTAACGTACGGCTCATCTTCTGCGTTGTCTGGTTGTAGTCCATCGTAGAACCCCAAAACGAACGTAAAAAAAACGAAAACTCTACTGTTTATAAGTGCTGTACAACCTTCCTGTAAGCAAAGCACGTCAGTCGTTTGGGGGGAAAATGGCGGTAGCTCCAGGAGCTACCTCTATATTTCAACAAACTAATGAGACAGACAGCTCCATTTCTTGAGTAACGCGATAACTAAGGATTGGAGACATCTTTCTGGTACCAAACGAAAAAGTTTTTTTTTACCACAAGATAGTACATGCAACTCCAAATTCCCCTAGGTTGGAGCTACATCCTTTTTACAGCAAACCCTTCATATGCAATCAAAAGTGTAACGAAGAAGGCTCCTATCGATATTTCTCGCCAAAGTCCAATGAAATTTCAAATGTAGAATGGGGTTCTAAGTTGCTTGATTGCGGAGGTAAAGCCTTTCAAATTGCTGACACCTGCATCAGTAAGGTACTCTAAATTTAGTATCCTGTCGGCAACACTTGAGGCTTTACTTCAAATCCTTCCTCTGAAGTCATTTTGAAGTGGAGAAGCAATTTAAAGTAATGAACATACTTGACAAGATTGGCACGCGGTGTAATTACCAGGATTTGTCTCCCAGGGTCGTCTGAAACGTCGTAATGATATTTGTTTGGAAATAGTTAATGAAATTCCCTAACAAATTCCTTCCCTATGGACGCTATACCAAAGGCGAATATCCCCAATAAGCCTTAATCAGAAGCCAAACAAGCCCCAAAAAACTTGTTGAATAGGTAACAAAAACATTCTTCACATGACATTTCCTGACACGACGTCTACACGATGTGTAAACGTGATAAGAAACGTGAACGATACAACTTTTTATTTCCTAAAAAGTGTATAGGAACAATTAAACCTCTCATAACATTATCCTATGCATTTTTCTCAGATGTGTTTCTGTTTGTTTTTTAGAATTTAACATGCAATTTTAAAAAAATCAATAATATTAGAGTTGGGTAATTTTTTGCCATGTGTTGAGACTTTCACATCTGACGATCCGGTTGCGCCCATGCATGTCCGTCGTACCGGGTGGGTTTGGGTCGGGGGGAGCCCCTCTCCCCTCCCAAAGCCGCCCCCCCCCCCCCAAATCTGGAAGAAAAGCCTGAAAGTTTGGAATTTCAACTTCTGAAAATCCCCGGGCTGGGAAAATGTATGCCTGAAGAAATTTAATTTTATTAGCAAATGAAAGCTAGGGAAGATTAGATATTGCGCAACTTGTAAGATTATCCCTTAAATTAGACCTCAGTACGGACACTGCATTGGAATATGGGTGTAACAAATCAATGCTTGTCAGATAATTGTTTAATATTACCTAAAATATATATATAAAAAAAAATGTCAATAAGGACCTCAATTCTCAGCACTGTTGAGTTGGGAATTTAGAATAGTTAAGTTGGGAATTTCGAATCTTTAAGTTGAGAAATATCTTGTTTCAACCCCCCAAAATATTTTTTGTGGGACGGCACTGCGCCCATGTTTCTTGCTAAGAGAGAGTTACATTATCTGTTTTTCATCACATGGGCTAGGCACTGATAATTACTATTACCATCTTGGATTTTCTTACTTCTTTCTATGCATTCGACGTTATCTACAATGACTTTACCTTCTTTCTTTGTTTTCTTTCCACTTATAGAATTATTGAATTCTTGACGTTTTAAGCTTTTATGTAGCACTGATTCTTCATATCTTCTCACCATAAAGCGCGTGCTCACTTTTCTGTACCGCCAAAGAAGGTTACTTTTATCCTTGCAGGATACCTTTACACCACCTATTAAAAAAGTTTCACAATTGAAAAAATCGGGACATTGAGTAAAAGAAGTCAATAATATATTATTTCTGTGAGGGTTTTAGCAACCCTGCTATCCAACGGTATGCTTATTTTTTCCCTCGCTTTCTGTTAAGGAAAGTTACAGTGAAAAATGTTGTTATGTAGGTATATCAGATCTTTTTTTCCAGAGTAAAAATGTGAATATTATACGTTAACCACATGTACCGTGAATAAAGTAAATGCACAATTGTGTTATGTAACAATAAATTTAAAAGTATACTAACAGGCTTACTGATCTTTTGCTTCTAATTCAGGTTACAAATTATTTTGCTCACTAACCATCATTCCAGTCCAACATTGGGGGTTACTTTACTCCACCATTTAAATTGAAGTAAACCTTGTGATATTAATTTATTTATAAGGTCCTGACCTCTCCGTAAGGATGTACAGGATTTCCTCCAACAACAATACATAGAATAAAAACATATGATGTTTGTACAGTCCATTGAAGTGATACTCATCAGTGAAAATCGAGCAACACGCTCGGAATTTGGTTGACATATATTAGGTATTAACATGAGTATTGTTCTCCATATGTGGTACATAATCTTATAATTGTAAACTAAACCTTAGTAACTTAAACTTAATGTTCTGCTAATTTACTAGACAAGCAAAAAAGTTTTAAGATACCTGCCATTATATGAGGTTCGATGTGTTGGACTATGTTTTGCAGTAAGAGAAGAATTGGTATTATATGTTTTTTTTAAATATATTTCGAACTTTCTATTAATTTATAAATCATGTATTTTTATTTACACCATTGAAGTATACTAGCACAAATTGAGAGATCCAATCAATCCGAATTCGCTAGTTGTTCTGAAAAAAAAGGAAATTTAGAAATCATATAAAGTTTTCGAGTTTTTAAAATAATTTGCTTGCTATGAAAATTGATTTACTTGGAAAGCAATAATAGAACATAACATTTTTAATGGTGCTTAATAAGAACCAAAAGAATTTATTTACTCTATCCAAGCTTTACTATAGAAAAAGTCATTTTCTGACATTGGAGTAAAGTATCCTATCCCCACTGTCTACTTTACTCCACAGAGAAAATAATAATAGTAGTAAACAAGTCTACAAAAAGAAATAGATTATCGGAATCTTTAGTTATCACAGAATATATTGATACTCAGAACGTAACTTAAGCTACAACTGCGATGATTTTAGGACAGTTATCTGGCAAGGTACAAAGCACAAACACTACGGAAACGACTCGAATTGCATCTTTATTTTTAAACTTTTACATCAATTTGCACACCTGTGGGCAAGGGTTGGCTGTGTATAAACACTCAATGTGTTTTTACGCATTATAACTTTACACAATTAGTATGACTTTTTTAGTCGTCGACTCACTCTGTGTTGTCTCTACCTACCATCGTACCTTTAGTTTTTCAAAGGTTACCGCAAGAGTTCAGTAGTTTAGAAAAGCAAATTCAAGTTACCCATACAAACAGCTTTGTCCTATCGGAAAATCCGAACCCCTACAAACCCTTATGGGCATAATCTATTATATTACTATACTTTAATTGGTGGTAGTATAGGGCCCATCTAATTTTAAAATTACCACTCCACAGTACTGGATATAGGTATATACCGTATATTTTAATTTAAAGTATAATTTATATGTATTATTTAATAAAGTATAAAGTTTATAAGTATAAAAGTGTATAAATATTAATTAATAAAGTTTAAAATGATATATAACATTTTAAATTATACTTTCTGGAAATGGTCAACATTGTATTGCACCATAATGGTATCTCATATTCTTTTGCAAACGCTTTGTGCATTTTTATATTATGCGTATGAGATCAATTTCATTTACAAATGAAACGTTCAGAGCTAAAAAAATGAATCAAGTCCAAAAGTATTAAAAAAATGTGTTTGATGCGGATTAATACTTCTTAATGGTGTATATTTTCAGAGCCATAGTGAACAAATTCCCTGCTATTGCTGTTTTCTAACAGATGGCATTATTATCCTCTAAATCACTTTTGGATTCAACTAGTGTTAAGAAACTTTTACCTTGATTATCTCAAAACTATTAACTTATGGACTTGGTCCGGTTTAGCTCTGGACGCCTCACATACAAATAATGTCGGCGACCTACAGGCTCTAGGCCCAGCAAGGTGGGTCGACATTATTTGTATTTGTATTGGTCTCGGACACACGGGAAGTGAAAATTTATATTTAATGATATTATGTGGTGAAATTAGTGATTAGCAAAATACTGATGGGTGACTGCAGTCATTTTTTTAGTGCTGTGACACAGCTGTGACAGTGCCGTGATATAATCTGCCTTGTGTTAACTTTAAAATGAGGTAAAACTGTATGCATAATTTTCTATCGAATATTTGTCTACTTTCAGTATGCTTATGTAAAGGAGCCAACGACGGATGTCATTTCGTTAGTAACTATGGTTACTATGAGAAAATGGTGTGCAAGTGTTTAAAAGGTTATGTGCAATATGTAGACGAATGTATAGGTAAGTCAACTTCTTATTTTGTGTATTCAAATAGATATAATTAAAAGGTAAAAATAATTTTTTTAATGTCATTAACTGAATTTGTACTAGTGACTTTAAATAGCATTTATATTTGGATTTCTAAAATAGTTGTTTCAATTTGAAATAGATTGCTTTCGAATTTTTAAAATATGAATTTTTGAAAACATTTAAATAACGTTTAGTTTCTTTACAATAAATTCAATTAAAAAAAAAGACAATAAGCAAAAGATTTTACAAGCACACATTTGTTTTTATAAAAAAAATATTATAAGTTTTCATTATTTTTATGTCAATTTATATTTTAAGTCAAACTAAATACATTAGCTAATGCAACTATAAAAGCAGTTAAATATAGTTAATTAAATAACAGACGTGTAACAGAACATGCTAAAATTGAACCGTCAAAATCTACACGGTGGAGGTCAGATAATATATCGTAACATTTGCTGGGAACACAAGCCCTACAAATTGGATTCATATCCGTAACCAAAGAGTTGTAATATTAAATAGAGAGCGCCTTCAATACCAGACTCTCATAAGGCCACGGTGTCAACATTGAAAAGAAAAACCCACATTACGTGGTTATAGCGCTGCCACATTTCGCGTTCAGACATCTGCAGGAGTTTCAAATTTGGCGCACTTTCTTCTTTTTTTGGTGATAAGGAGTTCTGTCCGTATTCAACTTCTTAACATATATGTAGGTATTTACATATTTTCAAACAATATGCGCTAAATATTTCCTCTTCATTAACGAAACGAAAATATTTTATTTGTGTTCAATACTCGAAGAAGCGAAACTCTTTATATTTCTCAGGTTTTATTGTTTATATTTTCTTATTTATGTATACAAAATAACAATTGAAAGAACTTCGCTTATGGTAAATTTTTTACATAAAAACTTAATGCAATTATTTCAAAACTACAAAGTAAGAAAAATCTTCTTAATATATCTGTTAAATTCCCTTAAACTGTGCCAGTCGTTAAAAAAAACTATATTTAAATACAAAATTAAACACAAAACCATATTACAACTCTTCGATCTCGTTTAGTTCTTAAAGACGCCAAGGCCTGCCAAGTAATATTGGCGCATGAATGAATTGCTATTTCCACATATCACGTGGTTTCAATGATGGACACACGGAAATCAGCATTTTTATTCCTCTATTTGTATCATTACTCTATGTCCGTAACTCGATAATTTATAGGGATCGAAGTATCAGGGTGTATTCCCGCAAATTACATACGCAATTCATTCGAAATGTGTGAAGACACGAATGAAAGTAAAATGTCTCACAATCGCTCCCTATTTATGTTCCATGGGATACGTTCCATAATAATTGTATGGCCATTCCCCACGGAGCCTTTGGACTCTTCTTCTACCACCTGCATGACAATCTAAAGCCTGAATGTCACTTTGTTTATATGATTTAAAATAATTAAAAGTACTTATAAAAACATGTATGGATTATAAAAATAGAAATGGGAATTTAAATCTGTAGACTCTTGCGAAAAAAGGATTGGAAGAGGGATATAATTCACTTTAATGTTAATTAAGAAGGTAGAACAGAGAATTTTAATTTCAATACGGGTGATTGACCGAGAAATCGCGGGTTTAATTTATATAAAACGTACTGTAATCAGAAAGGAAAAACGCATTTTTATTCCTAATAGGTAATTGACACACATGGAACAACTTACGCGGAAGGTTGGAAAAAAAACTTTGTTTTCCATGTTAAAAATGTACTTTTTTATGTACCGTTTTGTCAGACGTTTGAACACATACAGATATAAATTTAGTATCTATGTATTCGTAAAACAATTTTACATACATTAAAGCTTGTGTTTAACAGTTGAAGTATTTTTTAAAAAGTATTAATATTATTTGACAAACTGCAATAATTAAAAAGCTTTTTTTTTGTTAAAAGTAGCATAACTTATTAAATTATTTGTATTTTACAAAAAGCATTCCATAAAGTAAATTAGCATGGGTTCCAATGATGCTGTAAAATTTATAAAGCTTTACCTACAGCAGTTGCTAAGAAAAAGTACGTCAAAGTCATAAAAACATCGTTCTGAGATACAAACTGAACACAGATATTGCTATGCCCCTTTTAATTGTAAAAAATATTTGATTTTAATAAAATAAAACTAAATGTTTAAATAAACTGTGAGTTAAACGAAAAAAGCTGTTTAAATACAATTCGTTCTTCTACACTGTTAAAACTAGGTACTTAAAAATAAGTCGAATGTACTCATTTTTGATTATAATCTATGCTTATCATAGCTTCAAGTACATAGGTTTCATTTTTGAAAAAGACATGTATTCAAAAATGAGTAGTTGCTTGCCTACATACGCTGCCTTCAATACATTTTTCCTCACTTTCAAGAAATTTCAACAACTACAACTTACCGAGAATCGAACCCACTCCGTCTACCTGATGTCGTTCGCACCGAAGTCCAGGGCCTTATCCGTTTTAACTATCACGCGCAGTGAAGATGTTGTTAAATGAAGTAATATTAAAAAGGTGAAGCAAACGAATGGAAAGTAAAGTAATTTAGTTGTAATAACTCAGTTTCCACTTAAGCAATCGACATCAAATAATGTGGAAAACCATCTTCTGCACAACTATTTTAAGCGTGTCAGGTCGCTTTGTTAAGATTTCTTGAACAGAAGCTGATATTAACAATATTTTAAACAATGTTGCTCATTTTTGCAAAGTACGCTTACTTAAATTTGAGTACATCATCGATCCTTTACGATGCAATGGCATTAAAAAAAACGGGTAAGTCCATGTACTCATTTTTAAGCACATGTTTTTTACGGTGTAATTATCGTAAAAACAAGTTTAAAATGCGTGTGGAAGAAAAGTTTTAGGACATTTCAAACTTCATTAATAAAAAAAAAACGATTTTGATCAGGTTGACAAAAGTGAATAAAATTATTCTGCATGTGCGTGTTATAAGTGGGTTAAGAAACAATTATATAAATCTGTATTGAGGATCAGTTTGGAAATGACCTAGACGGAATATCACCTGTGTATAACTTGAGCTTGTTATGAACGTAAATTTTTTTATTTGTATAAGTATGTGATCAAGATGCTGCAAAAACTGCATGAACACAGCGATGCCTCAAAACACAAATGGGTGACAATTGACTAGTTTTTCGGGTCATGCACACCACACGAAAGTTTGAAGCATCATTTTAAAAGATGGAAGTAAAAGTAAAGAATAAGAAGGGCCACTTCCCCAAACCAATTTTCGTTAACCAACTTACCGTGGAAGATCTATGGTTAACGTGGACATCGTCGATATATCGATGTCACGTAAATAAGTGGGTGGATCAACTTGCTGTAAAATTAAACCAATGAGAAACACGCAACAAAAATCTTTCCTGACGACATTTCGGCGATGGTTTATAATTTATGTGAAACTATCACTAAATATGCGAAGTAATAAGTAATTACGACAGAGCGAAATGGTAAAATTGACGTAATAACTATCACAAAATGGCGATTGGAAAACGAACAAAATTACAATTTTCATATTATGCAATATTTTTGCATGCGTGTGTGACGTCGCAAGTAGGTGGAGCTAATTGCTGTAGATTAAACCAATAAGAGACATGAGGGACACTATTTGCTCATGCGTTGTAATATACATTTCGCAAATATTGCCCATGGTTGACAATTTGCACTGAAATCACATTTGGGGATATTACTTTTTACGCCTTGGCGCCCTTTTTCTTTTTTGTAACTAAGATGGGAAAAAACAATCGTCCGTTAATCGTCCCGATTGAAAATAAATTTACGTAGCATATTTAAAGTACTATACAAATCACAATTTAGGAAATGAATTCGAATGAGCTCTTGACCCTTGAAGAATTCGAATATTACACTCGAACCCTAGGAACCCAAGGCTGGCCCGTCGCAACGCCGCCCCCCCCCCCCCCCCCCTAATCTGGAAAACTTGAAAATTATAAATTTCAATTTGTAAAAACCCTCGAGTTGGGAAAATTTATGCCTGAAGAAAAGTAATATTATTAAAAAATGAAATCTAGGGAAGATTAGAAATTGCCCAACTTTTATGATTACATTTAAATTAGACATCAGAACGGACACTGAATCGGCATATGGGTGCAGCAAATCGATGCTTCTGAGAGAACTGTTTAATATTACCTAAAATATATACAAAAATGATGAAAAATGTCGATAAGTTGGAACTGGGAATTTTCAGCACTGTTGAGTAGGGAATTTCCAATAGTTCAGTTGAGAATTTCGAATCGTTAAGTTGGGAAATTTCTTGTTTCAACAGCCCCAAAAAATATGTTTTGTGTAGCAGCACTGACTCAAGGTCCTAAGCAACAAATGCAAAAGCATTCAATTCCCTACCAAAGTATAAATGTGTTTCTTAGTTTCTTAATAGCTTGTGAATATTAATTTGAAAAATGAACTGTTTTGTATAATTAAGGGAACGTTTGTTATACTTGTGAATGTAAACTTTGCAGAGTGCGACTGTGGAGATCACGGAAAGTGTAGCCCAAACCCGCTGACTACTCCAATTCCCGGAGGCTATTCCAAATCCTGCACTTGTGACGAAGGCTACGTCGAAAGCGAGGGAAAGTGCGTTGGTGAGATCCACAAATTATAATTATTATACCCTTATGCTTCTATTAAATGCCCTTCAGCATTGAAATTGTCATTGCTTAGTTTCTAGAAACGCATTGCTTTTTTTTTTAATGTTTATTAAAATACAAAAATCGTCGAAGTGCGTTACAATTTAACAAAGATATATATAAATATAACTACGTATGACTGAAAAATGGGTTTGTAGGCATTTTCCGAAAATAAAAATTAGGAATCTTTAAGGACTTTTTAAAGACTTTAAAGGCAATTTACAAAAACCTTAATTTTTTATTAATGCAAAAAACTTGTCTGTGTTTTCTACAGAGAAACAAAGTTTTGTTTGATTCCTATTAAGATTCAAACAATTTTAATGAGGTTTAGTAAAATTAATTAAATGGTAGTCGTTTTAAGAATTTTCTACCAGCCTTCGGTAACTTAAAAGTTTCAAGGACCCTTTGGACAAAATTAAGAAGTTTCTGAGTACTTTATAAGGTCCCTTATGAATAGAATACGATAATAAGAAGTTTCTAAGGACCGTTCGAACATTTTACATAGAAAAGTTTTCACTGTTAAATGTAATAAAACTGAATTACAGGTAAAATCCTTTAAAAACTGGTTGTGTAAAAACAAGGCTTCACTATCCGTATGGTATCCTACTTATATACTTCATACACTGTTAAAAATAGGTATTCAAAAATAAGTAAAATTTGTTGATTTTTGATTACATTCGATGCTTATCATAGCTCCGACTACATAAATTTCATTTTTGAAAAAGACATGTACTCAAAAACGAGTAAAAATTAATAAAAAGAGCAACAGCTTGCCTACACAGGCTGCCTTCATAAATCACTTTCAATAATTATCGACAATTACAACTTCGACTTAAAGGGAATCGAACCCAGGTCTGCAGCACTGCTGTCCACAGCCTTATCCGTTCGGCTAGCGAAGAAGTTATAAACCGAAATAATGTTCAAAAGGTGAGCCAAAAAAAATGGGAAGTAAAATAATTTAATTGTAATTACTGAGTTTCCATTTAAATAATCGACATCAAATGATTTAGAAAACCATCTTCTGAAGAATTAGTTTAAGTTTGCCATGTTGCTTTGTTAAGATGGCTTGAACAGAAGTTGAGATTAGCAATATTAAACCACACTATTTTTGAAAAAGTACGGTTGCTTAAATTTGAGTTACGTCATCGCTCATTTACGATGCAATTGTACTTTAAAAAACGAGTACGTCCCTGTACTCATTTTTAAGCAAAATATATTTTACAGTGAACTCAACCAGTCCAAAAAGCAAGATATGTTAAAAAAAATGCGAATGTCTTATTTCTTTCTTTTACAGAATGCAACTGTGGCAAAAACGGAACATGTGTTTTCGAAAACAGAAAAAAAGTTTGCAACTGTGATGAAAATAACAAGGAATATTATGGAACTTGTAAAGGTATTTCAATTCGTTTTAAAAATTCAAAATAATTTTAAAATACAAAAAATTTTATTTTGAAAAAAATTCAAACATATTACACAATAATTGTCGATCAGAATGACTTAAATGTCGAAATTGAAATTATATATATTTTTAAAATCATTTATTGTCAATCAAAAGCAAAACAATTTAATTAACAGTTAAAATTGGTATTCAAAATAAGTAAAATTTACTCATCTTTGAATACATTCGATGCTTATATACGACGATGCTTCAAATACATAAGTTTCAATTTTGAAAAAGAGATTTACTTAAAAATGAGTACAATGGGTAAAAATGAATAAAAAGAGCAGATTCTAGTCTACATAGGCTGCCTTCCAAAATTATTTTCAATAAGTATCGATAATTACAACCAAGACTTACCGGTGAATGAAACCCAGATCTGCATGTACCGCTGTCCAGTGCTGCATCAGTTAAGCTACCAGGGCGACGAGATGAAGTTATAAACAGAAGTAATGTTAAAAAGGTGTACCAAAAGACTGCGAAGTAAGATAATTGATTCGTAATAACTCAGTTTCAATTTAAGCGTTCGACATCAAATTCTATGGAAAACCATATTCTGAACAAATATTTTAAGTTTGCCATGTCGCTTTGGAATGGCTTAACTTAAACGGAAGCTGAGATGAGCAATATTAAATCACACTGCTTATTTTTGCGAAAGTCGATTACTTAAATTGAGTACGTCATCGCTCATTTACGATACAATTGTACTGAAAGAAAAACGAGTATGTTCATGTACTCATTTTTAAGCAACTTTTTTTTTTACAGTGTTGAAAAAATAATTAAAATATTTTTGAAGTCAGTATTGCAAATCGAAGTTATTTATATGTCGAGATGCGAGGAATTTACATTTGAATTCTTTGTTGCCAATAAAAATTATTTAAATATTAACTTTGGTCCTTCATTTTATTTCCAAGCTTGTGACTGTGGATACTATGCCGAATGTAAGTTCAACGAATATGGCGAAAAAGAATGTGTCTGTTATTCTGGATATGGAATGAACAACGGGGTGTGCAAAGGTAAGACAGGAGAAACTCGTTTAAGAATGGCTAAAAAACATATTTTTTTTATCTTTAAACAGTAGCAGAAATTCCCATTCTTCGCACGGTGTTAATTAAAGTGACACAACATAGAAATAAATAAGGGTAAAAGTAAAGAATTAGGGAGAGGGGTAACTCCGCCAAATCAATTTTCATCGACAACTTTGCGTGGAAGGCGCCTAGGTCAGGGGCTTATGGTAGAAGCTTAAAAATTGCCAAACCAAATATGGGTTTTTACCAAGGCTAGTGAAGACTATATATATATATATAAGGTGTGCTCGTTCTTGAGCTGTCTGACGGAAGGCGGGGAAAGCACATTTTTGATGTCATAGTGACGCCTACCTCGCGCTTTCTGTAGGCGTGTCTAATGCTCTAGTTTGTCAGGTGCTGCCATCTATTCGGTTTTTTGTGAACTATTAAAACCTGATAAGCTAACTTTATTTAGTTACTTCTACTGCATTTTATGGGTTTAAATTATATGTTAAGGATTGCATTTAGTATAGAAAAATTGCAAAAGATTTGCTTAATAAATTAAGCGTATTAAAACAATATTAGCTGCCACGAGAGCATGTCCTTGAATTTTGAAAGAGTAAAATGGGGGTAAGAAACATCAGGTCAATGCATTTGTATTGGTCATATTAAAGGAGTTACAATTTCAATCAAGTAAAATACGGGGACATAACAAAACAAGGACGGATTAGCAGTAAAGCTATCTGAACACAATTATTTACAGATATTTAAATTATTTTGTTAATTAAAAATTAAATCACCAGTTGTTACCCAACCGGGGATCGAACTTAAGTAGCAATGCTTGAAACACACATCCAATGAGAATGATCAAAAACCGATAGTAAGGCGGAGCAAAAATGACGTCAAAAATATGCTTTCCTTGCCCACTTTCAAAAAGCGAAAAACGAGCGCACCTTCTATATATAGTCTTCACTATCCTTGGGTTTTTACCAACTTTTTTTAGAGTCAAATTACGAACTTTTTTAGAGTCTGGTAATTTATCTGTTTATTCCGGTTTGGATGGGACAACTTAGTTTCAGATGTGAAATTGCCAATCCAACCTAATGAAAACTTAATTAAAATTATGCAATGATTTCCTCAACATTTTTCATGTCTACAAGAAAGAATGTTTGTAAATTCCTGTAGACTTGGCAAAATCACAACCCTATTTCTACAGATTCTGACTCGCTCATATAACCTAATGGTTTTTTTTAATTTTTTTACAGCTTGTAATTGTTATCCGGGAACTTCGTGCACATTTGGACGTAACGGGAGTGAAAAAGTGTGCATCTGCCCTAAGAATTTCGCAAACGACAGGGGATCCTGTTTAGGTAATTAACTATTAATTCTACCTTTGAAGTCAACTTGTTGACTATAAATAAATCGATGTAAAACCTCTTGCATTCGAGTTTCCTCTTAAATGCCAAATAATGACCTGTTCTTTTGCTAGCTATTATTCAGCATGAATGAGAACAAAATGTATATAGTCTATATATAGTCTTCACTATCCTTGGGTTTTTACCAACTTTTTTTAGAGTCAAATTACGAACTTTTTTAGAGTCTGGTAATTTATCTGTTTATTCCTGTTTGGATGGGACAACTTAGTTTCAGATGTGAAATTGCCAATCCAACCTAATGAAAACTTAATTAAAATTATGCAATGATTTCCTCAACATTTTTCATGTCTACAAGAAAGAATGTTTGTAAATTCCTGTAGACTTGGCAAAATCACAACCCTATTTCTCCAGATTCTGACTCGCTCATATAACCTAATGGTTTTTTTTAATTTTTTTACAGCTTGTAATTGTTATCCGGGAACTTCGTGCACATTTGGACGTAACGGGAGTGAAAAAGTGTGCATCTGCCCTAAGAATTTCGCAAACGACAGGGGATCCTGTTTAGGTAATTAACTATTAATTCTACCTTTGAAGTCAACTTGTTGACTATAAATAAATCGATGTAAAACCTCTTGCATTCGAGTTTCCTCTTAAATGCCAAATAATGACCTGTTCTTTTGCTAGCTATTATTCAGCATGAATGAGAACAAAATGTTTTTCAGCTAATGTTCTTCTAAAAAGTTTGTTGTTCAAATGTCAGCCACACCACAGAATGTGTTCGGTGTCATTAAACTTTCTGGATGGGAATTGGTTAGGCCTGGTCAAGCGTTCAACATCAGTTTATTCGCAAACTCGGAGTTCGTCGTATCAATAAATAAATAATCGTGTATGAGTTTCGTCAATTTAGTGAAAAAAAATTCATCGCAAAGGCTAATTTTCTAATAGAAAATTTGATTAGGAAAACTGTTAACTACATATCTTGCCAATCAAATAAAGCTACAAAATGTCCTCTTCACAGTAATATATAGAGTGGCGCTCTAAGTAATTGTATAGCGGAGATATAGCCTTTCAATGTTGTTATGTTTTTTGTACTCTCCTGTATATGTCACTGCTAAACTTTGGAAATGAACTAATGTGTTAAGGTTATCTAGTTAATCGAGGCAGGAATTACGAGGCAACATTATCAGGTCTTTCCTTTGGGATAGATCGGGAACCGTCACCAATAGCCCAATGTACAGCTGACGTTATTTCAACAGTCAAATCGTATTGAAATTTTCATCTACATTCACGCTTCACACTGCCGTTTTACGGGCTTGCGTCGTTCAATTGGAAAACCTAATTTATACTACAATTTATGCAATAGACTTTTTACATTTTCTTCCTTTCAATTGAAAACCTCCTCCAGGCCTCCATGTCTCATAAATAACTACAATTAATACTGATGAAATGTTATTTAAACAACAGCAACATTTTTAAACGCTCATTAGGTTTATAACTTTTTTAAAAATTTACAGTAATCTCACGTACTTACGGATAGTCCGCTCATTCGTCCCCTAAACCAATTCATATTTTTTTTTTAATTTATAGTGGCAATGGAAAAAAAATTAAATTTTGTACTTTAACAATTCGGAATAATTTAATGTTTACATATCCTAGGTAAAGTGCAAGAAAACTATTATTTTGTAGATGATTCCGTACTTTAAATGAATGAATCCAGTAATGTTGAGAATAACTATGCAATGTATATGTTACCGAGAAGGTACACAATTCAGACATTCTACAGAATGTCTAATGCTATTTAGGCAAAGTATGAAATGATATTCTTGAAGCTCGTAATTATGAAATAAAACTCAATTTACCCTCTTTGAGTGTTAAAATCTGACACTATAACTCGGTATCACATAGCACTATTAAAAGTTTAAAAAATTATATTTTTTTTATTAATGACAAATTATTTGTTCTTGAAGCTCGTAATTATGAAATAAAACTCGATTTACCCTCTTTGAGTTTGAGTGTTAAAATCTGACACTATAACTCTGTATCACATAGCACTATTAAAATTAAAAAAAATTATATTTTTTTTATTAATGACAAATTATTTGTTCTTGAAGCTCGTAATTATGAAATAAAACTCGATTTACCCTCTTTGAGTTTGAGTGTTAAAATCTGACACTATAACTCTGTATCACATAGCACTATTAAAATTTAAAAAAATTATATTTTTTTTACTAATGACAAATTTTTTGTTCTTGAAGCTCGTAATTATGAAATAAAACTCAATTTACCCTCTTTGAGTGTTAAAATCTGACACTATAACTCGGTATCACATAGCACTATTAAAATTAAAAAAAATTATATTTTTTTTATTAATGACAAATTATTTGTTCTTGAAGCTCGTAATTATGAAATAAAACTCGATTTACCCTCTTTGAGTTTGAGTGTTAAAATCTGACACTATAACTCTGTATCACATAGCACTATTAAAATTTAAAAAAATTATATTTTTTTTACTAATGACAAATTTTTTGTTCTTGAAGCTTGTAATTATGAAATAAAACTCAATTTACCCTCTTTGAGTGTTAAAAAATTTAAAAAAATATTTTTTTTTACTAATGACAAATTCTTTGTTCTTGAAGCTCGTAATTATGAAATAAAACTCGATTTACCCTCTTTGAGTGTTAAAATCTGACACTATAACTCTGTATCACATAGCACTATTAAAATTTAAAAAAATTATATTTTTTTTACTAATGACAAATTCTTTGTTCTTGAAGCTCGTAATTATGAAATAAAACTCGATTTACCCTCTTTGAGTGTTAAAATCCGACACTATAACTCTGTATCAAATAGCACTATTAAAATAAAAAAAATAAAAAAAATTTACTAATGACAAATTTTTTGTTCTTGAAGCTCGTAATTATGAAATAAAACTCATTTTACCCTCTTTGAGTGTTAAAATCAGACACTATAACTCTGTATCAAATAGCACTATTAAAATTAAAAAAATGTATATACTCTCTTCGAGCAGTCGTTTGTAACTACTCATCCCCTCCGATCAGCCATTTGGGGTTACTGATCGCATATGAGGTACCAGATATGTTTTAAAAGCAATGTGAAATTTCCCGATGACAAAACGACTGATAGTATGAGATGAGTAGCCCCAAACGACTGCTTGTAATGGGAATTTTCAAAAAAATTCTCTAAAAATGTTAACAAGGAATTTGTCATTCGTTAAAAAAAATCCCCAAAATGTTTATTGCAATCGTGCTATTTGATACAAAGATAATTGTCGGAACTTAACATTGTAAAAGCATAAATTGAGTTTAATATCATAATTACTATCTTCCAGAATCTTATTTCATACTCTGCCTAAATAGCATTAAGCATTCTATGGAATTACTAGGCAAAGTATAAAATAGATAAAAAATATTTCGTTTATTATTACATACTTTGAATAAAAACGCCAGGCATTCCATAGAATGCCTTAATTTTACACTTTAACGGCAACAAATACATTAACGGAATTATAACATTAGCGGTAACACATGTAGTTTGTAAGTTTTTCTCCGTTAGTTTGCGTGACTAATTTTGTTCTTCCACAGATATCGACGAATGCCTGAAGTCCGATGCCTGTCCTTCGACCACGAAATGCGTCAACACACCCGGCAGCTACGAATGCGTCTGTAAGGAAGGATACGAAAACCCATCGATCCCCGATATTCAAAAGTTTGGATGTTTTGGTCAGTTTTCAATTGATTAATAAATGATTACTCTTTTACACACTTTAAAATTAAACGAAGCACCCCCATTAGTAACCGAATATAAGGTTATTAATTTTATACATGATGTTGTTATATAGTCGTTATAAATTTACAATTGTATGGAATATATATATATATATATATATATATATATATATATATATATATATATATATATATGCTTTTAAGCTGGTGGTGGTGGAAATGGTGGCTGGAAACCAAACAAAGAGTGGTCGAAAAATTAAGAGATCAGAAGTAACGTTGTAACTATCTTAATACGGCATTTTCTGGATTGGGCTCTCTTGAGACCCACCCTGCTGAGAAGGTTGCAACAAAGCAATGATCAACACACTAAAATACGCACATTCTTGTAGTAAATTCAATGTCAAAATATGCTTATCCAAAAGTATGTGTTACAATCCTGAATATTTTTTAGACATCGACGAGTGCTTAAGCGATTGGTCATGCTACGACCCCTACGCCAGGTGCGTCAACACCCCAGGGAGCCACAGGTGCTACTGTCAGGAAGGATTCTTGGTCAGCAAGGGAAGCTACGAGAAGAGCAACAGCTGTATTCAAGGTAGCAAATACCATTCTAAATATAATTGAGGAGAAAAAATTAAAAATGCGTATTGTCCAAAATTTATAAAATTTAGAGTATTCCATCACTGAATTAATTTCTGAATTTTTTATTGAAATAAACTGTTTTTAACCGATTTAAAAACACGTCAAGCAACAGCCAAAGCGCGCCAAAGGAGACAAGTTATCAATTCGACTGTTATATATATTTTTTAATGTATGTTTGCGCAATATTTTTGTTCTAATTCCGATATTTGTAATTTTTTTATGGATAGGAGCACTTTTTAAAGAAAAAAAATATCTAGTAATCCGGAATTCTCAATTAACCGTACAGTTTGAAATCAAAAATTCTCTTTTTGTTGGATAGAGAAAAATCCACTTAGGAAAAAAATACACAAAAAAAGTTGGTTATCCGGCTTTTGTTTATCTGAAAAAAATTGGTTAACCGGACTGTTATTAACAGTTTCTCCAATTTCTTAATAATTTCATTGCATTATAAAATACATTACATTCATAAAGATTGTCCAACAATGAAATTTCATTCACTCCGTCATATTCACGGTGCTTCAGAATTTTGTTTACAACTTTGGCATGTGCTAAAACCTAAAAGAAATAAGTTATGGTGCTTGTACATGTAACAGAAAACATGACATTGTATTTGTACTGTACACAGTGTTTTTTTAATTGTAAATTTTGTTTTAAAATTAAAAAAGTTTTTTTTAAAAAATCAAAATACAAATACAGCTTTATGTGTTGTTGTCACATGTACAAGCCACATATTTTAGATATCTTATTTCTTTTAGGTTTTATTGCATGTCAAAGTGGTAAAGATAATACTTAAATACCCTGTATATGTAGATAAGGACAATGCATGTTGTTTAAAATTTTCACTAGAAACCTTTAACTGACTGAAACATCAATCCACTTTTAGATTCAATGGCTGAAACTTAACTTTTTTAGATATCAAAAGTATTTGCATAGGTGTTTTAATAACAAAGTGTATAAGTTATTAGTTATGAATTTTAGATTTCTAAAGGCTCGTTTACAAGGGACAGTTTTTTACTCCAATATAAACGTTAGAAGTTATTCTTATCGTGAAAACAACTATCCGACTGCTGTGACCGTAGAAAGGCGAAAGTTGTATAATGCTTTCCGATAACAAAATCGTCTCTGGTGATTGGTGAATACAAACTACGGGGTTTTTTATTCAGCAAACCCAAAAACGTCTGCTACACGGGTTTATCCGTCAGATTTTCATTGTAACACCAGGGTGTAGATAGTGTCTATTTTTGGAGATTTTCTAAAGTAAAATATGCATTGCAACTAAAACATATTTCTCGGTTCACTGTATCATGGTTCATACAGATTTTCAGATGTAAAAATTAAGTAGTTCTTAAGGACCTCTCGATAATATTTTAAGGACCTCTTATATTTTTTGGTGCCGTTGACGGAGAATCGTAATTTTTGTGGCGCAGAATCAAGTTGGTGCGAAATTGGCGCAGAATCAAGTTGGCGCAAAATTGGTCTCATGTTTGATAAAAATTAAGGACCTTAGTTGAAAATTAAGGACTTTAATGGCCTTTAATTAAGGACCTACCTAAATTAAGTAGTTCTTAAGGACTTTTAAGGACTTTGCGAACCATGTGTATGTGACATTAAGATAACTTTTTTTCAGATTCTGACGACAGATCCTGGAGGACAGTCACTATTCTGGTTGGCTGCTTGTCTGTTGTTCTAATTGTTGGACTGTGGATCGGCATCTGCCACATACAAGGCAAATTAGTAAATGCTGAATTTTCTTTGTATAATACTCCCCAGAAAGTGGCTGAAAAACAAAATCCTGGGATACTCTATTTTTAACTTCTGTCCATTGAAAGTATTTATCCTTTATTTGTATTTCTTTAACACTAATAAAATTTATATGCATTTATCATTTCTCATGCATTCCTGTTATTTTTAGTTATAGCCTTCCATAATAATAAATAACAATAATTCAGTTTTGGTTTTGTTCAACCGGTCCAAGGTACAATACTTTCACTATAACCAATGATTAACACACAGTCATATTTCAAAAGCAGGCAGTCAGCCATTTTGAAATTAGTCTAAACTTCGTTTTAAATTCACGAATGTGCAGCTATGATAATGTTTTAAAAGACTGTACTATCATTGAAACATGAAAATAAAATATAATAGTTAGAGAAGAAAAGTAGTAAATGAAAAATACTTATCTGCAATAGAGGAAAATTAGTTTATTTTCCTCCAATAAAACTCTGCATGCCTCATTAACTAAAACAACTACCTGGAATCCTGTAAGCGCAAATAGACAAACTTCAATGACTGGTTTTAAAGTAACTCAACAGATAAAGCCACAATCACTGTATGTTCAAGACACATATGCCCAAGGTACCAACTTCCCCTGATTATGTTAATTTTTTTTATTAAACTATTCATAGCATCTTCTGTATTGTATAAAACATTCAAATTCAAGTAAATTATGATAATTTGCCTACGAATGTAGACTAGACCTCCAATCTATGCCAATTCCTATAAATGTCTAATTTTTTTTTTTTTTTTTTTTGCAAGCAACGTTGTGCTGCTGTCATCTGTTGTATAAAGCTTAAAAATTGTCCATTGAACATTTTGAATGTATTAAACAAGTTGTGAACTGAATACGTTAAATTAACTTAATCAACTATATAAACACACCATATTCAACCAAAAAAAATGTTTTATTCTGAATTTAAATATTTTCATGCATGTTTAAAATGTAAACGTTATAGATTAGAAAAAACTGTTAGAATGAATATTGTAATTTATGTAGTCGAACATTATTACACTAGATGGCGGCATAAGAAATGATTTCACAGAACAGAACGAAAATTTACTTTAATTTCAATTTTTAAATAAATGTTTTTTAATTTTTAAAAAATTTAACTACCATGTTTTCAGGTTTAATAGAAGAAAATAGCAAAGATAAATAGTGGAATGTTTTATTTCATTTAAATGGCATTAAATGTCGTCATTCTTTCAAAACGAAGAAAATAAACCTTTACGAATAACAGTTTGTATAATTTAACACTTGTAAAAGCGATTCTCACTAAGTCAAAACCTGCGAGCATGAATTACCAGTAGTAGAGAGAATATGACGTCATAATCGTGAGGCAAACATCTCAGACCAAATCGCTACAAACACGTGACTTCTTTTCAAAATTATGAATTAAAAAGTACTCGCGATTGGCATGTGTAACAGTGAAATTTTATGAATGGAATGACGTCATTAGTCACGTGTTTGTAGCGATACATGTTGACCTCACTTTGATGTCAGCGAGATGATATCCCGATGTTTGCTCTACTATGAGGGATTCATGCTCTAAGGTCAAAACCCATACTTTCTGGTTTGCAGTACGATTCCGTTAACAATCACAATATTTTGGGATGGTATTTCTACGTAATGAACGTCATTAAAATTTTAAAAAAAAACTTATAAATCCTTTCTTAAAAATACTATTTTATTAATTGCAGTAACATTAAAACAAACTATTACTGTTAACGAATAAAAGCTTGAGGGGCTCATTTGAACCGCTTTAACTATCTTGGTGTGATCAGTGTGTTGTGACTACACGTGTTTATTGTTAGTCTATTAAAAATTGTTATTTTGTGACTTTTCTAACTTCAATTAATTTAATACTAGCCTATTTTTTTAAAAATATTTTACATTGTTAAAGATAGGTACTTGAAAGTAAATAAAATATACTCAAGTTTGATTACATTTCATGCATATCATGGCACCGAATACATAAGTTTCAATTTTAAAAAAGACATGTACTCAAACTTTGATGAAATGAGTAGATGCTTGCCTACACAAGTAGCTTTCATAAATCACTTAAAAAAAATATCGACAATTACAACCAAGTCTTACAGAGAATCGAACTCAGCACCTCAGTCCAGTGCCGTATCCGTTAAACTACCACGGAGAGTTTAAGAAGTTATAAACAGACGAAATTTTAAAAAAGGTGTGCCAAAAGAATGGGAAGTTAGATAATTGAGGTATAATAACTTAGTTTCTATTTCAGCAATCTACATCAAATAATGTAAAAACAACTTATCAACTACTAATTTAAGTTTGTCAGGCTTCATTAAGATCACTTGAACAGAAACTGAGTTTAGCAATATTAAAACACAATGTTATCGTTTGAAAAAAATACAGTTACCTGCATTTGAGTATGTCATACGCCCATTTACAATGCAATTATACTGAAAGAAAAACCAGTAGGTTTAGATACTCATTTTTCAGTACCTTTTCTAGCAGTGTATATTTTTTAAACGCAACACTGTTAAAATAGGTACTCAAAAATTAGTAAACTGTACTCATTTTTTATTACATCCGATGCTTATCATGGCTCTGAATTCAAAAGTTTCAATTTGGAGAAAGACATGTACTCAAAAATAAGTACAATGAATAAAAAGGGTTGATATTGGCCTACGTAGGCTGTCTTCATAAATACCTTTCAATAAATATGGACAATTGCAACTAAAAATCACCGGGAATCGAACCCATATCCCATGGCACCGCAGTCCAGTTCCTTATCCGTTGTACTAAAAGGGCGACGTGAAGAAGTATTAAACAGAAGACTTTTTTAAAAGGTGTGCCAAAAGAATGGAAAGTAAGATAATTGAGTCGTAATAACTAAGTTTCTATTTGAGCAATTGACATCAAATAATATGGAAAACCATCTCCTGAACAACTATTTTAAGTTTGTCACGTCGCTTTGTTAAGATGACTTGAACAGAAGCTGAGATTAGCAATAATAAATCACACTATTCATTTTTGCTAAAGTACTGTTGCTTAAATTTGAATACGTCATCACTCTTTTACGATGCAATTGTACTCAGAGAAAAACGAGTAAGTTCAGATACTCCTTTTACAGTACCTTTTTTTTAAAGTTTATTTAAGACACATATTTTGTAGTGATCAGTGAAATATAACTACCACGCTTTTATTTTTAGTCAATTAATAATAAATTATTTTGTAATAATTCATTAAACAAAGGCATTTTTAGTAAAGAATTTAATTATCTTTCTAAAATAATTCTGACAGATGTGTTATTCAAAATTAAAAGCATTAGATAATCGAAGTGAGTCCACATGACGAGACTCTCAATACTAAACATTTTCAATTACGCCTGTGGCAGAGAAATGAGATAATAGGCGATGATAAAACAATTCATATCTAAAAAAGGCGATAAGAGTAACTCTGACAATCCTTTCAAAGGTAACTTTTGTTGCTCAAAACACGGAAATTAAGGTCTGCTTTTGCAGACTGAGAATTGGAATATTTCATTATTAAAAATGCATATTAAATATTTGTGCAAAATATGGTTATTAGTGTTCGTTTGTATTGTTTCGGCGAATAAAGTTGCCAAGGTTAGTGGAAATGACATTGCAGGAATACAATCAGAGATCATAAACTTTGTAGACAATGTACTTCATCAATCTGGTACGTGAATAATTTTGTCATAGATTTCCTAATAATTGTTGATTTAATTGATGGCTGCGTGATTAAAACGCTGACACGAATATCTGTTTGTAATAAAAAATATATATATATAATGAATTAGTTCGGCCGAATTCCACAAAATTTGGAGCTTGATATTGTATTGAATACCAGTATAAAGAATTTCGTTGCCGAAGCTAGAAAATTCTTATAATAAAAAGATGACCCTGCTTGCCGCAACCCAGCCCAATTCAGCATAAAACGTCGTCACATTTGTGAAGTTAAAAGCTGTATACATACATATATATGTAGCATTAACTATATATATATATATATATCCGAGAGTCGAGTTCCAGCCGAGAGACGAACCTGGGACCCCTTGTTTAGCGTACAAGTGCTCTACCACTCAACAATCCGGGCGACACCAAACTTCAGAAACCTTTCACTTAGA